>JAWZYV010000001.1:0-1200000 GCA_038373885.1 Cheiracanthium punctorium
GAAATACAGCAACCCTACTCGCCTAAAGCTCTCTCAACAATATCCAACAACGAAAAGCAAAATTTTTGGTGTATTGAGTGAGATAGATACTAAAAATTATATAAGTCACTTCAATTATCATCGACCCACGTTTGCAATTGCAGGGAAAGATCAGGAAACCCTCCTACTTCCAGTCGATGAAATAAATGTAAAGGAAGAATAAAAGAAAAACGGGTGAGAGATAAAATGATAGTCAATTAATATTGTTTTAATATGGCAATAATGAAACTAAAAAGTTAGGGGGGCTCAGGGGGGGTCTCCCCTGACGAGGCCCGAAGACCGAATTTATAGTTTATATATATATATATATATATATATATATATATATATATATATAAAATGTATGTATGTATGTAGGTATGTATGTGTGTGTGTGTGTGTACGGACACACATAATATGGACTTCCTTTAAAATGACTTTTGCCCCCCCAGTTTCGAAGCCCAAGTTACGCCCATGACTCCCTACAAATGATAAAGAATGATTCCTTCTTATAAAAATTGCACTTGTAATGTATTGCTTCAACTTTAAGCTTATTTAATTTTTCTTTTGAAGAATTTTCAAAGTCAAGGCCTCTGGTGGCAGTTGGGGCCTTTCGAGGTGTTCGGGGCCCCTGGTAAATTGGATGCATCAATCGAATGTGGATCCCAGAAATTCCAGCACCGAATTTACGTAGCTAACATCAACGATCTTTGTATTCTTGGACTGGATTTCCTTCAAAAATGCAACTTTACTGTAGGTTTAGAGAGGAACGAGGTACAGACGGGAGGAGAGGAAATTCCATTGATTTCAGGAAGCGAGCAGCGGCAAAAATCATGTTCTATATTTGTAATATAATACAAGAGATGTCGGAATTCTTGTCTAGGGCGTTACCGAAATTTCTGGACCATTTTAGTATGTCGTAACGGACTTTCCTAGTCAGGCCTGCCAGAAAGATGTCTTGCTGGCGGCCGCACTCTTTGATTTAAAAAAGGAAGCGCATCCATTCGAGTTCTTAATTTGGATGAAAAAACTCAAGATTGTAGAAAAAAGAGCTGTTATTGCAACATGTGAGCCAGTAGTGGCTATCGCCATTTGTTCCAAAGAATTTTTCTATAGCCAGTATCTTCAGCTGATTATGGAGTATCTTGAAGGACTTGATGAAGAGCAGTGAAAAATTTCCTTCATTAATTGAAAATATATTTTCTACTTGTGACGTTGATGTGGGCCACTGTAAGGAAACGCAGCATAAAATTAATATAGGTGATCACCCACGAATCAAACAGTCGAGACGTTTGCCTCTTGCAAAGCGAGAGGAAGCTGAGAGTCTAGTTAAAGAAATGCTGGACAGTGGAATAATCGAGGAATCGTCGGAACCTTGGGCCTCTCTAACGTTTTTGTTAAGAAGAAGGATGGATCGACACGGTTCTGTGTCGACTACCAGAAATTGAAAGAAATTACGAAAAAAGACTGTTGCCCTCTCCCACGAATAGACTACACCTTAGATGCTTTGAGTGAAAGTCAATGGATTTAAAAAGAGGATACTAGCAAGTCGAGATCTAGTCTGAAGATAGAGAAAAGGCAGTTTTTACCACCGGCAAGGACTCTGGTAATTTAAGGTAATGCCTTTTGGACTTTGTAACGCCCCCGCTACATTTGAAAGATTAATGGAAACTGTATTACGTGAACTTCCGCCTGAAGCCTGCTTAGTATATCTTGATGATATTATCACTGTAGGAAAAACGTTCGAAGTATATTTAAATAATATTCGTAAAGCATTCCTGAGATTACGAAAAGCTAAACTTAAGCTAAACCCAAAGAAATACAATTTTTTCGAAAAAAGGTTGTTTATCTTGGTCATATTATATCAGCGGAAGGAGTTAAAACTGATCCTCAAAAATTGAAGCAACTGCCAACTAGACGTCCGGAGATAGTGCGTGGTCTCCCTAGTTTTCTCGGACTGTGCACCTATTATTGCCGTTTCATAAGGAATTTCTCAACAATAGCAAGCAAGACCTTTGCATAAATTGATAGAAGCTAAATCAAGTTTTGATTGGACAGAAGATTGCGAGAAATCGTATAACAACTCAAAACAGACGTTGACGACTTTCCCTATATTGACCTACCCCCGGACCGACAAAGACTTCATCCTAGGTAGATACGGATGCTAGTATTGACGGAATAGGAACCGCGCTTTCCCAAAGAAGAATACGGTGAAAGTGCCTTATCTTAATTTAGCAAGAACTTGCGTGGTGGGGGCCCGTGGTGAGTTTAAATTATTAATCGTATAGTTTAAAGCTGAACACACTGCGTTGTGAAAACCGAAAAAAACCCCTACCTGGCCAGTACTCCTGGAATAGCTCTGAAAAGAAGTAAATAATGGACTACATCCAAAACACTGAAATGATTTAAAAGTTCTAGGAGACGTAAATAACATCTATTTATTCTTAGATAATCCAATAACATTATCAAAGTGCAATAATCAAATATATCAATAGAAAATTAAAGTCTGGATTAACAAAGTATCTGGGGAGATGTGGTTTTGCAGAATAACATATACCTAATTGTACTTTAGGGGCACGATCACGAGAAGTAAAAAAACAATTTGCATAGTCACCATTATGATGATGTGGTCACCGTTCTTTTCCATCAACACAACCAGCTTTCAGGTGGGACTTTAGTAGAAAGCCCTCAGCCGCTAACGCTCTGTATTCATAAGTTTTTTCTTTACGTACCCTGCTGGTACTTTCTCCAAGTCATCACCAAGCTTATTTACGTTTCTCTCATTCTACATTACTAAAAAATCAGACTCTCTCAACTCTCTGCTTTATGGGTCTCTTTCCTTCTTTTTCTCTTCTTACGGGGCTGTTTTTTGTACCCCCTTTACCTCATTGGCTGGAGTTTTCGATTTGCTAGCATCGGAGGATAATCTCCGCCCTCTGCCGAATCACAGTCGTAGGTGGGGCACTGGGGCAATGTACCCCTCCAAATTTGCATACCATTTTTGGGACCGCCATAAATATTTTAACGTTGACAGTTCATTGTGCTTATAGTGTCCCAACTGTCGTCCAACTGGCGCCCTTTGTAAGTTATTGTCCAGGTGTGGCCTTCCCATGGGAACAGCATCAAAATTCTCTTTTTAAAAATCACATTGTCACGTCTGCCCCTTTTACTCCACCACAGCTTGGATAAGCCAGAGAGAAACTATTATGTCACACTAAGGAATCATATGTTATTGTCAGATCTAGTGAGTATTTCCATCACTACCTCTGTGGACGGAAATTTTTTCTCCGCACTGATCATGCTTCCTAGAGATGGCTTTTGAATTTTAAAGAACCAGAAGGTTACATAGTTAGCTGAATACAGAAGTTACTGGAGTATGATTTCGAAATCGTGTATCGTAAAATCATCTGTCGCGGAAATACTGATGCCCTCTCCCGACGACCTTGTATGAAATCTTGCAAACATTGCATGAAGGCAGATAAAAAGTGCAGAAGGGATACGGATGTTCGCGTGAAAGTTCTAACAATGCCAAGTGTGGATCCGTGGTTTGCGAGTAAAATCCAGAAAGCGCAATAGAAGATGCAGATATAAGACCAATTCTGGTGACGAAATTAAATTCGGCAGATCGACTGCCTTGGTAAGAGATTGCTCCTGAGACTGCAGGCTACAAAACTATACTGGGCTCTCTGGGACTCCCTACATCTTAAGGATGGCGTTTTATATCGCGTTTTAAATGCTGTCCTCAACTACTGTTTACATTTCGGGCGGTACAAAAGTTTCGTCCTTCTTCAGTAGCAAAAAGTTCAAGCACCCGCGAGACTTTCTGCTATTGCGGATGCTTGAACTTTTTGGATATGTTTTTGGCTTTTTTGAGGAAAGCCCCCCCCCCCTTTTTACCGCTCTAAATGATGATTTTACTTACAAGTACCATTTATGTGTATTATTATGTACTTTATATTCGAAACAAGCGTTTTGTTGAGTGTTCTTGACATTTTCCAGTTTGTGAGTAGTTTTGCCGTGAGCTGTGTGTCGTTTGTGACAGGCCCGGGACCCTTTGCAGCACCCACCCCCCTTAAATACGCCCCTGGATCGAGTCATTCGAAGAAGGAAACTCGTAGAGGAAGTTGACGTTTACTTTTAGTTGTGGGAAAAGGCAAAAAGCAAATTTTAAAGAAAATATATTTTATAAGGGCAAATTCAGAATGCCTGAAGAATATCACGATAAACGCTCTTTTGTTAGGTGTAAAAAATAAAATAGAGAAAGAAGTATTCCCGGAGAGAGAAAAAAGAATGAAACAATCTGAAATTTCTAAATATTTTATTAAAATTTAAATTAAAAAATGTTTCTATAATTACTGTATTAGTATGCAGTTTCATAAGTAACAAAAGAAATAATATTTTTTAGCATCTGTTTTTTGGCAACCAAATGTTGATACTTCTTTAAGCGACCACCTCTCTTAACGGCCGATTTTTCAAGGAACGGAGGGTGGTCGCTTCTGAGAAGTTTCACTGTATTTTCCTTTGTGAGGCTGACTCTATTTCGTCCATCTACCGCCAGTCGGTGAGGTTCCTATTTCTCCAGTTCCGTGGTTTAGTATAATCTGGTTTCGCACAGACATTTAAAAAAAAATTATAATTTTAAATCAAATTAAAACTGCTGTTTTTACATAATTATGTTCGTCGTTAGAGTAGTAAATAATTCTAAAGCATCTGTAGGAAATACGTCTACTGAAAAAAATATAAATTTTTTAACTCAATTTTTTTGTGATCATCTCACTAAAAAATTGTCCACAATGCAATTTTTTTAGCCATCTTTAGTAGAAAACAACAAATAGTTTTATTTCCTTTTAAATTATAACAATACTTTACTTGAAACTAAACAATCAATGCTATGGTGAGAGGCAAACAAAATTTTATATTGTTGATCTGGAAGTAAAGGAAGTTTATAACAATGACTGTTTATTATCATTTTTTTCGAGATTGAATTTGTTTTAAATCTTCATCAAAATTGCAAAATTAGATTAACCGAAAATTTTCAGACAATATTTTTTAAAGCACATTTGTTTCACTAACGGTTAACGTAAAAAAAAATTACATGTCTAAAGTAAAGTACTTCACTCCAAAAGAAGTTTCTCTTCACGTTACAGATGACGATCTCTGGGTATCACTCTTCGGAAAAGTGCTTGATTTATCACCGATTTCTGAATTAAATGAAAGTAATAAATCTATATATATGTATTACTTCAAGATTTGATGCATGATTTTTTATGGATTTTTCTTTAGGATTCTCAGATTTGGCTGGCTTATGTTTTCATTGCCTTTTAGCTTTGCAGCTTATTTTTATCTCATGTATTGCTGAAGTCAATGGTTTGATCAATAAAAACGCTGTAAACCTCTCTGTCGGTCCAAACGGTGACACAAAAATAAATGAAATCCAATATTTTCTTAATATTTTAATTGTCTTATGTGTTTTTATTCTTGCCGTTTTATTATGTATGTGCGGCTGAATTGTTCTTTCGCGTTCCTACTTTACTAATGTTTTTAATTATAGATTTTTTTGAGTGCATTATTTTTAGTACGTAGTCTGTGTTATATATATATATATATGTATCTACACACACACACACACACACACACATGTACAGTGGCGGCTCACCTTTAGAGGCCATAGTCGCCTGACCCAACCGACTAGCTATCATCTAAATGAAAACTTCTTCCTATTACGTAATAGTTCCTTTAATAATTTACCTTTATTGAAGAAATGCACGCATATTACTCTATTTTAACCCTATCCACTAAAAAAGTTCTTAAGAAAACGATAGTTAACGATTTTTCCCTATCTAAACCATGCGCGGGCCATGAGCTTGTTTACCCTGAACTTGGCATCTATTCTCCGTTTACCGGGCTGACATATTTGGCATTGAACACAAAAGCCATATTGACGAGCTATCAACTTGGCTTCCAAACGGCTCATTTGGTGCTGTCTTCGGGGCCCAGATCTTCGGGCCCTTACATGATGATATCTACAAGACGGTCCGGAGAAATTTCGTCAATCGGTTGCTATTAGTGAAAATTTCCACATTTTTTATTTGCGTGATCGTATTTTTGTAGTGCAGTCAGGTATTTTTCTGTTTGTTTTCTCGATCTAAGAAATGGTGTGTGTAAATGTATTTTATATGTTAATATTGATTTTAAAATAAATATATCATTTAAAAATTATGAAAAAGAAGCTATAAAGGGCATAAATACCAAATAAAACTTAAACGTGGCTTTTTAATTAGTAATAAACTTTTAAATATCAACATAATTAGGAAAAAATAACAAAAGTTGTATATTAATTTTAATAATTCTTTGCCATCTGAAAAATTTTAAATACTCGCACTGTGTGCGCTGGGGGGGGGATAGGTTGCTCTATATGTATACATATATTTTCCTGATTTTAATTGGCGTTATTTTTTCAGTCCCGACCACAGAAACAAGTCACGAGCAGCCACTGCGTATGTATATGTACCTTTATAAACTAGAATCATTTTCTAAAATTAATAAAAGGCGCCATTGTGTGCAATAAAAATTTGTGAATCGCGTTTGCATGGCACATATGAATACTTATTTGATCAATATACCCCAAAACTATGTAGGTGTTATGTATGAGTGAATTCATTTGCTTATATCGCTATGAAGTGGGATATTATAGTGATGTCTACCCCGGGTCTTATGTTGATTCAGTCGGGCTCTGCAACACGATCTAAAAATAGCTAATCTGGATGAATGGTCAAGACTATTACAATCCTTCATTAATATTTTGATAGACGTTATGTCGTACAAAATCCAATAGTGTTGGTCGTCCGGAGAAATAAAGTGTTTATAAAAAAAAAAAAGAATTATTATTCATTTTTCCCGAAATGTTCAAGTTCTACCCACTTCATTTTGTTTACTAACCACAAACCCAATGAAATGCATTCCCTTTCTCGCCATCCATGTGTTACTTTTAATTTTTTCATATACCCTTTCAATCTGTAACAACAATCTAAAAATCTCCTGTTTTGAAGATCTAACCTCAGACCTCAATAACTAGTCTTCAATATTTTTATTTTATTAATTGTTATTTTTGTTGTTATTATATTATTATATTTAGTATTATATTAGTAATGTCTAATTTATTTTATTTAAAATTGGAGACAGTTGTTTCACATATTTTCTTTGAAGATACATAGTGATGCTATACAGAGCTGTCACATCTTGCTAGGCCCGCTTTCGAAGGTTACTTTTTGTAGAGGTTTTACTGTGTATGATTGAGAATGGTTAAAGTGAATGTGATCAATCTGTGTATTTAAATGTGATGCTATTTCCAAGTTTTTCATTTTAATAATACACTTTTAGATGAAGAAGAAACATTTCCCCTGCTAGCGTTTGCTGGAAAAGATATATCTCATTTCTTCGATGCGAGTGGCGAGGTAAGATTTATGCAGACATTTTTATTAAGTGCTAAAAGATTTCTTTATCTTATTGCCGCTTTTCTGGTTATTTCAGCATAAAATTACTTTAAGTCGTAATAAAAATCCTATGGTTTAATTGAACAAAATATGCCTAATCAATATTTAGTTTATAAATGTGAATGCCTGATTGTTTGTCTGTGTGTTCGGTATAAAAATTCACACCATTACACCGATGAAAATTTCGCACAGATGTGTGAAATGGTACAGAGTTAACGTTAAGAAGTCTGAAAATCTACCCGTTCCCTGATTTTTTGCGCTTTTCCTAATTTTTGGTCTAGAAAGTTTCTTTAAAGTCCGATTGAGCACATTAGAGGGCAAAGTGAATTAGGCATTTTTTCTTTTTCTTTTTTTTTTTTTTTTGCTTTCAATAACTGGCCAGATATCGAAAGTGAGAGTAATGTCATTTTGATATCACGAGTTTAAAAATGCACTAGAAAACAATTAAGGTTAACGGACTTAGGCGTAAAAATTGAGTCACCGACGAAATGATAAACATTCAAAATACCTGGGGGGAAAAACAGGGTGTGGCTGTGTCGTGGACACTGCCTTGTGTTTTTCGTGAATACGTGTAAGTAAGAGTAATACTTAGAGTTCCATCGTGTTTAGGAAAAAAATCAAGTAAATAAATAATTACTGTGCTAAAACTTTATTAATGATAGGTCTGTGAGAAGCACAAAACAAACGGCACACGATACATCCAGATTTATGGGATATTTATGGTAAATCAACGAGATTTCGAGATTTATGGTGAACGTTTAAATCAATGCAGGTATTATTTAGCGTTGTTGGAGAAGTTTCGATGTACGTCAAATTAAACTCGCTTAGCACAAAGTCGGCCGAAAAGCAGTCCTGCGAGACATTAATATTAAAGTCTCCGCCTATCACGATTGGTGTAGTTTTTCTTTTGGTGGCTTCAAGAGCGCAGAAGTTATAGACGGTCCCACACATCGCATTCATGTTCGAATGGATTGCTGAGAAACGTAGTAGTGAAACGTGCACTAGCTGCTGCGCAATGGAAGAATTTTGTCTTCATAATCGGTGATTGCACACGCTTGATATGTCTATCAAGTCCGGCGTTGGTATAGAACCGATTACATTGCCCACTTGCATAGACTTGGGCGTCCCAGCTGTAGATGTACTGGCGCCGTCGTTTATCTGCCTGGACGCCTTTACCCTTTTACGTTCCCGGCACCACTTCATGTAAACAAAACTTTAAATTTAAAGCTGAAATACCCGTGCGAAGAGCGGGTACTTAGTATAATGTAAAATAATCTTAAAGTTATGTTGCTGTGAGCTAAATTGAGTTGTTTCAGTGTTATTTCAAGTTTGAAACACAATACATTAAAAAAACTCAGCAAGTATTTGACTATTACTCACAAACATTTGACGCACGTGATACATGCCGGGTTAGTTGAAAAATGGTATTCACACAGCACGCCAAAACACAATGGATTAGCAGCAGATCTGAGCCTGATCTAGCACGCGAAATCTGATCTGATCCGCCGAATTCGGGGAACTAACATCCAGAATAGTGCTAAGGCCTACTCAGTGAAATTCAGTAATGTGCTCAGCAAAGATGCATCTCTGCCATATTTATTTACTGTACTACTCGCTTTGGACTTAAGCAAGGCAAACAGTGATTTAAGATCTGGAAAATTTGGAATTTTCCAAAAGACATATTTGCATCATTAACATATATACATGCTCGTAGTATTTGTAAGCAAACAATAACGATTTAAAACTTTACCGAACATCCCGATTTTCAACTTTGCAGTAGAATAATACTCTCTGAAAATATTTGTTTAGACAGACGTTTAGAGCGTAAAAATTAACTTTGATGTTTTTATGGTACAAAAAAGAAATATCCTTAAGTAGATAAGGGTAGAAAGTATAACATGCATAATTTATGTTTATTATTTAAACGAATATAATGATGCGAATATGTAGAGAGAAAGACGTCTATAAATCCGCTGCAAGGGAAGAACTAATTCGTAAAGCTGTAAAATCACAAATTCCATGAGTCTGGATCTTTTTAGTGTTGCGAAAAGGAAAACTCCTTAATCAATCTGACCAATCACAGAGAAGCTTACAAAAGGACTGTGCCAGTTTATAGATTTAACTAACTCGGGGAGAATTTTTCAGACATTCTCCCCGATCGCCCCGATCCCCCGATCGGCCCATTCGCTAATCCTGTAACTCGTGCTACTTGATTCTCTTGATGACACTTAGTTGGTAAATAAAGCTGTTAAATGTTTAAATAAATTAAAAAAAAACTTAGCATTGACTTACGCTTTATGTTTACCAGGTAAAACTACACGTAGATCCGAATAAGAACGAAATCAACACATTTCTGCCATTCAAAGTTTTTCCAGATGTGCCGTCTCAAAAAGAAGCCGAACGTTCTTATTTACAGAGGAAAAAGAGAGATGAAACTATTGCAGAACTTTTGATGCAAAAGTACAACAGCCAGAGACTGGGCTTGAAGTATGATTCTTCAACCTTAATTTTTCTTGACGAAGAGAAACCGCTAGAAAAGAGCCCCGTCCCGCTTCCCTGGTGGAAAGACGAACAGTCCGTCATTGGTCGCCTTACCAAAAAACCTCGATGGATTAAGATAATGAACACCATGATTATGAAAGAAGTGGCACTGGAAGTGAGTATTTTAAACTGGACATCTACACGAATGAGTTTTTATTACTCAAGGCTAAAATAGATTTCGAAGTTCGTTTTCCGAGCAAGTTCTTTTCACCGTAGATATGGAAACTACGACTGTTATTGCCATGATGGGAAAAACTGTCGAAAATGCTGGAAAAATTTGTCCAGGACAAATTATCACTTCCACCATTTTATGTACTTGAAGCAATTCTTTCTTTCTTATTTTAGTTCAACATTTTTGGTTTATGTCCTGATTAACCTTTGAAACAAAATTTATTGTTGTTGTTTTTAATGCCCTTATATTGTTGTTGTTTTTAATAATGGTTTGAATATGGAGCCCGAGAAGCGGCTCCAAATGATCTGCACAGGACGGTAATGGCCGATATTGAGCGGCTTCCATTTTATTGAGCTCCAGAATGAGGAAGTCTGACTTTGCTCGGGGTCTCCTTTGAACCAATTCCAGATGAGAAACCAACATCTGGAACCGGATTAACTGGAAATTAGAGGTATCCTTTAAATATAGAGGACTTTGGATGCATAACAGGTTTTACGTTAACCACGTTACATTGTTTAATTCCTATCCATGAACGAATATAAAACATTTTAGTTTTACTATTTTAGTTTATTTGCCAGGAGAAGACAGCTCACGTTACTGAACGTGCTGCTTAGAGCTACGTATGCGTCCTTCCCGCAGTTTCCCACCACAATTTGAACCTCATCAGAAGGTAGAGGACTTCTGAATATTGGCACTCCTCGGAAACTGCTAGCGACCGCCGAGAGGACTTTCGGAACCACGAATTTAACGTGCACGTACACCGCATGTACACGGTGGTCTTTGGTGGTACGTCGGTATCGAACCCGCAACCTTCCGATTACGATTCCAACGCCTTAACCACGGGCTACCACGGCCCTTACTATTGCAGTTGTATCTAATGCCCTCTGGCTAACTGTATAGTGATGTCATGTAAGACGACGATGGGCAGAATTAAGCAGTTTCCATTCAACTGAGCGCCAGTGGAAAGAACACCGACTTAGTTCGGATATCTCCTGATTTCGATTCAATTTCAAATATGAGATCAGTATCTGGATTAACACCCCCAGAGGTATCATTTCAACACAGAAGACATTGGATCCTCAATAGATTTCACGTGTACCAGCTACCTTTAGAGTACACACTAAATCTCATTTCAATCCTGTAGAGAGAGGTTGTCGGCCCCGCTTGGAATTACGACAATTACCAGCGCTGGCCGCGAAGCTTGACTTAGGTATTCTTATGTCAACCGATTGGGTCTCTGCGAGACTCAGATCTCATTGTCAATGCAATATCAGATGTGTTAAGTATCAGAATGTTGGTCTGAGTGTAAGGTCTTCTCATTGTAGTTCGAAATTCAGAATATTTCCTTATTTTCAAAGGATTTTTAAGAGGTTGCTCAGGAATTACGACAAGGGATTTAAAGAATACAAGGGGTGTACAAGGGTTTCAGGAATTACCCGACTTACAACTAACGACTTACAGGTTATTTACGACAAGCACGGCCATTCTTTAAATCGAAAGTGACTGTGAGAGGTAAAGTGATGCGGAGTAAGACACCTTCTGTTCTTCCACTTCCAAAGAACGAATCAGGTACAAATCTTGGGTACATGATCAATGATCCGGGTGAGATCATAATGAAGTGGAAGACAGATCCGGGAAGGGCGGTTTTTGTTAGCAAACTTTATTACCCGTGTTTCTGATAAATTCTGTGTATAATTAAGTTTTTGTTCCATTATGAGTAATCGGTCATTATTTTTTTAATGTTATCAGTGTGTGACCTATGTGAAACTTTTTCCAAGCACTTTTTAAAATAAATCTACGTATTGTTAATTATTAGTCATCTACCCCACGTAATGGGTAAGATGAAAAAATGTTTTCTTGGAAGGATAGAGTATTTCGCCTTCTTCCAAGAGGAGATGAAATCGTTTCAGCTTTTTTTTTTTTTTTTTTAAATAAAAAATAAATGTTCAAGGAAGTCTTTCTATTAATTTCAGATTTTTGAACCGCTTACTAAATTTAGGAAAAATATTCGAAGCTTTGGCTCGACTCCACTTTCCCCTATATATGCTAAATATATATATTAATGACTATGTCATTTTATCTCTCACCCTCTTATTGAAAAGTGACATAAAAATGAGACACGAAAATGCGACATAAAAGTAAGAATAAATGTCCACTGAAAATGTTACTATGTGTTACGTAAACCACCAATTTGTATAAGCTCCGCAAGGTTGCATTTATTTGATAAAATGATGGTTTAAAAATTTCATCCGTTTTGCAAATGTTATTTGAGAATGTGGCAACAATGTGTAGATAAAATAAAATGTTAGTATGTGTTAAGTAAACAACCGATTTCTATAAGCTCCGTAAGGTTGCATTTATATTTAAATACTATTAGTTCACAACAGCTTTAATCTATTGTTACAATATTTCGTAAGCTGTAGCGTATGCATCACATGTATTTTTTACATATATTTAAATACTATTAGTTCACAACAGCTTTAATCTATTGTTATAATATTTCGTAAGCTGTAGAATATGCTTCACATATATTTTTCTATAAATAGGTTACAATCATAAAAATTTCAACATAGGGTTACCAGGCGAAATACACGAAAGATGAGAGATAAAATGACATAGTCAATTAATATCGTTTTAATATGGCTGTAATGAAACTAAAAAATTAAGGGGGTTCAGGGTGTCTCCCCCTGACGAGGATCGAACAACCGAGTTTTATATACAGGGTGGCCTTAATTAAACTGCAAGTGTTCAAGGGGTGCTGGAGAGAAAACTACCGAGAGTATTCCAGTGAAATTTGGTATCTACACGTTTCAGAACATGCGCAAGTCAAATATGCAAAAAAAAAAAAAAAAAAAGAAAAATCGTCATTTTCATCCGATAGATGGCCCTGTACCGTATTTCAAAGCTCACCGGGGGCATTTACAACTTCCAAAACCGATAGACAGAGCATAGTGACATTCTAAGAGGCGTATAAACAATATAAAACATCATTTACAGTTTATCAAAATTCCATACAATTCGCTTCAGTAATTAAATTTTCACAGTAACATGTAATCAAAAATTAACGTAAATTAAGATAACAAATTAAACAATTCATAGACGCTTTGGAAAACAATTAAAGCATTATTTATTCTCATTGACACTCATTGGACCTCTTCTTAATTGTTCATACACCAGTATTCTTTCAGAATAGCTGAATAATTGCTACCATTCTGATAGAATATCTTCACTAACAATGCACGTTCCATCTTATTCGGAGTCATGATTGACCATTACTCAACGTGGTCTTGCATAAGATGTAACAGGTAAGTAGATACGTACGTTTCGACTAAAAATTGTTTTAGTCTTCCTGAGTCAAAGCCCTTCGTCACTAAGAATAGAGGGAACTGAAAAGAGCTCTTTTCAGTTCCCTCTGTTCTTAGTGACGAAGGGCTTTGACAGAGGAAGACTAAAACAAATTTTAGTCGAAACGTACGTATCTACTTACTTGTTACATCTTATGTGTGTTTTTTACAAAGTTTTTTATTTACTTTATCGTTTAACACCAGTATTTTGAGTGTTTTTTCCGTCAATGTGGTCTTGTTTTTACTGTTCTATGGGCTTAAAAATTTTATATATGACGTCCATAAGCATTGAAACACGATATAGCGCCATCTATCGGGTGAAAATGCCGATTTTTTTTAATTTAATATTTGACTTGCGCATGTTCTGAAACGTGTAGATACCAAGTTTCACTGGAATATTCCTGGTAGTTTTCTCTCCAGCACCCCTTGAACACTTGCAGTTTAATTATGACCACCCTGTATATATATATTTCTTTCGGAAATTGTTTTATAATCCAATTGACACGATTTCATTTGTTTTTATCCAAGCAGTGGGAACAATCGTCAGTTATGCATGCAAAATGTCCCATAATTATTGGTACGAAATTTAAGGAGAGATAGGGCTCATAAAAAAGGAATCAGAATCACACAGGAATATGGGGTCAAAAACGCCGTTTTTACCTACATGTTAATAAACATTTTGGGAAAAGCGTTGAAGTGTCCATCTAAGTTTCATAGCACTTGTCACCCAAGCTTCATAAACAATGGGCCTGTCTCCAAAATTTCCACCCATGAAATGAAATAGAACTTTTAAACCATTAATTTAGGTCACTTGTTTTAACACTTAGGTCACTTGTGTCTAACAGCTACATGAAGACGAAGTTTCACATTGATTCTTATTTCTTATTATGTGCCTTACTTCCCCTAAAACTTCTTACCAATAATTATGGGACACTCTATATAATCTATAAAATGTCGCCTTACGCCATTTATTTCTTTCAACCTTTGTATATTATCAGGTATGCAGCGAAGAAACTTTAGAAGACATTTCGGAACGCTACTCGAAGTTTAACAGCCACGTCCACAGTTACACGTGGAAATACTTCGGTGAAGCCCTCAACATGAAGCAAACGCTGGAGGAAAACGGCATACCCGACATTGACGAGGAACTGGATCACTTGAAGTTGAATTCTGATGACTTCGTTCCTACAATTATGCTGTATTTCAATCACGATTTGACAGAGATGTAACAAGGCATACGCATTAAAGCAAATGATTGACCCGAAGAACGCGTGTTTTCTTTGGTGAAAGGAGAGAACGAAATTTCACAGACGACGGGCGCAAAGTATTATTGCCAATTTTTAAAAGCTCTTTTTTTTTAAACTTCTAACATAAAACCATTCTGGTAAACCATGAGATGTTATTAATATTTTTTTTGCCCAATGGGCGGCACTTGCTCATCAAGCATTTTGCAGCTACTAAGGCCCGAATCACTGGCCACTTCATTATGGGAGCACCCAGTGGACGGCCAGCGTTACTCTCTATGAAGAGACGAACAAGTTAACGTCCATGCTCAAGCCGGTATTCGAACCCGGGCCCAAGGCGCGATAGCATGGTTCTTAAGCCACCACACCACTTGGGCTGCAGATGCTAAATTAATAAAGGGCTTTGCAAATTCGAAATACTACACACGCAAATAAAAAATATGGCAGTGTGATCGTTTCGGGTGTTGCAACAGCTGTTAAAGTATAATTTCACGTTAGTAAGTTTTTGTCCATTTTATAATTTTGTTAATTTATATATATTTATTTTTAACTAGCCGCCTTCGGTGACCAGCTTTAGCTGTCGATGGCCGCTTCACGGCCAAAATGTGCAATCTACGGCACACGGGCATCCGGCCTCTTCGGTCCGAAATTTGCAACATACTAAAATAATTCTATAAGTAATTTTTCGTTTAAAGTCGGTACTTTAATAAATACAATATTAGTAGCAAAATCTCTTTGAAGGGGCGGCTGGGGAGACTACCGTTGAAGTGAAAAATAACTTTTCCAGATATTTATTACTATATTCATTGCTTCTTTAAAAATATTTTTCTTTGTACCAGTAAAACTTTCGCTCGAATATGCATTACTTAAATAAAATTAGTGAAAAATTAGTAAACTATAAATTATAATGAATGGTTTTATACAGTTTTTTACTATAGTAAAAAAAAACTACAGTATATTTATTGAATGATTCATATAATTTGTAAATAAATTAGAAGTAATTTACTGAATAAATAATTAATTATACATGAATTTTTTATTAAATTATTCCTTAGGTAAAGCAGAAATCTGCGTTTAAGGATTTAGTTAACAATATAATTCCTAGATATCGCCACCAAATAATCTGTTGCGCTTTTTCTCTCTGTGTTTCGCTTGGAGGAATTAATAATCTCTCCTCCAAGGTGCTTCGCTTTTTTATTTACGTTTTCAAGGCGTGATATCTCGCTAGATATTTATAATTGAAAATAGCTGCAAGTTTGAAAAACTTTATTTTTTTAGAGATCTTTCGAACTGTACAAAAAGTTTTTGCTTTTAGGAGAGATAAAAATGCCGTTTTTATAAAAATTTCAAGATTGCGACAGATGCAACGGCCGGCAGCTATGAGTCGATCCCGGAATCGTTACGAACAACACGTTTATTATTTTTAGAGCTTACTACCTTTTTTTGGTGTCTTTTCTTTTCCTCTTTTAACTTTTATTCTCTGTGGTTTTCTTACGTTTTCCTTCTACCAAATGGCAACTACTTTTTTTTCGTACTTTTTTAGCGTTTGAGTGCTATTAATTTCAGATCCACGGATTTTTGGTCAACTCCTAAAAGAAAAAAAAAGAAAGGAAGGCTTATTTTTAAGGGTTGCCAGATAGGGGAAGAGTACTGAAATATCAAAAGTCGCCAAAGTTGCCATTTCGTGTTTTACTGCTATGCTTTGCGCAAAAATTAAGTCCCCAAAAGTGAAGCCAGCTTGGCGTTATCTTTTACCTCTGTCAAGAAATTGCCAAAACATACTGTATAATGGGTTACTGCTGCGTAAGATGTCTATGTTGGTGTAAATAAAGGTGAAGATTGAATATGCCTTGAAAGATGGAAAAACAGTTTCAGTAGGCGTGATTTCAATAGAGATTTAAATTCTGAGGAAGCGTTTTATGGAACAAAGAAGACAAATACGGCAAACTGACAGAATATGTTATACTTTCCAACATAAAAGAACAAAGACGACAAATAGGGCCGACTATCATTGGGTGCACTTTCCACCATAATGAAGCTAAAATAAGAATAGGGTCGACGAATGTATTATGAGACGCTTTTAATATATAGCACTTAAATGCATGTTTAAAAATATTTCAGATTTTCTTATTAATCACTATGTCATTTTATCTCCCCCCCTCTTTATTGAAAATTGTCTGAAAAATGTGTCCCAAAAATGCGACATAATAAAGTATGCGACTTAAAAGTTGTCGAGTATTTTATATATATTTAAATACTATTAGTTCACAACAGCTTTATGTTACAATATTTCGTAAGCTTCAGAATATGCGTCACACGTATTTTTCTATAAATAGGTTACAATCATAAAAATTTCAACAGCTTAAGAAAATTGTTAAGCGTTGAATTGTTTATTTATTTTTTACTGTGCAATGTCTTATCCTCCTGAATTCTGTATCCCTCAATAAACATATATCTACTTAACTGTAACTGTGCTCGCGCACGCATTATTTTTACTTCTTCTATACTTTTTCCCTTCTTGATGTTACTTTGTTATGTGAAGTGCCTGTTTCTTCCGTTCTAATTTAATAAACTAAATGTTATTTTAAAATCCCACGCTTACTATGTTTGTGGCATAACTCTGCTATCATTTCTAAAAGGTTATGGATACCAGATGGATTAATTTATTTGCTGATTTTTAACGTTCGTTTCAAGGCTGCATCATTCATCCTCAAAATGGCGACTGGAACTTGTCGAATTGAAACGCAGAATAAAGATAATTACGAAACATGGAAACATAAAACATGGACTCATAAAATTAAGGATGCATCAAGAATAACTTGTAAAAGGCGTAAACGTATCGGGAACTGTGCTAGCGAATGTGAAAGTGAAAAAAAGAATAATTTGAAACATAAGCCTAAAACCCTGAGATTCTTATCAACTCTGGATGACTAGCTAATAGGGTTACCAGGCGAAACGCAGCAACCCTACTCGCCTAAAGCTCTCTCAACAATATCAAATAACGAAAAGCAAAGATAGATACTAAAAATTATATAAGTTACTTCTGTCATCATCGACCCACGCTTGCAATCGCAAGGAAAGATCAGGAAACCCTCCTACTTCCAGTCGATGAAATAAATGTAAAGAAAGAATAAAAGGAAAAGAAAAAGGATTGAGAGATAACATGACATAGTCAATTAATATCGTTTTAATATGGCAATAATGAAACTAAAAATTAGCGGGGCCTCCCCCTGACGAGGCTCGAACAGCCGAGTTATTTAAAAAAAAAAATTTTTATTTTGTGGCTGCAGCATTTTTGCTTCTGTAAGTCAGGACTTGACTTTATGCCCAAATCACGTTTCAAATTTTGTGCTTTCATACATAGCTGGTTCACCTTGTTGAAAAGCATGCGTTAGTTTAAGCTCAATTTTTTGGCCTAAACCTGCATGTATAGTGTCCAGGGCACAGGCTGAAAAGCCTGTGCGGTAGTCTGGCCTAGTGAAAGTTAGAACTTTTTATTGGTGCAGAGGAGTGGACCTCTTGCACCCCTCGAAACGATTGCAATGTAATATTTTGATTATGTTTGTCCTATACAAAATTCTTTATTAATTTTAACAAGAGAAAAGCGACTTATTACGGTATATAAAGAAAGAAAATAGTATCTTGTTGGATCTTTAGGAATGGTATACTATAGGATCATATTTTTTTAAAGACTATTATTTTTAGTTTCTTGTTTTAAAAATTCTTTAAAAAATATTATTTACCTTTCAATAAAAAATGCATAAATATACACTATCCACACAGTCTGGAAAGTGATAACTAATTTCCTGATCGTGTGATCCACGGAGCTTTTTGTTTCTGAGGAAGTGTGGACTGTTCTGAGGAAGTGTGCCATCCGAAACGATAGCATTATAATACTATTATTTATATGTGTTACATTACAAAGTTCTTAATTAACTTGAGTCGCAGTAAATCCCATTTTCCTTAAATTACTTGACATAAATCCAGTAAAATGTGTACAGTACTGCGTTAATTGATTTCGAAACTGCCAATTTAGATTTCCTCCAAGCGGGCTTCCTTTTGGATTTTGTTATTTGAAAATGCTCATGTACTAACGGACCTTATTGTATGATTTGATTCGATGGGGTTTTCGTTTTTGGTGTTGCGCACGAAAGTACTGAGATACTAGCTCAATGTAGATCTCGACCAAGTATGATCAATCTATTGATACGAATTTTCGGAGTGATCTGCTCTTCTAGCGATCAATTTAGTCTAAAATTCGTATTCTACGCGCCAAATAATTAAACTTTACATTTTGTTGTATGCAAATTAGTTAACTAGAAGGCGAAATAGTGACGTTATATGTTTCCCATAGGATAACATTAGTTCATCGACAAATACTAGCAGTATCGATTAGCTGAGTTCAGTTTTGGGAACTTAATTTTGGCGCTAAATTTGCCCTAGCGGAAAGTGACGCTTGGCGACGTTTGGTGAGATTTTATTAATGTGGCTTATAATGTTCGTTTTCCCGAATAGCATTAGTGTTACACGGAATCGATTTACGCGACAAATAGGGAATGTTCCCGAAATGGAATGGCCTCTAAATTACTCGAAACCTCGCCAAAAGGTATAAATACAAGGGGCAAGTCACCCGCGCAGTTAGTTTTGAATCGTCTCTTGTAGTGAGCACTGCAGAGAGCCATAGAGCTCTGCTTCGTTGTAGAATGCTATTTATTATAAGCGTTTTGTTCCTTCATTGTTTTGCAAATCTGTTTGTGAATTCTACATTACCGAGTGCAATGGAGCTTTAAGAAGTGTTCTGATCGAGTATTTCAAAGAGCGTTTAGTCTGCGGAACGATTTTATTGTAAGCGAATTGCAGTATTTGAGACAGTCGCCTTGATCGACTGACTGTCATGAATTACTGCTTCTGAATTCTTGTAATCTAGACTGTTCTCAGAGTTTCTAGAACCAATAAAATTTGGATTTTCTCCTGAAAATATTACTGGTTACTGGAACTTTCTACTCACATCGGACTTTCGAACGTACGAACCTGACAAGACATATATTTATTTTTATATCTATTGACGTTTGATGAGGATTTTTTTAAAAACTGTTTTATGGTTATAATCTGTGATCTAAATTTATGGCTTTAAAAACAAATTTCTACTAATTATTTTGAGCTTGAACGACATCTTAATTCACAGAGTTAATCGATTTAGTCAACATTACTCATACAACATGTCTCCCAATAATAAAGGTCAAAAACCGAAAATCACTTGCATTTCGACACATAGCTTTATTTATTCTATGACATTTTAAATACACATAGGTTTTTAACCGTGGCAATTCTGCACAGTATTTCTAAGACTGAAACATAGTTTCTCTTCTGGGAACATGAACTTATTCAAGTGACAGATTTCTTGCTCTCTTCCTGTACAAATTATACCTGGTTTCCGGAGAGAGCCTTAGAGCAGGTAATCTGTAATCCGAATAATTCAGAAGGTTTCTAACTCTTGCCCTGACAGCATTCACAGAAAGAAGTCCCTTTTTCAGGTAATAATCCCTGTAGTAAAGGGGCGTTATATTTCTCGAGTACCAAGGATAAACGTCGTCAGGATGCATCTAAAGGAAAAAGAAAGATAAATCATGTTCAACATATTGATTTTAAAGCAATTTCCAACACTGTCATATTTATTTTATATAGCACAGTAGATACTTGCTCGATCCCGTCGTTGCAAAACTACATTGGACGAGTAATGATTTCTTACTGTGTACCCGGCGTTTCTATCAGGTTATTAAAAAAATAACTTTCAAATATTTCCCCACTGCTTTTAAGCGATCTGAAATGCTTGTGCAAATTCTATTTGTTCAGAGAGGTTTACTTGCGTTAGGCACGAATCTTTGTCTTTCAATGTTTGTAATTTGGTACCTTCAACTGTTTTTGGTTGTACTGGATAGTGTTTCTGTTTAACATAAAAATCGTCGTTTTCAAAATGTTATATAATGCTTTTACAAATATTCAAAAGAGTGTGTTCACCATATGCTCCAGTAGCAGTTTTCTCCAAAATAAGGGTATGAATTAAAGCTTCCAGAATTTTCTCTTTTTCGGTACGAAGTTTGATATAGTGAATATGTTGTTGCTTGAGAGGTGTACTATCTAATAAATTTTCTCGAGGAATGTATACGTGAGATGAAAAAAATAATGCCAGCCATTTTTACTCAATATAGGGTACTACCGGGAGAGTCGCCGCATCCGGGACAGATGCCGCACCCCTTGCATTTCTAGCAATCGTGGGTAGATGGCAGTTACATGCACAGTACAGATGTGCAGTAAGCGCACGATTTCACAATACAAACTTTTAAACATGTTACGGTTAAGTGTTTTTTTTACGGTAATTGCGGAATCTGTGCATGATTTCGAAGTCAAAATTTAGTGTAGCACCTGTACAGAGTACTGTTTGTATGGTTACGCCACATTTCGCTGCGAAGACAGGCAACTGTGATGGGCTAGTCTGTACCGTGCAAAATGGGATACATGCAGCACTGCCATTCCGGTATATATGCCGCAGTTTCTTTTGTAAAATTTCTTTTAGTAAAATATTAATTTATCTCTCGGTGTCTTATTTCTTATGTCACTGCATTTATATTACTGGAGTATATTTTCCGGATTTAATTAAGTGTTATTAACATATTTTCTTTTCATTTTGCCCAGGCTCACACACCAAGTCGGGCGTGTTATTAGTCGTTAATTGTAACTGTAATAATTTTGCATTTTTAACATTCTGGCTTAAACGGAATATTCATCTTAAAAAGCAGATTAATTTTAAATTTGTTTACAGATATTACTAGAAACGTCCGCATTTTATAAAAGAATAAAAAAATGAAAAAACAAAAGAATAAAACAATGTTAAAGCAAATAAAAAAAAAAATAATAAACACTAATTTACTCTTTTCCCCATCTCTAATACACTGATGTTATGTTGTTGATCAAATAACAATTAAAATTCAATAAATAAAATAAGTGTCTAACTTTAGTAGTGAACTAAGTTGGCAGACTAATATTGATTGAAACCTACTCAAACGTCACTTTGTACGCATTTAATTTCTTTTCGTTATTACATAGGTAATTAAAGTCCAGATATGAATATTTATTTTAATATTTATTATTTATTATTTAATTGAGTTCTTATGACAGGTGCGGTACAACTCCCGCACAATATCGGCGTCTCACAGGCAATGCATTATTTTAGAAAAAAATTATTAAAAAAATTAATTATATATATATATATATATATATATATACATATACATATAGTATATGTATGTATATATATTGTCGCAGTGTACATATTTTATATTCTACATTAAATACCACAGCATGATTTATTTTGTTGTATGCGCACCTGGAGATTTCTTACGTAAATATAAAAAACTAGCTGAAGTACCCGTCCTCGACGGGTTAGTGAATGCAAATTTCCAAAAAGCAAGAACTTTCGTCAGCATTGTAGGAGTACACAGAATGAATGTAGTATGTTGCCAAAGTAAAGAAAGCGAAGTTATAATTTTCATGTATTGTTAAAATATTACAGTTTAGAGAGTAACTAAGTAATATCATTTCATTCGCTTGAGTCGTAATTATGGGGCCTAGAATTTAAGTTGAGTGACAACCTATCATGTCACCCAAATTCGTTTCATTCCCTGCAGTCTTTATTTCGTGATGCTGGAACAAATTTTCAGCATTTTAAAACGATTTTCGAAAAATCTCAAAATATAAGCAAAATATTTTAAAAATTCAACGCCTATAAATTAAGATTAGCAACTACCTATCATATCACTCAATTTCGTATCATTCGTATTAGTCGTTATTACGTGATGTTTGAAGAAATATAAACGTATTTTGAGAGAATTTTCACAAAATCTCAAAATCTAATAAAAATTTTTAAAAAATTGGACTCCTATAGTTTATGTTGAGCAACCATCGATTGTGTGACCAAATTTCATATCATTCGCTTTAGTCGTTATTACGTAATACGGGAACAACGATTCACTCAGTTTTAAACGATTTTCACAAAATCTCGAAATCTGATGAATTTTTTTAAATTAGATGCTTATAGTTTAAGGTGAGTGACCACCTATCATTTCACCAAATATCATTTTTTCACCTTTGCAGTTATTACGTGATGTGCGAACACAAATTTACGCAGTTTGAAATGATTTTCGCAAAATCTGAAAATCTAATCAAGATTTTTAAAAAATTGGACGCCTATGTTTTAAGTTGAGTGACTACCTATCATGACACTCAATTTCATATCATTCGCTTCAGTCGTTTTTACGTGATGCTTGAACACAAATTTACGCAGTCTGAAAGGATTTTCGCAAAATCTCAAAATCAAATCAAAATTTAAAAAAAATTGAACGCCTATGTTTTAAGTTGAGTGACCACCTATCAGACACCCAATTTCATATCATTCGCTTCAGTCGTTTTTGCGTGATGCTTGAACACAAATTTGCGCAGTTTGAAACGATTTTCGCAAAATCTGAAAATCTAATCAAGATTTTTTAAAAATTCGACGCCTATATTTTAAGTTGAGTGACCACCTATCATGACACCAAATTTCATATCATTCGCTTCAGTCGTTTTTACGTGATGCTTAAACAAAAAAAGCGTCACGGACAGAATGACAGAATGACAGAAGGACAGAATGACAGAATGACAGACAGACAAACTTTTTTTTGAGGCTCGCATCGGATTCCCGGGTGCTTGAAACGGATAGAAATCGCAAAATTTTTGAATTCCAAGAAATGTACAGACAAAAGTCTAATTTTATTTATATAGATGTGCGGCATAAGTCCCGGAATTGTGCGTAACAGCATTTTTGTATGAAGGTCTGAAATTAATCGGCTCACGTATCTTTGAATCTCCGTCGATGTATCTTTACAACGAAGGGAAATTACAAGTTAAAGAAATCAAAACATTAAGGTATTTTTTCCATAATTGTTTTTGGATCGCAATCCATGAGAGATGTTTAATAGTTCTATTGAAGAGTTAATACTACATACACCATTTTCAACAGTAAGCCATGCTTCTATAAATAATGGATAAGACACTGGGCATGGAGGTGGCTGAAGTGTGAAAGTAATTTCGCGGCCATCGATCTAACGGTCCGAAGTTTTGGGCATTTTTTTCGAGATGTTACATGAATACATGTTAGAACCCTTTAAAGAGTCCTCCACTCAAGGTACCCCACCTTAGACAGATAGCCATCGAGTAGCTTTGCCTTAATACTCAATGCAGTACAATTTAAATGTTGTTTTAAATAAACCTGAATAAATTGTATTAGTTATTTTCTTTTGCTTCAAACAGATTAACTTCTTTAAATTAGAGCTTAAACAATGTCTGCCAACGTATAGACAGTAATTTATTGGAATATTATTGGAATATTTCTGTAAATGAGCTATGATGCTGCATATGCCATTTTTAATAGTTTACCATATTTCAGAAGTAGATCTTAGTGCATATTGTAATAGTACTATGATTTGATTGCATAGATCAAATTTTATAATATTTGCCATTTAATACTTTAGGCCAGTGGATTATATAAATTTCGTCAAAATTGAGACACATTTTTAGCTGCCAGATCACGAATAAAACTAAATCTCGATCATTTTTTCATCTTTTTTGGAAAAAAGATGATTAAAAATATGAATGCATGATTTTGTAAAATAGTTTAAATAAGGAGAAATAATTATGAATATTATGTTTGCTTTTGAAGAAAGGAGTGATAGAGAAGGAGAGGATTCTAATTTAGAAGCTAATTAAACAAGTACTGTCATTATTATTTTTTATAGAAATAAACTAAAAAGTGAAGCGGACTCTTAATCACAAGCATATCATCAACCCCTCACGAATATTTAATGCTGAAACACTACACTGAAATTCTGCATCGAAATTTGCTTCTTGTCTCCTTAAGTTCTATGATTACTTTAGAGATTTGTTTTACATAAGAGTCCAGCATATGAAAAGTGCCTGGAGCACAAAATTGTTATAGTCAGGTCCTTTTCTTCAGTCTAGTGTCTTCTTTATTTAAATGCATGTTGTCATTTCTGTCATGCATAGTTAAATAAAAGAAAAAATAGTTAGAATAAACGTTTTACAAAACACTAGAGTCACGAAAAATATAGGAATTAAAAATATTAATTAAAAAGCAATTTATAAGAAGATGTTCCAGTCCATAAGAGTGCTAGTAAATAGCTTTAAATAGTTTTTTCTTTTGAAGAGGTCTATCTGCCGTAAAACTTTTAATTTTTTAGAAAAATTATATTCTGCATTGCAAAAATAAAAGAAAAAAATCTATATTTGTTGTAAAACCTATAGAAACTCTAAAATTACAAAGTGTGATGATTTTAAATACTCTTTGAGATGTTATTTTAATTTTACTCTCTGTAAGAATGTTTGCAAATAATTTTTTATGTAATTCACAACTTAATATTGAGCGCCTGTTTCTGAGAATGCAGAAATAAAACAAATTATGTATTATTTTATAAGTGAAAATGGACATGTATTTAGGTTATGAAAATTATAGAATACCATTAAATAGTGTTAGTCTAATCCTTAAAGATTGGTGATGGAAAAACTACGAATTAACTTTTCCAATATGAAAAGCACACTTTCGAGCCACAGAATTTTGAATGCATAAAAGAAATTAAAGTGTTTTTATTCTTTCACAATCTTTAGTTAAAACATGATAGCGATTTGCTCTAAACCCTCTACTGTCAAACTTGCATCTAGTGTCAAACCGTAAGCATCTACAGGGAATATCGAATTTATAGAGAACTCAACTGCTTTACGGAAAGTGTTTTACTAGTTTTGCAGAAGTGGTTTATATCAGACAAGCTGACTTCTAGTGCCGACCGGATTGTATGGTGCGTAATGCACCATACAATCCGGTCGGCGGTCGGTACAAATCGGTACAATCGGTGGTGCGGTTTCGGATTCAACTACCGGCGATCGAGGTTCGATCCCTGACTGAGAGTGGATGTCATTATGTCCGTCCCTTCATAGGGGGCAACGTTGGTGCACTTACTAGTTTCCACCATAATAAAGTGACCAACAATTCCGGCCTTAGTCGCAGCCAATACCTCCAAGGCATGGTTAAGGCGCGTCATTTGAAAAAACAAAACAAAAAACTGACTTCTTGTTCTCTTCTATGATACAAACAATCTGTTTATGCCACATCTATGATTAAGCGTTTTTGGAGCAAATTTTTATTTTTATTTTTTCGGAGCAGTGGTGGTACAAATTTTGTTTTGGTGTGGTACAGCTCGGACAATTGACTGACTTCTTTGGGCTTTTATTATTTAGACTAGTGAGTTCCATCTGCTATAATATTAGCGGGTCGTAAGTAAACTAACTCAATAGTAGGGACCCACTTTGTGTATGACATAAACATGGATTTGTATATGTCATGTAAACACATATTTGCTATGATGGTTGATATCAGGGCCTGATATCCGGGTGGGCATTCGGGGCAAGCGCCCGAGCCCACCAACCAAAAGGGGCCCCCAAAGAAGCTTTTGCCCAGTGCCCCCCAACTCGACAAATCGGCTCCTGGTTGATATGATTAGCGGTGGGTCACCTTTAAACCGGAAATCTCTTAAAACACCTGCGTACTTCCTTTATACAGCGAAAAAAAAAATCAAGGAGGTTTGTTCATATTACGCAAGCTTAATTGCTGTTCGGGGATAAGCAGTTGTAATCTCACTTGCAATTTAAAAGTGAGCTTCTGAACAATGCACTCATGTCCAAAATTAACGGTGTAGTTCGAAACAATCATGCAATTTTGGTACATAAGTACAAATAGACTAATTATATGAGGCACTTCAAAACTTTGGGGTCTCTTTACAAGCTGCACTACATACTGAAATAAACGATAAACCTGTATCAGTTACAAAACTTTTAGAAAATATTCTTAAAAATGGAAAATTTTGCAAAACGTGCCCATCTTAGAAAAATTTTGCAGTGCAGTTCCATGTCCACGACTTCTTTCTGAAAGTTTTCTGAAAAGCACAGTTTTTTTAGTTTATTACAGTGTGTTTATGCAGCTTACGAAAAACCATCTTGATTTTTTTCGAGGCCCTAGTGTTATTACTTTATTTAAATTTGTGCACCAAGACCTCACAAAATCTCAATAACCGAATAAATACAAGGTTCATTTCAAGTTGCCCTCATAATAAAGTGGCAACAACAAAATTTGGCACAGAAATATATTATTATGGAAGAAAGATATAGTAACATAACAATTAAAAGAAGGTGAATGGACGGTCTCATGCCATAGCAATACAAATCTCTGCAGAGTGAGAAATACTGAAATTAAATTGATTTAATTTTTTTTTATGTAGATCAAATTTGCGTAAGACTATAGTTACATAAACATAATCATGTATGTAGGAGCTCTTAAAAAAGCAGCATCATTGCTGGAATAATAGCAACACGACATGAATAATTATTTTAATTAGTTTTAAATAGTACCAATATAATTAAATTTTAAAAAGGCAATACGAGAAATGCTTTTTAGCATTTTATCATCGATTTTAAAAAATAAAATCTTCCTTACAGACAAATAAATGTATAACATTTCACTAAATAAAATAAATACAAATAATATTTCAAAAACATTTGAAATTAAATGTAATACACATATGAGATCGTAAACAGAGCATTTGTTCGGGAAATATGAATTGAAGCATTCTTCTTACAGATTAAAATTGAGCAATTCTGTCACTGAATTAAGCCAGAGGCTGTGAATATACGATAGAATCCCTCAAAATGTCCTTTATTCAATCCAGCTCCCTTCCCCCAGGCAGATAGCCCTTGTGTAGCTTTGCTTCAGCACAACACAATACAGGCAGATTTGTGTTATTTTCTGTTAGATTGCTTGTAGAGATTTCTAACTAACATTTATTTTATTCGTGAAAACATGCATAGCAATAGATTGCACAGAAATTCCAAATTACAGACTTTTATAGGTGTAAAAAAACCCTCTTAATTACTCATTCAGAATAAAAGTAAGGAAGGCTTAGTAGGAGATCAGAGAATTAAACAGTCACAAGTGTTAATTATTATGAGAATAAAACGATCTACTTTAAACTACTAGCCATTTTAAGCAGCTTCCATTTCAATATTTGTAGAATTTTCTGAGTTCTTTGAATATTTATTGAGTGCCCTCTCGAGTGATTCTTGATCCGTTGAAAATGCAATTGCTTCCAGTTGTGCCTGCGAGAAAATAAGGGATTAGGGTATGAAAGGCAAATGACGGTTTGAAATGCTTATAATTTCATTCATGCCTTTATACTGGTAAAGTTTCAAATAGACCTTCAGATCAAACGTTATAAGCTTCACAAGGATAACACTTTTTTCTGATCCTAGTAAAACATTAAGCTCTTCATTTCTAATGCTTTTTGCTTAATATTCTTACGAATGTCTTGGTTGATCTATCATTTAGGTGTTAAATTTAGTGTAAAATTCGTATTCTACGCGTGAAATAATTAAAATTTGCATTTTATTGCATGCAAATCGGTTAACTAGAGCTGACTTCTATTTCAGGGACTTATTTTTGTTGTCCGTTTTGGCGATTTTTGCCAAAAACTCGCCAAGCTTGGGGACATTTTATTAATGGGGCCTGTAATACTTTCTGAATAAGCAATCAAGGTTCGCTATAGAATGGAATCGCGTAGATTTACTAGAAATTTTGGTCAGACTATATAATAAGGGCAGATCAGGTCCCAGCAGCGTAGTACAATTTTGACTTTTGCTGCGAATACACTAGCTGCGTGCCCAAGTACTCTGTCTCCTTGTACTGTTGTACATGGGCGCCGGCAGCATAAGGCAAGGGGGGGCAATGCCTCTCCTGGAATTTTGTATGCAGTGTTTTCCCTTGCTTTTTTGCTCTTTCCAACATGGTAACCCAACATGGAAGTAAAGACTACTTCCCCCCCCCCCCGGGAAATATTCTGCCGGCGCCCATGCTGTTGTATTACAAGCGACGCCTTCTCACTTGTTTTGAGAAGCTTATTTTTGAATGCAGTTAGAGAATACTTCATTGCTCGAACCCGGACAGTAAGCAGAACTTTCAGAAATAGTATGTAAAGGAAAGCGGTTTGTTAATATCCAGTATATGCGTCACTTTGGCTAGCTAATTTGCTATTTTTATTTAGCTATATCTTTTACACGATGGTATCTATTTCTAAAAGACTTATCGCACCACAGAGGTATGTCCTTCAAAATGTATATCGGTCACTCTCGTTGGACAGTTTTCGCCTTACATGGAAACCCTTGTACGTTTGTTACGCAGTGTTCCATTCAACTTCAAAGCAAAACTGTCCGACGGAAGTGATTTAAGGGCATTTTGAAGTTCAAGATTTTTTTAAAAATATTACATTCTCAGTTTTCTCGCATTTTTTAAAAATGAAATTCATGGGTAAATCCTAGATGCTGTTCTAAATTTATCCACACTTGAATATAAGTACAGGATCTAAGGATAAATCAGTGCAACAAATAATAATTCTAAATTTATACCTGGAAATTCACATGTGTGATAGTGAATTGCTAAAATGCGGCACCTGTGTTTGTTTTATACGGAAAATTGGGTTTATGAAATTATGAACGAGGTATTCTAAAACATGCTATTAAATTCAAATAAAGGCTTATGAAATAAAAACAGGATAGTTAATAAAAAAATAAGAATTTTTATTAAACGTGAGGCTGAAAAATCTTCATAACTAAATGATATTTCTAAAATATGAGGAAATAGCAACAGCTTTTATTTAAATGAAAAGTGATGGATTATCTTTTATTTTACTGCCTATTTTTACCTTGAGCTGAGAGTTAGCTCTTTCTAAAAGTTCGATTTTGTCCCCTAGAGTTCTGGTTTCCGCAGCTCTCCTCTGTTCCCACTCTCGCAGCATCAGGGCATGTTTCGCCTCTTGGAGTCGGAGCTGCTTCCGCAAATCTTCGTTTTCTGTGGTCAAATATTCCAGCTGGAATATAGTTAAACGCTTTAACGATGCAGGTGCAAATATTTCACACAAGAATTTACGTTTCTAGTTAGTTCATTTTATTGCTTTTTGACTGTGGTAAAAAAGATAATTTTTAATCTCTTTTAGAGAATAACAGCCCAATCGTTTCCACATACACCTAAAAATACTTTTAATAAAAAAACCTAATACAACGAAACTTGCATAGTGGTTCAATGTCTTGTGTTCAACTTAGACAGGTGGTCAACTTATTAAGGGTACAATTCTTACTTTTTGATTTTCGTATTTTATCATCTACATATTTATATACTGCATAGTACATGTAATGTATATACTGTACTACAAAATTATTTAAAATATGAAATCAAAATGATACAATAATATTTCTTATTGAGGTTAAACATTAATTATATATACATATATATTGCTGTATTACATATTATTTGCTATTGTATGTATGCTACATACAGTAGTAAGTTAAACAGAAACAAGTCAATTTGATTATGAAACTCAATTTATCAATGTATTAATATATTTTGCCTAGTGTATGTATGTATTCAGAGTTTCGTACTTCACACATACCTACTACTGTATTTGTGCAAAAATACCTACAAAAAAGTTATACTTATATAAGGGATAAAGATGGATAATAAGAATCTGGACTGCGTGAGTCATTGAACTTGATTGTCGGCAGGTTTTAAGTTTTGTTTTCACGCAATGACAGGACAGTATAGTAGAATATTCTGTACTATGTATTCAGTGTAAATGGGAAGCAATAAATAGAAATATATATATATATATATATAAATATGTATATATATATATGTGTGTGTGTGTGTGTGTGTGTAAGTTGTTAAAAGAAAGACAGAAAAATGCTGTAAGTGGTCAACTTACAAAGGTTTTGAGGTATGCTTTGAACAAATTCTACCTAATTACCTGGTCAACATACACGTTAGACAGGTTGTCAACTTACAACGGGTTCACTCAATGTTAGAGGAACTAAGCCATTCCGTTCTTGGTCAATTAGGTCAACTTAGACAGGTGGTCAACTTACAACGGAGGCCAACTTCACAGGTTTCACTCTATATATAAAAAGGGAATTTTTTCAGAAAAAGGAAATGCTTTACATGCTGTTAATTATGAATTAGTTTAGACCCGTAGTGAAGTAGTCACTAAGCTCTGTTCCCATAAGAACACCGAAAGTGAAGCAGCACCGGCTTGGCCAGTGCTTGGGAAGGGGAAAACCTCTTTCGGTAGGGCTGTTGAGGAACAGTGTACACTAATGGAAGCTAATTCACGTAAAATCTGTTCCTAGTTCCAATATCCTTTCTCCATGTCCAAACGATACCTCTAGGGGCGCCCATTTCAGTTGACAGGTCTCTCATATGGAATGGGTTCAAAATTAGGAGACCCCGAGCAAAGTCGGCATTCCACTTACTGGGAATCATTAAAATGGAAGCCGTCCCCTTACGCCCATCGCCGCCCTGTAAGGATTGTCTGGCTTCTCGGTTACCAGAAGGCATAAGAAACAACAACATGAAATAGTTTCTTGATTAAATTGTTCTTCCGTACCATTGATTTGTTCTACATAATTTTGAAATTTGATGAAACATCTTATTTTTGGAAAAGAAATACAGTGAAACCTGTGAAAAGTGTTGACCACCTGCCTAAGCTGACTACCTAAGTTGACCTAATTGACCAAGAACGAAATGGCTTAGTTACTTTAACATTGAGTGAACCCTTTATCATCTACGTAATTATATTTTTCATAGTACATGTTGTATACTACAAAATTGTTCACATGCATTCATCTGTTTAACTTGTATGTTGACCAGGTTATTAGGTACAATTTGTCCCAAAGCATAGCTCAAAACCTTTGTAAGTTGGACATTTCCAGAATTTTTCTGTCTTTCTTCTTACAACTTTTAAACATTTTTTTTATTTATTGCTTCCAATCCATACTGAATACATAGTACAGTATGTACTACCAGACTGTTCTGTGAATCATGTGACACACTATGCAAAATATATTAATAATAATAAATTGAGTTTAATAATTAACTTGTTTCCGTACAAAGGTATACGGCTATGTATACTGTACGTAGTATACATAGTAACTATGCGTTCTGTGACAATATCCAATAATTATTACGTAATACACTAACATATACGTATAACTAATGTTGAACCCTAATAAACAATATTATTCCTATTTTGTATAATTTTGATTTCATATTTTATATAATTTTGTAGTATACTACATATACTATGAAAAATATAATTTCGTAGATGATAAAATACGAAAATCAAAAAGTACGTACTGGACCCTTCATAAGTTGACCACGAAATCGAGGAATCACTGGGTGGTCAACTTAGCAGGTTTCAGTGTACTATTCTTCAATAATATCATTAGTCAAATAATCTCACATTTAAAGAAGTGAAAAGTTATTTCTTTTCAGTAAAAAAATAAACCGACCCTTTCGACAATGTCCATTTTCCCCTTTTCTGATGTCAGAGCCTTTCGAATGCCGAAAGCGACTCCACTCTCGTAGAGTTCTTCGTACGCTGCCAGGGTCATTCTCAGTTCATCCCTTACTCGCACGAAGAGAAGGCCACGCTCCACACAGTTCAGTGTCTCTTGGCGGATCAGCTCATCTGTTGAAAAGCAGAAAAAAAAATCGTCTGTCAAAACTGAAACGATTAAGGCGAATGATAAAACAGTCGAAAACGGGATACAATTTTATTTTATTCACAGAAGAGATAGATAACAAAAAACAAATAATTCTTCACAGTGTACAGTAGACCCATGGGCGCCGGCAGAATATTTCCCAGGGGGCGGACAAAGACTACTCAAGGGGGTGGGGGCAAAGACTAGTTCAACGTATGGTTACCATGTTGGAAAGAGCAAAAATGCAAGGGAAAACACTGCATATAAAAATCCAGGGGGGGGCATTGCCTTCCCCTTGCCCTATGCTGCTGGCGCCCATGAGTAGACCCCCTATAACACTGGTTTATATAAGACGAGTTCTTATAACAGAACGTAAAAATTGCTTCTTCCTTTTCGTATAGCACGTTAAAAGAGGTCCGTATACCGCGGTAAAATGAGATAGATGTTCTGATTTTATTACTCTTTAGCGGCAGTAATTAACATAACTTTTGAATGGCAACACTAAACATCATTGTGCTTCTAAGGTGTGCAAATAAGTTATTTAACGGTTGGACCACGCAGTGTACACTCGAGGTGGAGTAAAGCCCAGGCCTCGTACAACACGGATTCATATAGCACGGAGCGTATCTACAGTGTTATAGGGGTGTCTACTGCATTTCAAAAAGATCATGTGATTTTTGGAACATGAATATTAAAAAAAAAAACTAAGTCAAGCACTTAAAATTTTTTAGAATTTGTCTATACAAGCTGTACTATACACCGTGATAAATGGTATACCAGCATCAATAACGGAACTTTCAGAAAAAATTATAAACAATCAAAAAATTGGCAGGATATGTAATTTTTTGAAAGCATTTGCTGCGCAGTTCCATGTTGAAGAATTTTTTCAGAAGGATTCATAAAAGGCACCGGTTTTTCATTTATTACGGTATCTAGTGCAGTTTATGAAGAATCACCCTGAATTTCTTTTTTCTCTAACGCAATCAATTTATTTTAATTTGTGTTCAAAGACAGTGAGAGAGATTCTCTTTCTAACTTCAAAACCTGTAAATGGAAATAATAAGGAGAGGAAAGCATACTCAATCCATCCATAATAAAAAATTTTTTTAAGGGATTCTTATTTGCAGATATACGAGCAGTTAATCTGCTCACTTCCGTTGATGCAAATATGAAACGGCAGCGACTTCTCTTCTCGCCAAGAGTCGTTTAACGGCTTTAGTCTTTGAAGATTCTTCGAGTTCTAAATTTGCGTTTTTCAGCGATCGAGACAAACAAGTTAAAGTAAGCAAGACACTAAATTTGTTTGAATCAAGTCCGACAGCGTAAAAAAAAAAAAAAAAATGGAGAAGCGATACAACCTCTACGCGCACCATTTTAAATAGTTACTCGTCTGATTAACTGAAAATCTTATTAATTTGGATAAATTAATAGTTTATGATTTTTCATTTTTAACTGACTAGGGGCCAAGGCCCCCAGACTCGCTACGCTCGCTTTTCGTATAAGGCATTCGGCCCCTAATCAGGCTTATTCATAAAAAAGACATAATTTCAACAGACAAAACCCGAAGATGGGATCAAATAGAATGTTACTGAGCTACACATTGCTTGGTTCTTGCATCGAAGATAGTTTGTTATGGGAATCCGTGTTGAACGGGTCCTGAGCTATACTCAACTTGGAGTGCGGACTCTGCTTATAATCGCTGGAAAAATTATTTGCACTCCTCAGAAACACAATGATATTTAATGTTGCCATTCAAAAGTTATATCAATTAGGAGCTAAAGCGTAATAAAATCAGAACATCTGTTTCAGCTGTATCTTTAATAATGTAAAACCTATTGGACACCTTGCGAATTTGTCACCCATGGCGATTTTTCATTATTGGGCGACTTGCGTACATGTAAAGTTAATAAAAGCCACGGAACAGATAGAATAGCCTGCCACCAATGGCGACTTTAAATTATTTGGCGATTGACACATGCTCACAACCTATATTTACTGTTCATTTAAGGTTACCAGAAAACCGTTATTTATATTTTCATTTACATAATCGTTTGCAGATTGGCGTACTTAACACCACGAGTTATACTATCTCGTCGCGCTAGCAAATATCCAAAGTGTACTATAACTGCTATAATGGCATAGTTAACGCCGCCAAATATTTCTACTGGTAGCAAATAATCCAGACCGAACCGGCTTTAAAATAATCTGCATTTTAATTATTTTTCATTTTCAAGATATTAGTTATTCTCTTTTGGAAAAACGAATAATCGCTAATTCTAAACTCCTGTTGTCTAAGCGAACTTACTATTTGAAAATTGTCAACTTTGTGTAACGCATTTTGAGTTACTTAATTTCATATAGTTTTTATTTTGGCGTAAAATGGGCGTAATTCTAACTCGTGTTTGTAAATTTCACGCGATTCTAGATACTTGGAAACGCTTTGTTGCAAAGGAATGAATGATTTTATGACAAATCTGGCAACCATTCTGTTTATTTTTTCAGTTTTTTATTAATATCTTCTAAAATAATTCGATTTTCGAAATTTAAATCAGCTTAGCAGGTTCCTCGGAATTTTTCGAATCTGTGGGCACCTTAGTCGAAACTCAAATCCCTACGGTTTAGGAGGAGTTAGGCCAACAAGCTTTGACAGCGCCAGCGGTATTTACTTTTTTTTAGAATAGAGAGATACAAAATATATTATTGCGGTGTTTGTGTTTCCTCTCTTAATATTTTATCATCTGCATGCTATACTATATTTTATCAAACTTTTGGCAGCGTTTAAATTATCGTATGACGTAAAATTGACCCGTAGAATGCTATGTCGAATGTTCCATAGAACATGGGTAAATTAAAAGATCTGTCATATTTTGAAAACAGGTTAAATTTACGCCATGAATTTCGTGGATGTTAGCTTTTTAAAAATAGAACGTCGAAATTTATTGTCTAGTATTGAAAATACTTGTCTTCAAAGACATTAAAATCAAAATTGTAAAAAAGTGTACATATAAAATGTAGATAGAAAAACACTATTTAAATTATTTTCGTACAGTAAATTTGCAAAATATACAAATTACAAAAGCATATTCAAATTAACAAAATTTCATGCAATTCAGCACGAGAAACGAGCAGAAAGGCAAAACATGGTTAAAAGTTTTTTCTTTCGGTAAAAACAAATCAATTTGAATGGACCAGACGTATTTCAATATTACTTGCAGGATTTGAATAAAGAACCGAAAAACCTTCCTAACAGGTCTCTTGGAGGCACAACTTTAATGTTTAAGAGAAATTAGTTTATTTTGATGTACTACTTTAATATTTATTCTAAGCAATATGAACTCAGAAATGTACCAAAAAAATTATGAAAATCCACTTGAAACATTATTTGGAACTATTTACAGAGACAAATGGGATTTTTTTTAACAGGACGCTAGCACGCACGTGTCCGCATATTTCAAACTTTCATTCTGCAAAAATATTCTGAATAATTATTTGGGATCGGCTTGTAAATTGTCCAGTTTTGAATCCGATTGAAAGAGTGATGATCACTGCTGAACATTGTTTACTGCAACGGTAAGCAGTGCGATATATAAGACGAACTGAAAACTGGCCTGGCTAATGCTTGTTATACATTAGATTTGTTTTCAAATTATTTAAGAAAAATATGACCGTGAAAATTTTCTGTCTAATACTATGCACATATTTGCATATACATTTTTTGGGGGGTTTAATTTGGATATAAGCTGCATTTAAACGTTTGCTTAATTGAATGAAACACCGAGTATACAAGTTTATTCAAAGTAAGGGTAGGTATATAAACTGCTGAATGAAATTCAAATGAACTTTAAACACTGTGATAATATTTTGAATGTGTATTATTTAGAGTAATAAAAATTAAGTTTTAAATTTAGTGCTATTTTTATTATTTATTCAAATATGTATATTACTTCCAATTAAAATTAAAACTTTAATTCACTGTCTTTTGTTTTCAAATTATTAAAAAAACATGATAATTTTATGTCTAGTACTTACTATAGTATACATGTATATGCATATACATTTTTGTTTTGTTGATAGAAAAGTTTGTCAAATGAAGAGTAGTTTCGTATATAGCAAATTTTTTACTAAGATCTGTTCACATTTTAAAATACGAAATTTAATTTTTATACCGTCCCTTCTTTCCTATCACTTATATTTAGAAAAATGTTGGTCTGTAGCTAAAAAGGTAAATAAAAAAAAATTCTATATCTCTGAGTGGAATAGTTTCCGATGTAGCGCAAGTTAAAAATTTTAGAATTTGTCACCAAGTATTGAGGGGGTGTCGCAAAAGTGAGGTAAATAAAATTACATTTAACTTGCATTAAATGATGTTAGTGGTCATTCGACAGCTACATTTGACTTCTGGAAGTTCTATTTTAGCTAGAATTTTCCTATAATGCATGTTTGGCAGTTTCTAGTGAAAAGTAACTGATACCATTATTTTGTCATTCCCTAATACACTTTGAAATTCCTTCACTAGAAGCGAGATGTAATTAGTGGATGACCCCCTAAAAGATTAAGTTATTGATAATTTCATAACGCAGTACCTATCAGTTCATTTAAAATTGTACCTGTTAATTTCACCCGTTTGAATGCATTTAATTGCCATTTTGCAAAAAAAACAAAGATCCTCATTTAACTTATATCAACTCATAGTTGGCCACTTAAAGTAAACATTTTCAGTCTGAAAACGGTCATCAACACAGCAGATAAAGTGATGTAAGTCATCCGCTTTAACATTAAATATCTCAATAATTATTTCATTTAGAGACATAGGGCTATTTTATTTACCTTTTTAGACACAGAGAAACATTAAAAAAATATAACCGATAGAAAGAAGGCACCATATAAAAATTAAATTTCGTATTTTAATCTGTATAGAGCCTCTAGTAAAAAAAAATTCCATAGTCGAAATAGGGGTGCCATATGTTCCTATCACTTGCCATTTTAAAGATAATCGCCTTAACATCAATTTTGAAAATTACCCAGCATAAACTATGGGTACTATATACGCGAACGTAGAATTGTAAACACCGTTTTCATTAAGGACAACAGTGCAAGTTCCTAAATGATAGCACACCATGATTCATTTTACTGTTTGAAAGTATGTAAATATACTGTTTATTAAATAATATCCGAATTGCTTTCTTGGGATTAAAAAATGGCCTGAAGCAAAACAAATTTATCTATAATAAGTTTTTGTGGTCCTGAAACTTCATCTACTCCTGCATTCCATTCCTAAATTGTTAACAATATTACCTGATATATTAATGAAATACAGTAAAATGTTTTAAATTATAGCAATAAAGCCTTCAAAAACGCAAAATAGGCATTGAAAATTCCATGTCAAACATTGCATAATTTAAAAGTAACATTTCAAAGAAATAACCAGACGCATATTTTTAGCAGAATTGTCATCTATTTTCCCCTTAAATTTAGAATCAATCTCCAAATTAGTTTGTTATGAGACCTAGTAAAAGAGCGAAAAATGTTCCAGAGTTTTCTATGAAAAGCAAATGTTACCATAAATCTAGTAATAAATTTTATGATAAATCTAGTCATACTCTATTAAATTCTAGTTTTATTTTTCTTAGAATTATAGTGGCAGATACAAAAATGTTTTTGGGGTAGGGTTAATTTTTAAAATAAGCTAATTTGACCTAAACATAATCTGCAGTAAAAGAAAATGTTACCCTAAAACGGTGCAATTTTTTTAGAGGAGACTAACTGAAAAGAAAGAAAAATCTTTATTTCACTAAACAAAATGCACAATAAAGCAAACGTCAAATCAGCAGATTTTTTTTAAGGAGCAGGGATGGAGGGTGGAAGCTCCTGAGCTCCTCTAACAGATTTGCTTTGGCATAAAATCGACTAACGTCTCTAAAATGCATTTTAAACATTTGCTGTCCGTAGAATGTAATGCAGTACATGCTTTTTTCCGCATAACGTATAAACTGCTAATAATTTTATTGTTTATTATAATTTATGCTGTAGTAAAATTATGATTGTAGAATAATTGATAATTTGGAAGATTAGATGTCTAAAATTTTAATACACATGATATACCATTGCACTTCCTAAACATATTTCTGATGAACAACTGAAAATTTGAAACCAACAGTTTTGTATCAGTATTTGTTCATAGTCTTATTTTATCAACAAATGTATTTTTTTTTTACCAGCATTTTTATTTATTATCTAGTAAAGTACAATATTACTTCATTTATACAACAACTTAACTAATTTTGTTAAGATTGAGTCTCCATAGTTTACAAGCTTCAGTCAGGGGAAAAAAAAGAACTAGGAAGCATATTTAGTTTATATTTTTTCACTATTTCTTTCCAACTTTTAAAACACAGATATTTAAAGAGAGAAAATCCGATAGTTTTTATGAGTTCATAGTGCAAAGTTCATTAAACCATCTAGTTTATCAGAGAATTGCTTATAAATTTCTTATCAAATCGAAAAATAAATCAATTTGTTTGGCACGCTTTTGTTGTTTTTCTTATAGCATTTAATTTTCACAGCTGACCTATATGAAGCGTCGACGTTAATTTGATGTGATTGAATAAATGTTAATCAGTTATAAAATAAAATTTTGTCGCTGTTATCCGATATTTTAATACCTAAAATATTATACTTGTAATACTTAATAGTAAATACAGTTCAAAGAAATAGAATTTTGTTTTAAAATCAACTCTATCCCCACAGGAAAATATTGAAGAAATACTGAATTCATAGCATTAAATATTTTTATTTTAAGGAAAAGTTTTGAAAGATGAATTTATAAAGTATTCCTCTCAAAATAAAAAAATGAAAAACTGATGCAAAAATTGTCTCCATATTATCCAAGATTCTAATATTTTTGCCCTGAACTATATTTCAAAGTTTTACCTATGGATTTAAAATCAGAAGCACTCACCAAAGCATTGATCGTAAAGTTCTCTCCTTATCGGGCATATGCCTATTTCCCTGGCGTGTCTTTCTACTAGTTTACTGTCCAACTTCTCTGCTAAATTTACCACGTCTATTCTCGTAGCCGGTGTCCTCGAAACCGGTTGTATCCACAGTTTTCCATCTTCTTCATATTCTCTGAGAAAATAGCATCATATTATACTTTATTAAAAATAATACCAAATTGCTCATCTATAGCACTGATATATTTCTGAAGATTTAAAGCGTAACTGAAATACAAATAAGTAATAATAAAATTACATTTACATACCCAAATATATTTTTTAACTAAACATATGTTTTTTCTATCACAGGAATTTAAACTAATATGTTTGTTATTTTAACAGAATAATGAAAATTACAGCATTTGGGACTCTCTGTTGAAATACTACATTTTAATAATGGTAAACAGTTTATTGCATAGGAATATTTAAAAACATTTAAACAGTTTTAAACAGTTAATACGGCATAGCGTGAAGCAGATCACGAAACAATTGGCAAATACAAATAAAAATAAAGCCAAACTGTTTAAACAGCATTGCTGAAAAACATTTACGGTATCTTTAATTTAATTTGTTCCGAAAATGCAATTTTTTAAGGGGATTGTTTACTGCGCTTACTTAATGTATGGACAAAACTAACTTGCCATAGTAATATTTTTCCTACATGTTCTTATCAATAGTTTCATGTACTTGTTATTTTAATGTTATCGGCTGGACACCCACACACAAAAAAAAGACACAATTATTTAAGTTATAGAAATTTCATTTTGTGATGTTTTTCAATAAATTTTTTAAATCTTATTTTTATTAGGTAAACTGCATTATCAGATTCAATGCATTTATTAGGTTCCTCTGTCTAAGACAATGAATACAACGAGTTATACTGAATTCTTTGTCTTTCAACGTGACCACAGTAAAAATACACTAGTGGCACATTTTAAATATAAGATCTCATTCTTATTGTATTGAGTTTCACATAATTTGTTAGCTCAGATATACCATCAGCGGAGTAGGACATGTTATGTTCACAGAATTTCATAAAGAAGCTACGTGAAATCAGACGATTGAAATTGAAAACACTTTGATGGATTCGCATATATCAACATTTAAAATAGAAATACGAAAGGCTTGGTGAAAGGAACACTAGCTTATTAACCCCTTAAAGGTCGTATTATTTTCAAGAAAACGGTCATAAAAATGTATATTTTTTTATTCAAGAAAATTGTATAAAAATAAGGGCATGTACAAAATAGGTATTCATTTTAAGGCTTCGGACATCATTTTAGAGCGAAAGAAGAAAAAATTAAATTTCTAATAAAAGAGCCAACATTTAGGGTTTTTGTGTCTGAATGTGTGTCTGCCAGTAAGCAGAGGAAAATTAAAAATGTATTACGTTTTAAATCCTAAAAGGGAATTTTACTAAAATTACTTCATAAATAAATAAACATTCGTACATTTTCCTCTGACCATTAAAAAAGTGAGCTAAGATTGCAAAATGCATATGCATGCATAAACACACGTATTTGACACACGTATAGTACTACCATGTATTTTAAAATAAACTATCTCCACTTAAGTTAAAAATAGTCTGGTACTGTCAACAGTTGTCTAAAATGAGATTAAAAATGTCCGTTCATAAGAATTGAAATACTCTAATCTTCCTGGCGCATAACTGTCGAACACTATTGCCCGAAAATATTGTGGGCACGAGAAATAGCGGGAGAAAGCTTAGCCCGTTGGACGGGAGCGAAAAGGAAGGGGTTAAAGTCCATAACATAAAAAATACAACATACAAGATATAATACCAAATTCAATACAACCAAAACAATACCAAATTCATTTAATATTTATTATAATATTCTTTTAAAACTTTCAGTTAATTACATTCATTTCATGTGCATGATCAATTTTTAAACTGAGTTAAAATCTATTATGTTAGAAAATGCAATTTTAGTTTTCAAATACGGATACGAATTGTTAATCTAATATACAGAATTATCGACTTTTTCCCCCAGGTTGGTTTTCAACAAAGCTTTCATACTGATTACTTTTTGTTGTTTATCAAAACCTATACAGATACTTTCCTGTTGCTTTAAAGTTAAGATGTTTTAACCTAATAGACTAAAACGATACATACACGGCGTTTTTAAACTCTAAAAGCTTTCTGGTGATATGAAACATAGAAAAATAAACTTTTGACCATAGAATGCGTACTCTCAAATGTAGTGTTCTCAGTTAGTAAATACTAAGCATAATAATTTGCAATATTATATGCAATGCTTTGCAGTTTGCAAAGCTTATATAATTTGCAAAGTCTTGAAATGTTAATAAAATTTTTGACTTAAGCTTCTAAATAAATAAAATTTTTGACTTAAGCTTCTAAATAAAGAAAATTTTCACAGATATCATGAATGAAAATAATAATCCCAAATCATACATTATTTTGAATACTATAGTTATCGTAGAATGAACCCATTATTTAACGTTAAATTATACTTTATTTTGAATAATGCAGTTATCCTAGAACAAACCCATTATTTATAGAAAATATTTAAATAATTTTATTAACAGTTTAAAACTCATTAAGGAGATGATTAAGAAGTGCACAAAGACTGTGTATTTTTGACCGTACTTTCCATATTGAAAAGTAATTTTTATATTGCGTCAGATCATCTTCAGTATTTTGTCATAGTAATTTCAAATTTTACCATACAACATTTGTCATCTTCTGATCTTAGTCGGGTTTATCGAATATTTATTTTTCATATGCTTTCTAAATTACTAAGGCATTAATCACAATTCTGCACGTTATTTTATTATGCCGTCCAGGTTATATGGCGGATATTGCATCATTCTACGATTAAGAGTGCAGGTTCGATTCCGGGCTTGGTTGTTAAATCGTCCGTAGCCATTTGTTTAGCGGCACACAATGGGTGGCCATCATTATCCATAACGAGGACTACACTAGTCCCACAGTGGCCTAATCACTAAACTCCATTCCCTTAAGAAGGCAGAAAGTGAAGCAGCATCCGGCTTGGCTAGTGCTTGGGAGGGTGAACTCCTCTCTCGGCTGGACTGTTGTGGGACCGTGTACGATGATGGGAGCTGGTGAACGTAAAATCCTGGTGGCTTCAATGTCCTCCATGTTCAAACAATAACTCTGGAGGTGCCGATTTCAGGTGGTTGGTCCCTCATCTGGAATTGGTTCAAAATTAGGGGATCACGAGCGAAGTCGGATTTCCTATTCCCGGGGCTCATTAAAAGAGATGCCTTCCCCTTCCGCCCATGGCCGTCCTATATCGAGGATCTGGCAACTGCGGAGCGGTGCCGGAAGGCATTAGAAGCAACAACAACAGGACTTCACAAACACCCAAGCCCATTGCGGGAACCGATCCTGGACTCAAGGCGTGGTAGAATGGCTCTTTAGTCACTAAACAACCTGGGCAGCTCAAGTGTTAATAAAATGGCGTCCCTTTTGTTCTTAGTGATAGAAATTGCCTAGATGGAAAGTCTTAAAAATTTCACATCGAAAAAATGAAAATTATTGGTTAAGAAAAAAAGAGATCATAGTATCTTTTATTAGAAACAAGAAGTTCTTCCCAGTGGGTGCACCAATCATGGCGCGTTTTTTACTTTACATAAAATCTAAAGAGGCGAAAATTTATTACATTTCCTGAAATGAAAATCTACCTCGGAGGAAGAATTGTGTCCAAAATTTCAGCAACTTGATGTTCTTTACTCTTGGCTGCTTCTCTTGTAGATCGTGCTGAAGATGGTTTATCTCGAATGCTGGGAAACCGAGTTTCCTTCTAGGAATAAAAAGAATCACTCAAAGGTTAATTAACTATGCATGAGTAAATTAACTAAAATAGTTTAACTGTGTCGATATTTAGTGAGCACAATTCTTCACAATTGGCTTTTAACATTTATTAATTGATTCATGTCATCTGACAAATTGAAGTTTCATATTTCCTTTGTCGTGTAAAACTTCAATTCTAGGTAAATTAAATCTGCCAACTGTTTGGATCGTAAAAAAGTTTTTCGATGTTCGAATATTTGGATTTTTTGGTTTTATGTTTTCGGCTCTATGCGCGTGGTGCACTTTGTCCCTTCTTCAAGTTTTTAGGGTGTTCCTAGATTTTTTTTTAAAACTTCTTCTTCCTCATTCTCTATATTTGTTATATAGAGACGTGCTGTGCCTTTCTTTCTGCTGTTTTGCATCATGACTTTGTAAAATTTTATGTGTAACGGAGCGAGTCTGAACAAGTGAGGTAAAAGGCTGAAAAAGAGCCACAGGCCTCCGAGATAAAGAATATCCGATTGAAATCGAGATCGATTCTTTTTTGGTGATAGTGCAATGAAATTAACTGGACGTTTGTTTTTGTGAATACTCAGTCCTCATTCATTGTTGTCTTTTATTAATGGTTTTATGTGATTCTCGAGCACCTTCTTTGAATTGTCGTGGAATGAAACGCCCTGATAATTTATATATGCATCATTTTGAAAAGACTTTCTTCAAATCATCGTTAATTTATCAAACTGGGGGATAACTTGGCACTACTTGGTTCTTCTTGATACCATATGTTGTTTCCAAATTCATTTCCATTCCCATCATCATCGATCTCCGAACAATGCTTTTAGGTTTATGAATTGCAAATCGAACAATGCTAAAACTGAACTAAACTTTAAATGTTCTGAATGATGAATGTTATATTACTGGAAATATGGGTACTGGCATTTGGCTATCTAATAAACGAATTAATTTGAATATGTGCGTGATAAAAAAAAAAACTTTTGAATGTTAAAGGGAAGGAGATTAAGTGGCATGACTTTCTTTGCTTTTTATCGTGTCAGTCAGTACCTGCATTCTTTTGTTAGAAAATGCCAATTTGCATTCTGATATTGAGCTAATTTCAAGCTATTTTTGAAATGTAGATAAAATTTGATGTGTTGCTCATGTTTCAGTTTAAAAACTTAGATCAATAAAAATAAAAAGTATATTTAGATAAACGGCAGAAATTTAAAAGGTTTCACTTTCCAGTTTTGTGCTACAGAGTTCTATTGAGAAAGTACAACTTCATGCAAACTTCGTGTTAAACGTGTATAAATGACAGAGAAAGTGTATCAAGACTTGTTTTCAAGAACAAAAAATGAAATTTTAGACATCCCAATTACTTTGTGAATTTGTCATATAGATTTATCATCTATGAATTTGTTTAACCACTAAGTACAATTCATTCAAGGAAAATATAAATTACATGGTATTTGGAACATGAAATAACGTAGCATTTGGGAATTACAGTAACTTATATTCTCAAAGTACATGAAAAGTGATACTTGACGGAATGATTAAGTCAGCTCACTCTACAGAAAATAAATGTTTGAAATATTGCAGTGTAATCCTATTTCTTTCAGGTGAATATTTTAATCAGACCTTATTTTAAAGAAATAGATTTTTAATTTGCAAAAGGTTGTTTTCAGTGATAATAAAAGCATGATAAATATGGAAAAACGTATTAATTTTTAAAAATATTTTAAAAATAACATAATTTTTGAATCAATTATCAATAGTTCTGCAAAAATTAATGGAAAAAGTCCATATGAATCGAGATTTTTCCGTGCTCTCATGCAATATAATTTTAACGAATTATCAAACATCTCAGCTTCATACGTAGAACAAAGAGGAAATTTGTGTTCAGAAAAAGAAATGAAATCATTTGTGGATGGCAGAAAAGAAAAACGAAGAATTCAAGCTTGGAAAAGAAATATCTCAAACAACAGAAAAAGGAAATCTAAATTACATTCCAAGAAGTCAGCAACACTTTTTTTAAATAATTCCTCAGTCTATGCTTTAAATCGAATAGGAAAATCAACGACTTTATCCAGAAAAATATTCTGGGTGGTACTTCTTGTCGTAGGTTTTTCAGTATGCATTCAACAGATATGCGAGTTTTTAACAGAGTATTTTGACTATCCAGTGGTCGTAAATATAGACTCAATGCGAGAGAAATCCTTAGAGTTCCCGGCAGTTACTCTCTGTAACATGAATGCTTTTCAGTACGAATTTGAGTCATGCGTAAGAGAAGGGTTAAACTATGATGAATGTCTAAATTTAAACAAGAGTGAAGAATTGGAAAATGACGTAGAAAATGATGCTGTACCAGATTGTAATTTAACGATGGATTTACTTAAATTTGGATTTAAAAAGTTAGGATTATTATTTGATAATGACGTTTATAAGTTCGATTTTAGAAGTCGAATGAAATATGGCCATGAGCGTAAACAGTTTATAAAGCAATGTCAAATTAATAGTGGTTTTTGTGATGAAGGTAATTTCGAAGTTTCACTAAGTAATTACTACGGAAAATGCTTTACATTTAAGCTGAATGAAGACGACAAGTATTCACATTTTCCTGGTCCCCAAGGAGGCTTAAAACTAGTTATAGATTTGGAAGTTCATAAATATGCGACATTTTCAGAATCCATAGGAATCCGGGTTCAGGTACACGACCGTAATACACATCACAACATTGATGAAAAAGGGATTTTTATCAGTCCTGGAACAATGAACTACATCGCTGTTACTAAATCATTATTTTATAGACTTCCCGAACCGTACAAGGACCGTTGTAGAAACTACACAGGGAGTAGTCAACATGAATGCATTGAGAACTGCCTTCATGAAATTACGACAAAAGAATGTTATTGCTCGTTGATGAAATATCCGCATGATGGAGTTAAACTGTGCAAAGACATGTTCCACGACGTCAATAGATTATGCTGTCTTTTTAAGTTCTTTGATGAAAGCTCTTGTGACTGTCCTCTTGCATGTGAAGAAAACGTGTACAGCATGCAGCTATCATCTGTGTCTTTGCCAACAGAAAAACACTATAATTCAAGAAAAATGACCGAGTTTGAAAATTTTACATCATATTTCTACTATCATCCATGCAGAGGAATGGAAGATTCATGCCTCGTTCTAAGAATATTCTACGATACTTTTGAATACACCATATATCAGCAGCACCCAATGTATCAAGGTGCACAAATTATCAGTCAGATTGGGGGTCAAATGGGCCTTTGGATTGGCATTTCATTGGCAGCTTTTTTCGAACTTATAGAGAGTATTATTATTTTTTGTGTAAAGGTCTGTAGAAGACGATAAATTGTTTAACACTGATAGCACGTAGATTTCTTTTACTTTATGTTTTTAAAACTCCCCTAAAATATTCCATTTTTAGTAATTTTAAAAGATGATATCTAAATATTAGTGAGAGCTTTTTAAAAACTATGTATAGGAAGAAGCAAATAAGAATACCGTAAAGATATTAGGAATGTCTATTCACGTGTGCTTTTATACTTCATTCACAATGTTCTAGTATTAATTTTGCACACGCACATTTTTAAAGCTCTATAATCATTCTGTACTTTAGACTATTTAAGTAGTATTCATCAAAGACATGAATCCGAGAATTGGGTAACCTGAAAGACGGTTTTAATTCCCAGAGATGACATGGAAATTGTTTTAGCCAGACGTCATGGTAGATGGTATCTCTTGTATTTGGCACAGTAAACAAAAATTTCCTGCTAAGCTTTTGAAATAACTTGAACCTTAGGAAAACACTGAAGTAACCTCTGGTGAGTTAACTTGCAAGTTTAATGTTTAATTAATATGGTCCTAATCGGAAAGAGCTTGTTATGTCATTCTTGCAATCCCACCCCAGGCATCACACAAGGGTTCTCTGAACGTCAATAGACTCCCAGAGATCATTACTGAACGTTTCTTAAAGTTCAGAGAACCTGTGTTTGCTGCCTAAGATATCACTATTAAAAATTGAGAAAGATATTTTTCAGTAAAAAATAAATAAATTTAAATCTTCTGTGAGTTATCTATTTAATACTGTATCTAAAAAATTTACAGTATAAAACTATGCTAGCATTTTTTAAATTATTATTATTTTTTTCGGCAAATGTACTTATAATAAAAAGAAACAATAATTATAACTGCTCATTTTTGAGATGATTAGTCGGAAATTATTACTTTAAAGAACAGTGTATTTACAGCTATGCTCAATCTTTTTACTTCTTTTTAAATGCGAACTTAACATCTTATTTTGTATGTTGTCAGAGTGCTATATGTAAAAAGTATTTTCATGTTTTATGATATTTAATTAAAAATATTTCATATTTTTTAATAATCATATTTAAAATGCTGGAAAAAATATATCGCAATTTTTTTAAAAAATACGTTTTTAGAAAATTTTATGTATTTTAATCTGTAGTTTTGAATTTTTGCTATCTTGTAGTTTTCTAAATTAAATACGTTAATTCTCAAAACAACTCGTTTGCGTACTTACACTTCAATAAAAGTGTTATGATAAATGATATAATGACATTGATAAAGAATAGTATACAAAACATTCTAAATATACTTATTTTTGAAATATATCTTAAACATGTACACTATCCAAAAAAAGTATTCGAGCAAGAGAGAAATTTCCGACGTTGGTTTCGTATATTAAAAATTATTTATCAAAGAATATGAATTAGGCTATGTATAAATATGACTTTCTATATTTCTATCAAGTTGTGCGTTTTTCAAAAACTCAATTATTATTTGCAAATCTATAATAGGAAATTTCTCTCTTGCTCGAATACTTTTTTTGGAGGGTGTACATGTTTCAGATATAAGAGAAGAATATGTAACACATCGCAAGTATCTTGTAGTTTTCTAAATTAAATACGTTAATTCTAAAAACAACTCGTTTGCGTACTTACACTTCAATAAAAGTGTTATGATAAATGATATAATGTCATTGATAAAGAATAGTATACAAAACATTCTAAATATACTTATTTTTGAAATATATCTTAAACATGTACATGTTTCAGATATAAGTGAAGAATATTTAACACATCGCAAACATGCCTATAGATTAAAAATATGTGTAAAGAGCTATGTTTCAAACGTAATTTAACCACTATTTGAAATTTCACTAAAGAATTCAGGTAAATAAAAGTTTTCAGTACCTTTTATGGTGTTTATGTATAAATATCCTGCAACAACGTTCACAATAATGCTGAATTTGAGTTCATATTTTCAATAATATGCACTAAAAATTTCAGAGAAAAGAAAATATTCACCGGTTAAAATATTAATTTTTAAGTAATGCGGTACTCTCAACCTGAATACTGAAAAATATATCTGTATGATGAATGCTCGAAACATGACTAATTTTACATGTCTGTTAACAGCTCTTCTTTGTACTCTAAACAAATACTAATAACTTTAATTGATGCGAAACAAACAAAAAAAAACCCCTTAAATATTTAAGAGTTTTTGTGAAGGTTTAATAATTGCATAGGTTATTTTTTTATTGCTGCCATTGAAATTGGTTGATTTTTAATATTATTGTTTAATTATAAGTGATTATTTATTTTATTTTAAACTGCCATAAAGATTGCGATATTTTTCTATTTAAAATAGACTACTTTTATTTTCAATGGCTCATTTTTATAAAATCAGGAATTTTCCCACCTATTTTGTGTGATATTTTAAAGCTCTAATGAGAGTAGTTTTTCCAGCTATTCCAATTTCTTGAGCTGAGTGGTACTTTTACAAAACGTTTGTTCTATCGTAATATGCAACATTTAATTATAAAAAAGTTCATTACTCTAACATATCATATTCGTTGATTTTCGTATTATTTTTAATGATATTAATAAGTGATAAATACTTTATTTTAAATTTTATAAAGATTAAATTTTTTTCATTGTCTACAGAAGTATACGTTTACTTTTAAGACTCATTTTATAAACTGAGAATTTTTCTTTTTATGATCCACTCTCGGTTTATTTTGTGTTATTACAAATAAAACTATAACTAAACTATAATAAATACTCTGAAAATTTTATGGTTGCTGACTGGCAATATGAAAAAACTTTTTGTTTACTAAATGAGAATATCAACGTCTTACCGTTAAAATAGTGATTTTTGGACGACGCTTAATCAATTGTAATTATTACCATTAGATAGAGTTCAATCAATGTAACTTCAGAAATTTTATTATAAAATAAAATAAAATATTGATAAAATAAATAAAATAAAAAGGTTTATTTTATTTTCTCCCGATGTTGAGCAATGAGGCAGGAAACAGATATTTTCTCTAATTTTAAGACACGGAGAACTGACGTCTCCGTATTATTAGAAGGATTTCTTAACGTGGAACATAAAAATATGCTTCAAAGATTCTTATGATGCAAGAAATTAGCCATTATAGATAAATTGACAGTAATACATTAATCATATTCAGTTTAATAAACAAACAAACAAACAAGAAAAAATCTAAGAAATAAATACCATTATTAATCTACTTTTCTAAACTAAAACTTGTTATTTTGAAACCTGCATGGGCTGTGAATGTATAATTCGTAATTATACCCCTTAAAGAGCAAAAACGTTTTGAAAACTATGAAGAAAAAAAAAAAAACATTGCAATAATTATGTGTTACTTCCGTTGTTATTGCTTGCTATTTTTCCCTTAAGAGGAAAAGAGAACTTAGTCAACCTTAAAAAGGAATCAGAATGATTAAATGTAAAAGTTTAAGTCATTTAATAGACAAAGGAACTCTATTTTTTATTATTTAGTGCACTGTTGAAATAGTGCACCATTTCGGTTATTTTTAAAATGTCAGATTTCTCTCATTGAAGTAAGAATTTTAAAATTAAAAGAGTTTATAAGGAACTTTAGAGTTTCATAAAGAAGAAAATGTAAAGAAGAAATGTAAAGCTATAAAACTATTGTAATGAAAGAAAACTACAGAAAAAATCCTTAAAATCTGTATAACTTTGAATTAGCTTTTAGTAAAAGAAAAGTTGAAAGATTTGGAAAATAGGAAACAACTTTCAGCTCTTTCTTGCAGATATCAATCTTAATTTTGAACTTATATGCATATTTTAATATTTGTTTTACATTTAAAACATGTATTGAAAACGAGTTCAACCCAGGTATTATATAGAAATTAGAATATTAAGTCAGTGGTCTAAAGGACCAGTGAATCCATGACTTCAATGGTCCGTAACATATAACACTGATCGATTTATAAGATTAAAAAAAAATGCAAAACAATTGCATTAAAAGCTGAATGAAAAAAAAGTCAATATTTATTATAAAAATACTAAACAGATCAAATTATATGACATGTATTGGTATAATTAGATGACCTGTATTGTAGAACTGAATGAGGAACGTTTGCATGAGAATTGTAAATAAAACGTTATTGGTCAGACAAACCAACAGATTTTGCATTCTGCTTGTCCGTTATCCATTTTAGTGATTTCTGATTTGCGGACCACCGTCAATTTCGACCCGTGGTTTGTTTAGTCATTAATTATTTTTAAGTGAAAATTGTAACTGCATTTACGGAAAAATATTCTTTAATTCTTAAATGTGCCAGTAATAGGCCTTGTACATGCAATGCGCCAGATACCCTTACAAATAAAGTAGAATTTCATAAGTTCCAGTGTAAATAATTTAAGTAAAAAATGTCAAGTCAAGAAAAAAAAAATCGTTTAATCAATTGCTTATAGGGGTAACTTATGAATTTGTTTTTTATTTTTAAAAGTAAATAGCGAACCTCTTTTTTTAACGAACGCTTGAGATTTTACAAACTAGCGAGTGGTTCCGAATACATCTTCACAGACGGCTTTAAGACTCGATTTTTGGAACTGTTTGAGTGGTCTTCAAGGCTTCGTAAAAACGAGTGTTGCAGATTTTTCGCGAAGTTAATTGTGATTAACTTCCCTGTTCCGAAACTAGAGTAATAGCTTGAAACTTTTCATATATCTTGCAAGTTTGTTTCATTGGTACCATTAAGAGACAGTTAGAGAATTATAGCAAACTATTAGGATTTTTCATACGCCAAGAAAATTTTTTGTTAAGTATCAAATATACTGAATAATTTGTGAGAATTTTTACATGAGAAAACTCGTGATTGATTTTTGCATGTCTTTTATTATGTATGAATTTAGCTGCTAAAATATATTTTTTCGAAATGTTTTTTGGAAAGTAGGTCTGAAGTGCAGAAGAACGGATAAATAAGGAGATTAGTTCGGATCTAACCCCAAAATCGAAACAGAGATGTGTACTTTCGACTAATTTTAAACGTTGCTCAAAATATGTATAAGCATAGTGAGAAGTAGGATTGTCGAATTATTTATAGTATTTATACTTTCCTAAGATGAGCAGTTACTATATTTATTTCTCATTAATACATATAGTATCTTAATTATGAATAACATTCAAGAAAAATACTGTTCTACTGTGTCACAACTTGGAAAAAAAGAACTTTTTTCTTAAATGCGTAATTTTAACTTGTGTACTTTACTTAGAAAAAAGCAGATTTTTGTAAGATTGCTCATACGTTTATGAACTTATAAAATATCGGAAAATCCCAAAACTGATTTCCCAAGAAAAGCTTTTGCCTAAATCAAAACATCGATTTATAGCTAAACTGCCCATTTTATATATTTATGTATTAAGTAACATTATAATTTATAAATGTGATTGAAAATGTGCGTGATATTATCAATTTTACAGAAGAAGTTAGGAAAGAAACTTTAATATTATTACATTTTATTTCCTTTCATCTTGTCTGTATCTGCATTGATTCGTTAGAAAAAAATCTATGGACATTTTGGCATTGAACTAATTTCAAACTAATTTTTCTAAGTGATTAAATATGCAATATATCTCCATAATATATATATATATATATATTAAATGTATCTGATATGTTTAAAATTTGATTTATTGCTTCTGTTTGAGTTAAACAAAGACAAATCAATGAACATAAAAAGGTACATCTAGAAGAAAACATGAATTTAAAATGTTTTTTCCCCCAGTTTGTGCGACAGTGTTTTGTTAAGAAATTTAATTCCATGAAGATGAAAAAGCTGTTAGATGTTTTTAAGTAATAGAGACAGTACTTTAAGACTTGTTCTCAAGAATGAAAAATGAAATTTTAATCAGTATTGTTATTTTGTACACTCTGGAACGCAATATTTGTGTTTAAGATCAATCTTTAATAAATTAAGTTGTTAAGCTTTACTCAAATTTACACGATGTATCAGTAATGATTGGACTTTCTCGAACAGTAAATAACCAATAGAAATAACGAATACCGATGTTAATTGAATTTAGCAGTATGCAAACAATCAATATAGTTTACATAAGTTTAGTTTAATTCTAGTACTAATTTTAAGATCAGATTTTTAAAAGAAAATACCACGTTATGAAATGCTTCTGTTTTGTAACTAGCCCGCAATTGTCAAAGATAGATAATACAGAAAAAGAAAAATAAGTGATATTCAAGAAAAAATGCTTATAAATGTGTGTTGAAAAATTTTAAAAGAAATTTTGTTAAAAAAGTAGGATTTTGGGGTTTTATTTCAGTAACTAAAAAATATCTATGTAAAGCATTAAATTGATTGAAATAAGATCAGTTAAAATGAATGAAACATACAAAGATTTTTAAATAATTTATAGTAAATAAGAATAGTTTAATAATAATTATCAAACCAATGTTGCATTATTCCACGTTCTGCTAGAAATACCTTCTGAAAAGCTAGTTTTATACCTTACTACAGTTTTCTTGAAGCTCCTGTGTTTTCGTATTTCTTCTATTTTTTTCTATAAAATATATCTAAACAAATTTAGTTAGTCATTATAATTGTCATTAAATGTCTCGAATTCTTTTAAAACACAAGCAATATCCAAATATCATGTAGAAGATAATTTTCTTTTTTCGAATAATATAATTATTGAAGCACAGGTAAATCTGTGAGAGACTTAAAATACTTCATGTGTTAAAAATTAAAAAGAACATTTCATGAAAAGTAAATAACATTATTTATTTTGAAAATGTAATTATATGATGTACCGTAAGTATTACGGAATATGTGAATGTGTCATTATAAAAATATGAAAATAGGATTTGCCACAAATAAGTTTTTTTTAATATCAATTACGGATATTTTTATTTTAATACAAATCACTATATATAAAGTGTAAAAAATCTCAGATTTTAAACACTACAGTAAATTATAGTCTCAAAGTACTTAATAAATGAATTAATAAGTTTACATGTGCGTGGTTAAGTAAATTGCCATGATAAAAGAAATGAAAAAAAAATGATCGAAACATTGCAGTATAACATTTGCTAATGGTGGTTTCTTAAAAAGAATTTATTTGAAGAGAAATTTGGATTGTTATAATATATTGTTTGTTGTTTTTGATAATAGTAAAAACACGAATGATTAATATAAAACAACATCAAATTTTAGAAAAGAATTAATTTTGTTTAAAAATTATTTATTCAAGTTAAACCTAACAATGTATGACAAAAATCCGCGTGAAACGAGATTTTTCAGTTCTGACATGGAATATAACCTTAACGAACTATCAAACACCTCAGCTTCATACATATAGAACAACTAAGTGGACCAGATTCGTGTTTAGAAAACGAAATGAAATCAAAAACGAATGGCAAGAAAAGAAATCGTACAATTCAAGCTTGGAAGAGGAATATCCCATTTAGGAGAAAAAGAAAAACTACGTTAGACTCCAAAAAGTCAGTAAAACTGTTTTTAAATAATTCCTCAGTCTACGCTTTAAATCGAATAGGAAAGTCAAAGACTTTAGCCAGAAAAATATTTTGGATGATAATTCTTGTCGCAGGTATTTCAGTATGCATTTCACAGATATCTGAATTTTTAACAGAGTACTTTGAATATCCGGTTGTCATAAGCATAGAGTCAAAAAAGGAAAATCTTTTAGAATTCCCGGCAGTTACTATCTGTAACATGAATGCTTTTCAGTACGAATTTGAGACATGCGTAATAAAACAATTAAGCTACAAACAATGTCTGAACTTAAACGTGAGTGAAGAATCAGAATCTAACTCAGATAATGATACCGTACCACCATGCAATGCAGGAGATTTTCCTGAATCGGCATTTCAGAGGCTTTTGTTGCTAAATCATGAAATTACGTCCTTAGATATTAGCAGTCGAATGAAATATGGACACGAATACAAACAATTCATAAAGCAATGTCTGATTAATGGCGATGAGTGTGGTGATGGTAGCTTTGAAGTTACTCTGAGTAATTACTATGGTAAATGTTTTACTTTTAAGCCAAATGAAGATTATAAGTACTCATACTTCCCTGGTCCCCAAGGAGGTTTAAAAGCAGTCATTGATTTGGAAGTTCATAAATACGCGACATTTTCAGAATCTATAGGAATCCGGCTTCAGGTACACGATCCTAATGCTCATCACAATATTGATGAGAAGGGGATAGTTCTCAGCCCTGGAACAATGAATTACATCGCTGTCACGAAATCAGTCTTTTCCCGGCTACCCGAACCGTACAAGGACCGTTGCAGAAACTACACAAAAAGTAGTCAACACGAATGCATTGAAAACTGCCTTCACGGAATTACGACAAGGGAATGTTATTGCTCGTTGATGAAATATCCGCATGATGGAGTTAAACAGTGTGACACATTCCACAACGAACAGGTATTTTGTTGTCTCTTAACGTACTATGATGAAAGCTCTTGTGACTGTCCTCTTGCATGTGAAGAAAACGTGTTCAGCACGCAATTATCATCCGCGTCTTTGCCTAGAGAAAAGCACTATAGTTCAAGAATATTGAGCGACAACGAAAATTTTACATTCTTTTATAACGGCACATGTAGAGGAATCGAAGATTCATGCCTGGTTCTCAGAATATACTACGATACTTTTGAATACACGGTGTATAAGCAACACCCAATGTATCAGGGTGCACAAATTGTTGGTCAGATTGGTGGCCAAATGGGCCTTTGGCTTGGCATATCTTTGATAGCCCTTTTTGAATGCTTAGAGAGTATTATTATCTTTTGTGTGAAAGTCTATAAAAAACGAAAAATTATTTAAAATTTATATTTATTGTATGTGTATATGTGTTAAATTTTGTTTTTAAATTTGCCCAAAAGTCCCATTTTAAGTTCTATCAAAACGTTATACTTTTTTATAAGATTTCAGACAGCTTTTTAAAGATATGTAGATAAGAAGGGCATAGCAAAAATGTTATAAAAATGTTATATTAAAACAAACTGTTATGTGAATTTTGGAGGTTTTATGATAACTTCCTTTAAATAATGATGAACTCTAACTCGTAGCTCTTTTCTTTCAGATTTATAGTATTTAAAATCTTTACAATACTTTCATTTGTAAACTGGAAATTTTCATTTTTACTACTTTATATATGTTGCTTAATTAAAAAAAAAGCATAATTTCGTTCACTGAGCAACAAAATGTCTTATTTTACTTATTTACGCGCTTCTGTTTTTGGAGAAGAAGGAACTAGAAGTTAATTAGACATAAAAGAGCAAATAAAATGGCTCATATATTTTAAAATTTTCTCAAGAAAATCAATATTTTATGAAAGCAGACGCCTTTTCATTTCAAAACATAGACCTTTTCCTTTTAGAAGATTTCTATAAACTTTCTAGTCCAGAAACATAATTATGAATCTAGTTCATGATTGTACCCAAGGAGAACTGTTGCCAACTCAAAAGAGAATTAGCCAAAATACTACGAAGGAAATGTTACATTTGATAAACATTTTTGAAATCGTTTAATTTTGATTGATGAAAGTTCTATAACTCCAACTAAAAAAGATAGAATACTGCTCGCATTACTGTTTCCCAGCTGTATGAGTAGGAAGTAACATTTTTGTTGAAGAATTAATTTAAAAACAGTGTGTTGGAGATAGCTGTGTTCCATAGCTTTCTGGATCGTTAATAGCTCACTTTTAGAAAATTCGTTATTACTATGATCTACAAAAATAACATGAATTGTTTTGAGACCCTCTAGAATTCGCCTATTACCATTTTCTTCGTACTATTGAACAATATAATTTTAATGTTATCGCAGTGAGTACTAACTTGAGTCTTATTATCTAAATCTTAGTGTCCAAGTACCTCGTACTCCGGTTTTCATATGTGAAGGAAAATTTCAAATTTTTAAAGACGATAATCCACATTTCTGTGGAATGCTTTTTGTTTATATCGGACACAAACAAATTTAAATCTGATTCATTAAAAACATTCATTCTTGACATCGTCAAGCAGTATACTCACAACCTTTATGCTACAATTTTTTTGCTGTGCTTTATTGAAGAGCTACAGATGCATTTAGTGTGGCTGTAATCTATACATACAAAGACGAAACGTGGGGGGCAGTATTGCCTCTAAATTGAACAAAAAATCTATTCATTTTAAACATTTGTGAAATCTTTCTCTTTTTTCTCTTGTTTCGATATATGCCGCTTTCCGAAAAATTTCCGACAGTTTGCGCTCATAAACATAATTTATTCTTAAACAGTAGGCAATTACATGATTATTTTCTACAGCCAGCAATGTTCCACCAGTGGAAACACCATTTGACGATTTATATTAAAAGTCGATGATATATGTCAACGGCCTGTACATAAATAGTTTTAGAGCTAGGCAAAGTAGGATACCACCTCACAACACGACTTTACTTATAAATATGAGGTCACTGAAAATCTCTCCCACTTTTTCATAAAAAAATAGCATGAAGACATTCCTGAAAGTGTTTATGTCAGGGATATTAAAGTTCTGAGTGTACCTATTCATGCAAACATATATACTTCATAGATATAGATAATATAGTACGATAAATATTTGCACACACAGCTCAAAATCTTTTTATGATTTTCCTTTATTTAGAGTTTTTGGGGAGAAACTTTGTTATTATTGCAATCACATATCTCTCTTAAAATTTAAGAGAGTTATTTCGCAGTGTTAAAAAAAAAAAAAAAAAAAAAAAAAAGAGTTCTGTATTTTGAAAGTTTCTGCGATTTAACTATGTAGTACAGTACTAAAAGAACTACACTATACACTAATTATGTTTTGTGTTTCTTTCAAGAGCATTTCTAAAAAGAAAATAAAGCCAAAACAACAACAAAAACAGTGGATAACTGCTCATTTTTTGAACTCATTCATCTAGCAAGTCATTATTTTCGAAAATGTTATATCTATAGTTTTTTTCAATGACGGGCACTTCCCAAGTAGCATTGGTCACTACATGGACCTAAAAAGCTGGTCTCTATACTATGGGGCACCCAATAGAAAGGTTGACGTCTCATTTTAAAACAATTGAAGATGCGAGACCTTGCACCTTGTTCCTTCCCGCCTTGTGGGCACTGTATATTTTTAGTAAATGCTCGCATTATGATTTTATTGTTCTTTTTGTCTTTCTACGTGTGTACTCGTGTGAAATAAATGTTGAACACCGTACTGAATGTGTGTATTTGTGTAATTATATGTGGAAAATAATTCATGTTTATGATACTTCATGTCAAAAATGCTTCATATCTTATTTTTATCAATTCAGTTACGTGAAAAAATCTCCTGTGAGGGACGTGCTTACAAAAATCCAGAGAATTTTAAACTTCTTTCTTCGAAATTTTAGAATTTGGAGTTTTTACTATCTCTCAATTTCCTAAAATATGCTATTTTTGGAAACTATTTGTCTTGCATTTATGCTTCCATAAATGTGAACTAAGTACTGTAAATGTATTTAACTGCACTGGTGTGAAAAAATTAAGGACTAATAGGAAAATCTTGTAATTTGATTTCTTGACAATTTTTTTTCACGTATTTGTTCATTTTTACCATACTCATGCATGCTGAGGATGATATGGCTTTTATTGACTTATGACTATTTTTATTGATTTTATACATTGTTGCCCTGCAGTAGGCTGCACTAAAAATCACCTATCCTTTAAGTTTTGCACACCAATCAGCATATGAAGAATAATGTTCAACATTTTCTCAATATTCTCATCTTCGGAGCACGTATGTAAGCAGTTACAGAAGGGAATGTATCATAATATAGACATGCTTTATATTAAAATTGTGGATTTAAATACTTATTTCTATTGAACAAATCAACTACTCTAACATTTATAATTTTACTATAGAATTCAGGGGTGTTCAGTATTTTTGAACGATTTTAGTGTTTTCAAGGATAAAAGTAATGGATACTCGGCGAAATCCTCTGTTTGAGTCTATATATATAAAAGAGGAAAGCTTGTTTGTTCGCTATACGCTTTTAGGCCGTTCGACGGATCTGGACCAAATTTGGCACACTGACTAAATAGGACAAGAGAAAGCTAATGCCGTAAAAATGAAATTAATCGGATTAATAGTTTTTGAGTTATTTCATGTTTTGTAAGGTTTTTGGGCCTTTTTCTTGCATTTTAGGTTATCGCGAGCTAAATTTCTGTCCGAATACTATATTTTTTATGTCATCGGAAACTACAGAGTTTTCTTTTTCAAATACAATTTGTTACAAAATCGTACTTACATTTTCATACAGTAAAAATTTTCCATCTTTTTACTGCTTAATAAACATTTATTTCTCCCTCTTTTAAATTTCGAACCGTGCAGAAATGTTTATTAGATTTTTTTATATGATTTTTTTTCTGAAAAGATCACAGGTTAAAATGGGCGTCCCGTGAATGAAGGGGGAATACGCTAATTTTTCTTGGGGTCTTCATTCGCAATGGCATTCCGGCGCGCGTTACCATAGCAACAAGGTGTAGGGGTGGGGGGAACTGGCAAAATTTCTGATATCAGGGCAGGATGTAACTTTTAAAATGGATTGTGAACCTGAGGGTATATATTTGTGTATTTAAAATGTAGTTATTTTCTTTAGTTCTCTTTCCCCAAAACAAAATAAAACAAATCTTCCTGAGTTAAATTTCAGGTAATAATTGACTTTAGTGAGCTATCTATATATATATAAAAGAGGAAAGTCTGTTTGTTCGCTATACACGTCCAGACCATTCGACGGATCTGGACCTGATTTGGCACACTGACTAAATAGGACAAGAGCCGTAAAAATGAATGCCGTAAAAATGAAATTAATCGGATTAATAGTTTTTGAGTTATTTTATATTTTGTAAGGTTTTTGGCTATTTTTCTTGCATTTTACGTTATCACGAAGCTAAATTTTCGTCCGAACACTATATTTTTTATATCATCGGAAACCACAAAATTTTCTTTTTCAAATAAAATTTGCTACAAAATCGTACTTACATTTGCAGATTTTTGGGAATTTTTTAAAAGAAATCCTGTTTCGAAGAAAATGTACTGCTTTTAAAAATATGCTATTTTTAAAAAGTCGCATCGAAAAACCTAACGGACAAAAATTTTCCATCTTTTTCCAGCTGATTAAACATTTATTTCTCCCTCTTTTAAATTTTGAACCGTGCAGAAATGTTTATTAGATTTTTTTATATGATTTTTTTTCTGAAAACATCACAGGTTAAAATTCCCTTCCGTGATTGAAGAAACAGCAAATTTCCCCCCTTTCGTCCTGTGTCCTGTGTGAGGTGTGGTAGCGTTTCCAAGACAACTGACGGTGTTCTTTTTTTCATACGGTGTACGTTCTCAAGGTCGTTCTTGCACTTAAAAGGAGAATCCGTCAGAAATAAACAAACATGCGGGATTTATTTGAAATCGTTGCATTAGGAAGTATGACTCCTGAAGAATTTGTAGATAGTATTTTACACGGATTCTCAATTCCTCGAGAAGATAGTTACTAAATAATTAGAGCCTCATAAAATATTTATAAATAAATTAAACACACTGCGAACATTACATCTAAACAAACCTAGATTTTTAATAAAATAATTATAAAAACCTGGATTTTTAATTCATCTATTATTATTTAAGTTCTTATCTACCGTATATATGCCCAATGATTTGCCTCCAGTGATTCTTACTGGATTTGAAATAAAAAATAATTAGTTTATGAGGTGCGCAAGTATTAGTGATAAATAACTATTAGAACACAACAGGCAGAAGGAGAGAAACCTAGCTACGTCCAATTCTCGGGAACCTCTGTACGCTGGCAAGTCCACTGTTCATTTCCTTTTTTTTTCCGTTGCTGCGGGAAGTCCCGTGTACCTTTTTTTTATCATTGCAGCGGGAGGATTCACATTCCTTCCTTTTACAATCTCATACCGACAAATGGATTCTATATGTTTTTAGTAGTTGCTTAAGTATTAGCAATAAAAGACTGTTAGAACACAGACAGGTAGAAGGGGAGAAGCCTAGCCACGCCCAATTACCGGTAACCTCTGTGAGCTAGCAGGTGCCGTGTTCTTTGTTGTTGTTGTTGTTGTTGTTGCAGCGGGAAGTCCCATGTCTTTTTTTTATCATTGTAGCCGTAGGATTCACATTCAAGCCTAGACACGTCTAATTCTCAGTAACCTCTGTACGCTTTCAGGTGCCTACTTCATTTTTTTTCGTTGCAGCGGGAAGTCCCATGTTCTTTTTTTATCATTGAAGCGTGAAGATTCACATTCCTTCCCTTTACAATCTATATATAAGGTCAATGGGCATTTCCCTTCCATTGCACGGGCAACGCCGGGCTATGCTGCTAGTAACTATATAATTCAGTTAAAAACTTATAAAAAAAAGTAAAATAATCCGAAAAGTAATATACATAAGCAGGCACGTACCCAGAGGGAAGAATTTCTCAACAAAAGACATGATTATTAACATTCAAGCAACAAAACTTCAAACTTCGGTGAAGGGTGGGGGTGGTGGAGGCTCTGTGTGGCACGTTCCTGTACATAAGTAAATTAATTCAAATATTTTAACCATGTCAACGCAGGGGTGCAGGGGGGGGGTCAAAGGCGCCCCAGGAAGGAGCTATAGTACTTTTATTAAGGCGGGGCGGATACCTGGATGATAAAAGCATCAAGCATTAAAAAAAGTCCAAAATTTTAGATGTTAGTGCCATGAATTTAGTTTTTACTTATTTGCTCTCAAAAATTCTAATGAAACATGTTTCAGTCTCAATGTTTATTAAACCTAATGGTCTTCCACTTCAATTATGGGATGCAATATCTTATGTTAAAAAGAGGTTTTTTTCGGCACAGGAAGGATGAAGATAGATGGTCTCATCATGTCAATCAGAGTCGCCGACCTCACAAAATTTTTGTGGATGCTCTAGACATTTTTAGGGAGGGGGGGGGGAGAGGAGGATGGAGCATTTTTTTTTCAATTCCCTTTGTTGCTATTACTCATGCCCATAGATTAATTTAATATTTAATCTGTTTGAAATCAGAATGCAGCTTAGTACGTATCGATTTTTTTTCGAATTGAATTAATTTTGTAAAAAAATCCATACATGACGTGTCGTGGATTTTAGAATTTATGCAAGCATTGAGCTTCGGTTAGAAATAATCTCGTTTGAGAAAGAATTGCTGGCATCGTAATCAACGGCGGGCGGCTCGCTTGAAGATAAGAAATATAAGGAATAAAATTTCAAGATGATCTTCGCTCAACATCGATTAACAATTTACCTACACATGCTTCTGCCATGCATATAATAACACTGTATCTTTTAAATTAAGCAAACTATTTCTAGAAATCGAATATGGGCGTGATATTACAAATGTGACAAGAAAGACACTAGAATGATATTACGTTACATTACTTTTTATCGTGGGTATACCAGCATTCTTTTCTTTAAAAAATATTAATTTCCATTTAGATATTGAAAAATTGAATTCAAACTAATTTTTCTAAGTTATTTAAGGCATAATATATGAGGCGTGTAGCTGCAAAACCGGCTCGATCCATGTTTTACCGAAATACGCCCCCCCCCCTTTTTCACAAATTCACGATCCATTTCATTACCTTGCAAAGCGAAATGGATCAAATCCGGTTCAATCTGGTAGTGAAAAGCTTCTAAAATGGTGATTGCAAGTCAAAACTGCCTTCATGAGGAAATATTTTCCGTGCTTCCTTAAACAGTTCTTAACCACGAATTAAGCCGGTTTCGGAACTACACTCCTCATATCTTCGTAATAGAATATGTCTGATTTGTTTTTTTGTATTGCTTTTTTGGCAATATAAAGTATCTAACAAGTAAACAATATGCCAATAACCATAAAAAGCATATTCAAGATAACAAGAAGAATGTAAAAAAATATTTTCCAGTTTTTTTTTTTTTTTTGTGTGTCAAAGTTTTGTTAAGAAAGTGCAACTCCATGCTGCTGCAAAAGCTACTTTAGGTTTTCTAAAGTGACATAATAAGCATCAAAAGTCGTGTTTTCAAAAACAAGATATGAATCGTTAGTTATTACAATTACTTTCTATTTATCTATTTTACTAGTAAGGCATCATTTTCTGAGTTAGATTCCGACTCTTCACTCTCGTTTAAATTCAGACATAGTTTGTAGTTTAATTGTCTTGTTACACATGTCTCAAATTCCAACTGAAAAGCATTCATGTTACAGAGAGTAACGGCCGGAAATTCTAAAAAAATTTTCTTCTTTGACTCTATGCTTATGACTACTGGATAGTCATAGTATTTGCTAAAAATTGACTTACCTGTTGAATGCATACTGAAAAACTAGCTACAAGAATTACCATACAAAATATTTTTCTAGCTAAAGTCTTTGATTTTCCTATTCGGTTTAAAGCGTAGACTGAGGAATTATTTAAAAAAAAAAGTGCTACTGTCGTTTCGAAGTCTAATATGGGTTTTCTTTTTTCCTGAATGAGATATTTTTCCAAGCATGAATTGCACAATTTCGTTTTTTGCCGTTCGCATCCGAATTCATTTCTTTCTGTAAACACAAATCTGGACTTTTTCGTTGTTCTGTATACGAAACTGGGGTATCTGGTATATCGTTAAAATTATATTCCAAGCCAGCACTGAAAAATCTCGTTTCGTGGAGATATTTTGTCATTCATTATATTAGTATTGATTTATTGATCCTGAAAAACTTTTACAGTATATTCGTTTCAAAAATTCAGATACTATTTTATGTTTATGATTTATTTTTGGATTATTATTAAAAACATTGCCTTGCAGTTCTAAAAGTCTATTTTCTTTGAAAAAAGTTTTATTAAAAAATTCACCAAAAGAAAATGTATTAATGCTGCAATATTTCTAACATTCAATTTGTATTGTGTTAGCCAAGCTCGACAAGTAAATTTATAATTTGATATTTTACTCTATTATTTGATACACTATGATCCCTTAATTTATTTCCCAAAAGCTAAGTTTTTTACGTTTCAATCAGCACGATTTATCTTGCCCAATCTAAAATATAAGCATTATTATTTACATCAAATAATCTTTTACAACATTTAAATAGACACAGTCTTTAAAATTTACTTTATATCAGATATTTGCCTTTATAAAAAGAGTAATGTTATTTACTTTTCATGAAATATTCTTCAACATTTCACATATTCATTCCATGAAATAACTTGCAGCGTCAGGTGCTTTAAGTCATTTCATGTACGTTTTTTATGTTTCCGTAGATGCACCATTCCGAAAAAAATTATCCTACTGATAAAGTTTGGATAATAAATATGTTTAAGACGAATTTGAGACTTTTGAACAATATAAATTCTCGAATTCTGACTAATGTTTTAACTACGTTTTATGAAAATTTTCTTTTACAGAAAATCGAAAGTATTTTGGAAAATTTATTCCGCTTTAAAATTAGCGTTCAATCACATATTTGAAAGAGATGTGCAGTAAATCTACTACAACGATTTGATAACTATTATTAAACTATTCCTACTTATTATTAACTTTTTTACATGTATCGTACATTTGCATTTATGTTAAAGTACACTTGAAATATCCTTTTTAATCTTTTCAAGGTACTTTTTTAATGTTCTGTTTACTGACATAAAAGGCAATTTCCAATTGCTATAGCAAAACTTCTTTACAAATCTTTTAACATTTATCTACAGGAGCAAGCAATAGTTTTAAACAATGCTTATTATTTTTTTCTTTTCTAAATTAAAGTTTTTAGTATCTAAAGGCTCGATATAGGGGAACAGATGCTTCATAACGTACCACTGCCTTTTTTTATATATAAAATCATACTGGTCTTAAATTTAGTACTAGAATTAATCAAAACTCACATAAGCTAAACGATTGATTGCTTCCTATAAAATTCAATTAATTTCCCTTTCCTGGCTTCTATTTGTTATTTATTCCTCAGGAAATCCCAGTAATACTTGACGCATTCCGGAAATTTTATTAAAAACTCACAACTTAATTTTAATAAAAGGTTATTTTATAACCCATTAATTCCGCAGCACAAATTAATGTGTTTTCCATTTTCTCATCCCATCCTCTGAATTTTTAACAGAACCTAGTACTAATGTATTTGCCTCTTTTTACTACAGAATCAGTTTGGATTCTAATGGGAGGGGCGAGGAGCGAAACAGTATATGTAGTATTTTACAAATACTACTTGGGTCAAAGTACTTATTACGCTATGTTTGTTCATCAGTGTCAGTATTTTGGAACTTGAAGTATCTTAGAATTTTAGAAGTACAGAAAGATCATTTAGGTCCTTTAAAAACTACCTAACAGCCTTGGAATTCTTCCAAAAAGTAAAGCACATTTATTATTATTATTATCATTATTATTATTATTATTATTATTATTTTCAGAGGGAGCACCAGTATTTCAGAGGGAATACTGGACTCTGTGTCCTCCTCTTTCCCTCCTCTTTCCCTCCTTGTAGTTAACTGTTATGTCTTTGCATCCAAATTCGTGTTGATTTTGAAGGGAGTCTTACTACAGGGGTAAAAAATGAATTTACTGAGAAATTTCAGAAAAAAATGTCAGAAAAACAGTTCAAATTGTAAAATAAAATTAATACGTTTTGATAAATGTAGAATTTTTAATCCCTTGTTAATTTCCGACTGTCCCTACACTCTGTGGATCTAAAAGAATTTTATTTAATTAAAGTAGCTCAATTTTATGTAGTAGCTCATAGTAAGTAGAGCTCATAGTAACTTTATGTAGTAGCTCATAGTAACTTTAAAGTAGCTCAATTATTATGAGAATACTGCATCAAATAGTATGCATCAAGTTCCATCAGTCAAGTGAATAAAATAAATAAATTTTTTTATTAATGGTGATGGGTGTGAATTATAGGGAAAAGTAGGACCATCCAAAGCGAAATATTTTAAGTACTGTCCTGCCCAGGGACATACGCTGATGTTGAAAGAACATTGTCAGCACATAAAATGATTTTAGATGATAAAAGGTCTTACTATTGAAAATTTAGAAAAACACTTAGCTCTGTAGTAAAAAAAAATTACTGATAGCAGTTTTAATTCATAATTCATATCACTAACATTGTGAATAAAAATTGATTCTGCTTTAACCTGTAAACAGTCTTCATTATTTCCTATTCTGTCTTTCATGATGGTTTCAAGTTTCAAAGAGAAAAAAAAATGTGTCATAATTCCAAGGTATGCGATAGAAAATACTTTTACAAGTAAATACGTTTTCTGTTAATATGCGCATATTTTTTTTCAGTTATTTGGTGCTTATTTTTAGATTTTTAGTGCATATTTTTAGATTTTTTGATACATATTTGCATGCATATTTTGTCATTTTTTAAGTGCGTATAATCCGCGATCTAATAATAAACTTTGGATTGAGCGAAAACATCGATTAGTAATTTAATTGCAAATGTTTTCGTCGTGTATTTAAAAACATTGTACCTTCTAAATTAAATACAGTTTTTCTATAAATATGATTGAAAATGTGCGTGATAATATAACTTATAATGTTAAAAGGAAGTTATGTAGTATTGTGTTACATTGCTTTTTATCGTGCCACTACCTGCATTATTTTGTTAAAAAGCGTTTACTTGCATTTTTCTATCAAGCTAATTTCAAACTAATTTTTATGAGTGATTTAGTATGTAACATGTCTTTGTACCTGATTTGTAAATTTTATCTACTGCTCTTGTTTCCGTTAAGAAACATAGATAAATCAATAAACACAAAAAGTGTACTGAGTAAAGAAAAAAAAAAGTTATTTTCTCCAGTTTTGTGCGTTTTGTTAAGAAAGTGTAACTCCATGCAGCTGCAAAAGTCATGATAGATATACTTCTGCGGCAGAGAAAGTGTCTTACTTTCACATGAGTACGAGTGAAAAGTTTTTGTCTAAGTGTATTCAGACAGGATGATTATGTTTAAGAATTATATTTAATTTAAAATTAATTTGTCAGTCTCTGCATCTATGTTAGACTTTTCCGAAGAGTAAATAACGAATTGAAACGATAGAAACGGAAATGAATCGAATTTAACAAGTAACGAATTATCGTTGCAATTTGTTTAATTCTAGTGATAATAAAACATTAGGGTGCTTTTTAATGAGAAAATGATACGATAGCAATTAATTCTTTTTCTGTATCAAGAATTCAATTCTTAAAGATATATAATTCAGAAAAAGAAAAGCAGTAATAAGTATTGCTCAAAATAAATACTTGCATACGTAGATATGTGTTAAATTTTTTTGAAAAGAAATATTTTTAAGTATGTTGGAATTACTGTTCTATTTCAGTAAGCAGTGAACGTGATGCTACAAGAAAAAGAACATTTCATGGAAAAAAAAAGATCTTATCTTACACCTGTAAATATGTTATATAAGTTATAAGAAATGTCTCTTCTAAAATATTACAATTCTTTTTACTCTAAATAATTACTTTTTAATTACTGTAAATAATTACTTTTCATGAATTTTTTTAGTTTGTTTCAATTTGAATAGAAATTAAGATATTAGAAAGTATAAAAACTTAGTTTTTGAGAAGTCAACTAATAAATTGACTTGTCGTACGTGGTAAATTGGCTCAATAGAAAAAAATGTTGAAACATTCAGTATAGTTATAATTCTTTCTGGAGAACTTCTTAAAAGCTATTTATTAGAACTGCAAACACCCGTTTTCAAAAGTAACAAAAGCATAAATTATAAATTTAAAACAATATCTAAATTTTAGAAACTTCTAAGCAATTAGCATTGTTTTATAATTAATAATTTAAGGCATACTACTAATACGTGACAAATATTCCCGTTAAACTAGATTTTTCAGTGCTGGCATGGAGTATAATTTTAATAAGATATCAAACATATCAGCTTCTTATACAGAACAGAGAGAGAAAACAGATTTATGTTTAAAGAAAAAAATGAAATTCACTGCCAATGACAAAGAACGAAAACGTATAATCCCAGCTTGGAAAAGAAATATCTTACTTCCCAGAGCAGAAAAGTCGAAACTAGATTTCAAAAAATCAGTAACACTGTATTTAAAGAATTCCTCAGTCTATACTTTAAATCGAATAGCAAAGTCAAAGACTTTAGCGAGAAAAATATTTTGGTTGGCAATTCTTGTTGCAGGTATTTTAGTATGTATTCAACAGGTATGTCAGTTTTTAGCTGAATACTATGACTTTCCAGTAGTTGTAAACATAGAAACAGTGAGGGAGAAAACCTTAGAGTTTCCGGCAGTAACTCTTTGTAATATGAATGCTTTTCAGTATGAATTTGAATCATGTGTAAGAGAACACTTAAACTACAAGGAATGTTTGAATTTAAATCAGAGTGAAGAGTCGGAACCTAACACAGGAAGTGATACTGTACCAAACTGTAATTTAACCACAGACCTTTATGAGTCTGGGATTAAGAAATTTTCATCGTTATTAGACAAAGACATTTTCAAGTTAGACTTTAGCAGTCGGATGAAATACGGGCATGAACCGCAACAATTTATCAAAACATGTGTGATTAATGGTGATGAATGTGATGCAAGTTACTTTGAAGTTTCTTTAAGTAATTACTACGGAAAATGCTTCACATTTAAGGCAAGTGAAAGAAATAAGTATTCGCAATTCCCCGGATCCCAAGGAGGTATAAAATTAGCCATAGATTTGGAAGTTCGCAAATATGCGACATCTGCAGAATCCATAGGTGTCCGGTTTCAGGTACACAATCCTGATACGCATCACAATATCGACGAGAAAGGGATTGTTCTCAGTCCTGGAACAATGAACTATGTAGCTCTCACGAAATCGGTCTTTTCCCGTCTTCCAGCGCCGTACAAGGACCGCTGCAAAAACTACACAAATAGTAGTCAACACGAATGCATTGAAAATTGTCTTCATGAAATTACGACAAGGGAATGTTATTGCTCGCTGATGAAAAATCCACATGACGGCATTAAACAATGTAAAGACATGTACAACAACGACAATTTGTTATGTTGTCTTTTGACGTACTATGATGAAAACTCTTGTGACTGTCCTCTTGCATGCGAAGAAAATGTGTACAGCATGCAGTTATCATCTGCATCTTTGCCAACAGAAAAGGATTTTATTTCAAGAAAAATGAGCGAGAATGAAGATTTTATATCATACGAGTACTTTCATCCTTGTAGAGGAATGGAAGATTCATGCCTTGTTCTCAAAATATATTACGACACTTTTGAATATACGGTATATAAGCAACATCCAATGTATCTGGGTGAACAAATTATCAGTCAGATTGGGGGTCAAATGGGACTTTGGCTCGGTATTTCTTTGGTAGCCATTTTTGAATGCGTAGAGAGTATTATTATTTTTTGTGTAAAGAGCTGCAAAAGACGATAAAAAAATTTCTTATATCACATAGATGGTTTCGTTATTCTGTTTTAAAAATTCATCTAAAATCCTAATTTCATTATTTTGCAAATATAGTAGCTTAAGATTTGTGAGAGCTTTTTAAGCAATATAAAGGAATAAGAGAACACAGTGATCTTATTTGTATAAAAAGTAAACATTATAGTAAAAAAACTATGATGTGAACTCTGGAGGTTTCAATATCCCTTTTTCGACCCTTTCAGACCTGATCAGATAATTTATCTGCAATAGATATATGTGAACATTTCTATAATAATAGAGATTAAGTTTTTTCTGAAATTTATAAAATAGAAACTCCTCTAATTTCTAAATTACGTGAAATATATAAAACCGATTTCATCTTACGTGAAATTACTAGTATTTACTTTTTATTATTCTTTCAAAATTAGTGTTCTCAATTGTGGAATCCTTGTCTGAAAATTTACAAGATGATGAATTGAAAATCTGAATAATTTTCTTTTAGATTTACAGTTCTTAAAAAATTTACGATATTTGCCATTCTGTATGCTGTTTTATACATGATACTTAATTTTAAAGGTACAGTAACGAGAAATTCCGTTCGATGAATAACAAAATGTCTTGATTATTTTCTTATGCTTATGTTTCTGGAAAAAGAAGGAACTAAAATCTCGCTAGAGATATAATTTTCTGGCGAATAAAACGAAGCATATTTTTAAAAAGTATTTCAATCTTGTTAACAATTTCAGGTGTATTCAGTTCAAGTTTATTTTAGAGGGTTTTTAAAAGTGTATTAATCCTGTAAGCATAAGTATAAATATTAATGAAAATTTTTACGCCAGCGTGATAAGTATTGTTATATTTTGACTATAAAAGTTGAGATTCTCGATTTGAGAATTCATGGAATTTTTAATGGCTAAAGGTCTATAAAAACGATAACATACTGTACTCATTGCTATTTTCCACCTGTGTATGTTTGCATGATGAAACATTTTTGTTGAATAATTAATATTAAACCAGCGTCTCTATAGTTGTGTTCTATGACTCTTAGAATCGATAGTAGCTCGCTTTTAAATTATTATTATGTCCTACAAATAGTGCAAAAATTGTTTTGAGACTATCTGGATCAAGTTAGAGTGGGACCAGGTTTAGAGTAATAGTTCCATTAGACTATTATCATTTTTTCGTACTATTGAAAAACATAGTCTTAATGTTATGGCAGTCTTGTCTGTTATCTATGTGCTAGTATCCAAGGGAACTTCTGCCCTTGTACATAATCAATCAAGGTATATTCATCCGATTGTAACAAGGCATTTTACAACGCTAAATGATTCAGAATATGCATATATATATATATATATATATGTGTGTGTGTGTGTGTTTGTGTAATAATGAGAGGCAGCCGACCGTTCAGGACGCTGGCTTTGAGCTCTGTATTGGGCTCATTGAAAGATAACAGGCCGCCGCCGTTGGAGTACAGTCAAACGAATCTATTTCGAGTCTGTATATCTCGAAAACCTCTATATCTCGAAGTTTTAAAATTCCCCTCTTTTACATTCAAAATTCAGTGTATTTTACATGCTTATCCTGAAAAAGTTTCTTTCAAAACCTCTATCACGAATCTTGGTTAGTGTAAATTACAAAAATTAGTGCTTAAAGAGCAACTTCCTTCAACAATAGTTGCATACCGTTGTGTCTAAAGAAACAAAAAAAGAAGCAGAGAAAGGCCATATAACTTTTCTTAAGTCTCATTCCAATTTTTCTATAATAAATTCACAGCTCATGGTAACCTTAGAAAACTAGCAGAAATAAAGGAATGGCACTTGGAAAAGTGTCACTTGGACACTTGGCAAGTGTCAAAGGAATGACACTTGCAAATAAAGGAAAGTCACTGAAAGACTATTTTTATTGTTAAAGAAACATATTTATATTTTTAAAAGTGTTATGGATGAATGTAAAATAAATTAGAAATCATACCGCTGTAATTTTCTACAGCAAAATCAAACAAAACTTTTTTAATTGACAGCATTTAAAACCTCTATAACTCGAAACCTTTTCATCTTGAATTTTTTTTTACTTTCCCATAAAATTCGAGATAGACAGGTTCGACTGTAGTAGAGTCAGAATAAAGTCTGTATTTTTACCTTAAAATTTACGTTTTCTACTTTTTTATGTATTGCAGAAGGAAACAGAAATTTTCTCCAAATTTAGAAATTTAAATATCTAGAAAACTGATGCTAGTGTGGACATGTTTTTTCTTTAAAGATCTTGTATGGTATGATTCCGCGGTGCGTATAGTATGAGTTATTTTACTTGAATTAAGATCCATTCTCTCTCCCCCCCAAAAAAAGATATGTAAGACAAATAAAAAATCTTGCAATGATTTTAGACAAATAATCTTTGTGAAATATATATACTTATTGAAGTCATCTTTCATATACTAAAATAATAGCTTCGTAGGTTCTTCTGAAACCTACATACAATGTAAAATTGTATGTGTGTAACCCTAATTTCATCAATTCGAGATTCTTTCTAACCTATAACGTAAGGAGACAGGGTGTGTGTGCTAATTTGTGTAAAAAAAAGGGTAACTTTCTACGTATTGTACACATTAACGAATAGGGAGGAACAGCTTTGACTGCATAGTGGATAAACTTACTCTTCCTACGGGATATGACAGTCCAGAAAGAACATCTTGTAATGGAGGAAACTGGACATTCGTCCTACCTACGGAAGTTTAAAAATATAAAATTGGGGGGCGTAGAGTTTGAGAGAAGAATATGTATATATCCATTACATTATGACCACCTTCCATCTATAACAATGGGCTCACCCAGGAACAGAACCACTGTGAGAGCGCGGCTGATGTTGCATTATCTTTCCAAACATTGCGCGATTTGCGACATAATGGGAAAAAAAGCTGATTTATCGGACTTCGATAAAGGTCAAATCGTTATGGCTCGACGACTGGGAGCATCAAAATCAGAAATGGCGCATTTAGTGGGCTGCTCACCTGCAGTTGTAGTGAGCACATATCGAAAGTGGTGTAATGGATGGTGAAACAACAAGTCACTCGCTAGCAGTGTGTCGTCCACGGCGCATTGATTCCAGAGGAGAGCAGAGATTGCTACGCATTGTTCTCAGTGACCGAAGAGCTGCAACAGCCGAAATCACCACCAGCTACAACAGTGGCGATCCGGGCAGTGTTTTTCAACACACTGTGCAGCGTAAGCATCTGCGTATGGCCTACGCAGCCGGAAGACGAAGCATATCCCTGACGGCACGTAATCGCCAGCTGTGTCAGCAATGAGCCCAGAAACATCGGAATTGGATATCAGAAGAATGGAAGAAAGTTGTATGGTCCGGAGAATCATATTTTATGGTCTAATACGTGGACGGGCGTGTGCGAATACGCCGATTTCCAGAGGAAACCCTGGCTCCCGGATGCACAGTTGGACAGTGACAAGCCTGTGGCCGGGGTATTTACGGTGTGAGCAATGTTTTCATGGAGCACATTAGGACCCATAATCCCCATAGAACTACATCCCTGAAGTCTGTGAGCTATGAGGACATCCTTGTAGACCAGGTTCATCCATTCATGACAACAGTATTTTCAGCGGGGGATGGTGTTTAAAAACAGGATAATACACCATGTCATAAGGATCGAATCGTCTGGGAGTAGTTCGAGGAACATTCCAGCGACTTTCAAGCCATGTCTTTGGCCTGCAAATTCCCCTGACATTAAACCAATAGAGCATGTGTTGTCCCACCTGGAAAACCAGTTCGTTCTGCCATGCTACATCTTCGAAATGTACGGGAATTGCAGAGCGCGCCCAGTTAGTGAGCGCCCAATTTGTACGCCCAGTTGGTGAGCACTTGGTAACAGATACCTCAGACTACCTATCAGCACCTTATGGAGTCAATGCCACGCCAGGTGCTCGCAGTTTTGAAGATTAAAATTGGTCCTATATGTCATTAACGGGGTGGTCATAACGTAATGGCTCTTCGATGCGTATATCTATCTATCTATCTATCTATCTATCTCTCTCTCTCTCTATATATATATATATATATATATATGTAATGTATAAAAAGGTAATTTGGGTTTTACTAGTTTGGGTATTGTTCAAGCGGGTACTTTCACTGTAAGTTTTGCTTTCCTGTCATACTTGCCACGCGCGCTCTGGAGCTATGTTTTATTTCTTTATTTAGTTGTCAGACACGAAATCCTAGATTCTGTGTTCTTTTTAGTGTACACGTGTCCCCACGCCTTTGTAGCCCCGGATGCGGGTCATGTTGGTAAATGTGTGTGGTTCGATTAGAGATAAGAGAGAGGCGGAGTTATGTCATACCAACCCACGTGGTATAATGAGCATAAATACACCTGCACGTCAAAAATCGAGAGACTTCTGCCACTAGAACTGCTCGATTAATCCACGCAGATTTTCGTACCCGTCTCCCCTCTCCTCTTCTCACTCTATATTGTAACTTAAAGATAATGTTTAACAAACCGTTTTACCTGCCTTAACTCTGGAACTTTACTGGAATATCTGACGTCTCATACATATATATATATATAATCTAGTTGATAAAAAGTGAATGGAAACCCGAAATAGAACAAATGTTCAATATTGTGAGTTTACTTAAATTACTTCCTGACGCATACAGAATTTGTTGTACTGCTTATCTTAATTGAAATTAAAGGCGTAAAACCTATCGATAACTGACTTTTTAAGTGACATTTATTTTTGGTGTTTAAGTTTCAAAACTGTTTTAAAAAATCCAAAATTCTCACTCTCCAGCATCAAAATATACTGTCAGAAATATTTACGCTTAAATTTTCAAAAATGTAAAAAAAAAAAAAAAAAAAAAAAAATGTTATATAAAGCTCAGATTTCTTGCAAAAGCACAATATTGTAAAGCAGCGGTTGTCATATTGTATTTATTGGTATAAAATGTATTGTCATTTGTAATTCAAGAAATCATGATGTAAAATTCTGTAAAAATTAATAGAAAAATAAATTTTTACTGATTAAATTATTATGTTTTGGATGATACTAAGCTTGCATCCTGCACACTGTGAAAAATCAACCTATATTGCGAATTAATGTCGTTATAATTCACAAGTTATTACTGTAATCTGAAGAAAAAAAATAAACTTACAACAGCTATAAAACATCCAGATTTAAAAAAAAAAAAAGAGTTTTTCGCGAGTTTCACATTTGTATAAGTTTATTCTTCGTATCAAGTCGTGCAGCTGTTAAAGATATAACATTTAAAAAATATTTATTACATTTTTATTACGCTGAGATATCATATTTTCCCATTTTATTTATTTATTCACATATTTTTTTTTTTTTTTTTGTAACCTGCAGACTGGGTCTACCAATCGCGCGGAGGTGCAACTTACGGTTTGAATCATGTCTCGCAGGCCGGCGGATCGCCGCATGGGGCACTTCATCGCGTTACCCAGACTACTATTGGGCCAGTGTAGCTGCCATGCTGATAGGGCCCCTTGCCAATTTGGCGGAAAAATATAATTTTCCATTTATAAATCTTTCAGGAAAAAGATCCTAATTATCTAAGAGTTATTCTGTTGTTATATAGGTCTATATTTGTTGCTCTGCAGCAGTACAGTATTTAACAAAAGTTTCTCAATATTTTCATTACCCTGGCACGCAAATTGACTAATTTTTAATATTGCGTTAATAATATTAGAAAATAATAATAAATTTATTTAAACCTTAAAAAAAATTCCGCAATCTTAAAACACCCCCCTTTTTAAAAATTGGCTCATTATATAAACTGGAGGTTTTGGTATATGTGATGCACTCTCGCCTCTACAGTACGATATAATTTTATATATTATTTTAATGAAGAAATTTTCAAGGTCTATAAGTTTCTCGAGCTGAGATGTAGCATCAAAAAAACATTGTTCTTTCTGATACCATTTTTTAAAACTATTTTTATATTTATTGTTATTTTTTTATTATGTTATTGCTTTCCATTTATTTTTTATCCATCTTTGTGCAGTCTTCAAACACGGGTTAAGTTTTGAAAATTAAACTGCAGTCAAATTATAAGTGAGTTGCATTTCAATACATATTCTTACAAATTAATGGTCTCTTACCAGAAACGTGGTAGAGCTTTTTCTTTCTGAATGAAAGACTTGCCGATGCAATAGTGACTTTTAGACTACGCACTGTGGTGATTGCCATTGAGCAGAATAAAGTCTGTATTTTTACCTTAAAATTTACGTTTTCTACTTTTTTATGTATTGCAGAAGGAAACAGAAATTTTCTCCAAATTTACAAATTTAAATATCTAGAAAACTGATGCTAGTGTGGACATGTTTTTTCTTTAAAGATCTTGTATGGTATGATTCCGCGGTGCGTATAGTATGAGTTATTTTACTTGAATTAAGATCCATTCTCTCTCCCCCCCCAAAAAAGATATGTAAGACAAATAAAAAATCTTGCAATGATTTTAGACAAATAATCTTTGTGAAATATATATACTTATTGAAGTCATCTTTCATATACTAAAATAATAGCTTCGTAGGTTCTTCTGAAACCTACATACAATGTAAAATTGTATGTGTGTAACCCTAATTTCATCAATTCGAGATTCTTTCTAACCTATAACGTAAGGAGACAGGGTGTGTGTGCTAATTTGTGTAAAAAAAAGGGTAACTTTCTACGTATTGTACACATTAACGAATAGGGAGGAACAGCTTTGACTGCATAGTGGATAAACTTACTCTTCCTACGGGATATGACAGTCCAGAAAGAACATCTTGTAATGGAGGAAACTGGACATTCGTCCTACCTACGGAAGTTTAAAAATATAAAATTGGGGGGCGTAGAGTTTGAGAGAAGAATATGTATATATCCATTACATTATGACCACCTTCCATCTATAACAATGGGCTCACCCAGGAACAGAACCACTGTGAGAGCGCGGCTGATGTTGCATTATCTTTCCAAACATTGCGCGATTTGCGACATAATGGGAAAAAAAGCTGATTTATCGGACTTCGATAAAGGTCAAATCGTTATGGCTCGACGACTGGGAGCATCAAAATCAGAAATGGCGCATTTAGTGGGCTGCTCACCTGCAGTTGTTGTGAGCACATATCGAAAGTGGTGTAATGGATGGTGAAACAACAAGTCGCTCGCTAGCAGTGTGTCGTCCACGGCGCATTGATTCCAGAGGAGAGCAGAGATTGCTACGCATTGTTCTCAGTGACCGAAGAGCTGCAACAGCCGAAATCACCACCAGCTACAACAGTGGCGATCCGGGCAGTGTTTTTCAACACACTGTGCAGCGTAAGCATCTGCGTATGGCCTACGCAGCCGGAAGCCGAAGCATATCCCTGACGGCACGTAATCGCCAGCTGTGTCAGCAATGGACCCAGAAACATCGGAATTGGATATTAGAAGAATGGAAGAAAGTTGTATGGTCCGGAGAATCATATTTTATGGTCTAATACGTGGACGGGCGTGTGCGAATACGCCGATTTCCAGAGGAAACCCTGGCTCCCGAATGCACAGTTGGACAGTGACAAGCCTGTGGCCGGGGTATTTACGGTGTGAGCAATGTTTTCATGGAGCACATTAGGACCCATAATCCCCATAGAACTACATCCCTGAAGTCTGTGAGCTATGAGGACATCCTTGTAGACCAGGTTCATCCATTCATGACAACAGTATTTTCAGCGGGGGATGGTGTTTAAAAACAGGATAATACACCATGTCATAAGGATCGAATCGTCTGGGAGTAGTTCGAGGAACATTCCAGCGACTTTCAAGCCATGTCTTTGGCCTGCAAATTCCCCTGACATTAAACCAATAGAGCATGTGTTGTCCCACCTGGAAAACCAGTTCGTTCTGCCATGCTACATCTTCGAAATGTTTGGGAATTGCAGAGCGCGCCCAGTTAGTGAGCGCCCAATTTGTACGCCCAGTTGGTGAGCACTTGGTAACAGATACCTCAGACTACCTATCAGCACCTTATGGAGTCAATGCCACGCCAGGTGCTCGCAGTTTTGAAGATTAAAATTGGTCCTATATGTTATTAACGGGGTGGTCATAACGTAATGGCTCTTCGATGCGTATATCTATCTATCTATCTATCTCTCTCTCTCTCTCTATATATATATATATATATATATATATATATATATGTAATGTATAAAAAGGTAATTTGGGTTTTACTAGATTGGGTATTGTTCAAGCGGGTACTTTCACTGTAAGTTTTGCTTTCCTGTCATACTTGCCATGCGCGCTCTGGAGCTATGTTTTATTTCTTTATTTAGTTGTCAGACACCAAATCCTAGATTCTGTGTTCTTTTTAGTGTACACGTGTCCCCACGCCTTTGTAGCCCCGGATGCGGGTCATGTTGGTAAATGTGTGTGGTTCGATTAGAGATAAGAGAGAGGCGGAGTTATGTCATACCAACCCACGTGGTATAATGAGCATAAATACACCTGCACGTCGAAAATCGAGAGACTTCTGCCACTAGAACTGCTCGATTAATCCACGCAGATTTTCGTACCCGTCTCCCCTCTCCTCTTCTCACTCTATATTGTAACTTAAAGATAATGTTTAACAAACCGTTTTACCTGCCTTAACTCTGGAACTTTACTGGAATATCTGACGTCTCATACATATATATATATATAATCTAGTTGATAAAAAGTGAATGGAAACCCGAAATAGAACAAATGTTCAATATTGTGAGTTTACTTAAATTACTTCCTGACGCATACAGAATTTGTTGTACTGCTTATCTTAATTGAAATTAAAGGCGTAAAACCTATCGATAACTGACTTTTTAAGTGACATTTATTTTTGGTGTTTAAGTTTCAAAACTGTTTTAAAAAATCCAAAATTCTCACTCTCCAGCATCAAAATATACTGTCAGAAATATTTACGCTTAAATTTTCAAAACTGTAAAAAAAAAAAAAAAAAAAATGTTATATAAAGCTCAGATTTCTTGCAAAAGCACAATATTGTAAAGCAGCGGTTGTCATATTGTATTTATTGGTATAAAATGTATTGTCATTTGTAATTCAAGAAATCATGATGTAAAATTCTGTAAAAATTAATAGAAAAATAAATTTTTACTGATTAAATTATTATGTTTTGGATGATACTAAGCTTGCATCCTGCACACTGTGAAAAATCAACCTATATTGCGAAATAATGTCGTTATAATTCACAAGTTATTACTGTAATCTGAAGAAAAAAAATAAACTTACAACAGCTATAAAACATCCAGATTTAAAAAAAAAAAAGAGTTTTTCGCGAGTTTCACATTTGTATAAGTTTATTCTTCGTATCAAGTCGTGCAGCTGTTAAAGATATAACATTTAAAAAATATTTATTACATTTTTATTACGCTGAGATATCATATTTTCCCATTTTATTTATTTATTCACATATTTTTTTTTTTTTTTTTGTAACCTGCAGACTGGGTCTACCAATCGCGCGGAGGTGCAACTTACGGTTTGAATCATGTCTCGCAGGCCGGCGGATCGCCGCATGGGGCACTTCATCGCGTTACCCAGACTACTATTGGGCCAGTGTAGCTGCCATGCTGATAGGGCCCCTTGCCAATTTGGCGGAAAAATATAATTTTCCATTTATAAATCTTTCAGGAAAAAGATCCTAATTATCTAAGAGTTATTCTGTTGTTATATAGGTCTATATTTGTTGCTCTGCAGCAGTACAGTATTTAACAAAAGTTTCTCAATATTTTCATTACCCTGGCACGCAAATTGACTAATTTTTAATATTGCGTTAATAATATTAGAAAATAATAATAAATTTATTTAAACCTTAAAAAAAATTCCGCAATCTTAAAACACCCCCCTTTTTAAAAATTGGCTCATTATATAAACTGGAGGTTTTGGTATATGTGATGCACTCTCGCCTCTACAGTACGATATAATTTTATATATTATTTTAATGAAGAAATTTTCAAGGTCTATAAGTTTCTCGAGCTGAGATGTAGCATCAAAAAAACATTGTTCTTTCTGATACCATTTTTTAAAACTATTTTTATATTTATTGTTATTTTTTTATTATGTTATTGCTTTCCATTTATTTTTTATCCATCTTTGTGCAGTCTTCAAACACGGGTTAAGTTTTGAAAATTAAACTGCAGTCAAATTATAAGTGAGTTGCATTTCAATACATATTCTTACAAATTAATGGTCTCTTACCAGAAACGTGGTAGAGCTTTTTCTTTCTGAATGAAAGACTTGCCGATGCAATAGTGACTTTTAGACTACGCACTGTGGTGATTGCCATTGAGCAGAATAAAGTCTGTATTTTTACCTTAAAATTTACGTTTTCTACTTTTTTATGTATTGCAGAAGGAAACAGAAATTTTCTCCAAATTTACAAATTTAAATATCTAGAAAACTGATGCTAGTGTGGACATGTTTTTTCTTTAAAGATCTTGTATGGTATGATTCCGCGGTGCGTATAGTATGAGTTATTTTACTTGAATTAAGATCCATTCTCTCTCCCCCCCAAAAAAAGATATGTAAGACAAATAAAAAATCTTGCAATGATTTTAGACAAATAATCTTTGTGAAATATATATACTTATTGAAGTCATCTTTCATATACTAAAATAATAGCTTCGTAGGTTCTTCTGAAACCTACATACAATGTAAATTTGTCATTCCCTAATTACCCACCAAACACACACAGGTTCTCTGAACGTCCATTAACGTTCAGAAAACGTCTTATGAACGTTAATAGACGTTCAGAGAACCTTTGTGTGTTTGCTGGGTATAGCTTGGAAAGAGAGAAAAACTTCTTGAAAACTCTTTAAAAGAAGCCTGATACAAGCATTAGATAAGTATATGTTATTTATACGTTCATCGCTCACCAAATTTTGATTATAAAAACTTTTCGCCAAAAAACTAAAACTGAAAAATAAGTCACGGGAATATGATTATAAGTAAAGTTATTTAATTTATTTATTAGATAGAGGAAACATCTTGTTTTATACCATATTTCGATGACAGCTCTAATGATTTCAGTTGCTTTTAAAGTACTTGATCTGTCTCAATTGAAAGTTATAAAATTCAAACGGATTTATGACGAACTAGAATTTGAAAAGAGATTAAGAAGAGAAATGAATAATTAAAAATAAATTCATTAAAATTATTAAAATTTGTCTATAAATTTCTTAGTCCCTAACATTGGTTTGGCTTTTGATTAAAAAAAAAGGCTTTGGAAAATACAATCTTAAAGCTAAAAGCATAGTCTTTAAAATTGGAGTTTCACAGCGTAAATTGACTTTTGTCTCTCCAAAACTCTTCGAGAAAACACGAAAGAAAACCATTTACTTAAAAAATGAATAAACCTTACTGTAAATAAATAAATAAATAAAAACCAATAATTTCCTCCAGTTTTAAAAATTCTCAATTTCAAAATTTCATAATAAATATTTATGATAAAAGTTTTATAAAATTTAATATTTAATTAAGTTCTCGGTATTGCGGTAATACTCTATATTTTGAACTTATACAATGTTGCGGGTAGCTTGACGTATTCCTGGTAAGACGTGATAGGGGAGCCAAAATGCTACAATTTTAACCTCCATATGGATGGCCGAAAATCAATAGCTTTTGAGAAAATTGAACTTTAAACCTTTTTCTTGAATAGCCCAAAATTTGACATTCAAGTGCAAATTTTAAAAAATCTACTCATTAAATGAGTTTCATTTTAACTTATTTTTTCATAGTTGAAATGCTAACTAAACTAAAGTAATCATAAAAAGTACAAAACTACTTCAAAATTTAAATTCACGAACCATTACACGTATTTTTAAAATTTTTAAAATTTTTAATTCACATGTTTCCTTTCAAAATATGTCATTTGTTTCAAGAAATACGATGCCAGTAAGCGTGCAAATTACAAATAAAATCATTAATCATCTATCCAAAAATTTATTAATGTCCGTCTAAAGACATGTTATTGGTAAAGATGTGTGGGTTTTATTTAGCTCATTCTAAAACGTCAAAAGATCCACCCCCGTTCACTCTTTATGATTGCCCATCTACCGATTAAGTTATCACCGATTTTTAAATTTATTTTCATAGCTGACACTAACTAAAATAACGTAATCAAGAAAAAGTACAAAAATACTTCAAAATTTTAATTCACGGACTTTACGTGTATTTTTTTTATGTATTTTTATTTTACTTTCAAAAATGTTGCATATGTACTACTGCAGTAAACATACAAATTACAAATAAAATTTGGGTGAAAGGTGAAATTTACTTAGGTAAAAACACCAAAGGAAACACCAGCGTTCATTGTTTAGGATCGTTGATTAACCCATCAATTTACCACTGTTTTTACGTGGTTAAAATCTTAGATACATAAGATTGTGAATCTCAAATGACTGTGCTGTGCCGTCCTGTTAGTTTTGACTCTACGTCGAGTAAGCACGTTTTATTGTTATCTGGTTAATCAACAAAATGTGCTTACGTAAGGCATAGCCAAGACTAACACAATGACACAACTTTCACAAGTTTCAAACTCATAATATGACGTGGCTCAAGCAAGATTTTAAGCCTTTAAAATAACTTGATCGACGTTGAATAGTTGTCCGACGAACCTAAACGGTGAATCCTTTCACGTTTTTTTAAATGCGTTCCCTTTCTTTGCGAATTACATGTCTTCAGATGGACATTAATACTTTTTTGCATAGCTGATTAATGGGAGAAATTTTATTTGTAATTTGTACGCTTACTGCCATCGTATTTTTTGAAATAAATAACAGGATTAATTAACAGGATTAAATAACAAGATTATCTAATAATTATCTTCCAAGAGAAACTGATGAACTTGATTTTATTTTTCAAAGAGGACTATTAAATTTAGGTTACTTGTTAATTTTAATTAATTGAATTGCTTAGAAATTGATCTAAAACGTCAATTGCTTAGATCAATTTCTAAGCAATTAATTGAATTGCTTAGAAATTGATCTAAAATCTTAAAGCTTGCAGTTTATTTTGTTAGTACCATTATATAATAGACAATAGGAGAATTTTAATAAACTATTAAGATTTGTCGTACGGTAATAAGTACAGGAAAACAAATTTTTGGCAAATAACTGCATCAAAAAATTTGTTTATGATTCATGTATGAGTTTTTATTAAATATGATGTATATGCATGAATGTAATTTCTTCAAAATATTTTTAGAAAACATGTCTCAGATACTGTCGAAAGAATAAAGAAGTTTATTTCGAATATTATTTAAAATGGAAAATCAAGATGCAGTCTTTCATTTGTTCTCATGGAAATTTCGGATATTTCACAAATTGTTAATAAGCATTAACGAAAATTAGGATAGTCAAATTATGTGTGGTGCTAGGCGATTATAAAAAAAAAACGTTTGCTGATATATGGACCTCTAGCGGCCTCTCTGTTCAACCAATTGAGCTAAAATTTCAGATAATGTTATTCAGGGATATGAACTCTGGATTATGCGAGTATCAAAAAAGTAGCACTCACCGTTATCGATATAGGCACAGAAACTCAAACAAAAATTTCAAAATTTTCAAACAGTAGAACCCACATTTTCCAGACTCAAAATGCTCACTGCTGCTATTTAAAAACTAAAAACGCGTTAGAACGGCACGTGTATCACAAAAATCGACATTCTTAAAGCCCCCCCTCCTTTCGGTGTTTTATGTTGCATATCTGGCGAACAGCGTTCTGTCTGTGATTGGTGTTTTGCTTCTGTCACACACAAATTTCCTCCGTGCTTTTGTGGGCCGTTTACAGAGATGTTCCTGTTTTTCGCATGTATTACGCGTCCCTTTTTTGGATGTAATACAAGCATCGTTCAAACATTCTTTACGGTTTTCGCAAGTGCTGAGCGGTGGGAAAAGGTGGGTGTGTTGCCATTCAAAAATTTCGAGTTTATGTATTTATAACTGTAAACATAAATTTAGCTTTGTTGCCGTCCACTGAACCCCAAGCGCTATGTTTGAATAACAATACGTGAAATTTCCTCTCGATCGGTTGAACGGAACGGCCGCTAGGGGAGCATACATCGGCACAGCTTTTTTTATAGCTACTTTTTATTTAGTATCTTTTAAGATGAATACTTGAGTATAATTTTTATATATATTCTCAATAAGAGAATATTATATTATCGTAATTAAATATTTAACCCAATAAGAATATCGTTATGTAACAACATCGATAACATTTTTTTGTTCATTTCTACGTAATTTTCAGTTACGTACTTAACTTCCAAATAAACGGATGTTATAATATATTTCTGAACCTATAAAATACTAGAGAATCCAGATATTTTCTCTAGATCAGGAAAAAGCTGGAGATAAGCTTTAGATTGAGACAGTACATCCATTAGCAATTTAACTGAACATGCTTTTGCATGTATTTAAAAACACTATAATTTTTAAGTTAAACTAAGCATTTCTAGAAATGTGATTGAAAATGTGCGTGATAACGTAACTTTTAAATACTAAATGGGAGAAACTTGAACGGTATTGCGGTGCATTATTTGATCGTGTCGGTACCAGTGTTTTTTTTTTTTTGTTTGTTTGTTCGAAAAAGTCTGCATTTTGACATCGGGCTAATTTCAAACTAATTTTTCTGAGTGATTTAATATGTAATACATGTTTGTAATATATGTCTAACTTGTTGAAAACTTGATCTATTACTCATGTTTCAGTTGAGAAACAGATAAATCAATAAACCGAGAAAGTATATTTAATAAAGCAATTTGGTTTTATAGGATTTATTTTCCTGTTTTGTTCGACAACGGTTTGTTAAGAGAGTGGAACTTTATGCAGCTCTAAAATCTGTGTTAGACATTCTAAAGCGACAGAGAAATTATTAAAAGTTGTGGTCTCAAAAAGAAAAATGAAACTTTAGTCCCATTTACTTTGCATACTAAGCATTGGAATATTTATTCTTAAGAATAATCTTTAATTAAAATTAAGCTGTCAGACTTTTCTAAAATTTACAGCATGCATCAAGTATTATTGGACTTTACCGAAAAGCAATTAAACGACAGAAAGGACTGAAGAAGAACTGAAGATAATTGAATTTTACAGGCACTGAATAATCGTTGTACTTTATGTTAGGTTTGTTTAATTCTAATGCTAATAAGATATTAGTAGGATATTAAAAAGTAAACTGATACGTTATAAATTATAAGTTTTTCTTTAGCAAGCCTTTATTTGTCAAGATAGATAATTTAGAAAAAAAAGCAGTAATAAACAGTATTCAAAAAATGCTTGCATATGTAGATAAAAGTTAAAATATTTGAAAAAAAATTTGTTAAGAATTCTGGAATTTGTGTTTTACTTCCATAAATATCACGTAACCCAAATAATGCATTAAATTTACTAAAATGAAATCAATTGAAATATATGATAAATACAAAAAGTTGTTAATATTGTATAATAAATAGCAAAATTTTGATACTAATTATCAAATCGTTGTAATAGTATTGCAAGTTCTTGAAATATTTGCTTAAAAGCAAGTTTTAAAGTACGATACTGTTTTTGTAAAAATTAAGTTTTGCCATGAAAAACAATTTTCATAAAAAATAAAAAATAAATTTAGTTTGCAGTCATGAAGTATTATTGTCTCTAAGGAAAGTTCTGGAAATCATTTAAAACACATCTATTATCAAAACACTACCCAGAAGACATTTTTTAGGAATAGAACAGCTACAGAAGCACATAAAATGTGTTTGTAAAATCACTTGAAACATCTGATGTCGAAAAATGCAAAAAGAAAGTTTTATGAAAAGTAAATAACATGCGTTATGTTAAACAGGTACATACAGGATATAATGTAAGTTTTAAGGAATATGTCCCTTAAAAAATTAAAAAAAGACTGCCTATAAATAATCATGCATAATACTATCTCATGTATAATACTACAAGTTTTTAAAAACTGAATAGAAAGTATGATATTTGAGCTGTAAAAAGCAAGCTAATGACAGTTAAATTTCACGACATAAAAAGTGGAATATTAAATTAACTTATCGTGCATCTTTGAAGAAAAAAACACAATAGAGAATAAATGTTTGAATTATTTCTCAGAATAATCATATTTCCGTTTGGAGAATCTCGTAATGGCAATTTACACAAAAAATATAATTTTAGAACTCTAAATAGCTTTTTTTCAGCAAAAATAAAGCTATTAAAATGTAAAGGGACATCTCAGTTTCAGAAAGCAGTAAACAATTAACAATGTTTCAGCATATTAGTCATGAATAGTAATAAAACGAGAGTTTTCAGTTCTGGTAATGGAGTATAATTTTAACGAGATATCAAACATCTCCTCTTCATTTATGAAAAAAAGAGAAAGTCCAACTTTGTGTTTAAAGAAAAAAATGAAAATTAAAGCAGAGGATAGAAAAAGAAATTGCACAATCAAAGCATGGAGAGGAAATATCGCAATAAGTAGAAAACGAAAATCTACACAGGCTTTAAAAAAATCAGTAACATATTTTATAAATAATTCCTCTATATATGCATTAAATCGAATAGGAAAGTCAAAAACATTAGCCAGAAAATCTTTTTGGGTGCTAATTCTTGTCGTAGGTATTTCAGTATGCATTCAACAGATATGCCAGTTTTTAGCAGAATACTATGACTATCCAGTAGTCATAAGCATGGAGTCCAGAAAGGATAAATCTTTAGAGTTTCCGGCAGTTACTCTTTGTAACATAAATCCTATTCAGCGTGAATTTGAGTCATGTGTCACACAAGGATTAAACTACAAAGAATGTCTACATTTAAACGAGGGAGAAGAATCGGAAACTAATGGAGAAAATGACGCTGTACCAGATTGCAATCTAACCATGGATCTACTTGAATCTGGAATTGACAGATTTGTATTATTATTAGACAGTGACATTTTTAAGTTAGACTTCAACAGTCGAATGAAATATGGTCACGAGCCTGATCAATTTATAAAGCAATGTCGCATTAATGACGATCCATGTGATGAAAGTAATTTTGAAGTTTCTCTGAGTAATTACTACGGGAAATGCTTTACATTTAAAGCAAAGGAAGTAGACAAGTATTCACAATTCCCAGGTCCACAGGGAGGTTTGAAAGTAGTGATAGATTTGGAAGTTCTGAAATATGCGGCAATTACAGAATTCATCGGAGTCCGGGTTCAGGTACACGATCCTAATATGCATCACAATGTCGATGAGAAAGGGATTGTTCTCAGTCCTGGAACAATGAACTACGTAGCTGTCACGAAATCGGTTTTTTCCCGGCTTCCAGAACCATACAAAGACCGTTGCAGAAACTACAGAGGAAGTAGTCAACACGAATGCATTGAAAACTGCCTTCATGAAATTACGACAAGGGAATGTTATTGCTCGTTGATGAAAAATCCTCATGCTGGAATTAAACAATGTGGAGACTTTTCCATCAACGACAATGTGTTGTGTTGTCTTTTAACGTTCTATGATGAAAACTCTTGTGACTGTCCTCTTGCATGTGAAGAAAACGTGTACAGCGTGCAATTATCATCCGCGTCTTTGCCAACAGAAAAGTACTATAACTCAAGAAAAACGAGCGAGAATGAAAACGTTACATTCTTCTACTCCGATACATGTAGAGGAATGGAAGATTCATGCCTTGTTCTTAGAGTATACTACGATACTTTTGAATATACCGTGTATCAGCAACACCCAATGTATCAGGGCGTACAAATTATCAGTCAGATTGGGGGTCAGATGGGTCTTTGGCTTGGTATGTCTTTGGTAGTCATTTTCGAATGCTTAGACACTATTATTATTTTTTGCATAAAGTGCTGTAAAAGGCGATAAAATCTTAAAAATATTTTATGTAGCACATAAATGCTTTTGTTATTCTTTGTTTTTAAAAATCCCTTTAAAATGTCCAATTTTAATTATTTTTAAAATATGACATTTAAAGATTCTTGACAGCTTTTCAAACTGTTTGAAGGAAGAAGAGAGTGAAAGGAATCTTATAGAAAACAAACATATCTTAGAGCAAACTACTACGAGGATTCTAAAGGATTCAATATTGCTTTCTTTTGAGAACGATGAATTTTAATTTTGACTATTTTCTTTCAGATTTATAGCATTTAAATTCTTAATGATATTTTCTATTGGCAGGGGAAGAGTATTTTTACGCTTTTACTTATGCGGTAAGTAAATACACATGCTACACTCACCCATTGCACAGTTTGACATATGAGCGTGTGTGCTACATATGTTATATACATTGCGTAAAGTAGCTTTATAAATGTGAAAAAGTGTTAATTATTTCGTTTGCACTTTTGTTCTGAGAAAATAGAAGGAACTAAAAGATACGAGAAATGAAACGTTAATCGAATAGAACGGAGTATAAATTTTAAAAAGCTTCTTAATTAATTATTAATTTTTAGCTATCTATCGAAACAGATTTACTTAAATTTTAATGTTAGTTGTGGAAGATTTCTATGAATATTTTAGTATAGAAAACATAAGTATAATTATAGATGAATTTTTTTTTTTCAATTGACGTGATAAACGTTTCAATCTTTTGATGGTAAAAATCGATTGCAATAACACATGATAATCCATAGAATTTAACAACTATAGGGCTCCTTTTGTATAAGTCTAATTAGTATGAAATAAAAGTATAAACAATGTATACTATGAAAATGTAAAGAGATAATGTTTACAATACAGAAAATTAGCTCAGCAATAATAATGGTAAAAGACTAGAAAAGAAATGATGTATGCGATGTACACTTTCAAATCTTCTGATTTTCATAGATGCATGGTCTATAGTTCAAATTTAAAAAGATAGCGTGCTTTACACTTAGCTTCTCCCCATTGCATCATTGTTTGCATGATACAACGTTTTTGGTGAATAATTAATTTAAAATAAGTGTGTCTGAGATGTGTTCCTTAACTCTTTGGATCGATAGTGGCTCACTTTCAGGAAAGTCATTGTTATTATGACCTACAAACAGTGCAATAATTGTATTTGACTATCCAGCATTTGACTATTACCATTATTTTTGTAAGATTGAGCAATTTAACTTCAATGTTATTTCAGTACGGCTGAAGTGCATTTTGCTATCTTAGTTTTGAAGATCAAAAACATCTGACCATAAGTTGCACATGTATAGGGAAATTCCACCTTTATAAAGAGAATATACCACCTTTTTGCTGAAATGGTTCTTTTTTATATAGAGCTCTTACGAATTTACAGCAACAAGTTAAAAATATTGATACTTGACACTGTCAAAAATTGTATTAAAAGGCTTTATTCTGCAATCTTTTTAGTGCGTTACATTGAAGAGGTGGTCGACATTCACTGTGGGTGAAATTTACAAATATTATGGCTAAACAGTAGGCAGTTACATGATTATTTGCTGTTGATTGCCGGCCAGTAATGTGTCAACAGTAGAGACACCACCCAATGCTTTAAAAGAAAACGTCCATTACAGAAACTATTTACAGAGTGACGAAGTATGGCGTTACATTACTTATAAATATGCATTTTATTAGGTTACTGAAAGTACCTCCCAATTTTAATATCATAAGATAGACAGCATGCAAAAAGCTCCTTAAACTACTTATCACAAGGTTCTGAATAGTTCCTGTTCGCTTCACACTCGATATACTTAGACGAATGTTCGTGCACGCATATCTTCAAAGCTCTGTTTCAACCGTTCTAAGTTATTTTAAATCTTTGCGGAGAGATTTTGTTATCCTTGCAATAACATCTCGCTTTGATAGATTAGAAGAGTTGTTTCCCAATGTCGAAAAACATTCTTTTCTGAAAATCTGTTACTTAAGTATGCAGTAGTACTAGAATAATTACTCAATGCAATAATGTTTTGTTCGAATTTACAGCAACAAGTTAAAAATATTGATACTTGACACTGTCAAAAATTGTATTAAAAGGCTTTATTCTGCAATCTTTTTAGTGCGTTACACTGAAGAGCTGATCAGCATTCATTGTGGGTGAAATTCACAAATATGTCACAAATATGTATATGCAAGCATGAGTACTTCTTAATAAATAAATAAATAAACAGGAATTTGTACAGCTTTGAACTGCTTCATAGCGAGTTATTACTTTCAAAAATAATATATTTGCAGTTATTAAGGAAATGTGTTCTCAATCGTCTTTCTTCTTCCTAAACGAGAGAGAATTCATATGAAATACAACTTCTTATTGTGTCTGAAAGTTATCTGGGAAAATTATTTTCATGATTTATAGTTTCTCATTTTGAAAATATTTTGTATTTTATCTCTACTTATTATAAAAGAAGATGTCTGTGTGTGTGTCTGTCGGCGGCGTTACGGACAAATGGCTACACCTAGAAACACACAATTTGGTACTCGGGAAGTTCTAAACATGAAGTTGTGCACCTCGAAGCATTTTTTTTCAAAACTCGACCTAGAAATGTTTTATGCAATATTATGCGATTACATTTTTGGCATTTTTTCTCCTAATTCGTAATAACAGAGGCAATTACCCTTGCAGCAAAACGGCATTTGAATCATCGGATAGAGGAGAAAAATTTCTTTTAAAAACAGTTTGTTCTGAATATAACATACTTTGTAGATTTTTAGGAAGTATCAGTTTCAGCGAATTTTTTCGTAAAATAATTTTAAAACTGTCGCATCTTGAATTCTATCCGTCATAACTTTTTGATATTTTGACAGATCGTGAAACATTCCCTTCTCCCTCTTTTAAAATAAAAACGAAAAAATTATGCAAGTTAGGTGAATTTTACGAATTTTAATGTAACCTAAAGTTTAGAATTTAATAGCATCAACGCGGAGAGCTTACGCCATTACATTAATAAATCATTGCACGAGAATTTGAGTTGCGTTGCCACAAAAAGGGTTAGAAAAAGGGTTTTTTTCAACATTAATAGTTTTTAGATGGTCTACCGGTTTTTCAATTCGCAAGTGAGGATCTATGTCGTCAAATGCTTTAAAATACGTAAAAATTACGCCACAATTTTAACGCATTTATTCCTGCTCTTTTTTTTTAACACAAGGAGGCGATATTTTCCCAGCAAGCGCACACACGTATATATTACGTATTCCCGATGTCGAAATGTCGAAAATAGGTCGAGGAAAAATTACAGCAAAAAATAGCGTTTAAAAGAGATCAAACATACATTGTGTTGTCGAAGTTTTAAAGAGCCGTTGTATGCTGGTCAGGGAGGCGGCTATCTTCGACTGTTAATGTTTGTCACCCCCACGAGGTCTATAATCCGTCAATATATCGCCGATTTTCCGCTCATAGCTTCGGCGATCTGGAGAGACCCCCCAGCCAGCCAAGAAGAAACAGATGGAGCACCGAGAAATTTTTTCAGCTTAGTTAATAGTCAGTTTAACGTCGAATAAACAGTGCAGGGAGACAAACGTTACCGTGTCCTTTCACACGACCTTTGACCTGTCCACCCCACGCGATTTCTCAGAATTTTGGGTCACAGATGCCTTTTTTTTTTTTCTTCTTTTTGTGTGTGTATTCCGTCGTGGTTCGCTTCGCAGTTTTTTTATGCAAGCGCAGATCTAGCTTCATTTTCATCGCGTGGTCACTGGCTGTGCTGCTGCGCTGCACATAAGAGTACATTTTCGATAGTTTTAACTATAAAAGTGGATATTTTTCAAGAATCTCTTGGAATATTTTCAAGTTTAATGCTAACACGATTTATCGTTAGCTTGACATGTATTAATAAGTTTGTCTGGCTCTCTTTAAATTGTGTTGGCCGGTGTTGTTAAAGTTTGTCGGGGTAACTACTAATTTTAATTTCGGCTGTCAAAATTTTAGAGGTGAGTTACATAATTACTTAACTAATACTTATGTGCTTTGTTTCTTTTAATCATTTTCTTTTTAATCGCTAATTATAAGTCTTGTTATTCCTTATTATAGAGTGAAATATACAGGTACAATTACCATAAAATCAACTGCTTACCTTAAACATATAAAATATTTTTTTCTCATAATAAGCACGATTTTACTTAATGTGAGCTTACTATAACAAAAGTCAACCATTATTGCATTATGGCTTAGAATGAAATAGGTTAAGCTTTTTTGTGCAAAGGTAATTTTTTTTTTCTTTTTAAATTGTATACTAATATGTATGCATCTAGTATGTAATATAAACCTGTTTGGAGTAGTAAAATTTAACAAATCAAAGAATTAAGAGAGATAAATAAAAAAATTTGTGTAATGAAGTAGACAAGATTTTTCTCGTGGGACGGGGGGGGGGGACTAAAATTTATAGATAGAAAACTTGTTCTCATTTTATTACATGGAAAAAGTAATAAAAAAAAGCAGGCTTATTCGTCTAATAGGTCGTTCCTTGACGATTTCGTCGAATCCTGACAATTTATAAACTTTCTAATTGTACCTCAATTCTAGATAATTAGAGAATGTGTGAGTCACATACTATTTACATACATCGTGAAAGCATGGAAATTCAAGCAGTTCTTATCTTGCGCACATGCCGTTTAAAAAAAGGAAACACTTTATATTTTTAAATATAAAACATTTTACTACTGGTTTTAGCTAATGAAAAGCAATTTTGAATTAAATGTTCAGTAATAACAAGTTTTAAATTAACTTCTAATCGTTTAGATAAAAAGTTATAAAATATATTGATAAAAGTTTGAACATATACAAAAAATATATTAAAGTTATAAATATAATCTTGATTTTGAATTGAACTCATAAGTAAGTCGCATAAACAGCAGATGTCGCTTTTACATATTAAAGCATTTCCATTTTTCCCTGGTACATTTTATTAATCATTTTGACTGTATTGGGTATTTTTAATAAAAAATTATTTAATCTACTGTTATAAAGAATCTATATATTTTCATATATTGGTGAAAAAGTAACTTTTTTATATAAAATAACTAAATTATATTTACTATTAGTAAAATTGCATTTTAAACTGTATTAGTTAACTAAATTTACTAATATTTATTTAATTTTTTAAGTTACTTTTTCACCATTTTTCAACAATATATGAAATTATTTAGATTGTTCATAACTTTGAATTTAACAACGCCCCCCCTTTTTTTATTGAATATACCTAATACAGTTAAAACAATTCATAAAATGTACCGGGGGAAAAAGTAAATCCTTTAAAATGTAAATTAGACTTAAGCTATTAATGCGAGTTACTGATTAGTTAAATTCAAAAAATCAAGATTATATTTTTTCTTTCATATATTTTCTCTGTGTTCAAATTTTTATGAATGTATATTTTGTAACTTTATCAAAACGATCAGAAGTTAATTTAAAACTTGTTATTTCTGCATATTGGATTAAAAATTATTTTTCATTAGCTAACAAACTAATAGTAAAATGTATTTTATAGAAAAATAAAGTGTTTCCTTTTAAACGGCAAAAGTGCACAAGATCAGAGCAGATTGAATTTCCATTCCTTCACGACGTATGTAAATGGAATGTGCCCATTCTCTAAAGGTCTGGAATTGCGGCATAATTACTACGTTTATAAATGGACAGAATTCGACAAATTCTGTGAAGTCTTTAAGGAACGACTTCTATTAGACGAATATAAGCCGGTTTTCTCTCCTGTTGAAGCAATTCGACAATGTATAACGTAAAATCAACCACTATGAGCTGAATTTTATAAACGGATTCTGAGAATCTGTCTCCCTTCGCCGTTATAGCGACGAGTGTTCGACCAATGTCGGGGATTTTCTCTTCCTGGCGGTCACCCTTTTCCATTCTTGCGCCGTAGTTAAGCGAGATTGTTATCTCTCACGGTCGCCCCTCGCGGGTGATACGCCGTCGAGAAGTTCAGCGCTCGACGGGCAAACAGGTGGACATATCCAAGGATTTTTAACGTCGATGATTACGTCGAAACTACGTCGACGGCGACGTTAATTCGATGTATCGTGGCTGGCTGGGTTTGATTATAACTGATTTTAGAAATAAACTGAAAACTTCATGATTATTATTATTATAAGCGATAGTTTAATCCGTTGCTTATTTAAAAATTTAAATATTTTTATCTGGAGGGATTGTGGATTCATTCCCCCTCTATAGCAGCCACCTCCAACCACATTTTAAACTTGGAATCTCATTTTTTCCATCACCCGTCTCTTTATTAGTCTGTCTTCACGCCGATCAGGCTCCTTGCGGATCTTCTAAACTCGCTGCTATACGGGTAGCCAACTAAGCAAATTTTCTCGATCCAGTAAGGGAGGAGTAAGGCAGGATCTCCTCAGCACTACGGTGTCAGCAACGACTTAAAACTCTGTGCAGTCAATGGGATTTCAGTCATTTGAGCAGTATTCTGAAACTAGAGATATAAAATGCAAAATTCTATCACTGCCTACGGAAGAGCCGATTTATTCTCAAAAATGGTGATAGTACTCAAGATATCCACCACATTATATCAGCTCTGTGCATCTGTTTTTCGTTTCTAGCCTTGTACAGTAAACATGTATTAAAACAACAATAATACTAAATTTATGGAAAATTTCCTAGCTGTAAAAAATAAAATATTCTATCCTTCTAACAAAAGAGCGCAATAATTCTCAAACGTGGAGTGCCTACTAAATTACTGTTTTTATTTGGAAACTTTTCAACAAACCAATTCTCACCGAAAGTCCAGTCAGCTCCAAAAAGCCATTGCACCTGGCCAATATTAGTAATGGTGTTTTTATGAATAAATTTGTTAATTAGTCTCCTCTCCAGGTTATCCCCTTGCCCTATTTTTGGCAGGAGCCTCGATTTAATTAGTATGTTACTCTGCCCAAGTAGTAACCCAAGTGTAGTCTGAATGCTTACCTTATATGTGCTGTTCCACCACTCTACAGCATGACACATGCCGTGTGATTTAAAACGAAGCCTCGCCTGTGCACTACAGGTAGTTTCCTGTTCACAAGTATTTAAGACCGAATTAATTAGATACTGTGAGGGGCACTCTGCATGTGAGGAGAAGTAGCCAGGTCTCAGACGCATAGTAGCCTGTGTGGGGCTATCGTTATTCTACCGGGCCTGCTTGTGCACTCTGATGAGTCATCCAAAGAGGCCTGCGGATGCTCACTTATTGGTTCCAGCACTTAGATACGTCATCCAACTACCGAATCCAACAAATGAGGAAACGTCCGTAATCCTCTTTCGAAGTGCACAAGCAGGCCCGGTAGAATCACGATGGCCCCGGCCGTGGATAGTTTTTGCGAAAGAAGGTCTAATAAACTGTTGAGGATTGTATTGCTTCATCATAACACTATTCAACTGTAGTAATGCTAATTTATACGCCTTTCCTTGCCTTTTTTTTCTGCTATGCAACGTATGTAATACTGCATGTAAATATTGTAAGTATTTTTTTTATTTGTACACAGTGGTGTATAGGCTTCTTGGGGAATCCAGCCACTTTAAAAAAATGGATAACGCAGCGAGGTGACCTACGACATTTCGTGCTGAGGAAACGGTCACCACATTTTAATTTCGTTTCAGGCTCTAACGCATGGCTTTAATGAGAGAGATTGGGATTGCGAAGTCGCTTCACTCATTAACTCCAGCCATTCTCATCACAATTTATATTGATGCCTACAGAGATAAATAAATTTTTGATAATAGTGGTAACTAGAATGTATTTCCTTCAATAAAAAAGTGAGAGATAGACATTTTAATTTGCTATCGATAAGCATTTTGCGAAAATTAAATTTATCATTCGCGTAAGTGAAACAGAAAAATGAATTTATGCTTATGTATTTCTGTGACCGAGAGCAAAAATGGTTTAAATTGAGCGTTCTCAAAAAAGAAACGCCGGGCGTTAATGGAATAAAGTGATATTTTATTGCAAAAGAAGACTTTTCGTTGCATGCGTAAATAGCATTATTTCTTTTAGATCGGAACTACTGCGAGACATGCCATTATTTTGTAGTTTCGATCTAAGTCACCACAAATTAGTAGCCGTAAGGCAAAGTTTATGTTACGAGTCAAGGACTTTCGCATTTTTTCAGATTTCATGTCGAGGGAATTAAGTTCACTGAAGCCAGTAAAACTTGATTTCTTCCGTGCGAAGAACGAGGACGCAGCTAGTATTTATTATAAAAGAAAGTGTCTGTGGGTATGTGTGTGTGTCTGTGTGTGTGTGTCTTTCGGCGGCGTTACGGACATACGGCTACACCTAGAAACACCAAATTTGGTACTCGGGAAGTTCTAAACATGAAGTTGTGCACCTCGAAGCGATTTTCTCAAAATTAGGCCTAGAATTTTTTTTTTAATATTATGTTTTTGCGATTTTGGCATTTTTTCGCACCTAATTCGTAATAACGGCGGTAATTACGCTTGCAGCAAAACGGCAGTTGTATCATCGGATAGAAGAGAAAATTTTCTTTTAAAAACAGTTTGTTCTGAATATGTAACATATTTTGTAGATTTTTAGGAATTTTTATACTAAGTATCTGTTTCGTCGAATTTTTTCGTAAAATAATTTTAAAACTGTCGCATCTTGAATTCTATCCGTCATAACTTTTTGATATTTCCACAGATCGTGAAACATTCCCTTCTCCCTCTTTTAAAATAAAAACGAAGAAATTATGTAAATTAGGTGAATTTTTACGATTTTTAATATGTTCAGAATTTAATAGCAACAACTCGGAGAGCTTACGCCATTACACTAATAAATCATGCACGAGAATTTGTGATGCGTTGCCAGAAAAAGGATTAGAAAAAAAGTTTTTTTTTCAGCATATCGATAGAGTTTTTAAACGGGCTACCGGATTTTCAGTTCAGAAGTGACGATCTATGATTTCAAACGTTTTAAGATACGTAAAAATTACGCCACAATTTTAACGCATTTACCCCTGCTCTTTTTTTTTAATTAAAGGAGGCGATATTTTGATTAAAACTTACTTTAGAAATAAACTAAGAAATTCATCATTATTATTATTATAAATGCTATTTTAATCCGTTGTTTATTTATAAATTGAAATATTTTAACGCAGCTGAAAATGTTCTTTCTTTTAAAAGCTACAAAGTTCGTTTTAAAATGCGATATATTAAAAATTTTCTATTTACCTTTTTCTTTTTCGCATTTAATTCTGCCGCAGGAATATATGTTTCCTAACATAGGCATGTTGCTAGTATAGTTTTATTTTAATGTTGGATTACGTTCCTCCATAGTGTCCTATTCCTATATAAAGGGAAAAAAATTGCAACGTAGTTGTAAATTATAATATGATACCGTTTGAAAACTACTGTGCGAAATATCCAAATTAACTCCCTCAACCAACCTGGGTATTTTTTTACGGCAATTAAACAGTGACGTAATAAATTTAAAAAAATGAGTGAAATTTGTAAACTCTGCAAGTCCTGTCACAATTATAGCGATTCTAAATAGCTCCTCGAGGTTACAAAATTTGATGTTTTCAGGAGACAGAACCATGGAGAATTATGCTATATTGGATCTATGGATATTTAAATTGGCATCGCTATTATTGTTTATGCTAATGAGTAAATTGCAAAGATTCGCCATTGAATAAAAAGGTCTCATTTGTGCCAAATAATATAAGTGGTTTCTTTAAATTGAGCATTAAAGAGGGAGAAGCGAAGATAGATAGTATTAATATGCGTAATAGATAGTATTAGCAGATTTGTAAGGATAATATGAATAAATCACAATATTCCACGTTAATAAATATTTTCTGAAATTAAAAGTGTTCTGTTTATACTTTTTCAAGGGTTATCTTACAACCAACTGAACGATAAGTAATTTTAATTTACGTTAATAATATATCCCGCAGTCATTTCAACAGAGGAAATTACTTGAATTTTTAAAAAAATTAATTTTGTTTTGTCGCATGCTGATATGATTTTAGTAAAATATTCGCTTCTTTCTGTAAGAGCGGGTGCGCAGCTATTTTAAAATAAACGGTTGTCCATTTCATGTAGTGTCTCAGGTATTTAATGCTGCAACTTGAACCTAAAAAACAGTATGATGTAGAAATAACACATTTTGAAAGTCAGGAGTTCTCTGCAAACCGCCAAGCTTTTCACTTTTCTGATTGCGAATGACACTGACGAAGTTTTTTGAGTCATTATATTGCAATGATGCTAGGTTAGTATTCATGACGCAAACTTAACATCAAGAGTCAAATAATTTTGCTTTTATTTTAGATTCCACATCACTGGAATTAATTGGAACTACGCATGTTAAGAAAATTTTCGTTTACTACTCTGCGAAGAACAAGTGCGCAGCTAGTTATTCATTTTTCAGTTGCATTTTCTTTCTTTCTCAATTTAAAAAATATTCTAAAAAATATTTTCTTTGAAGATTTTACTTCGAAAATTTAGTGTTTAAGATTCCTAATTGATCTCTCTCTCTGCTAGTTTTTCATAATACGCTAATTTCAAAACCCTTTGTATAAATACGTATATGCGAATGAATGTGCTCTTCAAACTGTAAATGTCTTACTGGATAAAGGATAACAGTTTTCTGCTTTAAAATCGGTGCCGACACCATTCCTGCTGATTCTTGTGTAAAAGTACCAGTTTAATACAAATATGAGCCCCATTCTGCCCAATCACTCACCGTTTTCTCGGGACATCTCCCACCCCCCATATTTTTAACACTTTCGGTAATTTTAGAACTGAATTTGATTTGGAGGGGAGGGGGGGAATTTTATTAACCTTTAAAAGTCTTCAGGCGGTATATATATGCGAAAGGTTCTAAAACAAGAATATTTATAAGAAAGGGGGGGGGGAATTGTATGTGTATGTACGAGGTGGGGTTCTCCCATAAATTATATTGTTTTTATTCAATTTTTTTCTTATTTTCTACATATTCAAATTTCTAGGATGCCTCTCCCCACTCCCCATTTTTAAAACTCAAAACATTCCTTCTAGTAAAAATTTTGGCTAAAATCATGTGAAGGGGAGCAGGTGCCAAAGCCCCCAAAGAAAGTTCGGAAGATTCATTGCGCAACGTTGCCGTTCTGAATAACACCCACGTTCGTGCTTTGGGAGTAAATTTTCTGTTTTGACAAATCTTGAAGTTCCTTTAATGGGGAAAAGATTATTTTTACACTTAAATCTCTTTATATAAAGGAAGATGTCCTGACTGACTGACTGACATACGATCACTCCACAGCCAAATCTAATGGAGATATTGATATGAAATTTTAGGAGCTTATAGCTTTTGTGCCCAAGGCGTCATTTAAAAAGCGATTTTTAAAAATTCGAACCCAGATGGGGGTGACGACCCAAAACGTTCTTTTCACGTTTTCCTTCATATCTCAGGGGGGAAAGAGACAGCCGTAAAATTATTGCTTTAAAATGTAACTAATACAAATATCTAAAAATTAATTTCAGGGTTTTTTTAAATTCGCACCCAAACATGGATAAGGGGGCCAAAACGTTCTTTAACGTTCTTTGCACATTTCCTTTCATATCTCAGAGGAAAAAAAAGAGAGCCGTACAACTCTTGCTTTAAAATGTAACTAATAGAAATACCTAAAAGTCATTTTCAGGGTTTTTTAGAATTTTCATCCAAACGGGGTTAAGGGGCGAAAACGTTCTTTTCACATTTTCCTTCGTATCTCAGAAGAAAAAAGAGATGCCGGAAAATTTTTGCTTCAAAATGTAACTAACGGAAATTCCTAAATATCAGTTTCAGGGTTTTTAGAATTCGCACCAGCACGGGGGTAAGGGGCCAAAATGTTCTTTAACGTTCTTTTCACATTTCCTTTTATATCTCAGAAGTAAAATGAGATAGGAGCAAAATTATTGCTTTAAGACGTAACTAAATTAAATACCTAAAATTCGTTTTCAGGGATTTTAGAATTCCAATCCAAACGCTTCTAAGGGGCAAAATCGTTCTTTAACGTTCTTTTCACATTTCCTTTTATATCTCAGAAGTAAAAAGAGCTAGGAGCAAAGTTCTTGCTTTATAATGTAACTAGCTGAAATACCTAAAAATCATTTTCAGTGTTTTTTAGAATTCGTATCCAAACGGGGGTAAGGAACTAAAACGTTCTTTAACGTTCTTTCCCCATTTATCTTCATACCACAGAGTCTAAAAGAGATAGCCGTAAAATTCTTGCTTTAAAATGTAACTAACAGAAATGCCTAAAAATCATTTTCAAGGTTTTTTAGAATTTTCACCGAAACGCGGGGTAAGTGGCCAAAACGTTCTTTTCACATTTTCCTTCGTATCACTGAAGGAAAAAGAGATGCCGCAAAATTCTTGTTTTAAAATGTAACTAACGGAAATACCTAAAAATTATTTTCAGGGTTTTTTAGAATTCGCACCCGAACGGGGATAAGAGGACGAAAGGGGCCAAAACGTTCCTTAACGAACTTTTCATATTTCCTTTTATATCTCAGAAGTAAAAAGAGATAAGAACAAAATTCGTGTTTTAAAGTGTAACTGACTGAAATACCGAAAAATCATTTTCAGGATTCTTTAGAATTCGTACCCAAACGGGGTAAAGGGTCAACCCTTTTTTAACGTTCTTTTCACATTTTCTTTTATATCTGCGGCTCAGAAGAAAAAAAAAAGATAGCCTCAAAATTCTTGCTTTAAACTGTAACTAACAGAAACACCTAATATTCATTTTCACGGTTTTTTAGAATTCGCACCCAAATGGGGGTGTGAGGAACCAAACTGTTTTTTGACGTTCTTTTCATATTTCCCTTGATATATCAGAAGACAAAGACATAGCCTAATATTCTTCCATATAAATATAGTGTACAGAAACGCCTTACAACCATTTAAAGAAGTTTTTAGAATTCGCATCAAAACGGTATAAAGGGGCCGAAACATTGTTTTCAAGTTTACCATCGTAACTCGAAAGGAAAAGGTGATAGGCATAAAATTCTTCCTTTAAAATGTAGCGAACACGAATACCTAAAGTCATTTTCAGGGTTTTTTAGTATTCGTCACTGGTGTAAGGGCCCAAAACGTTGTTTTCATATTTGTCTTCATATTTCGAACGAAAATTATGACAACCTTTAACATTTGCATTCAAATGTAAAGAACACAGATTCATAAACATCCTTTTCAAGATTTTCGACCTCAAAAATCGACATAATCGACCTCAAAAAGAGGTAGTTGACATAAAAGAAGGTGTTTTAGCTCTTGAGTGCTGTTAATTTCAGACAAAAGTTTTGTCTATCTGGTGAAAGGGCGAATGACTTTTAAAGGGTTGTCAGATTAAACGTGAAAAGTCGCGAAGGTTTGTCACTTTTTGGTGATTTATCGTCAAATTTGGCATAAAGAAATTAAGTTCCCGAAATTGGAGCCATCTTAGCTATATCTTTCATATTTGTCGAGAAATTGTCTAACTCTACTGTTTATTTAATTGGAATAATGGTGTCTATATTCATGAAAATAAAGGTGAAGTATACTTAATATTCCTCGCGAGAATTAAAACAGTTTTAGTAGGTGATTTTAATATAGATTTCGAATTTAAAGAAGTATTTTATGGAACAATCGTAATAAGACAAATACGACACACTCGCGGATTATGATGCACATTCGAAACAGTATTTAGAAAGATCAAGTATAGATAGAATATGCCTAACGATTACTGTAAAACAGTTTTTAAGGCGATAGACTCTAAAAACATGTTTAATATTTATTTATTTATTTTCCATTTGTATTTTTTGGTTTAACAATATCCATTCCGTACGAAGAACGGGTACTTCTACTAGTTATATATATATATATGTCACATGGTTTAAGGGTATTGCTTAGGATATTCACTCAAAATGAGAAAACATAATGTAAATGTAGACTTTCGGTTACTGTGACAGGAATTTTGGATGTTGTACGAATTATTTTTAGGCATAATGAAGTAGGATGTTTAAACTATGAAATATATTTAGATTTTCGTACGATGAGTTTGGTTTTTGTATTTATTTCCTAGAAACGAAATATTTTATCACAATTAAGGATATCCCCCCGCTAAAAATGTCGTCCATAGTCTCTACTCTGTCGCAATTTGGAAAAAATATCTTAGATCGTGTGTACATAATTTTCATCTAAATGTTTTACTTGGAAAAGAAACAGATGTTTTAGTAGATTGCTAATATGCTTGGACTACGACGTCTAAATGATCTTTCCTCATTATCGATAAGCAATTTAAACATACATGTTTTTGCCATGTATCGAGTAGAGTTATATATTTCAAATTAAAGCCTTCCTACACGCAGGTTCTAAAAGGTGCGTGATAATTTTTAAAGCTTGAAGGGCAAGAACTTTAATTGTGTTAAGTCTGATTACGTTGTATCGTGCCAGTATCTAGATTCTGTTGTTAGAAGTCTATTTCCATTTTGAAAATGAGCTAATTTCGAGCTGTTTTCTAATTGATTTAATATGCAGGTTTTATGTATACATATATTACCTAGTTGAAAATTTGATATATTTCTCATGTCTCACTTTAGAAACACTGATAAATCAATAAAAATTAAAAAAAAAATATTTTGGAAAACAGCCTGATGTTTGGAAAGTCATATTTTATAGTTTTATGCGATAGCTGTTCGTTAACAAAGTGTTAACTCCATGCAGCTGCAAAAGCTGTGTTAGAAATGTTTATGTAACAGAAAAGGTAACTTAAAATTTTTTCTGTAGAATAGAAAAGTATTTCTGATTACCGTTACTTTGTTTATCGTACACAGGAATACCTGCGTTTAGTGATAATGTTTAAGAAAAATGAACTCTTTACCAGAGAATTTATTTTATAAATTACTGGAATTTTCTGAAGAGGTGAACAGCCAATAGAAGGGATAAGCAGCTAACTGAATTTAAGTGGAGAAATATAATCCTAATAGTTTATATCAGTGTTGTTTAACCATGTAACATATTAATCTAACACTGGGTTTTATATTTAGCTGAATTACTTTTCAAAGAAACTCTCATTTTATGAACTATTTATTGTTGAAAATATGCAATTAAAAATGTAACGTTTGTTTAAGACAAATACTCTCATCGATTGAGTTAAAAAAAATTACTAAGAATTTTTATTATAAATGTTGAAATTTATGTTTCATTTTGAAAAAAAAAATTAGAAAGTCATTAAAAGGATTAAAATTATAATCAACATGTTGCAGTTAGTACGCATTCTACTTTATCCTACTTGTCTGGAAACTGAGCAGAATGATATTTTTTGGAAAAGTACGGCTACAGAAGCATACAAATATTTGTAAAATGACATTTCTTTAAATAGTGAACATATATGTAACGATATGGAAAATTTCACGCTAAAGAACGTTCCATATACATAATATTTCATGAAAAATATGTAAAATTTCTTAAACTGCATCGGTAAATAACTGATGAAATATAAGTGGTAAAGAAGGCTTTTATATCAAAATATCATATATTATTATGTTTTAAAATATATGTTTATGTTACTTTATGTCTGATATATTATGTTTGTAAATGAAATTAAAGTAAATAATGAGTGAACATTGGTTTGATATGGAACACTGCATACTATAAAATGTAAGGGCATATATACATATAGATAAGTTTTCACGAAAAATGAATGAAATTGCCTATATGTTAGACAGGTAAATAGCTGATGAAACATGTTTAAGGGAAAGTGTATAGTTTCCCTCTAAAAATTGACAGTTTTTACATAAAAAATATGTTCAAACACTATTTCAGACCTGGATATAAGTTGCGATTTCTGAAAAGTAAAAATTTTTAGCTTTTAAGAAATAATTCTTAGTCTCAAAATACATGACAAGTGAAATAATAAATTTACTTACCGTGCGTGATTGAATAAATTATCACAGTCACAAACAAATGTTTAAAATAATGTAGTTAGTTATACTTTAGTTTGCTGAATCTCATAGTAACAATTTATTTAAAGAAAATAAATGGTTTAACTCTAAGCAATACCTTTCAATAATAATAAAAGAATAAAGATAAATTAAAAATAATTTAGAAAATTTAGAAAAAATAAACATTTTAAGAATGAATAATTTGGGACAATACTTATAATGAATGACAAAAATCTGTATGAAACGAGATTTTCCGTTGCTGACATGGAATATAATTTTAATGAAATAGCAAACGTCTCAGCTTCATATACAGAACAACGAAGAAGTCCAGATTTCATTTTTAAGAAAAACATGAGCCCGCATGCAGATGCCAAGAAAAGAAAACGTACAACTCAAGCTTGGAGAAGAAAAATCTCAATCAACGGGAAAAGAAAATCTAAATTTGATTGCAAGAAGTCAGTAACAAGTTTTCTAAAAGATTCCTCAGTTTATGCTTTAAATCGAATAGGAAAGTCAACGACTTTAGCTAGAAAGGTATTTTGGGTTATAATTCTTGTAACAGGTATATCAGTATGCATTTCACAAGTATGTCAATTTTTAACAGACTACTTTGACTATCCAGTAGTCGTAAACATAGAGTCAATGAGGGAGAAATCCTTAGAGTTCCCGGCAGTTACTCTTTGCAACATGAATGCTTTTCAGTACGAATTTGAATCATGCGTAAGAAAAAAAATCAATTACAAGGAATGTTTGAATTTAAACGAGAGTGAAAAAATTGAAACTGACACAGAAAATGATACTGTACCAGAATGTAATTTTGAGGACATAGGTGAATCTGGATATCAGAAATTTACATTATTGAACCATGACATTCTTTCCTTAGACATTAAAAGTCGAATGAAGTATGGACATGAACGTGAAAAATTTATTAAGAACTGTGAGATTAATGGTGATTATTGTTCTGAAAGTAATTTTGAAGTTTCTGTGAGTAATTACTATGGAAAATGTTTTACATTTAAATCACGTGAGAGTGATAAAAATTCACTATTCCCTGGTCCCCAAGGAGGTTTGAAACTAGTCATTGATTTAGAAGTTCATAAATATGCGACATCTGCAGAATCCGTAGGAATTCGTGTTCAGATACACGATCCTAATACACATCACAATATCGATGAGAAAGGGATTGTTCTCAGTCCTGGGACAATGAACTATATTGCTATCACGAAATCGGTATTTTCTCGGCTTCCAGCGCCGTACAAGGACCGCTGCAGAAACTACACAGGGAGTAGTCAACACGAATGCATTGAAAATTGTCTTCACGAAATTACCACAAGCGAATGTTATTGCTCGTTGATGAAAGATCCTCATGATGGAGTTAAACAATGCGACGTGTTCAACAGCATGAATGTATTTTGTTGTCTGTTGAAGTTCTATGATCAAAACTCTTGTGACTGCCCTCTTGCATGTGAAGAAAACGTGTACAACATGCAGTTATCATCCGCGTCTTTGCCTACAGAGAAGTACTATAATTCAAGAAAAATGAGCAAGAATGAAAATTTTACATTCTTTTACTCCGATACGTGTAGAGGAATGGACGATTCATGCCTGGTTCTCAGAATATACTATGATACTTTTGAATATACCGTATATAAGCAACACCCAATGTATCAGGGTACGCAGATTATTAGTCAAATTGGGGGTCAAATGGGCCTTTGGCTGGGCATATCTTTGGCAGCCATTTTCGAGTGCATAGAGAGTATTATAATTTTGTGCATGAAGCGATGTAGGCGTCGATAAACTGTATACAACTGTGTTTTAACTATATTCAATAATATTTACGTGGTTTTGGAATTCTTACTCATTAAGACTCCCGTAAATAAAGTTTTATCTTATCTATTTTAAAAGAGAATATTTAAGGACTTGCGACAGTTTTTTAATACTTTAACTATGGAATATATTTTAGCAAATTTTATATAAATGTGAACTTTTTTCGATTAAATTTTTGGCCTTTATAGGAATATAATTTTCAGATTACCTTCAACCGGCTATAGTTTTGGGTAATATTTTTTTCATGTGTTTGCTGATATTCTCTGATTGAAAATATAATATTTGGGTTGTCAATGTCCAAACTAAGTTTGAGCCAATTTACATGGGGAGGGGGGGGAGAGAAAGGAATAAGGAATTAATGTGAATTAAACTATATTTTCCAAAAATATCTTTTTATTTTTTCCTATTACTTTACTGTTATTTAAGATTTGGACCAAAGTAGCCACTGACTTGCTTTTCATTGGTCCATTCACTTTATTTCCTACAGATTGAATATTTTCATATTTTATACTATTGTAGCCCTTTCTTTAAGGATATGCTAATGCACTGAAACCTCAATTTTTTGTTTTTGGCAAAAATCTCTTTGCCAATAAGAAAAAACTGAATCCACCTCGTAACAATTGAATTACCTTCAATCAGGGTACAAAGTATCGTTCAAGTTCCAAAAACTCGTACTTATAACGTACATATATCATACTTTTTTATATCATCGTTACTCGTATTTATATTATATTATTTCTTGTACAGAAACTAATGCTAATTTCTTTTTCTTGATTGACCAAAGCAGCCTCGCAACAACAAAAATAGTTCCAGTTTACGGTTTTATTTATTTATTTATTTTGTAAAATAAATAAAATTGCAATGAAATTTAATTTAATTTAATAATAACTATTTAATTATGTTTTAACTATATTTATCCAAAAGAATGACACTCAAATACGACACGAACTATGATGTTCGTCATTTATCCCCCCATATATTTGATGATCAGACGGAAACTCATATTTTCAGTGTGGTGTGTACATTATCTGTTCCCATATAATCATATTCTTCATTAGAGTTCATCGTATGTGATCCTGAGGAACCTAAAAGGTTGGAACCAGGAATTGCTGAACGTATCTACATTGTTTGCTCATTCCCTTAGGTAAATCAAGCATTATTTTCGCAGAATACATGTAAAATTTGTGAAGCCTCGAGAATTCGAAACTATAGAACAATTTGAAGTCTAAGGAAAAAATGTTTTCATTTATTATTCCTCAACGACATAAATCAATCCCTACCACCTCATTTAATACATTCTACCCTATGACCACTGTCACTGTACCAAATTTGGTCAAGCTCACATACCCAGTCTCAGAAGAGTTGGCGAACAAATATATAAAACATTTTCGCTGCTCATTCCTAGACATGACCGATCATTGCATCCTGCTTTAGTACTATCTACGGCATGGCACTCTTGCTGTGTGAAATTTAGTCAATATCTCATATTCGGTCTCTGGGGAGTTAGTGAGGAAAAATTGCAAAACTCGATCACAACGATTTGCTCCGCCTTTAGCTACAATTAACAAAATATGTGTGAATGGAAATCTGTTGCCAGATTTTGTGGAAAGGAGTAACTTTGCAGTCAGTTAAAAAAACTTAGCGGCATATTGTTTCTAAGTTTAGCGTAGACATCTAGTACAGTAATCCTTGTTTCTTCCGATGTCTTAAACTGTCATTGAAAAAAAAATAAATAAAACTATTTGGCATGAAATTTGAGGGAAACGCTAACAAAAAATGAGAAATCCGACCTACAGTGAGAAACTAATTCATTACGACCTCAATTTGAAGTAAAAATCCATTACAGAATCTGTCTTGTTATGTGTCAATGTAAGGGAAGCCCAGAATGTGGCTTTACGTAAGGTTAATAGAAAGCTCATGACTATGTATTTTATAAAATTAACGAAAGTGTTTCACTTTTTACTCCACAGAAAAACACCAGAAAATTTTATTTCCGTTGTATGCTTAGTATGTTAAAATCACCAGTGGTATCTATTCATATGTACTCCATGCACTATTTTATGACGAGTATTTGCGTACAACAATCGAAAGCACTTATTTTAAAAATTCTCTTTTTTTAGTTTCATCATTTCACTGTTTTTGGTAAAGTGAAATTGTCATTGTTTTGAAAAAAAAGGTTATTATTTAGTAGAAGTTTGACACTTGTTACATTTAGAGAATGGTATGTCATTCTTGCAATCACATGTCACTATTAAAGTAAAAAAAAGATTCGTTCGTAATCTCCTGTTTTTGAACATTTCGATCAGGTGACTGTACAGTGCTGCATTTTGACATTCTCTCAGGGGAGAATTATGATTTGTGTTTCTATGCAAATATATTTATTAAAATATCTAAGTATATTATTGAATTGATAATCATCAAGTGTTCTAATCTTTTATATTTTTCTTTTCAAAAATAATATATTTATTATTATACAGGCCTACAGGCTATTTATATTTAAATTTTTTCCTCTTATTTATTAATGAGAAATCAATTGAAATGCCACTTGGTCAAATAATTGTGTGTTATCAATATTTTTAAGTGAAAAATATTTCATTTTTTATGATTTCATATTTAAAATTACATGGTAAATTTATGAAGAAATTTTCCTGAAATTTTTTTGTGAAAGTGTTAAAGTGTTTTTTCCTGAGTTTTTGATACCATCTACTTTTAATATTGATATCTTTATTTTCTTTTGAGGTCTGAAATTCGTTAAACCAGAAAACTATATGTTTAAACATTTATAAGTGAATGAACGTGCTTTGTTATACACTGTAAATTTTTAGAGTAGAAAGATTTAGTTTTCAAGACTAATGTGCGATACATTATAAGCATGTTTATTCTAGTAATACATATGTAAGAAAGAGTAGAAGTACATTTGATATATTGTAGATATCTTTTAGATTAAAAATGTGTTATTTATCTTTATTTCAAATGAATAAATTAATGGAATTATGATATTCGTTAGCTTATATTGGAAGCTTGTCATTTCATACTGTTAGATTAAAAATATGCAATTGAAATCTGTGTTTTAGACGAATAAATTAATCAGGCTCCGATATGTAGTTTTACTTTATTCAGTGATGTAAAACATTCAGTATTTATCACGATAATTATTTTAAGGATAAACCTCTAAGTTAAGTACTCACAGAAATAATACCGGGTTAGGGTATTTATCCTTGTAATTCAGTAACATAGTAGTCATATTTTTAATATATAATATAATATATATATCTATATAATATTATAGTTATAGTTTTCACTTAAATTCGATTGTTAAACATGTATGAATTTAAATATCGGAGATGAACGTACGTAGATGTTTCAATTATAGATATTGCTTAGATTTTTTTTAAATGCCGAAGAGTTTTATGTACACTTTCGTATGGCATCTAATCTTATAAGTATTCTGTTATTGTGTCTAATATATTTTAACAGAATGAATCATACACATATTAAAATAGAACTCAAGTTCTGAAAGTTCAAGAGCTACCCTATTTTTAGAATCACATATTTTTGCAATAAGTTCGGGTGCACATGACACAATTTTGAAGTGGCATAGGGTTGCATATTTGAATTTACTGTATTACGCATGTGCCTAAAATTCAAATACTAAATTGTTGACGAAATATTAGGGTTGTTTTAATGTTTTAAAGGTATTCATTATAAAAGAGCTGCAAAGACGCTCTGATATTGTAACCTGGTGTGCGTGACAAGAGTTATTTAGTATACAAAAATATTTTACACGAATATTCACTGAATGCTTCTGGATTAAACATAATTTTTCAGTTTACAAAACTAGAGAACTACGAAGTATACCTAGGGATATAGAAGGCAAAGGAAATGTTTCTAAATTGCGACTGATATTCTTTTTGTTTCTATTTTTTATATTATGTACTTTAAATTATATATATTTTTTACCTGAAAATAATGAAAGCATGCATAATAAATAAAATCATTTATTCTTTTCATACAGCGATTTTCCAATTCTTTTCCATAACTGAAGTACAGAAATATCTCTGTCCCTAATAATTTCGCAACCTACTCTATATATTAATGTCAAAATATTAATATTTATTGTTTTTCAATACTCAAGTGAGTTATAAAAGCGCCAAATAGTTCTGCTAATGCTTGAGATAATTTTTTAACTTCAAATGTGTTGATTAAAAAATATATTTAACAGATTATGAATGCGTAAATTTTAAATTCAAATTATTATTAATTATTTTAAATGATAATCAAAAATTATTATTAAAAATGTTATTTTAGTAAACTATTATGAAAGTTTAGTAAATTATGAGTAAAGGTTAGAATTTTTTTAAATTGAAATAAATAAACTGCAATTTTTTTAGCGAATTGAATATATTGTTTAATTTTCATAGTATCTAATGTTCTCTCTTTTAAATTTTAAATAATAATCTAGAATCATTATTTAAAATGTTATTTTAGTAAACTATCAAGAAAGTAAACGTTGGATTTTTTTATTGAAATAAATCAACCGTATTTTTTTTAGGGAATCGATTCTTTTGTTAAATTTTCATAGTATCTGTAAGTATACTTTTTCTTCCCTCCATAGAATTTTTTAAGGAATTGAACCTTTTGTTAAATTTCCATGGTGTCTGTAAGTATACTTTTCCTTCCGTTAACGATGCTTTCTTTCAAAAACTTAAAAGTTTTTGATGTCTAAATTAGATTATTATTATTATTATTATTTTGTTTTTTATTTGCATACCGATGATTTCTGTAACGATTCTATGTATAAGGATAAGAACACTCAAGAAACTGATGTTTAAATGTTTAAAAAAGAACTCTTAAGTTTTTGTGAAATTGATTTAATTAAATAGTTTTGCAATACAGATGATTTTTGATTGGCAGTTTTATTTTTTTACTTCATGTTTCATAGCACATTTCATAAACATGTCATTTACACGGTTCTATTTGTACTTGAATAAGGTATTTAATTACATGACAATGTATCATTCCATAATTTTAAAAGTATTGTTCTCCCTCATGAAATATATCAAGGATAAATTGTTAAATATTTTGATCGAAAAAGCTGTAAAGTGTGCAATCTAAATGAAAACTCCATTTTGCAAATTAGTGTAATAGATAGCAATATAATATAATAAGGATCTTAAAAATATCTTAAATTATTCAACATACCTTAGAGCCTTTCTCAAAAGCTTCCCTGTTTGTTACAAGCGTAGGAGTTTCATATTTCACCAGTGACAACGTTGGAGCTGCTATCATCTCACTAAGTGAGGTTGCTGCCATTATGTTTTAAATAGGAAAGCCCCTTCAAGTAAAGTTTCAAAACCTTATTTTGGATTATGAACCTCCGGTTCTCATTATATTATATAAAAAAAACAATTATTTCTATTTGTGGCAGGGAATACTACCTAGGATTTCCCAGAAACCGAATCTTAAAAGTCAGCTGGAAATGATAGGGAATATGAAGTTATTTTACACCACTGTTGTCATTCGTTGCCTAGGTTACAGAAATGGACATCTTTTGCTTGACTTCTTTTGCTCTTGTCACACTTAACTGCATCAGTGGTTTGACCTTGCTCCTGCTCGGAGTCTATCGTATGAAGTGAGCGCAAAAAACAAATTAATGACTTTACAGGAGATATAATTTTTTATGGACACAAATGCTTATTATTTACTAAATGAAATAGTTTTCCTTTTTGTAATAGGAGTTTTGTGCAGGTCCTGACTAGAAGAATATAAAAAGTAAATATTTCATAAAGGCATTTCGATTTTGTGTGCATTGTTAAAACACTCAAATGCAATTATAGACGGAAAGCCTGGATTTTAAATACAACCAATGCAAAATTTCTATGGGAAAAAATAATAATGCAAATGAAAAGTCATCTGTATTGCAAAACTAATTAATTAAACCAATTCGATACTCAAAGTGTGTTGTTGCGATGAAATACCACTTAAGAAGTTTTTAATTTTTAAAATTTAACTTTTCTAATACCTAGAATGATGGATAAAGTCTTTAAAGTTTTCGTTAAGAGATTAATCTTTAGAAAGTAGATGCCTTCCCACCATGTAAAAAGATTTGCATGCCTTGGTAATTAAAAGAAAAGTATGTAGAAAAATCAATTAGATTAACAAAAATGTTTCCAAATAAACTTTTATATTTAAAGCGTTCTCAGTATTATTATTTTTAAAAACACTATCTTCTAAACTTTATTCTAACTTTCGGAGCTATTTCTTTGCGCCAAAAGTGAACCGCAAAAGGGTATGTCTCTTAGTGAATACATATTAATGAGAAAAACCGAAAAAGGATAAGATATGCGTGGTTGATTCTTGGCGTACAGAAATAACGGACCTTGAAATTGCAGAAAGAACAAAATTGCAACATCGTTGACAAGTCATAAGTGAAGGAGAAACAAAATCAATTCACAGATATATGGTAACTTATTCAAGTTTCATATGATGCGGCTCCATACTTTGTGTTAAACTCAGACAGAATGCATATCCGCTTTATATCCACTTCATGACAAACTTGTCCAGAACATGTCTATATCTATAACGAGATATCTCCTGGACGTCATTCTAATGATACCTTTGGGAAAATTCATAATATATCTGTAACATGACATAAAATAGACATATAAACACCCCAATTATATCTTTATATGGACATAAGCTGAAAAATCCATGATATGAATCTAACTTAAAATGAAATGGACATTTAAAAACCTCAATTATGTTTCTAGGTTGACAAAAATGGAAAACCTAAATTGAACTGGTCCATGTGGATGTTTAGAATTTTCCCATAAGATATTATGAAAGCCGTATTGTGCCATCGGAACAAGTTATTATGGAAACTTGTGAACTTATGGAAAAACTTATTATGGAAACTTATTATGAAAAAAATATAGACAAGTTATGGTAATGTCAGTGTGTCCATAACTTACAACAAAGGATACCTTGGCATAGCATTCCCCAATGTCACATTCCTCAACAAACATACAGTTTTTATTCTTCTACATTTTATCGCCTTTCCTACAAAATAATGTTATAGGTATAAAGTTTGTATAAACATTTTAAGTGAAAATAAATATGCTTTGGAGTAAAAATAAGAATGAGTAAGAAGATTTTTAAAACATGCATTACCAATTGCTCTTTGTGTTTTTTCTCCCGCCTCCTCTGCAAACGCTCTGCACCCCCCCTCCTCCACACCGGTTCGGAACCCCTGGTGTATGCCATGGTTCACTCAAGTATTGCCTTACGTAAATCGGTTAAATTTTTCTTAAAATAATAAATGATTTTCAATTTTGAACCCCTAAAACAGTATTTCTTTTTGCGAAAATTGAAAAACGCACGAAGAACATATCCTGAAAAGTTGAACATAATAAAACATTTCAGATGTCTAAGCTTCCCAGACTCTTAAAAGACTGGCTCTTAAATACATTAAAGTAATGAGTTACTCATTGAAATTTATTGAGTGTAATAGTAATAGGTAGTAGTAAATTTTGAAACACATAGTTACATTTTATTTGTCTCACTATTAATACAGTTAATTTCTGATAAGTGAGTCGCAGTCATTCTTTACTTTGCTTGAGCTGAAGTTTTAATATTTATTTTGGTTTCTTTTAAATTTGCGAGCCTCCTTTTCAGTTTACCTTTACTTAACTGGAACTTTTCTTAAAAATCTTGTTTCAAATTTGAGTAATATTGAGAAACAGGCACGCAAGAACCGTAGAACCTACAGATATGTACGAATTTCAATAATTTTTGAAACGAAAATGAAACTTTGCAGTTCATGATTGATATTGAAATAATTTTGGGAAATAGTGAAGCGGTGCAATAGTTTCACGCGGAAAACTTTCAAGGCTAATCTTTTACCGATTTCTCATTATCCAGATGTTCCGTGAAACCACAATAATTTTGCAAGTTCAAATGATTTCTGAAAATAAAATACGGACGACTTTTTCCTTGAATTAAATATGTGAAGATATTTAAATTTCCGACATGAAAGAAGTTTCAAACTTTTATATATTATCTAATACAATGAATGAGGGATAATTAGAGACGCAATAATGTGATTGAATAAAAAAAATAGTTATAAAGTTTAAATTAAGTAGGCATAAAATATTTTTAAGCATCATAAACATTTTTTTTTTTCCCATCATGAACATTTTCGGATTATTCGATAGCCTTTTCAATTCGAAACTGAAAAAAGTCATGTTTTTGATCTTTTGTAGCTATATTTTTCCTATCATCCACACAATACAACTGGATGTAAAATAACTGTTATTAAAATACCAAAATTATTAGATACCGAATTTGGCTTACGTGGATGTTTCATTAGTTCGTTATCTCCGAAAAATCTTTATTTGCATGCTTCACACAGATGCAAAGGAACTCTGCTTCACCGTATGTTCTCTATTTAACGGCCCCGTACATCGCACGTAAAGGATATCCTACTTTCTTTAAAATATAAAAAACTTACATTATTTAGAAAATAGACATTAAGAGACTCTCTATAATAAAAGATAATTAAAACATTATTTGAAGAAATTGCGAAGTTTTTAACTGTTCAATTTGAATTTCGAGTAACTTTCGAGAAATCTTAAAAGTTTTGGAATTTTGAAATTCAAATTACTAGGTCGAAGAGTGCAGAGCATTTTTCCAGGATGAGAACTTATTCCATCAAGATGAAACGAAAGAGATGGAGCGATCCAAATATTCTATACGCAAAATAGCGTCGAAGCAGACTTGGAAGGTCCAGAACTTTCTGAAACTTTTTAGAACATTTTCGAATATTTTAGAACACTATAACATTCCCAAACACGTTTCGAAATGTTTAAGTTAGATTTCTGAGGAGCATTCTCAACAATATGAAACATTCTAGAACATTAGGGAACATTCTAGACAGTCTGTTACTCAGCTGTTTCGCCGACTTTAGAAGTTTTCACCCAATAACTCCCGAACGGTGAAAGCTGTAGTCATAAAAGTATGGTCTAGGTTTAGTAAAGTTGCCACGCGATATGCAAGGAAACCTCTTACAGCGCCACTTGGTGGCTAAACTGTGAATTAGCTTTCTTATCTTAGAAGCAATCCGAGATACGGGAAAAAGTCATTAACCTTGTTCAGCATCATCGATTTAGTAATAAAAAAAAACCTTGACTTGCACATGATGCTCATTAATTTGAAAAGCAATGCAACGGATGGAAGGCATAAAAAGCATTTTTTCGCATTTATTTGGTCAAACTTTCCAAAATTTAACTAACCTGACATTAATTTCATTTATCCTCCATGCTAAAAGGGTTTTCCATCTGCAACAATATACATCTGGAGGCTGTTCTGCAATTTCCGCTGGAAGTTGTACAATGTGGCTGGTGACGCGCTGTCAAAAGGATTAGTAATATGTTTTTACGCCTTGCATTTTACGGTTTCAATTTTGAACACTAATGTGCTCTAGATATCTTTTCTTGATAAATCGAACTACTTTGTATCTGAAATTTTCACCATATGTCGAATCGATTTTGAAAGAACAAAAATTCTAAATTTAGCCCCTAAATGGTGATGTAAACGCCTTTTTTTTTTTGTCTAGGGCATGGCAACTTTACAATACCTGTGTGTGTGTGTGTGTGTGTGTGTGCGCGTTGATTTCCCATTAGAAATTCATTGGTGTCCCACCTTTTGACCTCATATCATCGAGTACAGCCCTTACAGCTCCAAACCGAAACCTTCTTCATGGATGGAGGTTAAAGACTACCATACACGACAATCCCCATGGGGCTATGCTGGTTTGTTGTAGAACTATAGTGGCGAGCACAAAACCCACACTTATTTTATAATGTACACTCATGTCCATAAATTAAGGATAATTCAGAATCACACCGAAATTGATCTCTAAAATAAAAATTTCACCTGTGGAATGATCACACACATCTTGAAGAAGAATATGCAAATTACAGGAAACCACCAGATGGCGTGGATGGTACGTCATAATGACGAGAGTGTAAGAGAGGGGTATATAAGGAATGGTGGCAGAGAAGTAAAATTGTTCACAAGCGCTGTGAAAGCTTTTCAGTGCAAAAACCGCATAGTTCTGGTACAAAGGAGGCATTTGGATGATGTTTTACGTGGCAGAATTATCGGACGACTGGAATGTGAACGTACCCAGCTGGAAGTATCCGAGGAACTTGGAATCGCCCAGAGTGTCATCTCCAGGCTTTGGCAACGATTCCAAGATGATGGTAATGTGAGTAGACGTTACAGCACAGGTCGCCCCCGAGTTACAACGCCGAATGAGGACCGCTATTTGGCAGTTACTGCCAAAAGAAACAGACGGAGTACAGCATCAGACCTGTCTTGTCAGCTCTCTTCAGCTACCGGTACGACAGTTTCAAGGCAGACCGTGTACAGACGCTTAGGGCACATTGGTCTATATGCTCGTAGGCCTGTCAGATGTGTTCCACTTACCGCAACTCACTGTCGCCTGCGATTAACCTGGAGTAGAGAGCATGCATTGTGGACACCGCAATAGTGGTCTTGTGTGATGTTTTCCGACGAGTCCAGGTTTAGTTTGGAGTCTGATTCTCACCGGACATTCATCTGGAGAGCGCCAGGTACCCGTTACCACCAAGAGAACACCACTGAAAGACACCGTTACGGTGGTGCAGGATGGCTCGTTTGGGGAGGAATTATTCTTGGTTCCAGAACTGACCTGTGTTCAGAGTGTAACGATGACAGGCCACATCTATCGGGATGTCATTCTGGAACAACATGTACGTTTGTTTCGGGGCGCCATGGGTGCTGAATTTGTGTTTATGGATGACAACGCCCGTCCTCACCGTGCAAACATTGTAGACGAATGCCTTCAATCGGAGGATATCACCCGTATGCATTGGCCAGCATACTCACCGGACTTGAATCCAATAGAGCATGTGTGGGATATGCTTGGCCTAAGAATTGCAGCCCGTCAACCCCCTCCCACCTGTCTACCGGAACTTCGGAGTGCATTGCTTGATGAGTGGTGTAATATTCCCCAAGATCAGATTGATCATTTGATACTCAGCATGCCTAGGCGTTGTCAGGCCAGTATTGCATCGTCCGGGAGACATACTCCATATTAAACATCCTACTAACCATGTTATACTGTTTTTTGTAAATAGGTTCTTTTTTGAAATTTGGTCAAGGGAGTATAACTTGCAATTTTTATTAATTATGTCAAACATATAGCATCTTTTTTGCTCTTTACTTTTTGTTTAATAAATAGACTTTACAAATAAGTCAAATTTGTTTTGCTTCTTTCTCTTTCTTTGCCTGAACTTCATTATCCTTAATTTATGTACATGAGTGTACTTTGATTTCACTATGAATGTAAACAGATCATAAATGAGAGATCACGTATTTGTATGACATAAATCCACATTATTTTATTCAATCCGTGAGTTTTGAGAATGTGGAATCAACTGAATTTTTAACAGAGCCAAATTAGTTAGAATACCTTTAAAAACTATTGACTTCCTACTAAATGATTATTTGTACATTTATCATCATCGTACATACAAATTATAGGCCTTGCAACTTTTATTTAAAATAAATTTTGGAATACCTAAAAGAGAAATTTTGTTTAATTACTATAAACACTCACAGAGGATAATTTAATAAAATCCACTAGATAGTTACTTATTTAGCAAAAAACAACTTAAAAAATTGACCTGACAGTTAAACAACAAAAGAACCGTGTACATAAATATACAAATCATATCATTTGATGATTAATACAAATATTTAAGTTCGTAATAGATACGCTATATGAGAATGCACCTGCGATTAATTCTGCCTTTTGTAACAAAATAATGCCGTATATTCTTTATTCATTAGCTTTTAGCAACGCCTTATGTTCCATTATGAGACTGGGCGTATCATCAATCCCTTCGATGCAGGTAGAATGGGTGTTTTATCTAGTTAGTATCTTCATCCATAATGGAAGTACTGTTATTAATATGCACTGACCAAAAAATTATGAAGCCAGGGAAACTGTACGTAACACTTCAGAAGGTTAAAGTAACGAATGGTGTAAAGCATCCTTTTTGACGGCAGCAGTTTCATTCTATGTTAAAGAACACTAGAGGAATTTTTAATACTAGTTTTAACTATGAATGTTTACAGCAGGGTCTAAAAAAATCGGATTTTTGGGAAGTGATTATTAAAAAGCATTTCGATTAATAATTAAATAAGATTAACTATTTTATATAAAGAGCATAGAAAATTGGTAATTATCTAGTTATTGATAGTATAAATCTGAAAATGAAATATTTCTTTGGTATGAAAATAAAATAATTTTGTCTTGAGTGGATGATTTTGAAAACATAGAAAAATTGATTGATTATATACTGACTTAATTTGCAAATTTAAAAACAAAGATTTCAAAAATAAAAGTTTACAGAAATGTTAATCACATGCAATAGCAATATCAGTATCATGCACAACCTCTTTCAACTTGTGGAAAATGGGTGATTCCACAGTATCGCGAGCGTTTACGTCATCTCAGCAACAAGCTTGATTAATCATAACTAAACAAAATATTGAGTGAGGTGGATAGTTTTTTGTTTGTTTGTTTGTAAAATAGTATGTTACATTGTTTATAAAAAAGAGAAATTTTTTTTCACATAATTCAATTTTTGTGCTGTTGTGACCAATCGAACTTATTGCGGACATGACATAAACGATCACAAAACTGTGGAATCACTCTTTTATCAACTAAAAGTTCTTGAAAATATGATGGCACAAATTGGTAAAACTCAATTATTAAGTAATAACTGAATATTTTCTGGCGCCATGACTATGGCAATTGAAAATAAATCTGAAATAATTAATTTTTCACAGATAGTTCCTTTTCTTAAAAATTTAATATAAAAATTCTGATTCCGGTTTTATAACGTACAATTGAGTTGGCGAGTGAATGGAACAGGCGTCATGAGCCAGAAATGCCCTTAGGCCAGAGGTTGTGCATTCTCAATTTAAATCAAAGATTAAAAAAAATTAATTGATTTAAATGAATTGATTTAAACAATTGACACCCTGGTTTGCAGATAGAAGATTTTACAGTTAAAGTTATGTTTGTTTTTGCATCATTTGAAAAATTTCTGGTGAGATTAAAAAGTTTTCTAATTTCTGTTTTATTTATATATAGATATTTGATAGTCACATTCTATCCAGATATTATTAAGGGGGATCTGTTTTTTCATATGTCAGTATTTCGACTAATCAAAACTACCGAAATTAATAATGTGAAATTTGGCATATATCTAAGGTTCGCAGCTTCAGTACTCGAGAGAGGACTTTTAGAATTCGTAATCTTGAGGGTTTAAACATTATTTCCACAAATCTCTCTCAACAGTGGCGGACTAATGCTGACGGGGGCCCGGGGCTGTCTTCCAAGTTTGGGAGGGTGGGGCTCTTGAAGATGGTATTTTTAAAACCATATTTCACCTTTTAAAGCAAATATTGATGAATCTATCTATCTATACATATTATATACAAATTTATGAAACATAAGTAGGCTTTTAGAAATTGTATTTTGGTACACAGTTCTCAACTCTTAAAGGCGTTAAAAAATTTAAGAAAATAATGAAGAGTCTCCTTATTGTGTTCTAAAAACTTTGAAAATATGAACAAGAAATATACATGAGCTCAAAAAATTATTGAATCAAATAAGCATACAGATGGCTTTATGTAACAGATGGCTGTATATAAGAAACGAATTGTATTTTTCTCGAAATAATATTATTCTTGAAAGATAGAGTAAACTTCGAAATCGTTATAATTAAAATACGACAGTAAAAGAAGTTAGTAATACTTTGCTTTTATTATTTACTTACTGAAGATAAAGCCCGTTATGGAGGCAATTACAACGGCAGCTAGGATATACATCCGACAAAAAATATGTCTACACTCAATATATTTGATCTTTGTCCACTTAAAAAGTTACTTCCTATTCCATTTTTATTATATACCGAAATCAGAATTACATTTTTTTCTAAAAACGTGCGTAAACGTTTCACATTCGAAAGATTTAGTTTCACTGGGAAAGCCCCTCTTATATTAATTTTTCATGCAGAGGAAGTCGTTTTATTTGTGAAAAAAAATTAAACTGTGTACTTTAGAAAAACTATTTTAAACAAATCGCATCTTAACCAACAAAATTTTCTGGTTGAAACAGCGACAACGCAATTTTTGTTAAATTAACAAAACAATTTTGCTAAAATTATTTGGTATTTAAACAAAACATTTTGTCGATTTAACCAAACAATTTAGTAAAATAAACAAATGTTATGTAAATTCAGCCAAACGGAGTGTTTAAATGATTTATTTGTTTAAAAAATCAAATTATTTGTTTAAATCAACAAAATTTCTTTGTTAATTTGTGTGTTCTTGGCTAATTTAACAAAATTACTTTGTTCAATTTGCTATGCTATTTTTTTAACCCACCAAACAGTTGGTTGAAAGTTTTAGAGGTAAGGCAAATTTATTTTTTCATTAAAATTTACATTTTCATTTTAGTGTATTTATATATCTACAATTTTACTATGAAGAAATTCAAGTGACTTTCTTTTTTATTGTTGTTCTTAAGACAGGCAGTTAGAATCGCTCTTCGGTTAATGATAAAATAAATGAGTATCTTTAATACTAAATAATATCCAAAATTGCAGTTAATTGATAAAAAAGTGTTCTTAGCGTCATTTTTTAATGGAGTTGTCACGTTGTCACTGCATATGTGGAGACACATCAAATCAAACTTATAACTTCCGTGCTCAGTTTCAGATTTATATTTAATGCTACAAGCACGGAGATATATTATAGGACATAGGATTGGACACTCTCCATAGCTGCTATGCTGGATTTTTAAAACCCCAAATAAGTTTCAATTTTGTAAACATTGGAAATCTAGTGACGTGCAGCTATCCTAGTGGTAAAAGAATAAAGCATTTTCCGTGCTGACTGATAACTAATTTTACTTGTTTTTAACTTTCCAACCAAGCATGTGAACGAGATTATGCACGCGAGCACTAAATTTTAATTATTTTTTTCACATTTGCTGACTTGGTTGCCTTAGTAACAAATGAGTAAAAAAAGAAAAAGATGTTCTATTTTAAGATTATTAAAATATTGAGTTTATGTTTGTTAACGAGTTTATATATCGTGGCTGGCAGAAAATAAGTTTTCGTCTGCCACGGTATATATTTACATTAGAATATGGCTTAGAATTTATTACTGTGTTCTTTATGTAACATGAATTTAATATTTTAATATGAGTTTTTAGCGGCAATTTAAAGCTGTGTTAAAATTTGTCGCAGCATGAAATAAATGTAAATACTGCTTGTTCGAGTGCGATCGTCATTATAAATAAACATTTTTTAAATATTACATACACACATACTACATTCTTCTAAATTTACTAATATTTCTTAAAATATAGCTTTTGGGCAAAATAATAACAGACATTACATACATAATAACACTTCGCTTCGAAACTATTCCCTATATTAATTACGAAATAATATTATAAAAGATTTATGTAATTAAAACTCATCTGAAGCCAGTAATTATTATATATCACGTTCATAAGTCTATGTATTTAGTTTTTTGAAGTTCTGCTAATTCAAAGATCTCCATTTACTTCGCCTTGATGGAAATATAAACAACCTGAGATGCGCAGTTACCCAGTGTGCGTAGCGCCATCTGTTTGCAACAACGGCGTTATCCAAATTTCTAAGAGAAGTGTCCCCTCCTATAAATTTACCTTCATGGCTACAAGTAAACAACGTCACCATCGGAATGGATGGTGAAAAAAAAAATATTTTCCACCCATCTCTCTATCTCTCCACGCACCTCCCCTTCATCTGCTAGTCTTCAATTTCGGAAGGGGTGTTTATGCAATCCCAGTGTGGAAGACTAATTAATTTACACTCTGAACTTTTTTTTTTTCACTTGAACATTCCAAATCCTAAACAGTCATTACAAGTTTCGATTAAAAAAACAGATAATTTATCAGGATACGTACGTCATTCTAGTTTTAACAAATTTATCTATCGGTCAAAACGGGAGCTGCTTTAGGTTAATCTTTATAAAAACATTAAAATAAAACTGTAAATTTTAATGAATACTAGCTGGATACCCGTTCTCCGCACGGTGGGAAACGAATATTTTCCTTACACATATAATTCGAATTAAACCCAGTAATGCGGAATCTCAAAACGTGAAAAAAATACTTGAATAGTGACTAAAAGTTGACGTCATGAGTGCAAATCTGAGATGATTGCAACCTGATGACACAAAAACTTCGTCAGTGTCACTGGCGATCAAAAAAGTTCTTTACGGTATGCAGATGAAACTTCTCTCTTTCGAAAAATGCCTGATTTCTACATGATATAATTTTGTTTTTTAAGCTTAATTATAGCATTTAACATATACCAGATGAATAAATTACATGATGTTGACAACTATTTTATTTTATCTTGCATTTCCTAAAGCGTGAACAATGCATTAGCGCAGTTATTTTGCAGATGACTTTATTGAATTTCACCTAAATTAACAAAATCTACATGAAATAATAGATGCAACACGTACGTTATAAGCCAAAATTGCACACAGTTTTCGTGAAAATCGTTACATTTCAAATGAGAACATTTGTGACGTAACTTCTGCGATAAAGTTTATCACCCTTACTGAACTCTTAATGCAGTATCACACTTACATAAAACTGACGTTGGTCTCACTGTTAACTCACCCTAAATAAACAACTAATTTCATGTTTTATTTTTAATAATTTACAATAGACCCCTTCATAACACGGGTCTACAACACGAATTCGTAGAACACGGAGAAAAATTTGTGATCGTTTTCGTGTAACACGTTAAAATAGACTCGTACAGCACGGTAAAATGAGACATATGTTCTGATATTATGACGCTTTAGCTCCTGTAATTAACATAACTTTTGAATGGCAATACCAAACATCATTGTATTACTACGGAGTGCAAATAAGTTTTGCCGCGATTATTCCGCGCAATCCGCACTCCAGGTGGAGTATAGCGCTGGACCAGTACAACACGGATTCCTATAACACGGAACGTATCTACCGTCTTATAGGGAATCTACTGTAGTTGCATAGTGTCAAATTCAAAAGAAAATTCTAGGTTGCCGTATTTAGTAATATTTCATCTCACCTTGGTGGCAAATATCCGAACTGTATCAAAAGAAAACTTTACAAAATTTTTAATTCTGTATAACCCTCGAAACAACTTCGGTGTTTACCATCTACGACGGTTTTTCATGACGTGACAACTTATGCTTGCGTGTAGTGGCGTAGCCAAGGAGGGGATAGGGGGTCACAACCCCCCATGAGGAGATTTTTGCCATACAAAATGTATATTCTTCACTCCCTTATCACACACGCGTATATATACATATATGTGAGCTGCAGTAGTCGTAACACCCCCATGAAAAATTTCTGGCTACGTCACTGCTTGCGCATAATTGATCATTTTTCTTTTCATGTATCAGTGATCAATATACTTCAGGATGAGAATCTCCATTGAAAAAAAAATGTTCTAAAAAGTCTGACCCCAGAAAACTCTGATTAACACAGTGGAGTTACCATGGGCCCTACCCAGAGAAAAATTTCGGGGGGGGGGTTTACAGAAATTAAATTTATAAATTCATAAAAGATGAAAAAGACCAAAAGATGAAAAAGGCCCAATTTTTCACAAAAACGCTTCATTATTATTGTTTTGTTAACAAAATTTTAGATTTCGGGGGGGGGGGACCCCTGGTCCTCCAGGTACGGCCTGGGGGTTACACAAATACGCGCCGGACATACACTCTTGTTTATGTCCGGAGGAGCATGTACATTAGTGTTGTGTACTGCTCCGGATAATCTGCCAGCAAGGCAGCAAAAATTGACATAAAAATGGCATCCACACGCGAAGGAAATAAAACTAAAGGTATATAGAATTACATGAAAACTTCGATTATTTTTAAAGTGCAAGTCTCTTACAGTTCTATTTGTTTCACATTTGATGCGTTTTCACTTTTACGAGTCTTAAAAGCTGTAGAAATGAGTGGTTTCACTTAATTGTTAAATTTAATAACTTAAGTGGCAACAATGGATTCCGTTGCTACGGAAACTATAAAAATGGAACATGAAATGAGTTATTTACGTTTACTTTGCTAGAACTGCCATATTGGTGTCATTAACGCCACCAGTCGATGCCAAATAGCTCAAATCACAAATTAAACTTGACACTAAAGGCAATTCGCAAAACCCTGTTTGCGGAATTTAAAAAAAAAATATCTATGCATACGCTAGTGACATCGGCTCATCTCAATTGTGGAATGGAATTAATAATACGAACACAGTTGAACTACATTTGAATATTTTTCGCCTACTTTGCTAAGAAATGTACTAAAGTAGGAATCAACATAGATTTCAATTCGTAAAACAAAAAATACATTAGACAGTATTAATTACGCCGTTCTAACAATTTGCAATAAAAGAAATGTAGCGCTGCTTTAACATATAAGAATCAATTATTTATTACATGTAAGTACTTCAATCGCCAAAATGCCAACATACACCATTTTGCGAGATTTTTTGTTTTCAGGGAATCATTCGAAGGTTTGATTTAACAGCAATCAAAATGGGAAATAGTTATCTATCATTTATATAGTTCGCTCGCCAAAATTTAATCCAGACATCTAATTGATTAGCAGCAGTTATTCAAATTATTAACTATAACATGTTTCAATCCCCATAACTACAATGTACAAGATGCGAGAATTTTAATTTTCTGAAATTTGGCGGAATTGCTCTAACTTAAATCAGTTTACTTAATTTGGTGAAAATTCTGAAGATAGATCGTTTAAAATCGCCTTAATAACGTCATTATTTCTGTACGAAGTATAGCGTCGTATTCTAATAAAACTTATACTTGTAATTAAAAATACTATTTGATTACGCTCTCAGTAATTTGCGCCAAGCCCAAAACTGTGCAAATCGGTAGAACCTACTACTTTCTCAAAATCGCCAAATCAGCCATTTTTTTTTCGACAAACTAAAAAATACACATATAGTCTCGGAAATCTCCCAATCCCTTATTCTTTTACACATAAAAAACATTGAATTCCTGCTCTGAATTCACACGCGCGCAATGCTTTAATTAAAAAATAACTTTGTAAATAATCTAAACAGAAAAAAAATCATTATTCTTTTATTTTTACTGCAGGAGTCTAAATAATTTAATAAAATAGCCAAACATGGCAACCTCGATGCTTTTTCCTCACATTTTCACTGCAGGGGTTACAATTAGGGAATTAAAGAGATCAAAAATTAGCGTTTTTGACGGGGTTTTTTATCAATATCTCTTAAAATAATTCGAATTTCGAAATTTAAATTAGCGGAGGTTCTTTCTCGAAATTTTCCGAATTCGTGGATACCTCGATCGAAACTCAACTCCCAGCCGTTTAGGAGGAGATGATGCTACACACAGACACACAGACACACAGACACACAGACACACAGACAGACGCGCACAGATTTTAATAGTATAGATATAAAGCAATTAGACTTAGAAACTTTCAATTAACTAAAAAAAAAACCAGTTCAATAGTTTCGTGCTTGATACATATTTAAATGCATCGGCAGACAAGCAGGATTCGAGAAAACCTCGTCGATTGAAATTAGTCCTTGGCCCATATTTTTTCCCCATTAATATAATTCAATATATATGGGGCTCCTAAAAATTTTTGTTGGCTCCTAAGATTTTACCTGTATTACCAACTTCTTACTTTTGACAAATGGGTTTGTGTAGTTTTGTCAAGTGTAACAGAAATAGATAGTAAATTATATTTTTTGTCAAAATTCTTTTACCAAGTTTCCTACTAAGTATCTAATTTCTCCAAGTTTAACAGAATTTCCGAATGTCAAGGGAGGCTGTTCCGTCACCTCCGATAAACAAGGCCTACGCACCGAATACAGAAAGTAGCACGATGGCGCATTCCGTGGCCCATCTCCGTTGCTTTATTCACATGTTTACTTCTAGTTTTGACGTGCTCGTGAATATACTCTCTGTCTCTATTGTCTTGTCAGTTATAAGCTCTTCGCTCAGAAGCTAACTTCTACAGGGAGAAGGTAAGTGGGAGTGATGACTCGTATATCATTTTAAAGATCTTTCCATTACCAACAATTTGATACAAAATTTATTGTAAAATCATAAAAAATAACTAAGTTATGAATGTTCAAAATTATGTTCAAATATGCAAAAAAATTTTATATCGTTATTTCCATTATTGTTAATTGTATTATGACAATAGTCGCCAAGTTACGCGAATTTCAATGGCATAATTACAATATTTAATAGAATTATGTGCTAAACTTGACATGATTGGTTGCCATGATGCATAAATATTGTCTGTACTTAAATAATCTGTAATCTTGCTTTTAATATTGCTCATGTGTTTTTGAGTTATTTATAATAATGAGCCAAATGTAAATTTTTACGCGGTATTTCCATCGGGGATTTCTTTTATTTCTATAATGGAACAGGCTAACAACACGTAAAAATAACGAAAAAAACACTCAAAATACTGGTGTTAAACAATAAAGTAAATAAAAAACTTTGTAAAAAACACACATAAGATGTTATAGGTAAGAGGATACGTACGTTTCAGCCAAAAATTGTTTTGGCCTTCTTCAGTCCAAGCCCTTCGTTGCAAGCAACACAGGGAACTGAAAAGAGATAAAACAAGCAAGATGTTGCCACAAGGGGCAAAGAAAAGTCGAACAAAACCACGGAGAGGGGAGAAAAAAATATAAATAAAAAAAGGGAAAGGAAAGAAGCTCAAAAATACAGAAATAAAAAAGGAATAAATAAATAAATAAATTAAAAAAAAGGAACACACGAATACAAACACACACACACAAAAAGAGAAAACAGAACAAAACAAAACAAATAGAACACTTTTTTTTTTAAAATAAAAAACCACGAACATTTTGTGCTGTCCTGTTCGTGGTTTTTATTTAAAAAAATAAAAAGTGTTCTATTTGTTTTGTTTTTTTGTTCTGTTTTCTCTTTGTGTGTGTGTGTGTTTGTATTCGTGTGTTCCTTTTTTATTTATTTATTTATTCCTTTTTTATTTCTGTATTTTTGTGCTTCTTTCCTTTCCCTTTTTTTATTTATATTTTTTCTCCCCTCTCCGTGGTTTAGTTCGACTTTTCTTTGCCCCTTGTGGCAACATCTTGCTTGTTTTATCTCTTTTCAGTTCCCTGTGTTGCTTGCAACGAAGGGCTTGGACTGAAGAAGGCCAAAACAATTTTTGGCTGAAACGTACGTATCCTCTTACCTATAACATCTTATGTGTGTTTTTTACAAAGTTTTTTATTTACTTTAACACGTAAAAATATTTTTTAATGTTACTCACAATGCACTAAAAAGAGCTATTTATGGTGTATATAAATTTATTCGATTACATTACATGGTTCAAGAGGTATAGAGCACTTAGATATAAGGAATTTTGTCGCCAAATGCCAATAAATCTCTAGCACTTCTGTTGTTCTAATGATTTCTAGGCTCATAAGAATAGCAACCTATCTATACTTTCATGTGTCCGGTATTTATCTTGGCGAACCGCCGCTGGGATTATACGTAAATACCTAATTTTACATACATTTTTATTAGTTTGGTAAAAATCTTGAAATGAGTGTTGTATTTATGCCCAAAAGAGTATTTTTTTCTACTCAAATACAGTAGAAATTTGCATTTTGACTACTTAAACTGCTATACTCAATTCAAGAAAGTGTTTAATATGAAAACATCTTTCCCCCTTGCAAAAAAGCTGAAATTTTTTTAATCAAGCATTGATTTTTATGGATTAAGTATATTCTATAACAAAGTAATACTTTTAATAGTTTAAACCACAAACTTAATATGCTTTAGAGGACTTTTTGAATATATAATAATTCAATTTAATCTAAATATGATTTCATTGCTACATAAGAATATTATTGAGTTAAATAAATCCCCATGAAAAGACGTTGAATTTGATGTAATAAATTTATGAAATGGATATTCTTTTTCAAAGTAAAGTGGTAAGTTCTTATGAAGAATTTTTCTATTCTGATAAAGGCAGTTTCATGTGAATGGATATTTTATTTACTGTTCAAAAAGAAAAGGGTGACCACTATTTCACTCAAAACTCATTCAAATGAACGCAGAGCAGTGGACCTCAGAGTCAGCCATTTTGAATTGGTGTGGAGGCCTTCATTATCGGAGGTGACGGCTGCCCCCCCCCTAGCAAGGGCCCTGCTGCGCTCCTGACGCACGACCCTGACGCATTTCCCTGACGCACGCGTAAATTGATTTTTCAACGAATTCAAATGCTATTCAAATGCTATAATTGTTAATTCTGAGTTTGAAAAAAAAATTGTTGGCAAAAAGGCATTTTGTTAAATTAACTTCGTTGAATCAAACTTTTGTTGAATCAACAAAATGAAATCACTAAACTGTTTTATCAACGAAGTTTGTTAAACTCAACAAAACGCTTTTTAGCGTGTAACACAGAAATAAACCATTTTCAGGTCCTTTATAACATGAAACTGAAAAATGTATTTTAACCCTTTGAGGCGCAACCCTTTCCCAACGACAGCTGGCTGTGCTCGCGCACAGCCAGCTGTGTCAAAAAAAGGGTCTCTAGATCTGTGGCACGCGATGAACGTTTCGATCGTTCGCCATCTTGCTGGTAGTTAAGTCGAGCGAAGGCAACGGCTGCCCTTTTTTCAGCATTGGGCAATCTATCCAGCCATTCTCGCATTCTTCCTTTTTTCAGCAGATGCCAGTGCTGTTAAAAATAATCGTGACAATTTTTTTACGGGAAAGGACAATCTAAAAAGTAAAGGATTCTCGTGGAGCTATGTCACCCGCAACTGTTTTTATAGAAATCAAATCTATTCATCGTGACTAGCAACAGTCAAAACGTCAGACTTTGGTGATCCCAGAGCGGGAACACTACGCGTTAAATGGTTAAAACAGTATAAAAAACCTGTAATAAAAACCTTGACAAAGAGACAGGTCAAAGCAGTTTTTATTTTAATTAATCTTATTAAGCAAAAATAAGTTGTATTTAGTATTTCTGTACAGGGAATTGAAAGGAAAATCCAGTAAAAGATACCTTTTCATACTTGCAGGTATAGGTAGCAATGATATCTGTTCATAAGATCGAAATCGTCGTCTGACAGCGCACCTACTCAAATGCTGCAAATACCTCGGTTTGTACTCGTCTGGAAAGTCGTCCTCCAAAAGCTCTGCTAGACTTTCCAAAAATCCGTCTTCATCGAGATCTCTTAAGGAACAAGAGGGGAAGAAGTTACTTTGTAGTGTGTCGAAATCAATAACAGCACGCTGAATGTCTTCAATAGGCAAATATGGGGTTGGAATAGCACTCCAAAGTAACTGAAAACATTGAATAATATTTCGACATCTTACGCTCTCTCCACGATGTTGATACAGTAAGCATGCAGTCGAAATTGTTATATGGGTGAAGGTTGCGTAAAATTCGATAGAAGAGAATGATTCGCTGTGGGACTGGTTCATTTTTCTGGGCCTAAAAAATAAATTTTGAAACTCAAAGTACAAAATATAGACAGAAAACACAAACAATGTATATGAACAATCAGTGACATTAAATTAAATTGAAGGGTAATTCCACGTCAGATCAAACAGTGCAGTTGCCCGCACGAATTAGATCTTCCTCAAATTTTATACAGATGATTTGTAGGTTAAGATAACCACAAATCTCAATTTTAAAGGTTATATGATAATTAGAAATAAATTAACTATTGTAATTTTAAAAAATTTGCCACGATGCGCCATTATTTACTTAATTTCTTAAATAACTCCTCATTTGTCGAAGTTACTGACGGGAAAGTTTATTTCTAGGGGTAATTTTTTCTGCTGATTCCAAAAATGCAATCAACACTTTCGTATCTTCTCAAGACCGTAACCAGGATGACATGCTGGGTAGACTTTGAATATAGTTTGGGGACTGACTAAATATAAGTATTAATAGTGTGTGTGTGGGGGAGGGGGGGGAGGGGGTGTTTCTTCCAATTTTTACAGCTTCACCTAGAATGTTTGTTTCACAAAATGCCATATTTTAAAATATTTACCATTCATTCCATTAACAATTTTTTTTTTTAAATTGAGATTTACTGCCAAGTTAAGTCTGAGAAACGTGGGATAAGTATTGCTGTCGTCTTGATGTTTCTACCTTACCCCCTACACAGAATTCCTGCCCCGAGAAGCAAATTAAAATAAAAGGAGCTAAAGGAATAGTGTATGTTTTTGTGTCTTTCAGATATGAAATGATGTCCCACTTTGCAATTCCACTAAACTTTCGTATTCATCAGTGAATTTACGGAAATCTTTGAAAATATTAGGGGGCTGGGAGTCTTCTAGGTAGGGCTCAGCTCCGCATGGCAGCCCTCGTGTCCCCCCCCCCCCCCTCGCACACACACACACTCTGGTTACGGCCCTGTATCTTCTGTAGTTTTTGCAGGATCATTGCATTCGCTTTACGCTCGCTTTTCGTATAGAGCATTCTTCTCCTAGTAAGGGTTACCCGTAAAAAGGCATAATCTTCACAGTGAAAACCCGAAGATTAGATCAGACAGAGTGTTACCGAGCTACACATTGCTTGGTTATTGCATGCTTCTTGGAGCATAAAAATTTAAACTTCACAATATGGCTAATAGTCCAAGATCCCCGGCCCACCTGACCTTACTTATTTTCTCATTCTCAAAATGTATACGATAGAGTAGTGTTAGTACGTACAGTAAACGTATGCATACTTGCTAGCTTGGGCCGACGGGCAATTCTCAGGTACCACTTGCAACAGGTGCGGAAAAATAATACTTACTTAAATTCTGACTTTTATGTATGTTGTACATAACATTGTTACAAATTTTGAATCAATACTGCCAGACACTTTCTGTGGACGGTAATTGTCACCACACGCTTTAAAGATCTGATGAATAATATCTCATGTGGACACCACATGACTTCCTTGAACGTCTGTTAAATCCTAACTAATATTATAAATGCGAAAGTGAGTTTGTTTGTTTGTTTGTTTATGACACTTTCACGCCTAAACCGCTGAATCAATTAGGATGAATTTGGGTTTAGACATAGATGGGACCCTGGAGAAGGTTATAGGCTACTTAGAATTTTAGATTTTAAACTACTTTTTTAATTATTAATAAAAAACCGTTTTTAAGTTGCCATGCTTGGCGAGTTTTGCCCGTATCAAATGATTGATGTTTTGAGCTAACGAGAATGCTATTACTTCAATAAAGAAGCACGTGCATCTGAAAAACATTAAATAATACGGAAATTATGCCAGTTTTATGCCAAATCTATCTATCTCTAATAATAAAAATGAATGTTCTCCAGACAAATCTACAGAAAGCAGAGCTTTGAAAATTTGAGCATGACTGGGCCCATGACTTCGGTAAAGTGTACCTGAGGCTCAGAATTTTAAAATTTAAGTACTTTTCTAACTATTAATTAAAAACCGTTTTATCACCCGCACAAAAATGATCTATGCTTTTGAAATAAAGCAGAAATTATATTAAAAAATCACAGGCATTTGGAAAGCATAAATTGGTATGGAAATTATGTTGATTTTACGCCAAATTAAAAAGCATAAGTAAAGAAAAGTGTACTTACGTATCATCCCGGCGGTCCGCCAAGACGAGCGATTTTTTTGCCGAGGTAAATGCCGGGCACATGAAATTATTAATGGTTTTGAATACGTTTGGCAACTCATTTGACGAAAAAACAGTTTGGCGGGAATGACCGCCGGGATAGTACGTAAGTACGAAGAAAAGTCCAGATGTGTTTCTGAAAGTTCATAAATTTCCAAATCCTACCAATAATATAAATGTGTACGTTTATGTGTTTGGATGCTTTTGACAGAATCCCATAAAAATGGTTGGAAAAATTTGTAATGAAGATAGCTTATGCCCTGGATTAACATACAGGCAACCTTTCAAGCATATAGCATAAATAATTCTTTTACAAAGACACTCAAAATAATTCTAATGCATTGCGCTCTATAGAAATTTTGTAGCTACTAAACCGATTTTAAAACTTTTTTCACTGATTGAAAGTTGCATTATTCCTGAGTATTATTGTTTGTTTATTTGTGGATTAAGCCCGATTGACTGCACTAGGGTCTTAGGTCTATATGGGGAATTCCTCTGTGTGGAATTTTCTAAGCGATCCTACCGCGTATTTTCGCGAAGTTTTGGAAAAAGCACGGAACACTGCGAGCGGCTAGGTCGACAGGCGCGACCGGGGTTTGAACCTCTGGCACCTTCCGCATTCCAGTTTTGAGAGCTGAACCTCTTAGACACTGGTGGTACCCTGAGTGTTATAGGCTACGTTTTATGCATATATCACAAATAGTTCTTTTACAGGAATACTCATAAGAATTACATTACGCTCTATGTGTATCTCTGTAAGTACTGAACCGATTCCAAAACTTTTTTCACTGATAGTAAGCTACACTTTTCTTGAGTATTATAGGCTAAAATTCATGCATGCAGCACAAATAGTTCCTTTACAGGAACACTCAAAATAATTCTAATAGATTACGCTCTCTGGGTATCTCTTTAACTACAGAACCGATTCTAAAACTTTTTCGCTAATAGAAAGCTGCACTATTCCTGATTAACATAGGCTAAAATTCATGCATATAGCATAAATATTTCTTTTACAAGAACACTCAAAATAGTTCGTAAATACTGTCGCAACTGTCTCTATTCGCCAGAAAAAAATCTAAATTTAGTAATTCTGCATACTTTCTTATTTTAAATGAAGTATACTACCATGCATTATACTTCATTTAAAATAAGTAAAAAGGTAAATTATATTTAAATGCAGTTGCTTTAGTCGCAAACATATGTGTTATTCACACATGCTTCGTTTCTCTCGGGACCTAATTCTAAAGCCGACGCGGACGAAGTCGCGGGTAGCCGCTAGTCATAAATATTTTCGGTGCCATTCTACAGGGTGAATCTAAACTCTTGGGCAAACCTTTAAGGGGTGATAGGGCACACAATGAGGAATTGTAATCACATAGCAATCTGGGGTGAAAAACCTAGTTTCAACTTACCCGGTAATAATCAATTTTGGAAAAGCATTGAAGTGTCCGTCTTATTTCTTATTTTCCGAAAATTTCATCCATGAAATAAAATAAACTTTTTAAAACTATCCATTTTAGTCTTCGGATTTCGGAGAAAAATACATTAGTTTCTGGCGAATAATGGTCGGAAAGTGCAGGGTACTGGTACAGTGTTGAAGGTACTGTTGTTTCGGCAATTTTATCCGAAGTGATTATTAACAGCTACACGAAGACAACGTTGCCCACCCCACATTGCTATGTTATTTTGATTCCTTATTTTGTGCCCTATCACACCTTAAAATTTTGCCCAAGAGTTTAGATTCACCCTGTATAAGCGTTTTTGCTTGAAAGGGATAAAATACTGCAATAATCGTAAGGTTTAGTAATTGCTAGCCAAATAGGTGGGATATCGGCAAGCTGGGTTCAATTTGAAGATTCGTTTTTGGCGCCTAATTGGGCGATATTTCGCAAAAAACTGATATTTTGAGATAGTTAGTGAGATTTTGGTCATAGCCGAAATATAGTGATTCATCACAGACTTTTAATGAATTGAAGGTATCCACAGACCTTAATGTATTGAAAGTCTTTGCGTTGACCCTGTAAATAAATTACTCAGTCGATTGCAATAAAAAATGCACAATTGTATGTTACACTAGTTCTAAATACAAAGGCTCAACATTCTATACTAAACAGTTTTAAGAGTTATAGGAAATACATAGCTGCTAACTTATTTTGACTTAAAACATGAATTAGGGTTAAAAAAAAGAACATTCTCGGAAAAACAGGAAGATTTTCCCAGTCAAGTTTAAACCATACAAAAAAAAAAAAAAAAAAAAAAAAAAAAAAAGAAAAAAATTGCTGAAGTTGATCATTTTTGTGAATAGCTGTTACAAGCAGCATCTGCTTGTTTTGGCCCAAGTAAGGATTTGCAGCTTTAATGTCAAATTTTGCAAATCAATTTCTTTTTCATTCACCATGATTCCAGAAGATTTAATTCTCGCACATTTATATATATTTTTCGTTATTCTGAACTAGCGGCTACCCGCGACTTCGTCCGCGTCGGCTTTAGAATTAGGTCCCGAGAGAAACGAAGCATGTGTGAATAACACATATGTTTGCGACTAAAGAAACTGCATTTAAATATTATTTGCCTTTTTACTTATTTTAAATGAAGTATAATGCATGGTAGTATATTTCATTTAAAATAAGAGAATATGCAGAATTACTAAATTTAGATTTTTTTCTGGCGAATAGAGACAGTTGCGGCAGTATTTGCGAAGTGTTTTGAGTGTTCTTGTAAAAGAAATATTTATGTTATATGCATGAAGTTTTAGAATCGGTTCTGTAGTTAAAGAGATACTCAGAGAGCGTAATGTATTAGAATTATTTTGAGTGTTCCTGTAAAGGAACTATTTGTGCTGCATGCATGAATTTTAGCCTATAATACTCAAGAATAGTGTAGCTTACTATCAGTGAAAAAAGTTTTGGAATCGGTTCAGTACTTACAGAGATACACATAGAGCGTAATGTAATTCTTATGAGTATCCCTGTAAAAGAACTATTTGTGATATATGCATAAAACGTAGCCTATAACACTCAGGGTACCACCTGTGTCTAAGAGGTTCAGCTCTCAAAACTGGAATGCGGGAGGTGCCAGAGGTTCAAACCCCGGTCGCGCCTGTCGACCTAGCCGCTCGCAGTGTTCCGTGCTTTTTCCAAAACTTCGCGAAAATACGCGCTAGGATCGCTTAGAAAATTCCACACAGAGGAATTCCCCATATAGACCTAAGACCCTAGTGCAGTCAATCGGGCTTAATCCACAAACAAACAAACAATAATACTCAGGAATAATGCAACTTTCAATCAGTGAAAAAAGTTTTAAAATCGGTTTAGTAGCTACAAAATTTCTATAGAGCGCAATGCATTAGAATTATTTTGAGTGTTTTTGTAAAAGAATTATTTATGCTATATGCTTGAAAGGTTGCCTGTATGTTAATCCAGGGCATAAGCTATCTTCATTACAAATTTTTCCAACCAGTTTTATGGGATTCAGTCAAAAACATCCAAACACATAAACGTACACATTTATATTATTGGTAGAATTTGGAAATTTATGAACTTTCAGAAACACATCTGGACTTTTCTTCGTACTTACGTACTATCCCGGCGGTCATTCCCGCCAAACTGTTTTTTCGTCAAATGAGTTGCCAAACGTATTCAAAACCATTAATAATTTCATGTGCCCGGCATTTACCTCGGCAAAAAATCGCTCGTCTTGGCGGACCGCCGGGATAATACGTAAGTACACTTTTCTTTACTTATGCTTTTTAATTTGGCGTAAAATCAACATAATTTTCATACCAATTTATGCTTTCCAAATGCCTGTGATTTTTGAATATAATTTCTGCTTTATTTCAAAAGCATAGATCATTTTGTGCGGGCGATAAAACGGTTTTTAATTAATAGTTAGAAAAGTAATTAAAATTTCTGAGCCTCAGGTACACTTTACCGAAGTCATGGGCCCAGTCATGCTCAAATTTTCAAAGCTCTGCTTTCTGTAGATTTGTCTGGAGAACATTCATTTTTATTATTAGAGATAGATAGATTTGGCATAAAACTGGCATAATTTCCGTATTATTTAATGTTTTTCAGATGCACGTGCTTCTTTATTGAAGTAATAGCATTCTTGTTAGCTCAAAACATGAATGATTTGATACGGACGAAACTCGCCAAGCATGGCAACTTAAAAACGGTTTTTAATTAATAATTAAAAAAGTAATTAAAAATCTAAAATTCTAAGTAGCCTATAACCTTCTCCAGGGTCCCATCTATATCTAAACCCAAATTCATCCTAATCGATTCAGCGGTTTAGGCGTGAAAGCGCCATAAACAAACAAACAAACAAACTCACTTTCGCATTTATAATATTAGTTAGGATTAGGAAACATCTTTCAAAATCAGGGAACAGCATGATCGGCAGCATTGACTATGGTAAATTGTGCTTTATTAAATAAGCACTCTGTATTTAACTGATGTGTCACATACAGTCGAAAAGTAATATTAAATTTTACTACCGACCTGCTTTTTTAGTACTTCAGACCTTTTTCCGATGCTTCAGCAAATGCGTATGGGGAGTACAGCTCTTTTGCTCAAAAGCCCCAACCCAGAGGCAAGATAAACAGGACTGTGACAGTTCAGAAAGGCTGTGTTCAAAATGTGAGAATAATTGAAATCTTCACACTTCTTACTTTAAAAATACCCTATCTATTATTTTTGAAATTTTAGCAGTATGTAAGGGAAAATGGCAGGAAACTAAAAAAGGGAAAATTTAATCTTCCTGCAAGAAGACAGAAGAAAAGTTCAAAATCAGGAAGTCTTCTTGGAAAACAGGAAGAGTTGCCAGCTGTGGAAATATGTATGTAATTATTTTTTATGTCATTTTGACCAATGGCGAGTCTATTTTGACCAGTTTTTCCATGCCGTCTGTACGTACGTACGTATGTATGTATGTATGTAACTCGCATCTCAAAAGCTATTGGTCGTTGAATGTTGAAATTTTATATTTAGGATTGTTCTAACATCTAGTTGTGCACCTCCCCTTTTGGTCTCAATCGAATGAATAGTTTATGTTCAGGACAGCCCAAAAGATTCGAAATACATTACGCTCTATGGGCCGAAATTCATTAAACTCGCATGTCTCAAAAGCTATTAGGCGTAGAATGTCGAAACTTTATATTTTGGATTGTTGTAACATCTAGTAGTGCACCTCCACTTTTGGTCTCAATCGAATGAATAGTTTATGTTCAGGACAGCCCAAAAGATTCGAAATATATTACGCTCTATGGGCCGAAATTCATTAAACTCGCATGTCTCAAAAGCTATTAGGCGTAGAATGTCGAAACTTTATATTTTGGATTGTTGTAACATCTAGTAGTGCACCTCCACTTTTGGTCTCAATTGAATGAATAGTTTATGTAAAGGACCGCCCAAAAGATTCGAAATACAGTACGCTCTCTATGGGCCGAAATTCATTGAACTCGCATATCTCAAAAACTATTAGGCGTAGAACGTTTAAACTTTATATTTTGGATTGTTGCAACATCTAGTTGTGCACCTCTCCTTTCGGTTCCTTTTGACTGGATAGTTTATCTACAGGACCTCCCAAAATATTTGAAATACATTACGCTCCATCGGCCGAAATTCATTAAAGTATATTTTAGAGATATTGGGCTATTTCAAACGACTCAGAAGTGATATATGCAGTTAAGAGTTGCAAAATGAATTTCTCCATTAAAAAAAGAATCTTTATGATTTATAGTTCTGCTACAGGAACACTCAAAAGATTTCCAATACATTACAATCAATGACAATTTCAGGGGCATTCATCCATTTCAAGCACAATACCGTCCTACCATATAAGCTAGGTAATGATCCGACCACGATCACGTGCCTCCCTCAACGACTACGCCAAAAGTCGCCAAACTTGGTGACTTTTGGTGTACGCGTGTATGTATTTAACTCACAAATCTCAAAGACTTATTCGTCATAGAATTTCATATATAAGATTGTTGTAACATCTAGTTGTGCATCTAGATTTTTGGTTCCAATCTACTGCAGAGTGCATTTACAGGAGCACCGAAAAGAATTTCAATACTTTAATGTCGATGGACATGTTCAATATAACACAACTGTAGACAGTCATTGTTTAGTCCATGCCCAAAATACCGCCGTCTGTCTCCGACCTTAGCGAGTTTTTCCGAAATATCGCCAAATTTGGCGATAGTCAGTCATTTTGTCCATGGCCAAAATATCGCCATTATTCATCGTCCTTGGCGAGTTTTGGCGAAATATCACAAAATTTGGCGATAGTCAGTCATGGTTTGGTCCATGCTTAAAATCTCGCAATATGTCGTTGACCTTGGTGAGTTTCACCGAAATATCGCCAAATTTGGCGCCAAAAATTATTTCGTATTATGTAAAACTCTAAAACTTTAACCCGTAGAATTTTGAACTTTTCTATTTAGAACTGTATTGTAATATCTAACTGCTTTCAACATATTTTTCGACTGCAATCGGCTGGGAATTTATTTACAGGGTCAGCCAAATGACTTTAAACACATTAAGGTGTATGGATACATTCAATTCATTGAAAGTCTGTGGTCAATGACCATTTTGGCTATCCCCAAAATCTTGCAAACTATAACGGCTTTTGGTGAAATATCGCCAAATAAAGTGTCAGAAGGAAATCTTTCAAACTGAACTCAGCTTGGCGATAACGAAATATTTGGCTAGAAATCGCTAAACCTTACTATTATTGATATTTTATCTCTTTCAAACAAAATAAGTTTAGATGAAGTGTGCCGAAAATATTTTTGATTTAATAGACGTGCAAGGAAGTCATGTGTTGTTCACATCAGGTTTTTATATTTTGTTAAAATAGTGACATTTTGCTTTAGCTGGGGTTATTTGCGCCCCATGCGGTCTTTTCGTTTTCTGCCAAGTGTCAGCATTCTGCAGGCCGCCTATCTGTTTTTATTTCTTTTAATCTTGTCGCCCCTCTCTTATTACGCCACTCTTTTCTTATAATAAGGGGAGTAGTTTCAGAATTTTTTAATTCAGACTATTGGCAAGATTTGCCATTCTAAATATTCAAACATTTCTGAAATTTTGAAAAATTTCAAAATTTTACTAAATGAAGAAAAAAAATGCAAAAGCAAAAGTAAGCTAATTCTGAGAAAGTATGTTATTAGAAAACAAATTTTTAATAAACTAACAGCTAGGTATTCTTAGAATAAACTATTATCAATTTAAGCTTATTTTGTTTTCAAAAACTTTTTTTTTTAAATTAGAAATTTCTGGAAGGTTTTTTTTTTATATTGTCTGAATACTTTTTATGACAGGATGTTATTTATTTTAATCAGCCGATTAAAAAACTTGTTGGTTAGAATAACGAACGTAACATACAATTTTAATATACTTTTTTACTTTAAAAATTACAGTTTAAGCAAGAAAATTCAGTGCTTTTAAAGAGCCTTTTTAGTATGACACAAAAAATTAAAAAATAAAGCTTTTTTTAAAAAGTAAATTATTTAAAATATTTTAAACATTATATCCTACCTTTTGGGAATACTGCTAGTCTAATTTATTATTATTATTATTATTATTATTGTCCATTTATATTGCTAAAACTTACATATCTTATTAATAAACTAGCTGCGTGCCCGTTCTCCGCACGGTAGGGAACGAAACTTTTTCTTACATGTATAGTTCGAATTGATTCCAGTGATTTGGAATCTAAAAATAAGCAAAATCATTTGACTCTTGGCGTAAAGTTACTCATTAGTTATTTGTAAAGTTAGTATAAGTACTGACCTGAGACCATTGCTAATATTATGACGCAAAAAACCATGTCGGTGTCATTCGCAATTAGAAAAGAAAAGCGTGACGGTTCGCAGTGAAAATTCCTAATATTCAAAATGTCTCCTTTCTGCATCATACTCTTTTTTAGATTTAAGTTATGCTATTAATACTTTAGATACTACATGATGTGGAGAAAGGTTTTATTTTATAATTAAATAGTTGTGTTTCCGCTCTTCGCAAGGCAAGAAGAGAACATTTTCCTAAAATGCGATCATAACTACTTGTGACAAAACAGAATCTCCAAGAAAAAAGTTGTGTTACAGTCTTTTTTGTTGAAACTGCCGCGGGATATATTAACGCGACGTAGACTAACTTACTATTTTGTTAGCTGTGATGTAAGACGGTTGTTGAAGAATGAATAGAAGGCTTAGTTTCACGAAATATTTATTAATGCGGTATATTCTGCTTTGATCAATATTGCCTTATCATATCTACTTACTATTACTTATACTATCTTTTACTGATACCCATACAATATATTTTCGTTTTGCAACCGTTAATGCTTAATTTAAAGAAACGGTCTAGATATTTGCCACGAATGTAGTCTATTACACTTTGGTGATTCTTTGCAATTTATGCATTAGCATAAACGATAATCATTTCCCTTTATGGTTGCCATTAAATCAGCTCTCCATAAATTTTTACGCATAATTCTTGTCAGATTGGCGTATTTAGCACCAGGGCCCTATTATCGCACTGGCAAATCGGGACTTTGCCCAGGGGCCTCCGGCTCGAAATGGCCCCCAAATTCAAATGTTGTTCTTTTTCTATAAAAAAAATTATGAAAAATAAAACAAATTTTATAGACGGGGGGCCCCCAAATTCAACAATGCCCGGGGCCCCCTGTTGGTCATAATCAGGCCCTGTTTAACACCGCAATATATTTCTTGCGATTCGAAAACGTGACCCGTTTAAAATCTCAATTGAAAATAATGCTGGATAATTCACTTGTGAAAAAACAGCATACAATTATTTTCCTGGCAACGTAAAATAAAATATGGAATTATTTCATGCGTGGCGTATGTTTTGCTTGTGAGTCCGTTATTCTGATTGAGTTTCGAAAGGGGTTTTAAACTCGTGACGTCAAAGTGGCGCACATTTCACAAGTGAAAACTCGCTTATTTTTAAATAATTTTTTTTTTTTCAACTGGCAATTTTAATCATTGTTACTGTCTCCAAGACAACCAAACCGCAAGATATCATACCGAAATTTTAAGCTGCTGCGATTGAAATGAAAATCCTTCTTTACTTAAAAATTCGTAAAAAATCTCCTAATTTATATTTTCCTCTGATTTTTCTTTTAAAAGAGGGCGAAATGTATGCTCCGTCATTTGACAAAATATATAAGAGTTATGACGGATAGAATTCAAGATGCTGCAATTTAAAAAATATTTTACGAAAGTCAGCGTCAAATTTAATTTTATTTGAAAAATTCCCAAAAATCTGAAAATTATGTTACACAGTCCGAACAAACAATTTTTAAAAGAAAATTTTCTCCTCTATCCGATGATGTAAATTTCGTTTTCTTGCGAGTGTAATTACCGGCATTATTACGTATTAAGCGAGAAAAATCGCTAAAAATCGGACAAAACATAAAATAAAACATTTTCTAATTCGAATTTCGAAAAAATCGCTCCGAGGCGTGTTAGGATCTGTCCTAGTGAAGCCGTATGCAAAATTCGGTGGGTCTGCGACCAACCGTCTCGGCGCAATGCGTTCGAGAGACGCGCGCAAGAAGATCCGTGGTCACAAACTTGCCTACCTACATACATAGCTACATACAATGTTTACTCTCGGATTTTATTATATAGTAGCTGCGTACCCGTTCTCCGCACGGTGGGAAACGCATATTTTCCTTACACATATATAATTCGAATTAAGCCCAGTAATGAGGAATCTCAAAACGTGAAAAAATACTTACTCAACTGAATAATACTTACTCAACTTTAACTCACGATTACAAATCGTGAGTTAAAGTTGACGTCATGAGTGCAAATTTTAGACGATTGCAACATGACACAAAAACTACGTCAATGTGACTGGCGATCAAAAAAGAAAGAACTTTATGGTATGCAGACAAAACTTTTCTCTTTCGAAAAATGCCTGATTTCTACATCAAATAATTCGTTTTGTGAGGTTTAGTATATACCACATTGAGGTTTAGTATATATAGTATACACCACATAAATAAAATTACATGATGTTGACAACAATTTTATCTTGCATTTTTCAAAGCGTGGACAATGCATTAGCGCAGTTATGTTACACACGACTTTATTAAATTTTACCTAAATTAAAAAAACCTACATGAAACAATGGATGCATCATTTACGTTTAAAAGCCAAAAATGCACCCTGCTCCGGTGAAAATCAAGTCGCTTTTGTAAATGAAAACGTTCGTGATGTAACTTCTGAGAAAAAGCTTATTACCCTTATTGAACTCTTAATACAGTACCACACTTGTTACATAAAACCGACGTTTATCTCACTGTCAATTCGCGATAAATAAATAACTAATTTCATTTTTCATTTTTTACAGATTACAGTTGACCCCTTTATAACATGGGTCTACAACACGAATTCTTAGAACACGACGAAAACATTACGATCGTTTTCGTGTAACACGTTAAAAGAGACTCGTACAGCACGGTAAAATGAGACATATGTTCTGATATTATGACGCCTTAGCTCCTGTAATTAGCATTCCATTTGAATGGCAACACCAAACATCATTGCATTTTTACGGAGCGCAAATAAGTTTTGCCGCGATTATACCGCGCAGTCCGCACTTCAGGTGGAGTATAGCGCAGAACCCGTACAACACGGATTCCTATAACACGGAACGTACCTACCGTGTCATAGGGAATCTACTGTAGTTGCATAGTGTCAAATTCAATATTTAAGAAAATTCTGGGTTGCCGTATTTAGTAATATTTCATCTTATCTTCGTGGCCGAAATGTATTAAAACCAAATATTCGAACTGTATCAAAAGTAAAATTTACTAAACGTAAAATTTTTAATTTTGTATAACCCTCAGAACAACTTCGGAGTTTGCCATCTACGACGGTTTTTCATGACGTGACAACTGATGCTTGCGTACAGTGGCGTAGCCATGGAGGGGATAGGGGGTCACAACCCCCATGCCGAGTTTTTTGCCCTACAAAATCTGTATTCTTCACTCCCGTAACATTCCCATGAAAAATTTTTGCCTACTCCTGCTTGCATATAATTGATCTTTTTTTTCATTTATTAGTGATCAATATACGTCAGGATCGGAATCTCCGCAGTAAAAAAATGGTCTGAAAAATCTGACACCAGAAAATTCTGATTAACACAGTGGGGTTACACAAATACGCGCCAGGCATAAACTCTTGCTTACGTCCGGAGGAGCAAATACATTAGAGGTTATGCGCTTCTCCGGATAATCTGCCAGCAAAACAGCAAAAATGACGTAAAAAATGGCATCCACACGCGAAGGAAATAAAATTAAAGATATGTAGAATTGCATGAAAACTTCGATTATTTTTAAAGTGCAATTCTGTTACAAATAGTTCTATTTATTTCACGTTTGATGCGTTTTCACTTTTTAGAGTCTTAAAAGCTGTAGAAATGAGTGGTTTCACTGAATTGTTAAATTTAACAACTTAAGTGGCAACAATGGCTTCCGTTGCTACGGAAATTATAGCATGGCTCACTGGGATATATACAGGCTGTCCAAAAAGCTCCGTTTTTCCGTACGAGTAAATTTTCGCTTCTTCGCCGATTTGTCGCTTTTACCCAACGAATCACTGTTGCCATCTCTGCCGGAGAAAATATGCCTGAAATCAAAACTAAAAGTGTCCAGGAATGGATAACAATGGCAGACGGAAAATGGAATTAATATTGAAATGGTGTGCTCTATCATCAGGCGCCACCGCACACACATTTCAATTTAATCGAAAAAAACAATAATAGCTAGGTTTCTGCAAGTTACCTGACCAAAATTAGGGTCCTTTTGTAACTTGGGGGCGCGACCGTAGCTATTAGAAAAAAAACAACGAGGAAGTGGACCGACAAGAAGATCAAAGGTCAGTAATGGAGGCAGTATTAGAGCATGTTGCCATCAGAGAAGGCTTAATGCAATCAATAGACAAGTAATGCCATGGAGTGTGGAAAAAAAATGATATAATAATACTTTGGAAGTATGGAAAGGAAAAGAATAAATAAAAAGTAATAATTAAATGAATAAATAAAAAGAATAAAAATGGTAATTATTAAATGAATAAATAATAAAATACATATTACACTAGTATAGCTAGCCTATGTTTTACGTAGTACTAGCTGCAGTAGCTAAGAAGTACTTAGTTGAGGTTGTGGAAAAGGAGATAAACTGTAGAAATAATTTTAACAGTAATGATATTGATAATAATTATTCATTTATTATTGCTATTTATGCTAATATGATAACAATTCAAAGTCAAACGATTAGAATGAAAGAAGGGAAAAGTTTTGTCTTATTGTGAAATGAATAATTCTTTAATAAACCTCTGAATATGTGTACAGGTAAAATTTTAGAGATTTCTCATTCTGGTAGCAGTAACATATTGTTACGAATTTTCGGGGCAATCCGCTGCTCTGGGGCTTAAAATGGTTTAAAATTCGTATTCTACGCTTCAAATAGATAAATTTTGCTTTTTGTTGCATCAAAATTGGCCAATTAGAACCGGAGATACGGAGGTTTCGCTTTCCCATATGTTTTTCTATGGGCTTCTAGAAATCTCGAGAAATATTAGTCCTAGAGCTTAGATCTCTTCACTTTTGAGGACTTATTTTTGGCGCCAAATTTGGCGATATTTCGCCAAAAGTCGCCAAGCTTGGCGACTTTTTGGTCATTTGGCGCGATTTTCCCAATTGGGCCTGGAAGTTGTTTTTCCTGCATTAAAAACGCATAATAACCTAACATTTATCTTCTATGACGTAATCAAAATTCACGCTTTATGTAGAACCCTCGAGAAATTGACTTTTCTGGAAACCTCTTGTACCTCCTGCGCCGGCTATTTATAGAAGAGCGCGTCGCCCCGAGAGTCAGTTGCGAGCTGAACATTCAATGTGTGAAGAGCTCTGAGTATGCTCGTTTTGTGTGAACTGATAGTGCTATAGAAGCTGTGTTTTAGCTTGCTTTGTGAAGCTGTTTTTAAAGTGCTGTGTGTAAATTCTTCATTGCTGTGTTTTAAGGGATAGTGTACTATATCCCTTGAATATTTCCACGGAATTTTTGCCTGTAAAAGTGACTTATTTTGTGTGAGAAATACAGCATTTGTGAGAGCTTCTGATCCAAGCGGATTGTTAAAAGCACGTTACTGCTAGAATGTGCTTGTGAATTGTGTGCAGCTGATTGTTCTACGAAGTTCTAGAAGAAATAAAGTTTGTGTTCCATCCTGACAAGTGACTTTTTACTTGAACTTTTTACACCAACTTGACTTTAGAAGGACGAACCCCAGGAGTAGCAGAGTAATTCCGCAACATTTGGTGTCAGAATCGGGGTTCTAAAGAAAGAATTTAATTTTCCAGTTTATGGTTTTGACTAGACAAAAAATGGAAGAACAACTTCAAAAGCTCATGAATATGATGCAAGAAATGAAAGCCGGACAAGACGAGATGAAAGCCGGACAAGACGAGATGAAAGCCGCACAAGACGAGATGAAAGCCGCACAAGAACAGATGAAAGCCGGACAAGACGAGATGAAAGCTGGACAAGAACAGATGAAGGCGGATTTAGAGAAGAAAATTGAAGCAGGACAGACCGATTTAGAAAAGAAAATTGAAGCCGGACAAGAACAGATGAAAGCGGATTTAGAGAAGAAAATTGAAGCCGGACAAGAAGGAATGAAATTGGGATTGGAGAAAATGGAGACTGCTTTGGGAAAATTAGAGAAATTCGAAAAGAGTGTGCAGGAAAATCAAGAGATAATGGAGAAAAGAATGTCGCTCATAGAAGAAACTCAAACGTAATATGAACAAAGAATTGAAGGAAAAATAGAAGAAAATGTTAAGGAATTGCAGCAAGATATTTGCAGAATGCGGGAAGAATGTGAAGCTAAAATTGAAGAAAAATTGGACTCTCTCGTAAAGCTGGGAAAGTTACCCGAAAACATCAGGTTATCTTCACACCGCCCAGCAGTGAAACTTACTGCCTATGACGGAAAGACTCCCTGGGAAGCTTACAAGACCCAATTTTCGATCGTCGCCAGAGCCAATGGTTGGAGCGAGTCCGAGAAAGCTAATCAACTGGCCGCTTCCCTTAGCGGAGATGCAATTAATGTATTGCAAACTATCGGAGCGACGAAGATAGGAGATTTTGACGCCCTTGCCAGTGCCTTGGAGATGAAATTCGGAGAGAAGTGCCAGAAAGAATATAGTAGAATCCAACTTAAGTCAAGGATGCAGAGATCTGGCGAGACCCTCCAAGAACTGGCTTCCGACATAGATAGGCTGTGTCATCTAGCCTATGGCAGTTATCCTGATAATGTTCGAGAAGAAGTTGCAGTGCAACATTTTATTGAAGGCCTCGTGGACTCTGAAATTCAGAAAGCATTGATCTTGGCGGATTATAAAGATCTCAGGTCTGCTCTCGTATTCGCCATGAAGCTAGAGGCAGCTCAGCTGGCCGTAAGAAAAGAGCGGCATAATGTTAGAGCTGTGTCATTCCAGGAGCCTACGGATGGAGAAATGGAGAGATTAGAGAATAAATTAAAGAACCTGGAAAATCTGGTGGAACGACAAGAAAAGTCAGAGCCAAGAAAAGTGAAATGTTGGAGGTGCAACAGCGAGGGGCATTTACGAAAATACTGCGACGCACAAAAGAACTCTCGTCGTAAAGATCGCAGTTATCAATGCACCAGAGAAGCCCATGAAGGAAGACAGAAAAGAGTCGACTTTCAGGAACAGAGGCTGAGGGATATTCAAAAGCCCCGTTTAAAAGTCTTGCAGATTTCATCAGTGAATGGCGGCAGTAATGGACTCTTCGTACTGGGATACGTTAATGGTTCCCCATGCCACATGGTGATTGATACTGGAGCGAACGTAACCATCATAAGGACGGATCTGGCCAAGAAATTGAACTTGAAGATTATCTGGACTCCGCCCTCGCTGACCCTCCAGACTGTGACAGGTGACAAGATCGAAGTGGGCGGAAAAGCGCAAGTAGAAATCACGTTTGGAAATGCCAGATACGACCATGTGGTATATGTCGCTAATATTACAGACTCTTTTATTCTCGGACTCGACTTTTTAAAATCGCACAAATTTAACTTGGACTTTAAGAATAATGAGCTTCGTTCAGACTCAGAAGAAATAGCTGCGTTCGAAATTAAAAATGAAACTATTTTACCTGTTCAGCAAATAATAGCCCAGACTGATATCACTCTACCTCCCAGAACTGATTCAATAATTTCTGGAACAGTAAAAGAAAGCAATAAATTCCGTTTTGGATTAATCGAACACCCAAACAATAGTGATTCCGTCAGAGGAGTACTTGTGGGAGCAACACTTGTGGACTTGTCGAGAGCAGAAATTCCAGTTAGAGTAGTAAATGTGACGGACAAGTCGAAGGTGATAAAGAAAAATGAAGTGTTGGCGACATGCACTCCTGTTACCTGCATTAATAAGAACATCAGCCAAACGACAGCTAAATCTTCCGAGTGCCTGACGAAGGAATTAATACAAGACGTGGAGTTAACGGCAGAACAGAGAAGCGCTGCGGAGAAAGTAATAGCTGAATTTGAAGACCTCTTCTCCCGTACTTCGGGTGACTTTGGCCGTACGAGCTTAACTCAACATAGGATAAATACAGGCAGCCACTCTCCCATCAAGCAACATCCTAGGCGGCTGCCGTTTGCTAAGCAAGAAGAGGTGAGCAGACTTTTAGAGGAGATGCAGCGTGATGACGTCATCGAGCCGTCGACTAGTCCCTGGGCCTCGCCAATTGTTTTGGTCCGAAAGAAGGATGGTTCCACCCGGTTCTGTGTTGACTACAGACGTCTGAATGACATTACCAAGAAAGACAGCTACCCTCTTCCCAGGATAGACGACACTTTGGACACTTTATCGGGAAACGAATGGTTTTCCACTCTGGATCTGAAAAGTGGTTACTGGCAAGTGGAAATTCATCCCGATGACCGTGAAAAGACTGCGTTCACCACGGGCCAAGGATTATGGCAGTTCAAAGTTATGCCTTTTGGACTCTGCAACGCACCTGCTACATTCGAGCGACTAATGGAGACAGTGTTGAGAGGACTTTCCTACGAGGCATGTCTCGTTTATTTGGACGATATCATCATCGTCGGAAGGACTTTCGAAGAGCATCTCGAGAACATTCGAATGGTACTGCAGAAATTAAAAGAGGCAAACTTGAAACTAAGTCCATCGAAGTGCAATTTGTTTCGTCGGGAAGTACGTTACCTCGGGCACATAATATCCGCCCACGGAGTCCGAACCGATCCCGAAAAGACGTCCGCAGTCCAGAACTGGAGTCGTCCCGAGAATATCCACGACTTAAGAAGTTTTCTCGGTCTGTGTACTTACTATCGAAAATTCGTGAAGGGCTTTTCTCAAATTGCAAGACCTCTTCACAAATTGACCGAGACTGGACAGAAATTTCTATGGACTGAGGAATGTGAGGACGCATTCAACGAACTGAAGACGGCTTTAACATCTTCGCCGATCTTGTCGTATCCTCACCCTGACAAGCCATTTATCCTGGACACAGACGCAAGTAAGGAGAGTGTCGGAGCAGTTTTGTCCCAGGAGATAGATGGCGAAGAACACGTCATTGCTTACTGGAGCAAATGCCTTTCAAAGGCAGAACGTAACTATTGTGTTACGAGAAAGGAACTCCTTGCTATCATTAAGGCCGTGGAGCACTTCCATCATTACCTGTACGGCCGAAAGTTCCTGCTCCGAACGGACCATGCCTCTTTAACCTGGCTTCTAAATTTCAAGAATCCAGAGGGCCAAATAGCCAGGTGGATACAGCGATTACAAGAATATGACATCAAGATACGTCATCGGAAAGGGTCATCTCATGGAAATGCAGATGCTTTGTCGAGAAGGCCCTGCATAGACAGTTGTCGCTATTGCTCCAGGGCAGAGAAAAATTACCATCTGAAACATCCCGTTGTCCGCCAAGTTACATCATCGGCATCATCTCAAGATCCCTGGAGTGACGAAAATGTTCGGGCGGACCAATTAGCAGACAGCGACATCAAACCTATTGTAGAATTTATGGAAAAATCCAGCGCTAAGCCCAGTTGGCAGGAAATATCATCTTACAGTGCGGCAACAAAACAGTACTGGGCTTTATGGGATTCGCTTCGCCTGAGAAATGGAGTCCTGTATCGTAAATGGGAGTCGGACGACGGCAAGATGCTCCGATGGCAGTTAGTACTCCCTCGCTTGAGGATTCCGAAGGTTCTAGAAGAACTTCATAATGGCTTAACTGGGGGCCATTTTGGCGTAATGAAGACCCTGCGGAAAGTTCGCGAGCGCTTCTACTGGGTTAGGGCTCGAGGCGACGTCGAAAAGTGGTGTCAAGCTTGTGACGCCTGTGCCGCCCGTAAAGGCCCGAAGAAACGAAGCCGTGGAAGACTACATCGTTATAATGTAGGAGCGCCTTTTGAGAGGATTGCCCTCGACATCCTGGGACCTCTTCCGCGAACTTCGGATGGCAACAAATACATCCTAGTTGTCATTGACTACTTCTCTAAATGGCCCGAAGCGTTTCCTATTCCCGATCAAGAAGCTACGACCGTAGCAGAGGTACTGGTGCAAGAATGGATTTCCAGATATGGAACCCCTCTGCAACTTCATTCCGACCAAGGAACGAACTTTACCTCTGCAGTCTTTAAAGGACTATGCCAACTTCTCGGAATGGACAAAACCCAGACTACGCCTTTACACCCACAATCCGACGGCATGGTGGAGAGGTTCAATCGTACAATTTTGAACAACCTCTCGCTCCTGGTATCTAGGAATCAAGAGGACTGGGACAAGAAACTCCCCCTGTTCCTGCTGGCCTATAGGAGTGCCGTCCATGAGACTACCGGCTTCACACCTTCCCAGATGCTGTTCGGCAGAGATCTTCGTCTTCCCGCCGATCTAGTGTTCGGCCGCCCTCCAGATGCGCCTTCATCGCCAGAGGAGTACGTGGAAAACCTTCGGGCACGGTTTGAAGATGTACATCATTTTGCTCGGGAGCGGATCAACCTGAACACGGAAAAGATGAAGACTCGCTACGACACGAAGGCTACGGGACACGAGTTCAACGCAGGTGACAAAGTTTGGCTATGGAATCCTACTCGACGGAAAGGCCTGTCTCCCAAGCTGCAATCGCCGTGGGATGGTCCATACACAGTCCTAAACCGGCTGAATGACGTCATCGTACGGATTCGTAAGTCACCAAACTCGAAGCCAAGAGTTGTACATTACGATCGGCTTGCCATCTACCGCGGTTGTAATTAGCTCAGACCATGGTCACTATGGCGTAATTCCTCTTTTCTTTCAACTCTCATTTCTTTCCTGTCTTTCCCTTCTCTTCCTCTTTCCTCAACTCTCTTTCACTCATTACTTACGCCATGTTTAGTGTACATATTTGTAATATATTGGTTTTTATTAACGTGTATTTGTTTATTACATTGATTACTTATTAGTGTAATTATTTATTATGTTGATTATTTATTTATTAATGTGTATCTGCTTATTGTGCTATTGATTACTTGCTTGAATTATGTTGTTAAGATCTTGTGAAGTGTTACCCAGTGTAGGTACTTGTGTGACCTCCTAACTAGGGATTGTACTGCCCGGGACGTGCAGTCCTTGGGAAGGGGGCAATGTTACGAATTTTCGGGGCAATCCGCTGCTCTGGGGCTTAAAATGGTTTAAAATTCGTATTCTACGCTTCAAATAGATAAATTTTGCTTTTTGTTGCATCAAAATCGGCCAATTAGAACCGGAGATACGGAGGTTTCGCTTTCCCATATGTTTTTCTATGGGCTTCTAGAAATCTCGAGAAATATTAGTCCTAGAGCTTAGATCTCTTCACTTTTGAGGACTTATTTTTGGCGCCAAATTTGGCGATATTTCGCCAAAAGTCGCCAAGCTTGGCGACTTTTTGGTCATTTGGCGCGATTTTCCCAATGGGCCTGGAAGTTGTTTTTCCTGCATTAAAAACGCATAATAACCTAACATTTATCTTCTATGACGTAATCAAAATTCACGCTTTATGTAGAACCCTCGAGAAATTGACTTTTCTGGAAACCTCTTGTACCTCCTGCGCCGGCTATTTATAGAAGAGCGCGTCGCCCCGAGAGTCAGTTGCGAGCTGAACATTCAATGTGTGAAGAGCTCTGAGTATGCTCGTTTTGTGTGAACTGATAGTGCTATAGAAGCTGTGTTTTAGCTTGCTTTGTGAAGCTGTTTTTAAAGTGCTGTGTGTAAATTCTTCATTGCTGTGTCTTAAGGGATAGTGTACTATATCCCTTGAATATTTCCACGGAATTTTTGCCTGTAAAAGTGACTTATTTTGTGTGAGAAATACAGCATTTGTGAGAGCTTCTGATCCAAGCGGATTGTTAAAAGCACGTTACTGCTAGAATGTGCTTGTGAATTGTGTGCAGCTGATTGTTCTACGAAGTTCTAGAAGAAATAAAGTTTGTGTTCCATCCTGACAAGTGACTTTTTACTTGAACTTTTTACACCAACTTGACTTTAGAACGACGAACCCAGGAGTAGCAGAGTAATTCCGCAACAATATAAAGCCCTTCCTAAAAAGATTTCAACCCACTGTACAAAAATGAGATCTTCTATTGCAAGAATAACAGATGAAGCCGCTAGGATGGGCTAAAGTCCTCCTTAAAAATATAAAAAGAAAAAAAACCACGCAATTAAGCCAATGTTCGAACTATTTACATGCAAAATTTGAGGAAGGGAAATAAGTACGCGAAAGAAATTTTATTCGTCACATTTAGGAAGGAAAAGTGAAAACGAACACCAGGCCTTGTATATATATTTGATGGCCCGGTTATTTTAAATTCGCCATACTGTGTATTCCTTTATGTTCACCACTCAGCTGTTCAAATATAATGCAAACAGATAGACAAATACTATCATAGATAGTAACTAACAACTTAAAGCGAGATTTTAGCAGAGAAAATAAACCATTAAAAATGAAATTTTTGAGACTTACTTGCTTCGAAAGCCACAATGTTTAAAGTTAGAGGTGTCAGCGTCGTTTATAAATCACAGAAATGTTCAGGACCTGCACCTACTACATACACTTTTAAAAATAAACCACCCACTCACACACAGGCGTTCTAGACTTTTGTAGTCCAAGTTCGGGAACAGGTCAATTCCGCCGAGAATTTCCCCCCGTGATTCCACCCGTAAGACAATTCCGCCGCGCCATTTTGTCATGAAATTCCGCCTCACCATTTTCTTGAGACAAGAAATGGAGTTTGAATAGCACGCTCATATTTGGCGATTCATCCAGCACTTGTTGGTGACGATGGAATATCAATATGCCCACGGGTGCATATGCTACAAATTAGTGAACTTATTGATAATTTTATCGACTCAGAATTTTCTCTGCCTTCAGAGATTAATTTCCGATGTTGTTCCGACATCGATAGTTTTTGTCTGTGTTGGCATCCAGCACGCAGATATTTGGCAATGCATCCAGCACGTGTTTGGCGAAGACAGAAAGACAATATGTCCACGGGTGCATGCGTTATAAATTAGTGAACCTATTGATATTTTTCTCTGCCTGCTGAGATTAATTTCCAATGTTGTTCCGACATCGATAATTTTTGTCTATGTGCCCAACCCAGTAAGAAGAGGAACAAGAGGGACTCCTGAGTAGCAGAGAGGTTCCACCAAATGCAGCATACATGCCTGATATTCTTTTTATTAATGTTGATATATTTATGATTGTAATTTATGTCATCATGAGATCATTGCTACTTGATGACTGTGTGGCGGCCTGATTGGGTATAAATTTTTCTGCCATGAATGTTGAACTCTGCACCACCAAGGGAGGAAAAGATCTTGTTATTGTTGACGGTATTACTTACTATAAAAAAAGAATACTGGAAAACGGTGAACTTGTGAGGCAGTGCAGTAAAGAAAAGAAATGCACTGCAAAAGTGTATACACTTGCGGAAAAGACTTTTATCGAACAAAATCTCCCTTTTGAACCGAGCTATTTTGTGGTAGATTCGAGATAGCTATTCACAACGCTATACGTGTAACATGGCCCAATGCTAATTTTCAAGGAGGCACATTTTACTTAGGTCAGGCCTAGATCCTTTTCCTCATAGCTATCAAAATATCCTATTTGTAGTGAAAGAGCAAATAAATATCGCCAACTCCTCATCGCCAAAAGAACACTGTCTGTTACCCCCTTCGGCGGAATTGTCCACTCGAAAAAAAAAAACACCCGAAAAAGAATCGGCGGAATTGTGCTGTGTGGGGAAATGAGACGGAAAATTTTCGGCGGAAGCCGGAATCGTCCTACACTGCAGCGGAATTGGTTAGTGACCCCAAGTTCACCTAATCTGATGAACCTGATGAAGTAGCATCTGGAATAAGAAATTCTTTTTTCCTCTCTACCCTACTGAGCATCTAGGATTGCAATGCAAATGGATTTCCAATCTGCTTTACTTTCAATGCATTCGTGAGGCTACTGTTTTTAATTCTCAACGATTTATTTCGCGAGAATTTGCATAAAATTGCATTGTGGGGTGATCTTCAGTCTTCAGTTGTTCCATTAATTCAAGAAAAATAAAGAAAATACACGAATTTCTTGAAGATATTGCTCAAAAAAATGATGATGAGATGGTGATTAAAGTATTTTTTCACCAACCCGGTGTAGTACCACCCCCCACCAACCAGATTGATGTATCGTTTGCATTGCATTTGGGAGAGCAAGAGCGTTTTTCTAGGCATTTTTTCTAGGATAGTGGAATTTCCCGGATTTTAATTCTTATATTGTTTAAAAACTAGTGAAAATGCGGTGACATTAGGTATTATACTTCATTTATTTTTGGAATAGTTAGTTTTACTGCGTTTCGACATTTTTTCTTTTTAATTATTATTTATGACAGCTGTTACCTTAAGAGTGGGGAGACACACACTTTTGAAGACGTTTAAACTAAATGCGGTAATTAGTGTAATGTAACTATGTACTCCTAAAAACAATAATTTAAGTTAATTGCATCATTATCATTTATTTATTAATTGACTAACTGAGTGCCCCATACGAAGATCGGGGAGAATATATGTATTTGCAAAAGATATAAAGGTGGTTATCAAAAATATCATTAAAAAATGCTATTAGTTAACTTTTGATGACTTTCCATTTGAATAGGTTTGAGTTTTTGATGAAGGCAAAGCTACACGGGGGGGGATATCTGTCTTAGGGGTGTGCCTTGCACAGATAACATTTTAAGGGGTTCTAAAGCGAATTCACATTACACCTGGAGAAAATCACACAAAATTTTGACAGCTGCAGGAAAAGCCAGAACCCTGGACCTTCACACCTCAGCCATCTACCAATGTTCAGTGTCGTATCCACTCATCAAAAGATTAAGTGTAAATTTGAATTTTAAATATATATATATATATATATATATATATATATATATGGATGAAATATTTATTTCATGATATTTACAATTTTACAATATACCTGTATATTGTTATTCATATATGTGTGCATTTGTTGAAAATATTTAAGAATGACGAATTTTCAAAAATCTTTTTGTTAAAAATATCACGGTTTAGATTTCAGGAACCTATTTAACTTTATCAGAGCTATATATAGTTTAAATAATACTTGTGATTATTTATACCTATACTATATTTCTCAAAAACATTTGTACAGTATTTGTATTTAGCATGTCCTTTAAAAAATTGTGAAAAATATTGTATATAAAATGAACTTGGTACTATGAAATACACATAATATATTTAATTGTACTTTCAATTTTAAAAAATGGCTTTTTATTACTTTTCCGTTTAAAAAAAACTGCAAGTCTTACACCATAAGGTATAAGTTAACCCTTTGAGTTATAGTAATAATGAAGTTAGTAAATGCTTTGATTGATTAAGAAATGTGTTGTGTTAAGGCAAAGCAACACGAGGTCTATCTGCATAAGGAGAAATGTCTGCAGCAAAGGACCTTTTTAAGAGCTTCTAAGTGCATTCAAGTTACATCTGGAGAAAATCGCAAAAAATTGATACTGTTAAATCGAAAGACGCGCGATAGGCCAGAACCCCGGACCATAACACTTCAGCCACCTACCATGTTCAGTATCATTGTATACAAGTCACATACGATAGTTTACAACTAAAATCAAGAGTTTAGTTTCTTATATTCTATTATAAAACACTACTTTTTAAGATAGTAAACTAAAAATTCACAAATCAAGTTTTTAAAATTAAATGTAATTTTTTTGGTTTTTTTAGTTAATTAATTATTTATTTTTTAAAAGAAACCTGCTCATGAGAATAAAATGAAATTATCGATTTTCCTGATTTTAAAATTTCAGGGGGAAAAGGTACATGAATCAATAAACATATTATTGTTAAAAAATACTTTTCTGATGACTTGAATTTCCAAAAATGTCTTTAACGATTAGCATTAACAATAGAATATTAAACACTGCATTAACCCTTTGAGGCGCAACCCTTTCCCAATGCTGAAAAAAGGGCAGCCGTTGCCATCGCTCGACTTAACTACCAGCAAGATGGCAGATGATCGAAACGTTCATCGCGTGCCACAGATCTAGAGACCCTTTTTTGTCGACAGCTGGCTGTGTGGCACAGCCAGCTGCGTCAAAAAAGGGTCTCTAGATCTGTGGCACGCGATGAACGTTTAAATCATCTGCCATCTTGCTGGTAGTTAAGTCGAGCGATGGTAACGGCTGCCCTTTTTCCAACATTGGGCAATCTATCGAGCCGTTCTCGCATTCTTCTACTTTTCAGCAGAGGTCAGTGCTGTTAAAAATAACCGTGACAATTTTTTTTACGGGAAATGACGTGCTAAAAATTAAAGGATTATCGTAGAGCTATGTGACCCGCAACTATTTTTATAGAAATCAAATCTATTCTTTGTGTCTGGCAACAGTCAAAACGTCAAGAGCTTGGTGTACTCACGGCGAGGACACCGCGCGTTAAAGGGTTAATATATATATATATATATATATATATATATATATATATACAGGGTGAATCTAAACTCTTGGACAAAACTTTAAGAGGTGATAGGGCTCATAATAAGAAATCAGAATCACATAGCAATGTGGGGTCGGCAACATCGTCTTCATGTAGCTGTTAATAATCACTTTGGAAAAAGTGCTGAAACAACAGTGCACTTTCCCCCATTGTTCGTCAGAAACGAATATATTTTTCTCCGAAAACAGAAGACTAAAATTCATAGTTTAAAAATTCTATTTTATTTCACGGATGAAATTTTTGGAGACGAGCCTATTGTTTATGAAACTTGGTTAAGAAATTAGACGAACACTTCAATACTTTTCACAAAGTGATTATTACCAGGTAAGTGAAAACAGCGTTTTTGACCCCACATTGCTATGTGATTCTGATTCTTTATTATGTGCCCTATCACCCCTTAAAGTTTTGCCCAAGAGTTTAGATTCACCCAGTATATATATATATATATATATATATAATAAAAGCAGTTTTTTTTTTTTTAATTTTTCTCTCATTCAGCCATGTAAACTCAATCTAATGCAAATCAATATCCTTTCTAAATCCCAAAATTAGTGATGTGATTTCTTAGGTTTTCATACAAACTTTCAATGCATTAAAAAATATATATATAAATCAAAATAAGCATTTGTGCAGTTTGTAATTGCACTAGTGATGTGAATAAAGAAATACTTAAGGGAAAATCATGTAGAACGGCAGTTTCTACGAGTGACGCAGCCAGCCCAATCAACCAACCGTAAAACTTCGTGGCACTTATATATTACAGCTAAATTTTCTATTTTCAAAAGTTCTCTTCTGGATCTCGGAATCCGCTCTAACGAATTTTTTACAATTAATATATGATTTTAATCGGTGCCAAATTCTATGAGTGACGTCACCGGTTAAGCTAGGAAAACTCGTTTTTTTTTTTATTTAATCCAGTTCAAAGAGGGAACTATTTAACCCGCGTAAGGAAATACGGAAAATGATCTTGTTTCAACGGCGGTAAACAAGGCAGAGAGTAGGAATACAGTGCTGTAAATCCGTGACAAGATTTGTACAAGTTACTTTATATCCTAAACCAGTTTGGTCGTAGTCAGCTGGTGCGATGCGCTTCCGCGTTCTGATCAGGAAACTTAGGTTCTGTACCCGATGTAGCACTTTTGCGAGATGAGCTTTGTGTTACTGTCGTTTTTGTTTTATTTCATTTAAAAAAATAATAACAGATTATTATATACTTTACTTATTTTTTCTGTAATTTATTTTGCCATAATTAATAATTAAAAATAGTTAAGACTTTGAATTTAAAAAATAATTAATTTAAGTTATTTTTTGGTAAAACTCCTTCCTAACTTTTTCTTTAAGTATTTCGTTTCTCTAGTATTTTGATAGCTATTTCTAATTAAATTAAGTCTTTATTTTTCTAATATTATTAATTCTATTTGGAAAATTCAATATGCAATTAATATTTCAATGATTTTTTTTTCTCTTCAGAAAGCTCACATAATTAATTAATAAAAATTATTTAGTATTCAAAGGAAAATAAATAGTAGTTTTACATACTAACTAGTTTTAATAATAATTCTTTTACTCTTCATGTACATATAAAATTTATTGAAACTATTGAATTGTAATTTTAAAACCAATATTTTTTCCAAATCTTAGGTTTTTCTCACTTTTATTTTGTATTCTTTTAAATACCAGATTAAAAATTTTGTTCAATACTTTTCAGATAGAAATTTGATTAATTAATCTAAATTTATACATGCACTATATTTTGTATTCACATTTGAAGGCCGGAGATGGCATCTAAAACAAGATGTTGTGTCCACCCGAGCCGAGTTGATAAGATACTGAAGATGGTAGATAACTGAAGTATAAATATCCAGGGTTCTGGTCTACAGGATGGCTGATAATCTAAAAATTCGGAGTTTTGGACGGTTTTTCTCACGATGTAACGTAATTACACTTCAGAAGCACTAAGAAAGTCAACCGCGTAAGACCCTTATTCTAAACTGGTAGTTCATCTAAACGTTCTCTAAAAGAATGAAATTATCAACTGATAAAAAAACAAACATAGTATGAAGTTAGTTTTCTAAAAAGCGACATAAAACCAATTATAAACAATATTTTTTTGAGTAATTTTCTATTTTATTAATGATTATAGCCATTAATTAATTTAATCAACAATTTTGAGATGTATCATTAACTTAGTTAAAAACTGTGTATCATAATATAGTTAAAAATTTAACTTAGAGATAGCTTTAAACTGAAAGCAAACATTGGATTAATAGATTACATTGCATTAAAATAATAGAATGAGTAACTAGATTATCATTAATTAAGATCGATATTATTAAATTAATAATTTTAACGAAACTTAACTTACGGTTATCGTTAAACTGAATGCAAAATTAATGAATCACAATGCATTAAAACAATAGAACCAATAGTCATATATTGTTGTTGTTATTCTAGAATTACGGCCGATTATAGCTACACGTAGGCTCTAAGCCGAGACGTGGGGTGCCCTCCATGGGGGTCTTTCTAAGGGGTCCTAACCCGTATTTATGCTGTTTTGGAGGAAACCACGGAAAACTCCGAACGATTAGGTCGGCGGACGCAACCTGGTTTCGAACCAGGCACCTTCCGTCTCCCAGTTCAGAGCGCTATGCGCTCGGCCACTGATGGGGCCCAATAGTTATATAATTATAGTAAAAAAGTTAACTTACGTTTAGCATTAAACTGAATGCAAATTTATGAAATAAAATCAAAGATGGTGGCAGGGATACTAATCTGTACTCGACCCAAATTATAAATAGAAAATTACTCAAAAAATTATTGATTATAATCAGTATTATGTCTCTTATTATAAAATTCTAACAAAAATATGTCAATTTTCTGTTACATGTTACAAAAGAACTTGCTGTGACTTTTTTAATCAAATACTCTGATACTGCATGAAAACAGGTTTGTATATTTATTTACATAACTTAGTGCCAAGCAAACTTCCGAAATTCGCCCTTGAAACTAATTTATTATCTTCTGACCATACCTTTAAAAAGTAATGATATCCACATACAAAAACCCTTAACTGGTTAAAAATTTGTGACGCAGCATTTTACTTTATAGCTGTATGAATTTTAAATATGGGTCTTAAAAATAATGATATCAAATTTTGAGTGACGCCCTGCTGGGAATTTTAAAGATTTGTTTTTAAATTCCATTACAGTTACTTTCGTTTTATTTTCTAAAGAAGATTTACGCTGTGCGGCACAGCCAGCTGAGTCAAAAAAGGGTCTCTAGATCTGCGGCACGCGATGAACGTTTCGATCGTTCGCCATCTTGCTGGTAGTTAAGTCGAGCGAAGGCAACGGCTGCCCTTTTTTCAGCATTGGGCAATCTATCCAGCCATTCTCGCATTCTTCCTTTTTTCAGCAGATGCCAGTGCTGTTAAAAATAATCGTGACAATTTTTTTACATGAAAGGACGTTCTAAAAAGTAAAGACTTCTCTTGGAGCTATGTCACCCGCAACTATTTCTATAGAAATCAAATCTATTCTTCGTCACTGGCAACAGTCAAAACGTCAGAGTTGGGTGTTTCCAGAGTGGGAACACTGCGCGTTAAAGGGTTAAGCAGGGTCTTTTAAAATTTGTGAGAAATATGAATGTAAAATAAAAACTTCACACTTTAAAATATACCTAATATATTTAATTGCAAATTCAATGAAATAATAAAATGACTTTTATAACTTTTTCCTTAAAATATTGTAAATCCTACAACATAAGATATAATTTAGCCCTTTGAATTATAGTAATAATTAAGTCAATAAATGCTTTGATTGATTAAGACAGTGTTAAGGCAAATCTACACGGGGGCTATCTGCCTAAAGAGAAATGTCTTGGAAAAGGACTTTATAAGACATTCTAAGCGTACTGAAGTTTCATCTGGAAAAAACCGCAAAAAAAATTGAGACCGTTAAAATCGACAGACACGCGGCAGGTCAGAAACTTGGACCTTAACACTTCAGCCCTTTACTATGTTCAGTATCATTGTTTGCAAGTCACATACCATAGTTTACAACTAAAATCGAGAATTTAGTTTCTTATATTCTATTATAAAACACTTAAATATTGTGAAGAAATACTATCAATTTATGACATCTTTTTTTAAGGTTAATAAATAATAATTTTACTTGGATATTTTTTATATTGATTTAAATAAAAATCGACTATTCGAGCCTCGTCAGGGGGAGACCCCCCCTAATTTTTAGTTTCATTATTGCCATATTAAAACGATATCTCTCATCTTTCGTGTGTTTCGCCTGGTAACCCTATGTTCAAACTTTTATTATTGTAACCTATTTATAGAAAAATACATGTGATGCATATTCTACAGCTTACTAAATATTATAACAATAGATTAAAGCTATTGTAAACTTATAGTATTTAAATATATGTGAAAAATACATGTGTTGCATATTCTACAGCTTACGAAATATTGTAAGAATAGATTAAAGCTGTTGTGAACTAATAGTATTTAAGTATATTAAAAATTATGTCGCATTTTTGGGACACATTTTTCATACAATTTTCAATAAAGGGGTGAGAGATAAAATGACATAGTCATTAATAAAATGGCATAGGAATTAATATGTTACTTTTTATGGTTCAATTATCAAAATTCTATGAATTAAGAATCAGCAGCTAGAAGGAAAGTTAGTCGGAATATGGGATGAAAAAAAAGCGTTTTCCATAAATTTTCGAGGTTTTCTAAAACATATCTTGAAGCTATTCTATGTAGAAAAAAATTATTCGATACATTAAATAGAAGACTAATAATAAAGATATCGAATAGTAAATAATTCGATACATAAAAATAAATAAAAATTATAATCTTCTAGGAAATTTTATCAGCTTTCATTTTGTAATTAGCATGCTTTTGCTAAGAAGCACCAATTTTGAGATAAAAGTGAAGATCTAAAAAAGGGAACTTTGAGAGGGAGGGGGCTAAGAGGGAGGACACGGCAGCCCTGGAGGCGTAACTTTTCTGTTTCATACAACTGCTATCCAATCAGTGTTTTCCCCAAGTTTCAAACCTTTATAAGTTTTTTTCGTAGCTTTTTTTCTTGCACTCTGACGCACAATGCACTTTTCATTCGAATTCCCTAAAATGTATTGAAAATTTCAAATTGCTGTAACTTTTGATCATTAAAAAACACAATAACAAATAGAAATTAAATTTAAAGGTAATTGAATACTTTAAAACTTTGCTTTAAACCGATTCCTGTAAAACTGATGGTTGAAGAGATAGATATAAGGCAAAGTTAGTGGGAAATAGTGATAAAAAGGAGTTTTCCAAAAAATTGTGATTTTTTTTATAAGACGTATATCTTAAAGCTTTTGCTTATAGAATAAATAACCCATAATAATCTTGTAGGAAATTTTAGCAGCTTTCATTTTGTAAATGACTTTTTTTGCTAACACGCACGGTTTTTGAGATAAATGGGAAAATCCAAAAAAGGACCTTTTTTTGAGGGGGGGGGGAGCTAAAGGGGGGACGCCGCACCCCGAGAATTGGGAACTTTTCTGTTTCATACAACTACATCCCCAATCAATGTTTTCCTCAAGTTTCAAAACTTTATAATTTTCCTTCCTAGTTACGTTGTACTTTGACGCTCAATGTAGTTTTCATTCGAATTTGTTAAATTTATTTAAAATTTCAAATTGCAATACCTTTTAATCATTTAAAGATAAATTTACTCACTTTAAAGGTAATTGAATACTCTACAACTTTGTTTCGAAAACAATTGCTATAAAACTGAGTGTTGAAGAGCTATAAGACAAAAATTGGTTAAAAATCGGATAAAAAGAAGCGTTTTCCAAGAATTTGCGATTTTGTCTAAAACATATCTCGAAGGCTATTTTACAAAGAAAAAAATAACCAGTTACAATCTTGTAGGAAATTTAATCAACTTTCATTTTGTAATTGACATTTTTTTTGCTAAGACAAACGGTTTTTTGAGATAAAAGTGAAAATCTAAAAAGTGACCTTGGGGGGGGGGGTTAAAAGGGGGGGGGGACGCGGCACCCCGAGAAGGGGGAACTTTTCTGTTTCATACAATTATGTGCACAATTAGTGTTTTCCCCAAGTTTCAAAACTATATAATTTTTTTCCCCCATTTGCTGTTTTTTTGGTCTAATTTGCCTGGACTAAATAGTCACTCGACAGACACAGTTGACTCCGCAAATCCTAATTGAGCTATAATTTTCCAGTAAAGCATGTTTGGCAGTTTCTAATGAAAGTTACCACACCATAGTAACCTACACCAATAATTTGTCATCCTCTTTTACACATTAAAATTCCTTTTCTAGAAGTGTGATGTAATTAGTGGATGACCCCCCCCCCTTAAAGGGCTAAATTATCGTTAATTTCATAAAGCAGTACTGATCAATTTAGATAAAAACTCTACCTGTTAATTTCATACATTTGAAACGCGTTTTACTCCGTTTCCCAACAATGGGATCTTTATTTATCTTTCATCAACTTATTGTTGGTCCCCCTAAAGTTAAAAAAAAAAAAAAAAAAAAAAAAAAAAATGTCGACGCCAGCGCAGCAGGTAAAGTGGTGTAAGTCAACATTTTTAAAAACAAATTTTTTGCTAACTGTTCCACTTAGAGACATGGAATTTTTTTTATTAATTTTCTTCGGCAAAGAGGAATATTCTTCTAAATATAAATAGTAGGAAAGGAAGGACGGTATAAAAATTAAATTTCTTATTTTAATATATATACAACTCCCAGTAAAAAATCGACATATCTGAAAGCTACTCTTAATTTGACGAACTTTTCTAGTTGGAAGTATGTTTCGATCTGTCATGTCGTAGGGAATAAATAACATTTGGACTAAGTGGAAAATTAACGGGTTTTTATTGTATTTAAAAGTTCTTTTTTGAAAAATGAAAATAATTAAAGAAAGTTCTATTTAGGATAATTTTGCCCAGAGAAATTAAGTTTTTGGGGTATGTGAGGACATTATGGGGGGTTTTGTGTCAGTTGGATTTGTAATTTAGAGATCCATGTGCTTGTCATTAATTGCGCGCTAAATGACAGATACATATTTTTCTAAGTGAAATACCTGATATAGTTTCTTTCATAATGGGTTGCACATATGTTGAAAACTACCTTAATGATTTTGATAATGAATTTTACATTTAGTATTTTTTTGTGTTTTTTTGGTGGCTGACATTTTTTTTTGTGGCTGACAAAAAAAATTTTTTTTTTTATATAACGATCTTCTAGTTCCCTTAATTAATATATTAACATTAATAAATTTTAACAATTTTAATTTTTTACTAATTTTCTTTTGATTTACAACAATCACTACTGGGTAGCCATTTTCTTTTGGAGTCAGTACTATCCCGGCAGATACATGCGTTCCCGCGTCTTTGACGTTGCCAGATTCAAGGAACAAGAATTTTTACGGCCGTTCACGATGTGTTTTACATCTTGCAAATAATTAATAAGGAGTTATTAAATTCAAGTGGAAGTGCAAAGAATATTCGTTTACTAAAATATACACATCGTTATTTACAAAGTAATTTTTCGAGGCCGTAATTACGAAGTCAATAAAGGGTGCTGACTTAAACATCAACTCCATGGCCAACATTTCGCTGCAGCAATCGAAGTCTGAGTACGAGAGCATGATGATTGCTATAAATATCAGAGTCAGAGGTGGCGTCGGTCTTCTTCTTCGTCTTTTCTTCTTGGATTTGTCAGAGTGACTCGTTTGACATCGGCTGAGAGAAATGACGCCTATGGACGGTGACTTAGGAAGGAGCCACGGAAATGAGACCTGAGTGATGCTTTAAAAGGAGGGCCCTCCAATCATTAACCCATAGATAAGTTTTTTTTTTTTATGCATGCTTCCTTTAACTAACTAATTTTTTGTCAGCCACCTTAAATTTTTTTTTGTGAGACATGTGGGGTTAAGCCGGAATTGTAAGCTAATTTTTAAAGGGTAATAAGAAGCATTAATATGTGATATTTTCTGGTAATATTGTTTAATTTGATTAATATGGGGTTTATTAAGATCAATCAAAATAAATTTTTGTAGTCTTTCGACTAAATGAAGTAGATGTTTAAAGATTAGGTTCTAGTGTGCTCATGTGAATTGTTTTGGTATGTTCAGCAATAAGTATTATGTTGGAAGATAATTGTAATTTAGTAAAATTTGTCAAGCTAAATGTTACGTTAGTGCATTATAATCAAGAAATTATCAAAATATGTGAAAAAGTTGGGCAGATTTAAAGATTATAATTCCTTAAGATCGCTTGTAAATACATTGTTAAGAGATAGCTGGTGCTTCAGGTGTTTAAATATATTATAGTTGTTTAATGTTAGTGTTAATAAATGAACTGTTCAACTTATCTAGAGTTTATTTCTTTTGTTTGTGTGCATTTTCTTTTTCACTCGAACTTCATAGGGTTTTTGCAGAAATTTAGATATAACACCAACGGTTTTGTACAGCTTTTTAAATCTATACGATCACTAAGCCATATTAAGTTTATTTTTGTTGCTTTATTGAATCTATTTGTATTTTGGAAATTTAAGGAAATAGTTTATTTTACGGCACCTCTTTTTGAAACGGTCAAAGAATTTTAAAAGTTAATTTACTTGAAATGAAGTCAAATATTTAGATATTAAAATATGTCAACAACAAGTATTTTTAATCCCAACAATGGTGCCGTGCGTCCTTTTAAATAGTGAAAGAGAGAATGCACTCTGAGGTATATATTGTGTTATGATGATTTGATTGGGAGTAGTTATACTGTTGTTGTTTGTTAATTTCTCTGGGTAGAATAGTAAATGGCAGAACACAACATAACAAAAAAAAAAAAAAAAAGTTTTATTGTATTTTTGAAAGTGTTTTGAAATTAGATTTTAACAGTATTATACATATATTATATTGTGATAGTATTTATGTCACAAGGAAGTGACAGGAATTTTGATTTAAGCCCACCTAAATTATATCCATTTGTTGAAAAAATGCCTGGGCAAGAAATCCCACACTTTGGGGAATTTTTATCATTAGTTCCACCATTCAGTGGTGAAAACCCAGACCTGCAAATAAATGACTTTTTAGATAAAATTTCGGAGGTAGCAAAATTCGCGGGATGGTCCGAAGACCACATGTTATTTGTAACTAAAATGAAATTAGTAGGGGAGGCTGCTAGATTTGTTAGATCCCAGCCTCAGTTAAATGATGCCAAGTTAGAGACTTTCAAGAAAACACTAAAAGACAGATTCACAAAAATGGGCTCCACAAATTATCTCCTTCAATTTACCACGTGTACACAAAGTAACATGGAGGCCCCACGAACATTTTTATCACGATTACAAGGATTGGCACATAGATGTTTTGAGGATGAGACTAGCAGGGAGAAAATGCTTGTCTCACAGGCTTTGGCTGGGCTACAGCCATCAGTTAGGAGATTTGTCATGTCACAGAAACACGAAAAATTTGAAGACATTTGGCAGTTAGTGCTCAAGGAGGAGGAATGCGCTAGTCTAGAACAGAGTTCAGCCACTATTAACTTTGGAGCGGTGAGCTCACAGGTCACGCCGATAGAGAGAGATTTGCAAGAAATTAAACATCTACTACAGGCTACCTCTCTAGAAAACGACAAAAAAATTCAAAAATTAGAGCAGGACATGGCAAAATTACAGGAGGCTGTAGCGCATAAGCCAGCCACGAGGACACAACAACAACACATAATTTGTTATTTTTGCGGAAAGCCCGGACACATAAGCCGATTTTGTAGGGAAAGGGGCAATCAGAGGCAGAACAGATCGCAAGGTTTTAGAAATAATAGGAGGGATAATTTAAACTAAAGAAGGGGCAAAGCGGAGGTGCACGACCGTCTTTGACTCGACCCCATGAGTGCATGCAAATCAACGCTACCCACAACAACAAAGACAAACTGCCCATAATAATCTGTAAAGTAGGGGAAATCAAACTTAGAGCTTTAATTGATACGGGAGCTTCGATTAATTTGATGAAGAAAGAGACTACGGAAAGGTTGATCAGAGAGAATTTAATTTTGGATAGGGAATCTTGTGCTTTAAGAGTAGTAGGCATAACCCTCAACGATATGTTTTTAAATGACAAAATTAAGGTGGATTTAAAAGTGGGAAATTTGTCAATACATTCAGATTTTTATATTGCTCCTACTACTTATGTAAACTATGATATTATTTTGGGCATGCAATTCTTAAAAGACAATAACCTAATCATAGATATTCCACATTCAAAATTAATACACGAGAAAGGGGATATTTTTTGGGACAATAGTTCAGTGGGTAATGAAGTTAATTGTATTTGTACAGAAAAAGAGTTTGTTTTTGGTTATAGTGTAAAGAAACATATAATCCCTCCTTTAAGCGAGCAGATAATCGAAGTTAAAGTAAAAGCAAATTTTCAAAACACTCCTCATGCATTAATTTCACCATCTACACATTCCTTAAATAGTGATTGGACCATATCTCACTCGATCAATGACAATAATAGTAATAACAGCTTTTTTGTTAAAGTAGCCAATTTTTCTAACTGTAAAATCCATATAAATAAAAACACTAATATTGTTCAAATAGAACCTGTTGAAGTTGTACAATCGGAAGCCACTCACGTAAACGTTGGGGAAGTTAGGACGTTGGAGGATGATTTTGATTTATATGGGGGAAAATTTCAATTGGATCATTTAGAAGAGGAGAAAAAGATTAAATTAATGTCACTACTTGATAAACATAAGTCAGTTTTTGCCGAATCTGTGTCGCAACTGACAGGGTGCAAAACTTTGAAACACAGAATTTATCTCACCGATGAGTTACCCGTTAGACAAAGACCCTATAGGGCTCCTTATGCTTTAAGGGAAGAATTAAAAGCTCAGTTAGACCAGTTATTAGATGCAGGAATAATATCGATGAGCGACTCTCCTTATGCAGCACCTGTTATTTTAGTAAAGAAGAAAAATAACACTTACCGATTAGTTTGTGACTATAGGAAGCTTAATTTGAAAACGATGCCTTTACCTTATCCTTTGCCTTTGATTTCCGAATTGTTAGATTCCTTAGAAGGAGCAAAGTTTTTCTCATCTCTTGATCTTTGCTCGGGGTATTGGCAAATGGAGCTCGATCCACAAGATAGACATAAGACTGCTTTCACGACAGAATTTGGTTTATTTCATTTTAATCGTCTACCCCAGGGACTCAAAAATGCTGCGTCTTCTTTTCAAAGATTACTTAATATTGTTTTGGCTGGGTTAAACAATTGGAACATAAATACTTACTTAGACGACTTAATTATTTCTTCAACAACTTTTGAGGAACATCTTGAAAAGTTAGATGTAGTCTTCACTAGGTTAGGAAAACACAACCTCAAAATAAATCCAGGAAAATGCCAATTAATTAAAGACAAGATTTCGTATTTGGGTTTTCAAGTAACAAATGGAAAAATATTTCCTGATACACGCAATATTGATGCTGTTAAAGACTTTCCAGTACCTAAGACTAGGAAGAATGTACGTTCATTTTTGGGTCTATGCAATTTTTACAGAAAATTTATTCATAACTTTGCTGAAATAGCCTTATCTTTAACACAATTAACTAAGGGATCAGTAAAATTTAACTGGGGGGATAATGAACAAATTGCTTTTGATACCTTAAAGGAGAAATTAATATCTTATCCATGCTTAATTATTCCAAACATGAACAGGGAATTTACTCTAAACACTGATGCTTCAGGTGTTGCAATAGGAGCAGTTTTAAGCCAAAAAGGGGAGGATGGTTGTTTACACCCTGTAGGATATGCCAGTAGACGTCTAAATGATGCTGAAACTAGATATAGTGTATACGAAAGCGAGGCATTATCTGTGGTGTGGGGCATCAATCATTTTAGAAATTATTTGTATGGGGGGTAAGAAATTCATTTTGTGGTGTGATCAAAAATCTTTGGAATATGCACTTAAACTAAAAGATGGTGGTCGAGTCACAAGATGGGCTTTAAGTTTACAGGGATATAATTATGAGATAAAACATATACCAGGTAGACAAAATGTTCCTGCTGATGTGTTGTCGAGACCTGTAAATGCCATCAATGTTGTCGAACAAGTCCACACTGAATCTCTTTCAACAGACAGGGTTAAAACATTACAAGAAAATGACAGTAAATGTGCTGAAATACTAAATCAGTTAAATGAAGATAATGTAGAACTTAGAATTAATGAGATGACCTTTTTTAAGAAAAACAATTTACTTTATTGCTTAAAACACAATTCTAATGATAGACAGAGTCACCCAGAAAAGTTGGTTATACCTAAGACATTAATTTCAGAGATTTTAACTTTAGCTCATGATTCTCCCACGGTTGCACACCCTGGTTTCAAAAGAACTTTACTACGAATAAAAGACAAATATTTTTGGTGGGGACTATATAAACATGTTTTAAACTATGTAAAGTCTTGCATACCGTGTCAGGAAAGAAAGGGATTTAAGAAAAACCAAAAGGCGCCATTACAAAGAATAGAAGTTACCAGTAGACCTTTTCAACAGATAGGAATGGATGCAGTTGGACCTCTTCCAATCACTGAGGCAGGACACAGACATGTTATTGTTATAAGTGATTATTTTACACGTTGGGTAGAAGCTTACCCTGTAACAGACTTACAAACCCATACGATAACTTTTATCTTTGAAAAATTTATATGCCAACATGGCATACCTGAACATCTCATAACAGATAGAGGTAGTTCCTTTTTGTCTGAAGCTATTCTTAAAGTCTATGATAAACTTAAAATTCGAAAACATTTCACAACAAGTTATCACCCAAGTTCGGATGGCGTGGTCGAGAAGGTCAATGCCACAATTATCAATTCGTTAAAATTTTTAGTAGATAAAACGGGCCATGATTGGGATAAGCATTTACATTTTGCCTTATTGGCACATAGAACAGCTATACACTCAGCATTAAAAGACACTCCTGCTCATTTGATTTATGGAAGAGATCTAACTCTACCAGTGGATTTGATTGTTAAACCCACCTTCAGGTCATATGCAGACACATGAGATTTAAGTGAGGACATAGAGGTCAGATTACAAAAGACATTTAAAATAGTCAAAGATAATTTAATAAAGGCGGCTGAAACTCAAGAGAAATATAGAGAGAAACACTGTAAGGACAAGAAAATAGTTGTAGGAGATCTAGTCTTGTTGTACACACCTCAGCTGAAAGTTGGGCAATCTAAGAAATTCACAGTAGTGAACAAAGGGATTTATAGAGTTAAGGAGAAAACAAGTAATGTAAATTATATAGTCGTACATGTAAACAATCCCAATGATCAACAATTGGTTCATGTAGACAGGTTAACTAAACTTACTGAAAGAATAGTATTTCCTTCCATGCCTGAGTTAGATAAACCTGAAGAGGCGGATGATGAGCCTGTTTTAGAGGATGTAGAGCAAGACATAGATCCCTCAATTATCAATTTTTACCTTGTTGTAGGCGTAGGAGATATGAACACACAAGTCAAGTAGATCCCAATAATGACTCGCAGGTGGTAATAGAGGAGGTCAGGTCACAAGTAGATAGCCAAAACAGTGATACTGTGTCCAGCTCTGATCAGAGTAATTCTGAACACTCGACAGAGAATGAGCAAAGTAATGTTGGTAACGATGGCCTGTCAGACTCTAGTACACAAGTTATCTCTACTCCACAAACAAAAGGGGGGTATAATTTACGTCCACGTAATGCTCAGGGTTTTGTAAAGTAATATTTCGTTATTTATGTGTTAAAATGTTTTACTGTGTATGGTCAATATTTAACAAAAAAAAAGGTGTGATTTAAGTGAAGACTGGACATCAGAGACTACACTGACAGCTGCAGATGAAAGTGTGGACTTTCTGGTGAATCTCCAGTGTGATGACAAGCTTGACTAAGGAGTTATGGTTACATATAGAATGAAATGGGAAAATTAGGGACGTTTTGTTTTACCATCTTCATAAAACATAAGACTCCTCTAAACAATGGACTTATCTGCACTAAAGTCTTCACAATTCACCGAGTGAGATGTTGTATCTTTGTCACGTATTGTTTTTGAAATTATAAATGAAGTGCTAGTCAAGGTGTGATATAGTGTTTTATATATGTATATTTTTTTTTCATGATGTGTCGAGGCCAAAGAAAACTATTATCAACAACACACTTTGTAGTAACGGTTGATTTTTGTATGGTGTTTGAGAATGATACATGTTATATGATCAGTATCGATAATGTTTGTTTTGTGATTATGATGTGTTATGCCATCATAACACATCATAATCACAACCCTCATCAGGTACACACACACACAAAAAAAATTGTTTTACAATTTTTTTTTTCCGTAAGGGGAAGGTATTTGTTATGTCGTAGGGAATAAATAACATTTGGACTAAGTGGAAAATTAACGAGTTTTTATTGTATTTAAAAGTTCTTTTTTGAAAAATGAAAATAATTAAAGAAAGTTCTATTTAGGATAATTTTGCCCAGAGAAATTAAGTTTTTGGGGTATGTGAGGACATTATGGGGGGTTTTGTGTCAGTTGGATTTGTAATTTAGAGATCCATGTGCTTGTCATTAATTGCGCGCTAAATGACAGATACATATTTTTCTAAGTGAAATACCTGATATAGTTTCTTTCATAATGGGTTGCACATATGTTGAAAACTACCTTAATGATTTTGATAATGAATTTTACATTTGTATTTTTTTTGTGTTTTTTTGGTGGCTGACATTTTTTTTTTTTTTTTTTTTTTTGTGGCTGACAAAATTTTTTTTTATATAACGATCTTCTAGTTCTCTTAATTTTATATTAACATTAATAAATTTTAACAATTCTAATTTTTTACTAATTTTCTTTTGATTTACAACAAGCACTACTGGGTAGCCATTTTCTTTTGGAGTCAGTACGATCCCGGCAGATACATGCGTTCCCGCGTCTTTGACGTTGCCAGATTCAAGGAACAAGAATTTTTACGGCCGTTCACGATGTGTTTTACATCTTGCAAATAATTTATAAGGAGTTATTAAATTCAAGTGGAAGTGCAAAGAATATTCGTTTACTAAAATATACACATCGTTATTTACAAAGTAATTTTTAGAGGCCGTAATTACGAAGTCAATAAAGAGTGCTGACTTAAACATCAACTCAATGGCCAACATTTCGCTGCAGCAATCGAAGTCTGAATACGAGAGTATGATGATTGCTATAAATATCAGAGTCAGAGGTGGCGTCGAGCTTCTTCTTCGTCTTTTTTCGTCTGGGATTTGTCGGAGTGACTCGTTTGACATCGGCAGAGAGAAAATGGCGTCTATGGACGGTGACTTAGGAAGGAGCCTCGGAAATGAGACCTGAGTGATGTTCTAAAGGAGGGCCCTCCCATCATTAACCCATGGATAAGTTTTTTTTTATGCATGCTTCTTTTAACTAACATATTTCTTTATGTCAGCCACTTTAATTTTTTTTGTGACATGTGGGTTTAAGCCGGAAATGTAAGCTAATTTTTAAATGTGTAATAAGAGGCATTAATATGTGATATTTTCTATTAATATTGTTTAATTTGATTAATATGGGGTTTATAAAGATCAATCATAATAAATTTTTGTAGTCTTTGGACTAAATGAAGTAGATGTTTAAAGATTGGGTTCTAGTGTGCCTCATGTGAATTGTTTTGGTATGTTCGGCAAAAGGTATTATGTTGGAAGATAATTGTAATTTAGTAAAATTTGTCAAGCTAAAAGTTATGTTAGTGCATTATATTCTAGAAATTATCAAAATATGTGAAAAAGTTGGGCAGATTTAAAGATTATAATTCCTTATGATCGCTTGTAAATACATTGTTAAGAGATAGCTGGTGCTTCAGATGTTTAATCTATTATAGTTGTTTAATGTTAGTGTTAATAAATGAACTGTTCAACTTTTCTAGAGTTTATTTCTTTTGTTTGTGTGCATTTTCTTTTTCACTCGAACTTTATAGGGTTTTTGCAGGAATTTAGATATAACACCAACGGTTTTGTACAGCTTTTTTTTAAATCTATACGATCACTAAGCCATATTAAGGTTATTTTTGTTGCTTTATTGAATCTATTTGTATTTTGGAAATTTAAGGAAATGGTTTATTTTACGGCACCTCTCTTTGAAACGGTGAAAGAATTTTAAAAGTTAATTTACTTAAAATGAAGTCAAATTTTGTGATATTAAAATAAGTCAACAACACAAGTATATTTTTTAATCCCAACAGATCACATACAGTTTAAAAAATAATCGCTTTGACATCTATTTTTCATTATAAATATAATCAGATTGTAAATGAAGTATAGCATATTTGTATGTCATAAAATTCATACTATGTTATTCAATATGACAGATTTGGGAATGCCGAATCAACTGAATTTTTAACAGAGAAGAATTGTATTCTCAAAATATTTAGAACACCATTAAAAACTATTGACTTCCAACTAAACGATTATTTGCCCATTTATTATCATCATGGTATACAAATTATAAGCCTTGAATTTTTTAAAAAATAAATTTTGAATACCTAAAAGAGAAATTTTGTTTGATAATTTTAAGCATTCACAGCGGGCAATTTAATCAAACCAACTGAATAGTTACTTATTTAGCCAAAAAAATATTTTAAAAATTCATTTGATAAATACAAATTTGTTACGCAAATATAACTCAAGAATTAATGTGCTCACAAATACACAAATGATTTTATATGATGATTAATACAAATATTATATTTAAGTTCTTAATAGACACGCTATATGGGAATGCACCTGCAATTAATTCTGCCTTTTATCTCGTAACGAAATAATGGCGTTTATTCTTTATTTTAAGCTTTTAGCAGTAACTTATGTTCCATTACGAGACTGGGCGTATCATCAACCTTTTTGAGTTGAAATAGGTACAATGAGTGTTTTACCTAGTTAGTATCTTCATCCATTATGGAAGTACTTTTATTAACATGCACTGACCAAAAATTATGCAGCCACGGAAACTGTACGTAACGCTTCCGAAGGTTAAAGTAACGAATGGTGTAGAACATTCTTTTTGACAGCAGCAGTTTAATTCTATCCCAAAGAAAACTAGAGGAATTTTTGACAGTAGTTTGAACTATGAATGTTTACAGATTGAAAATGTTACGTTAAAATAATGTTGCTTTTACATCGTTTTAATAATTTCTGGTGAGATTCCAAAGTTTTCAAACATTCTGTTCTATTTACAGTATATGGCAGTTTAATATTCACAGGCTATACAGATAATATTGAGGGGGATCTGTTTTTTCGTATTTCCGTATTTCGCATGATAAAAACATCTGAAGCTAACAATCCGAAATTTGGCATGATTCTGAGATTCGCAACTTATGAACTCGAGACATTTTCAAAATTCGTAATCTTGGGGTTTTAAACATAATTTTCACAAATCCCTCTCAACAGTAGCGGACTAACGTTGATGGGGGCCCCTCTTGAAGATGGTATTTTTAAAACCAAATTTTACCTTTTTAAGCAAATATTGATGAATCTATATCTATCTATACATATTATATGCACATTTATGAAGTATGAGTTGGCTTTTATAAATTGTATTTTGGTAAACAGTTCTCAACTCTTAAAGGCGTTTAAAAAGTTAAGAAAATAACAAAGAGTCTGCTTATTATGTTCTAAAAACTTTGAAAATATGAATAAGAAATATACATGAGCTCAAAAAAATATTGAAACAAATAAGTATAACAGATGGCTGCTTGGCTGTATATAAGAAACGAAATGTATTATTCTCGAAATAATATTATTCTTGAAAGACAGAGTAAACTTCGAAATCGTTATTAATAGTATACGACAGTAAAAGAAGCTAATAAGCTTTTATTATTTACTTACTGAAGATAAAGCCCATTATGGAGGCAATTACAACGGCCGCTAGGATAAACATTCGACAAAAAATATGTCTACACTCAACATATTTGATCTTTGTCCACTTAAAAAGTTACTTCCTATTCCATTTTTATTCTATACCGAAATCAGAATTACATTTTTTTCTAAAAACATGCGTAAACGTTTCACATACGAAAGATTTAGTTTCACTGGGAACAGCCCCTCTTATATCAATTTTTCATGCAGAGGTAGTCATTTTATATGTGAAAAAAGTTAAACTGTGTACTTTAGAAAAACTATTTTAAACGAATTAGAATCTTAATTTTCACTTCAAAGTATAATAACTGTGACCTCAGTATGAAGTCATTATCACATGCCACATGTGTATGCGCGACTAAGGACTAAAACATTCTTTCCACATATCCCGCTCAAAGAAAAATGAGATGTCCATAAAACTCTTGCAGAACAAATTAACATACGAAAACACCTATAAGTAAATTTCAGGATGTTTTCACTCTCCAAGGAATGCGAGCATCCGCCCTCCTCTTTTTTCGCGAAATCTTTCTCGAAAAAAAAAAAGTTATCTTTGAAATTTTTGCTTATAAACAGAACAAATATGAATCCATGTTCAGGCAGATCTGTCACGCAATTAAAAACTTATAAAAAATTTATTTATTTTTAATTTAATTTAAAAAGTCTTTTGCTCACCACTGCACCAGATGTGGATAGTACGTATACAAGTTTCTACCCAGGAACCTAGGTTATTTTTAATAACATTCCCTTTCAGTTGGTGAAGTGTAAAGCGCATTTAGCTTACTGAATTTACACTCAAGCAAACAGAAAAAAAACATAAATAAGAAGTAATAAACGTTTGAAAAATACTGTATCTTACACAACAGAGTGCAAAGTACATGATTATACTTTACTTAACTTTAAAAAATAAAAGTTTATGTGACTCATTTAGGGTTTCAAGTTTGCTTACACGCTGGTAAATTCTTAGCAGAAATCAAACTCGCATTAAAATCCAACATGAATCATCTTTGTTACCCCAGTAATCTTCACACTAGAACTTCTGAAAAGATACAGTGTTGGTTTTCTTCACCACAAATGCTTACCTACATTGGTCGTAAATTGTCTTGCGAGGCATTCAAACACATCCCCGTTGAGTCTTTCCAAAAATAGAATATAACACTTAGACTGTTCAGTTTTATGGGTCCGAAATGTTTCCCACGTTTATCTGATTTGTTCATTTCTAGGTGACTTTATCAGTCAATAAAACATTATCTAATGAAACAATTTACATGCATCGACATATGAATCTTGATTATTCTGTGTATAGAATGTCAGTTTTAGACTAAAGCCCTGAAAAGCAAAACCTCCCTAAATTGGTAAAGTTGTTTGTTCTCTAAGGATAATCCTTATTCAGTATTCTATATTTGCGTTAACTATAACTCCTTTTACTCCTAAACGAACGTGGTAACCTGAAAAATCTTTATCGTACTTCAAACTTTGAACGATTCAGTGCGAAATCAGTTACTTTTCTGTTTTTTAATGTCTTGAGAAAATTTCAACGTTTTTTAATGCTTAAAATATTTTCTCTGCGTCGAAAAAATGGCCACTAATCTAGTACTACTATAAATACACTTTATATTTATCTTAGCCCCTCAACTGCTCCCCTTTTGAACGTATCGGGAGGTTATAACTCATTGAATTCAGGATAGACTATTAAGTGAAGAGGATACACATTGTCAACATTCAGAGGGCGCAAACGTAACACTGTGCCCCACGGGACGTTCAAAGAACCTTTCTCAGAAGCATCATCAGTGAAAGATGGAGAATCTTATCCGTTGCGTCTTTTAAAATGATGAATCTGAATAGGTTAAAAATAAGTTCAAGGTTAATAATAAACACGTTTGAAAAAATAAAGGAGAGAGAGAGAACGACCTATCTCTTATAATAAGCTTTATTATACTTATCTTCCGTCCCTTGAAGCTTTTCTGAATCCTCCACTGTTTGATGTGTGACTGCGAGTGAACAAGAAAACAAAAAGCATTTATTTACTGAAACATTTATTTAATTATATATAAAGTATTGCAAAAACGCTTTTCAGAAACCAGTGCTCAAGGAAAAATTAAAAATGAACGATATCTTTTCACAAGTGCCATGATTTAGGAAAAATGTTTTTCAACAAGAGCAAAATGTTATTCCACAGTGCTTGGGAAAGAAATGGTGAACCACCACCCTTTTCATTCTCAGAACTGGATGAAACAGTGTTTTTGTATGTATGTCTGTGCCAGCTATGGCAGTATTTTGGCATCATTTACATTGAGACTACACTTATAGAAAGATGCAATATGCCATTAGTATTTATAATTGCTTCAACAAACACAATAATTTAACATTAATAATGTAACATTTTTACAAAAAATTATAAAGATCCTCAAAAAAAAGAGTATATTTCTTCTCAAATTATTTTAGCTTTATATAAATTTTAATAATTTATTTTATAATATACAATTTAAGTCGATTTTATTTTTAATGATGTTGCTTAATTCTTACTGAATACTGATGCATGATTCTTTCTAAATTAATGATAACGTACGTAATTATAACATACGGAAGATTAAATGTTTAAGGATTTTAAAGATTTTAAAATGGCCATGTTACCTAAGAGATTCACGATCAAAATATAGTTAAATTGATTTTTTTTTTCAAAAATAAACGTACATTACTGGCATTGTCCTGAAAAAAAAATCTCTTTTATGTTTAACATCTATTTGAGAGCTTTACCGGAAATTTATCAGACGCGGCAATGACAAAACAAGCCATGAATTTGGTTTCAGTTTAGTATTAAAATAGAAAAATGTTGCACTATGGAGATTAAAATATTTTCTAAAAAGATTTTACAAGAAAAGAATTTTTAAACACCGAAAGTTTTAAATTCTTAAGGTGTTTAAAAATTCTTGCGTAAATGAAAAAAAAAAAAAAAAAAAAAAAAAAAAGATTCTATAACGTTATTAAAATATAGTGTAATAAATAATTATTTTATAAAAGTTTCAAATGATAACTTTTTTTCTCTAAAATTTTCTCTTAAAACGAGAATGCATTTTTAAGAGCTTTGAAATAATGAAATCTTTATCATAACAGTTTGTCCTCTGAACTTTGAACTAATCAATGAAAACTTAAAACATGTAATCTATATAATCTAAGCTATACCGTTAGAAGTAAAACTTTTCATCAAACAGACAACACACACACACACACACACAAAAATAAAAATATTCTGCTTAAAAATAAAAATTTTACGGACGTTGTCTATTTGTTTCCTCCATAACTGACATCATAGTGAACTGTAGAGTGTTGTCAGAAAATTTGAAATACTATAATACATCCTACAATGAAAGAGCTCAAAGTTGCATCCGTATTTATATCGTCTCCATGAATTTGGCACATTTATGATGCCTGCATTTAGGTATATTCATTAACTAAGTACTTTAGTGATAAATCAGCTGAAGTTACTTTGATTATTGCAAATATTGCATAGCTAGTACTTATCCCAAAATAATGTAATAAAAATATCTCAGAAATAAACACGTAGTAATTAAATATGAAAAATCTTATTTTTTTATTAGACGAGATTAGTAATTATAACAGTTTGCGAATTAGGAAAAACAAGATATTACTTTAGGAATTTTGAAATCAAACAATCTACATCTCACAACATTAAAAATAATTTTTTAGTTAATTTTTTTAATGCAACGATTAATGTACTATTTCGTTTTAGATACGAAACACAACTCCTTATAAACTTAGTAAAAATAAAAAATGTTAATAGTTGCAGATTATAGATGTTGAATCTGCATAACATATTTTACTATAAAATTTCATTGCAAAACGTTTAAATGATTTTTAATCTTTGAATGAGATGAAATAGAATTGTTCTTTTCTGCTATTTGCATTGTTTGATTTCATGGCAAATTGCAAATTTCTAAGTGTTACTCTATAATAACCTCTGAACATGCAAAAAGATCTGATGTATGTAGAGATTCTAAAAGCTATATATAATATGGATCGGAAAGTAACTTCGTATATTACAAAGAGGAAATCTAAACTCTAGAGAAAAGGCAAAAATCGCTCTATGTACAGTTTTTGACAGGTGGCAACAGAAACACTGCATGCAATTTTTTTTCAACATATAGACGCATAACATGTCCCTGCCCACGAGGTGCGCTGACACCCTTAATTATATATATGACTATTACAGAGCTGAAAAGATTGATTAAAGAAGACAGAATGGTTTGTAAAGCATATCTGAATTACATATATCTATTAATCAACCAATTTAAGAGTATGTATTTTGTATAAAGAATATTTGTAAATTGTTATATTTCTCACATTCCAAAGTTAATCTAATTGGGTACATTGTTGTGTAACAAACAAAAATTTACTGAAAATTTAAATTTAAATGAAACAATCACTTACTTTCTCTAAAAAAATTCTAAAACTAGTCAATCAAAAATTTTGACCCTGTTAATCATATATTGATTTTCTGTAAGGGAAAATTTACAAAATCTGTAAACTAGGTTTAATGTTTTATTACAAATACTCTTTAGGTACGATTTGATTACTTTTATTTCAACACTTTATATTGCTTTCTGAAACAACTCCTCTTAAAATAATTTTTTATGCTAATTACTTTTATATAAATGCGTGTGAATGCATTTTTATTTTCTACTTCTTATTTTGTGTTTTCTGTAAAAAAGAAAAACTCAGTTCATGTAATATTTTATCGCAGCTCACTTGTTATTTGGGTATTTGATTAATTCCTATTCTGCTTTGAAATTATTTAAATACACATGTGTTAGTTAACAGTTAATTGCTTACACGAAATTCGTATTTTATAAGCTAATTTTTGAAAAACATATTCTATAGACCGAAATTTGTGTCAGTAAATTTTAAGTGAACATCCATGTTAAGTACGAATAACTACATGTTATATTTGCATATTATATTTCTGTTAATAATCTTTTCTCACATAAACTGCTAACCTATTAAAAAGTCTATGATCTTGCATTAAGTCAGATATCGTATCTATTTTCCAATTTTTTCTTTATATAGGAGCGCAGTTAGAATTTTATTTCTCCATCAAGTATTTCGGTTGACATAAAAATTCCCACATAAAATTAATATTAGAAAAAGAGATATTTTATTTAATGCATGGGATATAATAACAAACTCTGGAGTGTAAAAAAAGCTATAAACACGGTTTTTAATCCATTCTGGCTACTACAGAAATTTTATTTGAGACATTTCTCTCATGAGACATCTTTAAGTTACTTATTATCGACACTCATTGGTGGCTCACCTAAAATGAGACCTTGACTCTTTTATGTGTTTTAATCATATTGTAACAGACGAAATTCTCTTACTCATTATAAATGTTGGCTATTGAACTCGAAGTTGAATTACTGAGTAAGCAAGAAAATTAAGTACTATTAAGATATGAATTAAAAATCAGCATTTAAGTATTATAATAAAGTGTTAGTACGTCCACAATAGAATAAATAAAATGTAATTAGATTTTATTTTTAACTTATAATTTTTATTTAATAAAATTAATAAGCGGAAAGGACATAAAATTTGTTTAAAAAAATTTAATTTATAGTATTAAGTAAATGTATAGAATAGTTCTATTGCAAAACGTAAAGGATTTTTTTTTTTTTAATTTAGTGATTATGAGCATAAATTTAGTTTTGAAGGGGTTTAGCTGCAACACACTAAAAATAAAAACATAACGGTTTTCGTTAGAACATAACTTTTAAACTGCTGCCAAACAAATACAAAATTTTAATTATTTGACCAAAAAAAAAAAAAATTCTGAGATTTTTTAAAAATAATTATGGTGACCAAACGTCCTCAGTTTTTGAGGACCCTTTGAATATTGAAAATCAAATATTTAGATACTAAGCGCACTATGACTGTTAAATGTTGTTGCAATGAAAACATGAGCTTTTTCTTCAAGAAAAAAATTTAAAATATTATACTGTATTCCAATAATTCTGTTTTTATTTGACTCTTCAAAATTAACCAGCTGCATCGAAATGGCGGAATTTGATCACCCTAAGAATAATTGCAAAATATTACAGAACAATAGATTTGCGAGTTAATATCGACTTTTATGTTAGAAAATAATATTGTCTATAATTAATCAATCTTTTCTTCTAAGAATAATTTGAATACAATTATTTATCTCAATCAACTTCAATCACGAAAGAATATATTCATGACATTCAAATATTTGATAATTTTCCTTAAAATAAAATTTTTTTATCACATAAAAAATACTGATTTATGTAATATGAGAGCAACGTATAAATATATATAAAGTAAAACACTTTAAGAATCGAAACAACATCTGAATTATCAATTTAAATTTCTCAATTCACACTGAGACACGTGTACTGGCTCACATACTGGCTCAATTTAATATAATTATCCATTCTTTAACATAAAGATATTTTGTTTGATCTAAAGTATTAATTTCTCATGAAGTTGGCTTTTGATCTATTTTATTCGAGAAATCTGAAAATTTGCCACGCATTTCATCATTTTAAAAATAAGCACTCGTTTGTTTACATACAAAAATTTAACTTTGTGTTTAGTGTCTTTGATCAGATAAAGGGCTGTGAGACAAGAAAAATGAACACATGATTAAGTTTCTCTAAATTGAAATATATACATATTTTTACAGTGGAAATTTAACGATTGCTTTATAAAAACTGCATGTTGTTTAAATGAGAATTTAAAACATCACATAACATTTCTAACACACGTAGTAATGCTTCAATGTGTCAATTTATATTAGGAGAAAAGACTCAATGAAAAGGGTAACAGCGAGGTAAACAACACATTTTGATTTATATTGCATAGCATAAACACATCCTAAAATTAGTGTTGCTTGTACTTTTATAGCTTGATATTGAAACATTAATAATAAAAAAATTGAATCAACATGATGTACACATTTTTATACAGAGATTTGTGTTTTTTTACAGACATGGGTTATTAGTTGCAAAGTTCCAGTATGCGTAGAATTGTATTCTATGGAGTAAAAACTAACATAAAATTCACCAAATTCAGTACAGTACACAGTTACTTTTATAACAGGTGGTAGAAACCATGTAATCTATTTGTATATCAGCCAGTCATTTTTAATTGGGACAACATTACTTCGAAACAAACCATACACAAATTTGAAATGTTCAATACAATCACATTCGTACCACAGCAATGTAAATAAAATATAAAACTGTGCAACAGTTTTGGTAATCTCCATTTCTTATTCAATGGAATAGGTAACAAACACTATCTGAAAGACATGGTAGTCAGCTTTCTGGATACATGAGTGAACTCTTCCGACATGTTTAACGAAAATTCTTTTTTTGTATGACACATAGAAAACATAATAAAGAAAGAGCACAAACCAAATTGCATAATTTGTTTTCTTTTCTTCGTACTTTTTTTCACTTATGCAATAGACAGCATGAAGGCACTTAAATCTTGGGCAACTAAACCAAAGTTATTTACTTGTTTAATGTCTCAAAAATATGTTTGTGGTCGGATTTATTGCCAGCTGTTATATGATGATAACCACCAAATATAATTTTGATTTCATAATCATAATATATATCTATATGTGTATGTAAGAATGTATGTATGAATATATATATATATATGTTAACGTATATATATATATATATATATATATATATATATATATATATATATATATATATATACATATATATATATATATGCATATATTGTACATATATACATTCATATTTATTTATTTATATAATACCATGTATAAGTTCTAAGATATAAAATAATTCTGTGGTTCCTCTAAAAGCATTTATGACAAATATTAATAAAATAAATATTGCATAGATATTTAAATTGCGTCAAATTATTATTATTTTCGTCTTCTTTTTTTAGTGTGTGACGTTGGAAATGAGCTAACATTCGGCATAAATACAACTGAACTTGAATATTATACAGGCAAACAAAGAATATCAATTTTATGCGTTTAGAAATATTACCTGTTATTAAGTATTTCTAGACAAATAACCTCTTAACTGTATTGTTCGATCTCAGTCGGGTAATTCAAACGTGTATAATTTGGGAATTTTGAAGTTCTTAGGTGGCGAATTTAAATTAACGCTTCTTTTTACTATCCATAAAAAAGAGTTGCGTTTGCTCATCTCTTAAAGGAGGTATGAAGAAGAATTATTTTAGGCGAATATAAAATGACCCTTTTTGGACGTTTTTTTCTGCTCAGTATGACACAGTTAAGAGATTGAGAGAATTTAAACAAAAAAATTTGTACAGACTGTAAACATATTTCAGTCAAATATGTATTATTTGCAAGTTAATATTGTAATATTTTACACATACAGTTACGTAAGATATGTTTTATAAGGACAGAAATAAAAGCAAACAGGCAAAGAATAAAATAAATTGTCAAAACATGTACTACGCAAAAATATGATATTTTTGTTTTACATTAAAAATTCTCATTTTGAGCACCTTTTCTTCAAATAAATATCCCAGGTTCAATGTCTCTTCATGTACAACTAGACAATGAATTATTCAACTTTACACGAAATTTAGTAACTGGCAATTGTACGCAAAACTTTGTATAGCAAATCTTTAATGAAATAATTTCATATTGATTTCACACAAAAGAAATATATTTTTTTTAAATTGTGAGATTTTTCCCAACTTCCTTGCTCCATTTTATGCATTTGAGTACATGTTACGTTTTAACCAAATTATAGAACGCTTTTGAGAATTATCCAGGTATTGATTCTGAAAAATCATTAATATCAAACTGTGTTAGTCAAGAACCATAAAATTGTCACGAAAATAAAATTGATCAAAATGGATAAAAACAAACTTTCTTTGGTGTCACTATATTTAACTTTCTGCACAGGCTGTGTGGTAAAAATTCTTTGTTTCAGAAGAAAATAAAACTTATTTTTAAAAAAAAAACTGTACAAAGTAAAAATCACGATACACAATTTACATGTTACAGTAATGTGTGAGAATGCTAGGCAGAAAATTCAAACAAAATTCACCGACAAGTAATTGCATTTTCATATTTTTCAGTCATAGAGAAATGTACAAACGAGTTTAGAAAAACTTTTATTTGACTGACTCTGTTGAGTTATTCTTTTAAAAAGTAATATTAGACAAAGTTAAAATTGATACCAAACAGTTTAGAATACTTGCGATAAAACAGACTTTGGACCATCAACCACCAGGCAAAGCCCAAAGATACTATATGACACAGCAATATAATAACATTGCTTTAAAAGAAAATACATAAAAGTTTCTTAACGTGTTTTTTCTCTCATGCTTGAATTTGAAAGAATAAAATGTAACGTAGAATTTACAAAAATAGTAGTTTTGAAAACTGCATTACTGTCAACAAATGCTAGAAGTATTATAAATAACTTTTGTAAATATGTAATTCCATTATATTACAATATTACACATTTAATTAAAAAATAGAACTTCGTTTAGTTACTGAAGCAGGTATTTTTTGTGAAAGAAAGAAATTTTCCTTTCGTGAAATAAATCCTGGAACTGTTGAAAACTTTAATTAACTAACTATTAAAAGAATTTTGTAACTTTTAAGTTTCTAAATTTTTCAGTGTACACTGAAAAAAAGTGCATTACTTTTATCGGTTCATCATGCAGTATTTCCTCGTAACTTCAGTATAATGTGCAATATTTTACCCACACTTTGGACCCACACTTAAAACCAGAACAACATGCGGGTAAAATCAAAGCATTGGCTTTTTTTTTTTTTTTTCAGTGCACGTAAATTTATAGTTAATTTGTTTGACCTTGTGTTTCAACAATAACACGTTCATATTAAAAGAAATATTTATAAAACAGCAATTTCAGATAACTAGAAGACAGTTTTAGTAAATATTTTTAGTTGCTTTTCGAGGAACCATTACATTATGACCATTGTAAGTACTTTTTGACATCATATTTTTAATTCTAATAATGACTAAGCAAGTTCACTAATTTTACAGCCACCTAGGCACTGAAATGATATCAAGGATATTACCATATTCAAGTGTTAATTTCACACTTGAAAGATTTGCCTTGTTAAAATGCCGCTTTTATCCGGTAATTTCACGTTTTATTCATTTAAACAAATAAATATAATGCTATTTTAAGTCTGGATGTAAGAAAATGTGAAGTATTTCAACACGAAAAAAATTACACCGCTTACATTTGCATTATCACTAGTTGCAAATTTGAAAGCATGAGCTATTGCTTATGTAACTATTTGCATTTAAATTAGCTTACAGATACAAATCAACTTACTTTATTCTATACATGTTAAATACTATAACCACCCAATTTATAATTTTAATATTTAAAGACATGGAACTACAATATAAATAATTGCATCACGAATATCAGCAATAAGCACCATATTACTTGATATTCTGCAGTTAAAATGTCTTAATCCGATTTCGTGTTTGATTCAACCACGCTATTATTCATATAAAATTTTGACAAACAGAAAAAAAGGGGGAAAATGATAAAGTTACTTGAATTTGTATTGTTGACAAACTCGTACATGAGAAGCTGAAAATCGGGGATATTTTAATTATTTTAAGAATATTAGCTGTAATTATGTTTAAAAATAATCATGAATGGTATTTATACGCATACCATAATGTAATTTGTACGTAATCATTTTTTTTGTCAAAGTGCCTTTATGGCAAAGAGCTGCGTAGCACTACGTAGCCCTTTTCCATTAGGTTTCAGGGCATAATTTGCCGAAAAAATCTAGTCAACTGATCTCAATCACTGATGCCACGGATCTGTTTTGTTTATCATAAATGCTAAGTACTTTTACTGTTTATGCATTTCCCCCTTTTTAACCCGATAAAATTTTGCTGCATAAAGCTATGTGTTTACTTAAGACTTTTTAAGTTAATATTTAAGTATTTCATTATTAAAACATACTTAATTTATTAGTCATAAATTAAAAAACATGGAAGTTAAAAAATATTATTAAGTAAATAAATGCATTCATTATGCAAAATTATGAATAGATTTTAAGTAATATTTAGAATAATATTTTAATAATTAATGTTACGTATCGCAACATGTTTTCTATTTTCTGTTATCATACAATAAATCACCAATTATTGAATCGCATTATTTAAATAAATTGTACAATCGTATATTTATATTTTATTTACCCATGCCTTTGCCAGCGTGATTTTTGTTTTACGTCATGCTTTGGAATGTCGATAGACAACGTGTACATGAAAATTTCAGGAAGAGTAGATTTTTAGAGATAAAAGATATTCTATGTGTTAATCTAATGTATAAGATATCTTCATCGTAAATTTAATGGAAATCCATGCATCTGTTTCAGCTTAAATAATAACAAACATACAAACAAACTTTCGCATTTATAATATTAAGAGCATGAACTGTAAACTAGTTTAAAATTAATTCGATTATTGGCACTTAAATTTGTGATACTTTTATGACAAATTTATTGATTCGTTTAGACATACAGATTTAATTTATATGTTTTCATTTGGATTTTAATTTAAATTCAGACTTATTGTACTTTAGCCACGTTGCACAATGAATATAAATAAATATCTCCGGATGACTAATTGTTTTACTCTATTGAGTTTCTTCTCCTTTAATAGATAAAGTACTTCCTCAGTGCATTTAAACTTTAATGAACTAAAATAACAGTAAAATATTAACTTAAAACATAAGTTCGATTATAAATATTTCCAAAGTAGCTTAACTAAGTAATTTAATAACTTCTTGCATCCAGAGTTAATTAGAGAAAGTATATAATTTGAAATACTTTAAATATATTTAATAGGCAAACTTGATATTACCTACTATTGAGAAAAAACACTAAGGAACATAAAAACTAGTTTAATGACGAATTAAAACTGACGCTAAATTAGCGAATAAAAGCGGCAATTTATTTACTTTAACTAATGATGGCTAAGCACCCATGAAGTGTCAAAGGAACAGTCTTTAAATTCTGTCCATGAAAAAATCTCCTACAAATTCTTCTAACCGTATAGCTGCTATGCAATTCATAATCTAATGGAGTCAAAAAGTTTCTTGTGAAATGTCGAGTTGATTTCTATGAAGCCTACAGTAAATTCATTTAAAAGGCTGACTTTGCAAAAACATCTAAACCTTTCTCTTTGGGTTAAGACTGTACACAACTAAAATACTAATTAAAGAACTAGTACTTTCTAAAATGTTGGAGAGCGAGTGAGTAAAATTGAGTAGTAATCTATCCTCATGCTCAATATCTAAAGGCAAAGAGTATTATGTATGCACTTGATTATTTATGAATAAGAGCTAAGACAAGAGTAGTTATTTCCTCAGAAGCAGCAATGTATATATAAGTAAATATATATGTATATATATTTATATATCATTCATTTCATTGGACAAGTTCTGGAAGAGACCGGTTTTACTGTGGACATTTGGAAAGACGGTGCTTTGAAAAAGCATTTCTATAAAATAAAGTTTTTCAAACACTTAAAATTCTATTAGTATTTATTGCTTAATTATACGAATACTGTTTACCGGTCATTTTTGTTCTGAATAAATTAAATGGTAAATTAATCATTCTCTTGTTTTACATAAATAAGCAGTCATATTTCTTAACTCTATTATATCATTAGTGTGAGTCTAGTGAAAAATCATTGTCTAATACAGTGAGGAAAATAATCAATAAAATGAAAAGTAAAATTCAAAATTTGATACGAGTAAACATTATAGATAAAAGAACACCATAAAAATTATCTTAAGTAAAAACTAATATTCGTACAATGATCTAAAGTTACAAAAAATCATATTAGAATTTTATTATTATTTTGTTGATGGTGCAATATGATGAGGTATTTGAAAGGTTATTTTTTTCACTGCCTGTTTTGTATGTATAGTTGTAAATGCAAAACTTTATCATAACCTTTATTTTAGTTATAATATTTATTAATTGCATCTTGAGAGTAGGAGTTTTTTCCCAACAGAAAACGTTCATTTATTGGAACGTCAGCAGTGACTACGTCCTTTCACTTCTACTTTTCAATAAAATTACACAATAAGTTTCTGTTAAAATTATTTAACTACTAACGAATATATGTAGAGTAAAAATACTTTAATCGTTTAAAGATAAGGTATAAAAACAAGTTTTCGTTAAACTGATTTTATTCTTGAAAACAATGTATTTGTATTCGCAATTAATAATTTTTAATGAATATATGTGACGTTTCATATGTGTAAATTTAGAGGTGAAGGAAGAATACGCTTTTGTACAGTAGTCACATCTTTGGACAAAAGCATATAGTACTGTTACCTGGTTAATAAAAAAAAAGAAGTCTACTATGTTTTTATTTGAAGGGGGTGGGGAGAGGTAATGTAAATCTACGTCTATGATTTTTTAGGATATAACAGAAAATTAACCGATTTGTTTGTGTATTGTTGTCTATTAATGTATAACGTTAACTCGCAAATAACTTTACAAGATTACTAAAAACGTTTTCAGCATTAGCTCTTTGTAGAAGAAACATTTTATCTTTAAATAATAGCATTGTTTGGTTGAGATAGCAGGGAATAGATCGTTTACCAGTGAAGAAATAGAATGTTCCATGATTTAATTACATATGTTGGAAGAATAAAATGGTTGTTACCAGTTTGAGAATCTTGATTACATTATTATTGAGAATATTAATGACATACATCTAAACTGGCCTTTCTGTATTGCATTTTTAGATAATTTACTGTCTACAATTTCAAAAGTCAATACAGAAAACCATAATGCATTGTAATGCATAAATTTTTAATTTATGGAATGAGGGATTAGAGAAAATACTTTGATGATCCTTCTATTAAATACATAAATCGTGAAACTAATGCAAACGAATTTTTCCAGTTCCTTCAGATTTTCTCAATGAAACATAATGTCCACGATCATGCGAATCACGATCGTAACCCTCGCGCGTTTACAGCTTGAAGTAATTATGTGTGAAGGGTTAATTAGAGCAATAAAAATATCAGGCAATGAGGATGAAATTATATTTGTTGAAAAAAAAGTAATAATAAAATATGTATAGTATGATAAAATTCGAAGTTATATTCCTGGCAACCATTGCAAATGCTGTGAGCTTAGTTCGCGATGATCAGCGGTTCTAAAGACAATTTTTAGTACATGTATCTCTTCCAAATACCACCTATTAAAAAAAGAGAGCTTTTTAAACTTCTCTCGGTATGCCGAATGCATACCGAGTTTTTGAACCGAGATATAGGAATCTTGAAACAAACGTATCGGCTTTTCTGAGTTACTGAAATTGACTTTTATTCAAGTACTTCCTTTTATATCAGATGCATTTTAGAGTTTCACATGAAATTTCAGAAAGCTTAAATGAATTATGAAGTATTTTTTTTTTTATCCATTCAGTTGTTTTAATATTCAACAAAATATCTGCATCTGCATGTTACTGTTGTTAAAAAAATTTCAGGATTTCGGGAGAGCTGATTAGTTTTCGCTGACCGCTTATAAAAGTTCACAACATTTTTTTTTTTCTGCCAGCTTTTACATCTTGATTCGATCTTGTATGAGATTCCGAGCACTTAGGGAGAATTTTGGAAATCACCACATTAGTCATCATCACACGACACTTCGAGGTGTTTGAGGAATTTTACCTCTCTAAAACTAACGTGATAATACATGGAGGAAGGAAGGAAAGTTCGAGAGGTTTGTTACTTTCCATGTGAATCATCACGATTTAATTCGATTGCTCAACTGCCTTCGATTATTTGTTTACAAAATGCCTGGCACATGCCTCGAGTGGATGTGCGATGATGAAATTAAGAAATATTATAATCATAAAATAATACTTTGGTGTCTGAAATTGGTATGAGACAAAAAAAAAAAAAAAAAAAAAAAAAAAAAAACAACCGAAAATCACTGTGTTTTGCAACCAGTTGGTCTACAAAGGAATTTTTGAGGATATTTTTCAACTCCCAGTTTAGGGAAAGTAACTGTAGAACATCAAAATAAATAACGGCAGCCATGTCATCATACATCCGTAAATAGAATGCAATTCAAGAGTGATAAAATTAAAGTTAAATACAAATAAGTACGGATTATTCTGAGTTCAAGAAATTAACTGAGTATTTTTATTATAACTTTTGCTTAAAGCACACATACATTTTTATTCAGGAACTGCCCAAAATGCACTATCACAGAGAGGAAAATATTAATGAAATTACTTTGTGCATTTTACGCTTATTCAAACGACTTCTTATTAATCGACAGAACCCCTGCAAACCGGAGGAATACTAAAAAAAAAAAGAATGACATTGCTGCTGGAAATGTTGATAACCTGAGAAATAATATTTCCTCGCTTTAAAATGGCTATGACATACTTTTTACGCCGCAGTGATGTTCTGTGATAGATGCACCCAGTTTAAAATACCATTTCGTTTAACATGTTTTTAGATTTTTACTTTCTGAAAAATTGCTTTATAACTCGATTCACGTAAACGCCTTAAACTATCTATTAACTTTGCAAACTAATCTTTCTTTGAATATCAGATGCTAAATCAGAAGAGAATTAAAAAAAAAGAGGGAATTTCCAAGAATAAATCATTCATTAAACATTTTAATATAAGAGCTGCATATTATCACGCCTTTATCGCATCCAGAAAATAATTTGAAAAATAGTATTCATAACTTAAAATGTGTCTAGGAATATCACACGTCTTTTTACTTTAAAGATAAAGCGAAAAATCATTTATAAAATCACACGCAACAGTGAATTGTTAAGATCAAAAGTGCAAAAAATATTGATGAATGGGAAGTAAACCGTCTTACACAAAAATAATGCTTGTAAATACAAAATAATTGATTAAAAAGTACACTTTCAACGTTTAAACAAATGGCAGTCTAGTAAGCCTAAATATGGAGTGTCTGAAAATGCTAAATTTTAAGTCTTTTTTTTGTTGTTGTTGTTGTCCAGACTATCGCATGTAGGGAATAAAAGACGCTTTTGAAGTTGATATCAAGTAGGGCTTAGATGCCAATAGTTGATGGATTTTCATCAATATGCCACAGAAGTGTAGTTTACTCACATACTTCTGATATTCGGGACTTCAAAGGCAACATGCCACTTTATGGTCAGAATCACACAGTGAAAGATTTTTAACCAGACATTTGCCAAAATGGCAGTTTAAAATATACGAATATACACGCGCCAATTATATGAATCGTATTGAGAGTTCCTCTTTCAGGATCTACTGAATAAACAAAACATGCTAAAAAATTTGCTATATTTATTATGGCTATTTTTGTTTTCATATTTCAAGTTATTTTTTGACACTAGCGTTTAGATGTGGGAATTATGTGAAGAAATGCTTATATTTTGGTCCTCTAAACCACCATTGAGAAAGAAGGATATTTTTCAATAATCTTATACACCACATTAGTGGTGAAAAAAAAGCCGCAAATTTTAGGATATTTGTAAAAAACTAAGCGAGGTTGCTTCTCAGGCGCACTCACTGAATATTACGAGATTATATTTCGGACTGCTTATCCCGAGTAAGTTAGAAATGGTCCATAAGAGAAGTACGGAATTCCTATTTATACTGAAATCATTATTTTTAAAGGAAAGGAAATAAAGTAAGCACTTCCACAATATGAAAAATAAGTTTTGTGATGTCAGCAAAATGAAATTCCGTGTTTTTCGTGCGAGTTGTTGCTGAGGTACTGGTGACTGATGTGGGCAGGTCAAACAGTCCGAAGCTCAGTGCTAAGCTTTCGTTCGCGTGTGAAGTCAGGGCATCTAGATAGACTGCGTAATGTCAAAAAAGTGCAGCCGTTGTCATCGCACCATTTAACTACCCGCAAGATGGCAGTCGATCGAATCGGCCGCCGCACAGCCAGCTGTGTCAAAAATGCTCTTTAGCTCCGTGGCACGCACTGAGAGATTCGATGGACCGCCATCTTGCTGGTAGTTAAATGGTGCAATGGCAACGGCAGTACTTTTTCGACATTGGGAAAGAATTGCGCTTCAAAGGGTTAAACAAGAATTGAAATCCAGTGTAAGAAAATGAAAGTTCAGCGTAAAAAGTTTGTCATAGTCGGAACATTCCTCATCTCGCAAATAACGATAAATACCGACGGAAGCTTACAGTTAAAAAAAAAAAAAAGAACAAAACTTTTTCAAAGCACCGACGATTTCCTTCAAGGGAAATACAGTTTGTGTGACTGAGTGGCCGGTGACACGAGAACCATTTTGAAGAAATGCACCTCACTGTACAACACAGTTGCTCATCAGGTTATCGAAGAACCCCCTGTTCGGCTCTTCGGGCGATTTGCTGCCATTGATTCCACTGTCCTCCCTGATGACACTCAGGCGTGCTGCTCCTGTAGCACTAACTATCGCTGCCCCAGCTGCTGCTGCTTCGGCCTCGAGGTTGGAAGTGGCTCCTCCTGCCGGCTGGGGACTCCTTGGTGGTGGTGCCAGGGAGTCCTTTTGCAGCAGCAGTCACCTCTGCAAAGGAACACGGATCGGCTTGTTGTCCAGGATCATCTCAATTTCGTTGATCAGGCCCGTAGTTAACCTTGGCAGTAACTAACGAGAAAGAGAAGTACGCAGTTAGAAAGAAAGAAAATGAAAGGACAGAGTGATAAATGTACTATCTACAGTTACAGTACAGTCCCACTATTCCGAAAATCCGCCTATTCAGAACAGAGTTCAGGAAAAATAACGATTTTTTAAACTTATTACATATTAAAAAGACATTTATGAAAAAATGTACATTTATTTACGCTTGAAACTAAATTGGAATGAAAACCGGTTACTTACACTGTATAGAGCTGACGCTAGCAAATGTGCTAGCACTTAATTCACGCCTTAACATGTCAGTACGTTGATATTATACATGAAATTTGCCTATTCCGAATTTCTGAACGACAGCTGGCTGTGCCGGCACAGCCAGCTGCGTCAAAAAAAGGTCTCTAGATCTGTGGCATGCGATGAACGTTTCGATCGTCCGCCATCTTGCTGGTAGTTAAGTGGAGCGATTGCAACGGCTGCCCTTTTTTCAGCATTGGGAAAGGGTTGCGCCTCAAGTGGTTAACTGTCTATGTCTTGATTGCTCTCAAGGCTCTTGCTAAGGAGGGGGGCTAAGGGGGGGAGCCTGCCTCCGTAACATTACCACATTCTGTTACACTTGGCAAAATTAGAAAGTTAACAAGTTTCGTAAAAAATATTAAAAAGAAGCTATAATTCACACTTTATTCTGCTCATCTCAAAATTCTAACTTACTGGGAACACTATTGAGTTTCTTTTTATTATTTTTTATCACAGACATTTATTTAAGACATTATTCTGGTATTGTTGAGCGAAGAAGATATAATTTTTGTAGAACTTATGTGATGGTATAGCTGGTAAACATTACATATTCAGTACCCCGGAACGTTCCACTTTAAATTAAAAACAAATCAGTATAGATTTCCGATATAGTTTTATTTGAACATAATTATGAAGAACTATTATAACGGTGACTGGTAGCTAACAAAGGCATGCCTGACTTTACAGGCCGAGACAAAAGCTATGAGTTACCCAGAAAAAGGTGCGAACCCAAAAAGCCAACTTGGCGATAGAACTAGGAACGAGAAAGAACGGTTGCCAAATAAATCGCTATATTGGAAAAAACCAGTTGCTAGTTAGAGATAAGGCAATAGTTAATGAATTTAAGGTTCGCCAACAGGGGATAAGCAAAAAGAACTTGTAACGCAAGAACATTTGTAGAAATTAATTTCTATAGATGGCGCACCGCGCTTTAAAAGAATAAAAGATACTTCGACTTACACTATTCTCCATGATCCGTTTTCAGAATGTCTTGTTTATGTTCGAATTCGCGCCTGAGAGCGTGTTTAGAATGTAGATTTGAAGCGACGCTGTCGCTATTTGAATTAATTATGTAAAATCAACTTTTTGTGTAAAAATATGTAAATAGTTGTTTATATATACGCTTCAGTTTTAAAATGAGTTTTTATTGTGTGTTTTTACTTTCGGTGAAAAGCCATCCGAATTTCGCCTATTCTTAATTTGGAATTTGGAAATACGTTGACTTAGAACTGCCCCAGATCGAAGTGTTTTTGCTCCGTTTTATTTATTTATTTATTTTTCACATTTACCGAAACCCCGTGGAGAAGCCTGACGGAAAGCCTTCATAGGACATGTGGGCGCCTGGAATGGAAGGCATAATAAGCGTAAAAGTCAAAGTAATTTACAAAAAGGAAATAAAATAGCGTAACGGATAGAGATGGGATTTTAAAATTGCAAAGAGTGTTAAATTTAGAACAGGAACAGGAAAATCAGAAATAATTAAAAATATGTGATGAGCTGCATCACAATTATATTTTCTAATTATAATAGAAATAATTATAAAATTAGTTGGAAAACGTTCTTTTCTTTTCTTTTCTTTTAAAGGTAGTATATTTCGCACAATTACGAGCTTCAAATTTTAAAATAAAAGCTATGATATATTGTTTCTATTCTTTGTAAACTTGGCAAAATTACACAAACCCCGTTCGCAAATTTTTAAAATAAGTTTAAAATCCGATATTTGACTTGGTAGTTTAAAGACTTCTGTCTCCCCGAAGTTTTCCACAGGGTGGTATTTTAATTTTGTTAGAGTAATTCACATATAACTCGCTAAATTTTGATTGCTCTCAAATCCCTTGCTAAGCAGGGTTCAAAGGGGGGAGTCTGCTCCTGTAACACTGGCGCATTCTGTTACACTTGGTAAAATTAGAAATGTAGTTGACAAACTTCGTAAAAAATGTAAAAAACAAACAAACAACAACAACTGTAATTCGCACTTTATTCCTGATAATCTTCGCAAAATTCTAAATAGGAATGCTATTGAGTTTCTCCTTATTATTAATAGCAATAATATCTATACACATGATCCAACCATGGTGGAGTGGGTAAAAAATTGAACATGGTAGATGGCTGCAGTGTGAAGGTCCCGCTTTCGGACTTACCGCGTGATGCCGATCTGACGGTCTGGAGTTTTGAGTAGTTTTCTCCAGGTGTAACGTGAACATGTATTAGAACCACTTAAAACGTCCTCCGCCCACAGCAACCCCGCAGGCAGATGCCCGTATTGTAGGCTTGCCCTAACACTAAACAATCTGTATACATACTGTTAGAGTTGTATTTGTTCATAAAAAAAAATAGGGATGTACGAGATCAATAAAAATCTATATTCGAGACTAAGTAGTTTTCAATTAACATATAATTTAGAATACTTTATAAATATCTTTAACTAATGGTTCTATACACATTCAGCTGCACATAAAATAATATTCCTCCACGCTGAATTTTTCGAAGTCAAGCTTCAGATTATTAGATAATACGTTACTGTACATGAAGGAATAGTACAAAAATTTAAAACATCAAATGGAATTTTTGGATTTTTTTACTTAAAAAAATGGAACTGTAAATAATGGAATTAAAAAAAAAAACTAAAATTAAGTGTTCGTGTTATCAGTGTTTAGCTGGAGCACTACCTTTTTTAATGTTTAGTAGTTCAAGGATTAATGAACAATCTCTTCAGAACTAAAATAACTAATTTTTTATTTGACTGTAATTTCTAAGATTTATGTGAGTTTTTTGACAATATTCGAGAATAATTGAGATAATATTAAGCAGACTCACACAGTATTCCCTACATAATATCAACCAATCTCATAATTTTATTTGCGAATTTGCAGTTAATTGTTGGCAACAAAGTTAATTGCTTCACTGGAGTAAAATTTTAATTGTTTAGAATGTAACATATAAAAAAATAATGGGTCAGACCAAGCTCGAGATGGAGAGATCAGGAAGCCGGAACAGGTATTTCGCCTAATCCCTGAAGTGCATGATGATGTTTGGGTGTTAATCTTTTGTTATAGCATCAAAACATAACATTTTTTTACTGAGGCATGAAACGTACAAAAATGAGCTTTGTTTTTTTTATTGAAACACTTATTGTTTTAGATCATGAATTGAAATTTCAATCATGAATGTACACTTTAAAACGAAATGAGTAAATAGTCGCTTCCTCAGATAAAGAATAGAAAGTTACAGCCACAGAATCTAACTTTTAAAAACGAGTAAGTATTCAACTCTGTATTTAACTTCTAGAAGTAGGATACTTCTGTTCTAGTTTCACTCCTTAGGAATCACTAACCACTCATTTCGTTTCAAAATGCAAGCTTTTCAAAGTTCAGTTCTCATTACGTCAATTACGTTCATGCCTGATTTGAGTTCGTTTTATACTATATGTGAATTTGTGACGTTGCACAATTGCACATGACATATTCCACGGACATAATTCGGGTGTCAAAAATAACGTTTAAGGGAAATAGGAGGCTCGGGATTGATTTTATAGTTTTCACAGCAGTATTCATCACACGCTGTGACTTCGCAATTCAGGTAACCTGAATGATTGGTTCTACCATAGAGCAGATATAAGGGATAGAGAGCACTTTGGCAGACCAAACTTGAGGCACTTGTATCATTTTCTGATTTGTGGCAAGATCTCATGCTCATATTTATTTCGCATCCAACTAGCGTTCGTTTTCTATGGAGCGTTTGCGGCCAGCATGCTGTTCGCGTTTCCATTGGAAAAAGTGGTGCGTAACTGCTTTGCATCTGGATGCAAATCTTGATTTGCGACTGGAATGCAAAATGATTGCGAAAGGTTATCTGGAATAACCTTTCACAGATAAGTGGGCTTCTTTCTTTTCGTGTTTTTAAACATATTTTTTATGTATGAAGCATTTTTCAATGAATTCTCATCCACTAAACCTTGGCGATAATTTTTTTGCGCCAAGAGGGTTTGTAATACGGATAATAATAGTCACTTTTCCAATAGTTTACACTTACAGGGTGTCCACGAATCTCAGGAGGAAAAAATAGCATCATTAGTAGCCTCACTGACAAAAAAATATCGCCAGTTTAGTAGCTATTTTTTAAATTTTAGTTGCCAAAATAGCAGCATTTTTTGCATGATTTTGAAGGAAGAAGCATACGTCATTTATTTTCATTTAAGAAAGAATGAATAAAATGATAAATTAAAAAAACTTCATGTGTTCTAGAACAGAGCATATAGTAATTTTTTTATAATAGAATTAAAAAAAACAACAGATTGCAATGTTTGATGAACGACCAGTCGCAAACGTGAAAAGAAAGGGGAGTTAAGAAAACCGAAATCTCTTTTGAAATTAGTCTCCTGGAGTGAGGTACAAGTAGCCAAAAACTTGAAAATAATATGAAAACTACATTTTTTTCATCAGAAAAGTCGCCTAATCTTTAAATTAGTAGCAAAAGTCGCCTTTTTAGTCACCGGTGGGCACCCTGCACTTACTACTCGACAAATATAACGATATAACACAAGTGTAGCCTCTCTCTTCATTTCCCTGCCACAAGTCACATGGTTTATCCATTCCTCACTTTTCAAACCAGTCTTGAATCGTGATGCACTTTCTAGTATATTTCCACTCTCTGGGTTCAACTCTCAAAGACAACGCGGAAATCACGTTGGTCATGGTAATCCCTGTGTTTGGCATGATGATTCACTCCCCCTTCCCTAACCTTCGAAATAATTCTCCCTGCTGAGTTAACTCGTTGATTTAATGTTTAGTGAATACGGCCATTAAACTGGTAAAGTACGAATTAAAGCACTGATTTATATTACAGGTGGGTACAAGTAGTAGTAAAATCATTTGGGGGGGGGGAACTGAACTGTGAAATAACATATTCTGCACAGTAGCAAATATACAATCTGCATTATTTTTCTTACCTGGAGGGCATGAAGATGCTCATATAGTTGTTCAGGTGTTGAAGCTCCTACCACTACGCAATGAACATTTTCGTTTTTCAGGCACCATGCTACAGAAAGAAAAAAAAAAAAAACCCTTGACACAAATATCTTGAAAAATAATCTGCCATTTCAAGAAGAATGTAATGATTTAATTCAAATGAATATTTATCAAGAAAAGCTCATTCTAAAACTGCTAAACGAGAGATCTCTAAGATAAATCATTTTTGTCATGAGCCAAAACAAATATGCAACCCCCCCTAGTTTATAGTATATTACTACTATTAAACAATATAGGCTTGCTTAAAACCACGTAGAATAACGAGTTCGGGCTCCTACTTTTCAAGAATTAATAAAAAAAACATTTTGTGAATATATATATATATATATATTTTAACTTTAAACACTGTATGTGAGAATAAAATAGTCACTCGTGCGATAAAACACGTCACTTGTGCGAATAAAATAGTCACTTGAATAAAATAGTCACTATGTGCGAATAAAATAGTCACTTTTCCAATAGTTTACACTTACAGGGTGTCCACGAATCTCAGGAGGAAAAAATAGCATCATTAGTAGCCTCACCGACAAAAAATTTAATATTTTAAATATTGGTGTTTGTACAATATAAAACGTCATAAATTTTAGTATTTTTATTTGCCAATAGTTCAGTTAAAATAAATCTTTTAAGCAAAGGACATTTAAAAATTCATTGATTGTAAGAGAGAAAGTTTATGCTTTGTAGAATAAAAATCAGGCCAAATAACTCGTTGGCCAAACTATTGGATTCGTTGTTCAATGAGATGAAATACTAAAGTTGGTGTTTCCACGTTGCTCTGGAATAAGAGGCAACCAATAATAATAATAAATCATGCCAAACCGATAGATTACAACACATTCCAGCACAGTAGCCATTTTTGAGCCAAATTTGGGTATGTATCGCTGTCACAATTGGCGAGAATTTAGGTATAACATTAAAAAAGCTGTATATCACAATTACTGTAATTTTGCGCGACCTTATTAAGGAACTTTAAATGTCATCCTAAAATGAGCATTAAGCTGTTATAAACGTTTTATACTGTACTTATAGTGTTGTGCTTGAAATGGATTAATGTCTCTAAACGGCCATAGATCGTAATGTATTGTAATTCTTTTGGGTGACCGTGTAGAAGAACTATTAATGCTGCTTACACTATTTTTCACGGAGAGCATTACTTTGTTATCTTTATTAGCATACATTTATATTTTTTCTTTTGAAATTGATTAAATAAGTTAAAAAGTGACTGCACATAAAAAGTAATATTTTGGAATTCTTTTGGAGCTTCTGCTAAGAAATTATAAATGCTCCATACACTGTTTTCGATAAGATACATGTTGCAATACACAGACATAACATACACAGATGTCGTAGTAATTGACGCATATTTACAGCAGGGCGAAACCCAAATAAATGGAATTACTCTTAAAAGAAAGAAACATGATTTTAGAAGTATGAGTGCAACATTTTGGCCAACACTGTATTCTAAAACATGTGTAAAATATTCGAACTCTTATTTATATTATATGCCCTTATTGTTTAAATGCATTAAATGCAGGGTGTCACTAGAAAGTAAGTGATTCATTGATTTCGTGTAATACTTCGCTGATTCCTGGTCTATCCTACGAAAATCTGACTTAATTATACCATACTGATTTGGGGCTACTGCTCAAACTTCAAAGGTACAGTTTTCATGAATATCCAATACGGCCTTATAATATTCTACCAGGGGAAGGAATTTTGATATTCAACAGATAATAATTTTACGAGTTCATCGTCCTAGTTTAATCCGCACAAAGCCATATCGTTGTAGTACTAAAATTGTTTGAAGTTTACATAAAAAAGGAAATTTGTTCATATTTTCATTTCACTTTATTCCAGCAGGAAGATCATATTCTAAATGAGGTCAACAAGTCCTTTCACATATACATGGTTATTCAAACTGTTACATGCAACTTCTAGAAAGAGTGGAGTGCTGTGCAATGGTATTCGGAACTACGCAATGTTAAGAATATTTGTTACTTCGCCTGATCATAATAACTTGCAAGAATATGCTGGAGTGTTCATTGAATTTTTCTCTCCAAACAATGTGAGTTTATCGCCGAGATAGCGGTTTACACCAACTCGAAAATGTGTTCGAGTATAATTGAAATTTCCAAATTTAATTTTGTAAATAACAGATTAGTTTTGAAAAATCACCAATTCAAAAGAAATTTGAAAAGTACGGCATTAATAATTCTTTACGACAAACTCGTTGCAAGAGTTTTCGTAAGAAAACTGGAATGCGTGTGTTCAGTGCTATCAGTGGCAATCAGTTTCTTTTGACTTTACAAACAACTTCAGTTTATTTAGTTTCGTCACTTAGGAGCCGTGTTTGTTTACAATTCTCGAATGCGTTATTTTTTGCAGAGGAGAGATTTTAGTACATACTCGATATAAAATCAATAGGATTTTTAAAAGAAAGAGTGGCCATAATTGAAGTGCACAGATCAAAATTTAGAAATTTCAACTTTAACTTCATTTTTTCAAAAGTATTTAGCAAGAGAAGTTAAAATTTCGCTAATAACGGTTTAAATCAACTTCAATCTCAACAATAAAATATGCATTTTTGAATTTACTAAAGTGAAAAATGCAAGAAAATGATTGCCTTTGAAAAATTATGTACCTTCGTAGCAGTTTCTAACGTATGCACGAATTTCCTCCGCGAAAAAATAATATTTGCAGCTTCAGTAAAATACTTTTCATAACAACATACTTTTCCATAACAACGGACGCCGTTTGAAAACAGCAACGACGTGCAGCAAGTGTATCTTCTCAAAAACTGAAGGAACCTGATCCGTGCTCAGTTTACTTCATTTGAAACTAATCGCACTCAGTTTTGTATACGAACATTCTAGTTTATAAACTGAATGCACTCAGTTTCTTTTACGAACACCTTAGATGGAAACTCGTTGCACGAGTGTAACTCGTTTGGCGTTTACGAATGCGACCATTGCCAGCTATAAAGAGTTTGAGCCACCAAAATGATAAACGCCAGTTTGCCACACTCGACGGGATGATAAAATAAATGTTTTCAATAAAAATAATTATTGATTTAACTTCTTTGTCCCAGCGTTGCCTTTTATGTGGACCTTTTTGTTTCCACTGTTAAAACGATACTTTGAGAATTTTTGTTGTTCTCAACTGACGGACACATTCTTGGATGTTTTAATTTTGAATAAATGATTTTCACTCAATTGAATCTGTAAATTCATCCTCACGCACCCATTTTATTTATGTTTATCGTTACACAAAAGAATATTTGAATGTTTCTGAAATTTCCTCAGTTGAATTTGTGAATATTTTTTTGTTTTTTTTTTTTTCAAAATTCATACATGTGGATAATAATTAGTTCTGCTGTGGCAACACCACTGAACGAACTATAACTTCAACTCCCGCCAGTTGTTCCCCCGCCAAAGAACACTCTAGACGGAGAACGAGACTGGGCAGACGTTCGATGTTAAAAGAGCAGAATAGCTCTCTTGATGTTATTTTTATTTTTATTTCTACCTCTCAATGTTTTAAATGTTAGTGTCGTCGTTGTATTAAAGTTTCGTCTCATTAAATGTTTAAAAATATTAACGTCTATTTCATTTGGAGCGCTAACTCCATCCTACATGGGTGCTCGCCGTTCGAATCCGCACATCCCCTAGATACAGTACCGGAACTAAAAAAGTTAATACTTTTCTTGTAATATTTATTGTTCTTGTGATTTATATGCCAGCGAAATTAAAAGTGATGTGCTACAGAGGATAATATTTTCATGGAATGCCGAAACAAGAACAGAAACACAAACTGTAAGTACATTCTAATCATATTCCAATTATTTGGTGCATACGTTGATGCTTGTTCAAGAAAATGTCGATGATTAATGAAATACTCATCTCATTCAAGATATAAGAAAACTGGGGAAATATTTCAACGTTATTTTGATGCAAGAATTTTTTAATTGATGCGAAATTCTTTTTTTTGATGCGACTTTCACGTTGACTCTATTACTTCTGTTTTCTTGGCTTTCTACTTTGATGAATTTATTTGATGATTTCGAGGAATAATTTGATGATTTGATGAATATTTTGATGCGTAATTTGAAAGATTGGTAATTAGAAGTTTGGTTGAATTATATACCTTCGTTTTCTTGAACAGCAACATTTGAAGAACACGTATTTCGTATATATTTTGATTTGTTGTGAATTGAATACAGTTTTGAAACATATTATATTGTTATTCTGATGCATATTTTTGAGAACAGTCTCTATATTCTTTTAATGAGATTTAAATGCCTTAATGTGAAGAAAATGTTTGATACTGAAATTCTATTTTAAATTCCGAAGTGTTTGAGTTTTGATCTTGGTTTTGCATATCTGTGTACAGTAACTATTTGAATATATATAATCATGTCTACTCTCAGCGATTACCCCAATATCGCAAAATCGTTAAAATTTGGTAGTACGAGTCAAATAAAGGTTTTACATCGCTTAATTTTTGGTACAGACGGCGATAGACAAAATCGCGCGAGATTACGCAAATTTACAGGTTTCCCACAGCCATTCGAGTTAGAAGAAACGAAACAAAAAGTACTTAAAGAGTTTTCACTTAAAGACCTAATTTCTATTTGCAATTTACTTCATTTAGAATTCTCAACTGACCCAGATAAGTGTGCTAACACCATTCTTACGAGTCTTAATGATTTATCGTTATTAAAAGCAGATTATTCCGATCTTTCGGAAAGCGAAGTCAATGATTCACATCCGGTTGACAGTTCATCTCAAACAAATAACGTCGTGGGTGAAAATAGTACTCCCTCCCCACCCACCCCTGACGCAAAAGAAGAATTTTCGGATAAGCAACAGACACAGATTCCTTTTAGTGAATCAGCTCAGAATTTATTGCCTTCAGTCGAAACTACGAGTTCCTCTTTCCAATTATTTAGTCTCAAAGACGTTGTTGATTTAATAAAACCTTTTTCGTCTCGCGATAATTATAGCATTGAGAATTTCATATCCGACGTTGAAGAAATTTTTTATTTGTACCAAATAAACAATCCAATTCACCAAATTACTTTTGTTAGAAAATGTTTGACTGGTCCCGCTCAAACTTTAATTAGGTCTATTCGTGGAATCACAAATTGGGAACAATTGAAGCACCATTTGCTAGAGGAATTTTCTGACAAAATTAACAGCATTCAGTTACATCAATTAATGGAATCTCGACGTATGAAACCGTTTGAAACCCTACAAGAATATTTCTTAGCTATGAGAGATTTGGCACACAAAGGATCTCTTGATGATCCCTCCCTGATTGAATATGTTATAAATGGAATTCCAGATTCATCACACAATAAAATTTTCCTTTACGGTTGTAAATCCATCCCAGAATTCAAGGAAAAATTAAAGATTTATGAAAAAATCTTTAACAGTTCTCAACATTTCAGACAAAATAATCAGAAAAAATTCGATGATACCAACCTTAATGTGAAACTCGACAATAAACGTAACCCAAATACACAACCAGTATGTTATTCTTGTGGCTTGAAGGGTCATAAAAGCAACCAATGTTTGAATAAGTCACATGGTAAACAATGCTATGGATGTAAAAATTTTGGTCATGTTCATGCTAATTGTCCCAAAAGTTCTCGAAATTCGAAACCAAAACCTGAATCTCAAAAACCTACTCCTGATAAAACTGTTAATGTGCTATCTCCTCAAACTTCATCGAAAAATCCCATGCATGTTGACATTCAACTTGCAGGAATTCAATTGACAGCACTCTGTGACACTGGGTCACAAGCAACCCTTATTAATGAGAAAACACATCGAAGAATCGGTTCGCCACCATTGCATTCCAACACCATTCCCTTTTCAGGAATTGGCCGAAACGAAGTTCATAGCCTCGGGTTTTTCCAGGATTCCATCGAAATTCAAAAGATTACTTTACCTGCTAAAATACATGTTCTAAAAGATGACTTGATTCCTTTTGATGTGATTATCGGAAGCGACTTTTTGCAGCAAACCCAATTTACATTTGATAAAGACGGTATTCATTTATGCGGTACCCTTGAGGATAACATTTTCGTTAATATTGCTAATATTTCTAATGACCAAACTTTTCCATTTGATCTTTCACACATTTTGAATTCTGAAATTCGTGAGGAAGTTCAAAATATCGTTACTTCCTACAAACCCCATAAAGTTAAAGACACTGAAATTCAGATGACTATTTTATTACAAGATGAAATACCCGTAGCACAACGCTCTCGAAGACTCCCTTTTGCTGAACAGAAAATTGTGGAAAAACAAATTCAAGATTGGTTAAATGATGGAATTATTAAACAAAGTTGCTCTGATTACGCCGCCCCGATTGTTCTATGTAAGAAAAAAACTGGAGATTACAGACTTTGTGTTGATTACCGCAGGCTTAATAGAAAAATGATAAAAGATAAATTTCCCTTACCACTCATAGAAGAAGCCTTAGATAAACTTGGAACATCTCGGGTTTTCACTACACTTGACCTTAAAAATGGTTTCTTTCATGTACCTATGGACCCTAACAGCACTAAATATACTTCTTTCGTAACTCATGAAGGCCAGTACGAATTTTTACGAGTTCCATTTGGATTATCCAACAGCCCTAGTGTTTTTCAACGATATGTTTATACAGTTTTTAGAGATCTCATTCGCGATAACATTCTTATTGTTTACATGGACGATCTTCTCATACCATCTAATGACGAAGTCGAAGGCCTACAAAAATTGCGCCTAGTTCTCCAAACAGCTGCAGATTATGGCCTCGAATTGAACTTAAAAAAGTGCCAATTTTTACAACGAAAGATAGAATTCCTTGGTTATATTATCGAAAACGGAGTAGTTAAACCGTCACTTACCAAGACACAGGCAGTTCAAAAATTCCCACAACCTCAAAACCCTAAACAAGTTCAAAGTTTTCTTGGACTAACAAGTTACTTCAGAAAGTTTATTCCAAATTATGCGCTGATTGCTAGACCATTAAGTGACCTCCTTCGGGATAATGTAGAATTTAATTTTGGCCCTGAACAAATAGCAGCTTTTCAACACCTGAAAAACATTCTTTCACAAAACCCAGTTCTTCATGTTTTTCAACAAGGATACCCATTAGAACTCCACACTGATGCAAGCTCCTTAGGTTTTGGCGCTGTGCTCTTACAAAAATCAGATGATGGACAGTTTCATCCTATTCATTATTTTAGCCGTAAAACTACAGTTCAACAAGAAAAATATCACAGTTACGAACTGGAAGTTCTCGCCGTCGTTGAGGCGCTAAAGAAATTTCGCACCTACTTGCTAGGTACAAAATTTAAAATTATCACAGATTGCGATGCTTTCCAAAAAACGATGCACAAAAAAGATCTACCAGCTAAAATTGCTCGATGGGCATTGATGTTAGAGGACTTTGATTATGAAGTTTGTCATCGATCCGGTAGACAGATGAAACATGTTGACGCTTTAAGTCGTAACCCCATTCTTGTTATTACCACAAATGATATCACTCAAAAGGTGAAAAATGCCCAAGATCAAGATGAATTTATAACTCAAATTAAATCTATGCTCGAATCTACACCTTCCGATGAATATTTGGTTAAAAACGGCATTCTTTATAAACTTCATAAGGATACCGAACTTTTAGTAGTCCCACAAATGATGCAGAAAGAAATCGTGCTAAACGCCCATTCACAAGGTCATTTTGCCTCACAAAAAACCGAATCAATTGTTTCTCGTGAATTTTACATCCCTCAACTTAAGAAATTGGTTCAAGAAATTATTTCAAATTGTATTCCTTGCATTCTCTCCTCGCGAAAATCTGGAAAACAAGAAGGATTGCTTCACCCAATTCCAAAAGGTGATGCACCTCTTGAATGTTACCATTGCGACTTTTTAGGACCTTTACCATCGACAGAAAAGTGTTATAAATATATTTTTACAGTAATTGATGCCTTTTCGAAATTTATATGGATCTATCCCGTGAAGTCAACCTCTACGAAAGATGCCTTGGACAAACTATCCTTGCAACAAACTACATTTGGCAACCCTTCAAAAATCATCACAGACAAAGGTAGCGCATTCACATCTTCAGAATTTCAAAGCTACTGCCAGGAACAGTATATTGAACACATTTCAATTACGACAGGTGTACCACGTGGAAACGGTCAGGTTGAACGCATTCATGGCACAATTATCCCCGTTTTAACTAAGTTAGCTATAGATGAACCTGACAAATGGTTTAAATACGTCCCGCGATTGCAACGTATCTTAAATAGTACCACCACACGCAGTACAAAATTCACACCTTTCGAACTTTTAATTGGTGTTCAAATGAAACAACAGGAGGACCTACAGATTAAACAACTTCTTGACGAGGAACACCAGCAAAGAATTATTGATGACAAAGAAGCGTTACGTATCGAAGCTAAACGAAATATCCTCCGTTTACAGGAAGAAAATATACGACAGTATAACAAACGACGTAAACCAGCCTGTAAATACAAGATCGGTGACAAAGTGGCAATACAACGAACTCAGTTTGGAACTGGACTAAAGCTGCGACCCAAGTTCTTCGGACCCTATGAGATCACAAAAATCAACCCCAACGATCGTTACGAAGTTCGGAAGTTAGGACATCATGAAGGTCCCACCATAACGTCAACTGCGGCAGATAAAATGAAACAGTGGTGCAGCAACTGAACACCCAATCTTATTATGCTTTGTTTTTCAACTTTTTTTTTCTCCCTTTTTCTGCTTGTTTTTCTTTTCTTTTCAGATTTTTTGCTTTTTCAACCCAGCCGCGGACGTCTGTAACCTCAGGACGGCCGTGTGGATAATAATTAGTTCTGCTGTGGCAACACCACTGAACGAACTATAACTTCAACTCCCGCCAGTTGTTCCCCCGCCAAAGAACACTCTAGACGGAGAACGAGACTGGGCAGACGTTCGATGTTAAAAGAGCAGAATAGCTCTCTTGATGTTATTTTTATTTTTATTTCTACCTCTCAATGTTTTAAATGTTAGTGTCGTCGTTGTATTAAAGTTTCGTCTCATTAAATGTTTAAAAATATTAACGTCTATTTCATTTGGAGCGCTAACTCCATCCTACATACATCTGAAAAGGATCTGTAGGACATCATTTATCTTTAAAAGTTTCTTGACAAACTTCAATTATAAATGATAACAATTTTTTACTACTGAAACAGAGATTGGTAATTAGGCTTTCATTCGAAAAATTATTTGAAAATACACTTTCTTCCATCGTTTTTAAGTGTAATAGGTTTTTTTAAACACATTTATGAGATTTAGCTTTAATTTTAGATGTGAGATTTATGTCAGATTGGAAGAGGTTAAAGGAATATTGATTCTAAACTTCCATTTAAGCCGTGAAAATATGAATAGAAAAACTTATAGAAGTATTTACTAGAAGTTTTAGGAAATACAATATTTCTATCATTGTGATTAGGCAGAGTAAAACGAACAAATATATATATATATATATATAAAATAGCTAAACTTACGTAGAATGGAATCCCAAGTAATTCATCGAGTAAGTGATAGCACATAATAACAATTAAAAAACTGGAACCAAGAATAAAAATTGGAAATCCAGTGGCTATAAATATTGTAAAAAACAGAGCTACCAAAGCTAAAGAAAAGTGGGAAAACAAGCCAAGTAAGAATATGTGGGCTTAAGCCCAACTTCATGAACCCAAACAAAGATGTGGAGATGGAATGGAAAATTGAAATGTAGTACTCTATTATCAAGTACCACCGTACGCACATTTCAGTTTAAACGAAAACCAAAATGAGCTAGGTTTCTGCAGGTTACCTGACAAAAGGAGTCGTTTTTCTTAACCTGGGGGTACGACCATAGGTATAAGGAGAAAACCAACGTGGAAGAGAACCAAACATGGAGGTCGAAGCTCAGTGATCTAGCCAATACTAGAAATCGATGCCAACAGAGAAAATTATGTGACATAAATAAAACAGCTAGAGCCAAGTGGTAAAATGACAGAGAAAGAAAGAGAGGGAAGAACAAGAAGAAGAAGTAGAAAAAAAAAACAGACTTAATTGCTGCCAAAGCCATGTAGTTAATTCATCAAGAAATCCGGAAAATAGATGGGGAAAAAAAAAAATTAAACCAATTGCTCGAGTATAGCTAACCTATGAGCAACATAGTACAAGCTTTATATATACATTCATCGCATATGCTATGAGCAATGTAGTTTACAAAATAGATTAACAGTATAAGCAGAACCCTTTTAATTAGTAAATGTGACCAGCAACAAACAACGGAACAGCGATGAAGCACTTGGACAGGACATCTATGACATAAAAATGACCGCGAAGCAGCCCGTTCTATAATTAAAGAAGAAAGTGTAGCATCCTGTTCACTTCCTGATAAGTGACATCAATCACTTGCGCGTGCAATATTAATAAATATAAGAAGGTAACCAGAACACGTAATAAATACACGTATTTTTAAACTATTCTAGAGCTTTCAAGATTTCCAGACCTAAATTATGAGATTAAGCTTTGAACATATGAAACAATTAGAAAGCTATTACTATTCGAAACAATATAATTAAAACTGCTTAAAAATAACTCCTATAAAAAGGCATTTATTGATAGAACGATCGTTTCGGGTGGTGCAAAAGGTCCACCGGTCCCTAGCTGCAAAAAAGTTAAAACTCAAGGTAACTTCTAACTTTTCTGCTCGAGTGGATGATGGAATTACAGCTGAAGATGAGCGAACCTTTCATTTCACCCGAAACAATCGTTCTGACGATAAGTACGTTTTCAGTTGCGTTATTTTACAAAACTTTAATTGTTCTATCTTCTAGCACTAGTTTCTTTTTTGAATGTTTTTGTTACTTAGCGAAATGCTTATCAGCTCATAAAGTTTCTGACCCCGTGCTTAATTTTTCAAAATATTCATTCTATTCAATTGTTTAAATGACACTATTTTGAGATTTCGAAAGACAGTTGGCAATAGGGGCTTTTAGTGGTACAACAAGAAAAGAGCCTGTGAAGTCTCTTAAGAGACATTTTTTTTTTTTTTTTTTTTTTGAAGACCTGTGCAATCTTTTAATGATATACTGTGCGAAATGTATTAGCTGATTTTCAAAATTCTTCACTTATTGCGGATGGAAAAGAAATCCCCACCTCTGGATGTCGAGCTAAAATATTAACCCTTTGAGGCGCAACCCTTTCCCAATGCTGAAAAAAGGGCAGCTGTTGCCATCGCTCGACTTAACTACCAACAAGATGGCGGACGATCGAAACGTTCATCGCGTGCCACAAATCTAGAGACCCTTTTTTGACACTCCACGTCAAAAAAGGGTTTCTAGATCTGCGGAACGCGATGAACGTTTCGATCGTCCGCAATCTTGCTGGTAGTTAAGTCAAGCGATGGCAACGGCTGCCCTTTTTCAGCATTGGGCAAGCTATCCAGCTGTTCTCGCATCCTTCCATTCTTCAGCAGATGTCAGTGCTGTTAAAAATAATCGTGACAATTTTTTTACGGGAAATGACGTGCTAAAAAGTAAAGGATTCTCGTGGAGCTATGTCACCCGCAACTGTTTTTATAGAAATCAAATCTATTCATCGTGACTGGCAACAGTCAAAACGTCAGAGTTTGGTGTTCCCAGAACGGGAACATTGCGCGTTAAAGGGTTAAAACACAATTGGTTTCCCCTTTCTTGTAGTATTTTAGCATAAAATAAACATTTATAAAATCGTTCTTTGAATAAACTTTTCTTTTACTTTCCGAACATGTACCATGTAAGGAAAGTATTGTAATCATGAAAAAATTCGACTTCGAGATTTTGGTGTATTGACACGTTTTGAGGTCTTCTGAATTCATTTATGCTATTTTTACGAGATGTATGTATGTGTGTGTGTGTGTGTGTGAGTGAACACGATAGCTCCTAAACGGTGCATTCGATTGAGCTCAAATTGGGTATATATGTTATAAACCATCGTCGCAAGACCGGTATTGATTTTGGAGTGTATAGGACTTAATAGTTTTTCTACAGGGCTACGACGAATATTTCTTTAACATTATGGCGTAGGGGGAGAAATTCTTGAAAGTGCGCTAGCATTTAAATGACGTATTCGATTGAGCTTCAATTTGGTATATGTGCTTGAATTATTCATCCATTAAAATTTACTTAAATGCTTGGTAATGATCTTAATCGTAAGTGTTCGGAAAGTCGAGTGGAGTCACTCTAGATTTTTTACTTGTTGCGATTCAAACAATACTCCAAGCTTTTGAAATTCTACCTTGCACATACATTTCGGTAGAATTTCTCTGGGAGAGGTTATGCAGTTGTTAGTTTAGTCTACTCGTAAATTCCTTTTTTTTTGTTATACCAATAGACGCTATTCGAATAGGGTATCAAGATCCGTATACATACGTCTAAACAGCTTATAGTGAAAACATAATTGAACACTCTGTTTTATCCAGTTGCATATTTGTGCTGATGGCTTTCCTAAAATTATTTCAACAGGTACAATCGTTACACTACCGATTGGTTTTATAAAAAAAATAAAAATTAAAAAAAAAAGAGAAACTGATTGCTTAAACTTTTAAAAATTATACACCCCCTATCAAAAAAGTATTTGAGTAAAAGCGAAATTTCCTATTTTAGATTTGAGAATTAATTAGGTATTAAAAAATGCTCAACTCGACAGAAATATGAAAAATTATAATTATAGGTAAATTAATTCGTACTGAATGATAAATAACGTTTAATATACGAAACCAATGTAGGAAGTTTGATTTTTACTCGAATACTTTACTGAGAGGGTGTATAATCTACGTTACGAATTTGTTGAAACTCTTAAGTAATTTTTGCGCATGAAATTTCGAACATGATAATTTTTTAGCTTTACCAGGGTTTGTACGAGTCATTAATTTGGTGAAATTCTGAGCTTTTAAAAATTCTCCTAAAACATCCTACTGTTTAAGATACACGAGTACGAGAGAACTTCTTTTCGTGTTTTATAAAAAATATCAGGACCACTTTTAAAATGTCACTTCTAAACAGCTAATAGTAAAAACATACTTGAAAACTCTGTTTTAGCCAGTTTGCTTATTTGTGTTGCTGGCGTTCCTAAAATTATTTCAACAAGAACAATCGTTACACTCACTACCTATTGGATTTACTAAAAAATTTTAAAAAGAAAAAACCCTGCTTCAGGTTCAATTTCAGGTTTATTATTGAACTAAGTTTCTAATGTTGACTAGTATGATATTGACTAAACATCCGATATATTATGCTAGTGAAACCAATAAAAATGTGAAAGTGCACTTCGCGTGAAAACATTTTAGAATAAATTATTATGTTAATACAACAATGAAAGTTACAGTAGCATAATAATGCAATCACTGAGAACAAAAGATATAAAACATATTTTTATAATAGGGCACTATGTACCAATTGTAAGTTGTGTTGATGTGCACCCAACTTTTTCAGCAAGTAAAGAAAGTTCTTGAAGTTTTGATTGGTGTCTTGGACTTTTACCCTGGACTTCCTCAGGACAGGATTTATCCGGAAGCACTGTGAAGTTCTGGAAAATAAATAATGAGACTGCAAAAGAACTGAAACTGAAGTCATATTATGTACTAATTAAATAAATTAAATGATAAGCCCCTTCATGTAGGCTTGCCATAACACAATACACTAAAGTGACCAGATTTTTGAATATAGAATTGGGGACAAATTTCCAATACTGAAAGAAAAATTAGGGACATTTAATAAATTCGTTGTTTTTCTCAAATGAACTTCTATTTATTCAACTAAATCATTAATAAATTCATAAAATAATTCAAATATGATCGATTTTCTAAAAAAATGGGAATAATAATAATTATAATTAAACTTTTATACCCAATTTCTGTTTTACATCTTGGGGGCAAACTGAAAAAAAAATCTTAAATTGGGGCTTATCCCCAAAAATTAAGGAAGTGTCGTCACCTTACAATACACAATATAAAATCGAGTTACATTTGAGATCTCACGTTTCTAAAACTGTGGATGATGGAGCTTTTGTAGTTGAAAAAAATGTAAACCTTTTCTTCCATTCGAAATTATTGTACTATAACATTTTGGTGGCACATACTTTCAAAAAAGGAATTCGAGTATAAGCGAAATTCGCCATTTTAGCTTTGCGAATAATTTAATGAGTTTTAATAAACGCACAACTCGATAGAAATATGAAAAGTTATAATTATACATTACTTAATTCATGTTTTATGAGAAATAATTTTTAATATACGAAACCAACATAGGAAGTTTAACTCTTACTTGAATACTTTTTAAGAGGGTGGAACGGTCGAACACCCGAAATTATCGTGCTGTAATATTTTGGCTTTGGAAACGACGTCCTGTCAGGTACTTCAACGGCTAGAAGAGGTCGAAATCACTGGATGCGAATGGGGTGTAGAGAGGATGTTCTAGCACAGGGGTGGCGAACCTTTAAGGATCAACGTGCCATTTTTTCTAAACAAATATTCAATGAGCCCAAAGACGTGCCGTTAAATAGTTTTGACTTCGTGATTTTGACTTAGTGACTGTTTGATCTAGGTACTTCATAGTGAACTTTGTTATTTTTAATTAAAATGCAAACCGTTTTGATCGATGGCGTGCCCAAAATATTGTGTCGCGTGCCATTGGTTCGCCACCCGTGTTCAAGTACATTCTATCGGAAGAGCTGTAACCAACCACGTGACCATCTACTGGCATTTGATTGCTATGATCGTCTGTTGTAACTAGACATGGAATTTCAACCCCTTTAAGGACCCTTGTTACCTTACTTTTTTAAAACCATCTACGGAGTATTCAAAATTCGAATTCTTTAATTGCAAGAAAATCAGAATTTTAAAACTCTTCTCACGGGCTTTCAATTAATTAATTTAATATAACATTGCTACAAGCCCATGGGCGCCCATAAGGGGGGGGTAAGGTAGGGCACTTGCCCCCCCCCCTAGAAAAATTCCTATGGGCGCCCATGTAACAAGCCTACTATTGATATTTGTGGTTTATAGGAATTTGAGATGTCCGCAACGTGTGAGGAGTTTATGTATGTCTAAAGAAGACAGACATATTTTGTTTTCGACCTGAACGACTCATAAGTTAAGCTTTTTGTAGCTCTGCCACAACTTTCCGAACATTCTTTCTTATCACTCAAATGCGATTTCGTAACGATCCCGTAAGATAAGGTCGATTTCCTCGGTCTTAATTAATATTGATGCGGATTCTCATACAGACACAGATTTCTTCATTAGGACATGTTAACATTCTTTAGAATATCCAAAAAAAAAAAAAGCAGTTGTGGATCGTATTATATATTCAAATGCTTCACTGAAGAATGTAACTTGTGCAGTTCTACTATGCAGAGTATTAAGAAATATTCTGAAAATTTTGAAGAGTAAAGAAAACCTTTTAATGTTGGCAACTTATGTGGGTATTTAATCTTTAAAATTCTACTTTTGTGAAACATTACTTTCTAATTTTGGATGGCTGCCGACAATCTGAAATCAATAATTCTGCAGCAGTCCAAAAGATTCCAGGTACTTCTTAAAAGTAGATAATCTTGGACTGAGATCTGAGATCTCACATTTCTAAGTGTGTGGATCTTAAAAGCTTTTGCAGTGGTGGAAAAGTCGGATTTTTTTACCACCCGAAATAATCGTACTATAATATTTTTTGTTTATGTGTATTATTTTACAAAGATTTTATTAATTTTAACCTTCAAACACGAGTGTTCTTATTATTAACAGTATTTTTAGAGTAAATAAAAAATGTCGTTTTAGTACTAACCACCATTCGTTCATGAAAACAAATCCCAAATTCTTATGTAAATTATCACTAAAGACACTATAGTTTCCAAAAGATGACGCCTGCAATGTGTGGTAAAATAAACAGTCGACAGTAGTTGGGAAAATCTTTATGCGTTTGTAGGAAAAACCATTTTTTTTTTAAATTATTACTTTTGCCACATGGGAGTATAGAGAAATTCCGGTTTTCATGTTTCTTGTTACTGAGATCCTCACTATGTCAGATGTGCTGATTAACTTTTATAAAAACATTTGACTTTCGATGAAGTATACGCGCTGTTATTCAGATTATAGGCTTAGCGAGATTCTATTTTAAATTTTTCTTGGTATTAAGATCTACACAGAACCAGAAACGTTGTTGTGATTAGTTTGATTCGAAACTATCATTTTATTAAAACAAAATTGAATGTTTTAGATATTTTCAATTTTGACTTCACGTTTTGGTAGCAGTATAAACGTTGCGGTAAAAAGTATGAAATAAGACTACTGGACGAATGTTATTAGGCAAATACTCGTATTCAAAGCAAGCGATTTTCAAAATAATTTGTAGATATGGAAACTGAGCAGAATTTTGTAATTCGAAATTTTGAAGTCTTATTGTTCTAGCTTTTTCCTCTAAGGCTGTTGTCAATGTTTAATGTTGTCATTCTTTTATACACCATACCTGAACTAAAATATTACACAAATAAGTAAAAGAATTAGCACTAATGAATTTTATTTTCGCTAATGATACGTAAAAACCACTTTTGAAAAATCAGTCACGTTGATTAGGTCGTTCTTTTGTAATATAATACCGCAAATGTGGGCTACTTTACACTATAACGAAAAAAGGATAAAATCGACCGAAAGTTCAGTGCTCCAGGTTTGTAAAGTAACTGGAAGGCTGGTGCAATATTCTGTTTCATGGATTAATATTTAAGAACAGTTATTATATATTTGTATATAGGTATTAGAGATGAGTTCGGGCTCATTTTTTGAAGCCCGAGCCCGAAGACTTTTAATCCGAGCCCGCCCGAGCCCGAGCAATATTATTAAAGTTGGAGCCCGAAATTTCAGCTAAAGACAAATAAAATTAACTACTTCATTAATAGGATACAATAATTTTTGGAGCTTCACACACCTTCTAGTCCCCCGTGCCGCTATTTTTTGAAATAAGTACGTCTATTTATCCCATGAATCACTTTTTAAAATCTGTTTCAAGGAGTATGTTCAACAAAGGAGAAATTTTTCACGAGCCCGAGCCCGAACGCAATCGTGAATTACAGAGCCCGAGCCCGAGTCGGGCCCGGGCTCGGGCTCGGGCTTTCGGGCACGGGCTGAGCCCGTCTCATCTCTAATAGGTATCACAGCTCCAAGACGTCGCTGCCTTTAGTAGAAGATGTAAATGCTGTCACACATGCAAAGGAAACAAAATTCATTAAAAGTAGAAAAGCATAAAAAATAACAGTACTTTTAAAGCGCCAGTAAAATAATATTCTATTTGCATAGACGTTTCCAAGGGAAGGGAGTACATATGTGATGAAGATCATCATATATCTAATTTTAATAATCATTTAATTTGTGTTTATTTAATGTAATCTATCCAAAACCAAGAATTCTGAAGTACATTTCTGTACTTATTTTTCTGTCACTTCGGCTTTTAATCTGTATATTCGTTTTTTCCCGTATGCATGAATCTTAATTGTTTATTCGTCTCAGACCTGTGGAGCCGTTCTTGGCTAAAAATAGGTTATATTACTTCCGTTTACAATAGCAAAGGCTTAGTTCTCCCCCCCCCTCTTTGTCATAGTGTTGGCGTTATTATTTTTTGTTGCCCTGCTACATGTTTAAAGTTATTTCCTCCCGATTCCGTCACTTTAATTTTATTGGATTAACTTTTAGGGCCGCTCTGTAATTGGCGTTATCTATCTCGGCCAAATTTTTGTTCTCGTCAAAGTGAAATCCTGTGTTGGCGTATTTTTAATTCATTCCATCATATTTTGACTGTCCATAAAGGAAGTTATTTTTTTTTTCTCTGAGCCATCACCAGCTGCTGTAATAAGCTTATGTTTTAATAGTTTCTTTTAAATAATATATTTTTAAGTATTCAATATCTTTTTATTCTATTGCATCTAAGTGCTTCGAACCTGGATTTCTAACTGGCACAACGCAGTTTAATAATTTAAAATAACTTAGGCAACTTCATCGTTACAGGGGGCGCAACTTTTCCACTAAAATTGCACAAGAAGTTATTAATGTGTCAGAAGCAGGACCAGCTGAATTTCAATTTATTCCTGCTTAGTCCTGCTCACCCCTAGCATAAATCTTCATGTCTGTCTGTTTCATATTTCTGTATTTTAGATATTCGGTTCTAGGAAGTCAAGAAATGACTTCAAATTCGTTGGATTGCTGAATTTAACAACTGTGGCAACAATAGATTTTCTTACTTCGGAAACTGTAGTAATGTTAAAAAATAGACTATTAATTATCTATTAATTATCTATTTTAAGTGAACAAAGATGATGTACAATGACTGTAGTTTTCATAGATATAAATAAGAATTATTTTGCTGACAAAAAGCTGCTTTTTACATACGCAGATTGTAAAAGCCCCATGGCAGAGAAAGCGTCCTATGGTTTCGAATAATGGTACGAAATGTTTTTTACTATTATGATGCCTATCGTTGTACTTTGAACCATGGGTGGTTACAATTAAAATCTGAAGAACCCAGATGGTAATGGGTATATATTTTTTTAAAGTCATATTTTCGGGTTTTTTTCTTTTTTTTTTGACAAAATAATACCTTTGGGACGAAGTAATTAGTTTTTACAGTTAAATATTTAAAAGTATTATTTTAAACTGTAGCATTTAAAAACTACTACTTTATTTAAATAATAATAGAAAAATAAATTGTTCCAAAGAAGTTTTTGGAACAAAGCTCACATGGGTGCGGGAGCCATTGGCTAAGCTCACATGGGTGCGGGATGTCCTCAATATGGAGTCAATATGAAAGGCCAATCAAATTACTCTGAGGAACGCTGGAAAAAAAGAATTAAATAAATTCAACTAAATTTGATAACTCTGTGAAACGAGCTGTATTATTTGCTTTTTCATATTTTTCTGTTTCCTGCAGTTTTGAAGCAGTAGGTGACTGTAGCATTCATCACGTTCGGGGGTCTTGTTTTTAGTAGCGCAAAAATATATTAATAATTATTTCAATGCGTATTTTCCCATGTTTATGTTTTACAAAACGGAAGATTCATATACAAATGGCAGAATCTTGTTATTCTAAAAGAAATCTTAATAAGAACATCAGATCGGGTCATTAACAATCCATTTCATGGACATCCCGAGAGCAGAGCCCATATCAAAAGCCACGTCTTCATTTTTTACCATCCTTCTCACCTTCCTAGGATGAATACTACGGCAACCCTTTGGTTTCCTTCTCACCCTTTGTCCGTTGGCAGAGCTTTAACCGTATGCCCATTGTAAAGGAGAGTCTGAGGATGATAGTGAGTTCTGCACAGTGGTCGCAGATGCTTACTACAAAATGTTTATTTTCGGCTTGTAAAATGCCATCAACATTTATACAGCTTTTCTGAAACAATGCATTTGAAAATATACTGCATGTTTGAAAATATACTGCATGAAAATATAATGAATACAAAATACCTGATAATAGAAAAAAAAATTACTTTTTGTCGTTCAAAAGTTGTAAACAAACAAATCGGTTCCTTATAGTCAATTTAGGAAAGGTATTTAAAAATTATATACAATTAGAAATTGTTAAACTAAATTTAGTTTATATTTTCATTTCAAATGTAGATTGCTAATTTCGTTTGAGAGAAAACAATATTTATAATATATTCAATTTATATTATAAATTTAAGCTCAAACAGTATTCGATAATTAAATTTTTTTTTTCTTATATCGTGAAGTCTAAGCTCTACATAAAAAAGTGCAAAAATCCTTCAATACTAACCCTGACCTTGATTGAACCTCTTGATAGTAAATGCACACCTTCATCAAATTTACCAGTATACATTCCAAATGCTTGAGGGGACCACGTCATTGCTCCAATACCTGAAGAAGTAATATATATATATATATTATTTAAGTAATATAATTTTATGATTTAAGTAATATATATATATATATATATATATAACTTAAATTCGGTACAATTCGGTATTTTATACACAGTGCAATGTATAAGTGACTTATAAATTAATGCAATACTAACCCAAACCTTTAGTCATTGTAATAGGAATTGTAATAGACAATTGTAATAGGAAAGGAAAATCATACCTATTTTGTGATATAACTCTGGAAGATGAATTTCCACCTTTTCTCTCTGAAACATGTGGTACTCTGTCTGTTCAACAAGGGGAGGAATGAGGTTAAATTGGCGAGCCACTGTGTATGCTTCCTGCAAATAAATAAATGAATAAAAATAAAATAAGAAATAAAATAAAATAAGAATTTTTCTTATTTATTAACTTTGAACATAAAATGATTATTTTACCATATTCTTCACCGTATTCAAACAAAACCTGAGATGTATTTATGTATAATAACATTTACTCAGCATGTCTGTGCTGTGCTGACCAAGTATTTTATCGAATTAAGATTTTAAGTCGATTCATATAGTAAATTTTATTTAAAACATGAAAAATGTTTTAAATTTTGAAAATTTCGTGTAAAAGTGCATTTCCGTGAAATTAAAATTTTAAAATTGCAATCAAGCGAAATTTTCAGTTGGGAAGAGATATGTTAATCAAACGCTAATTATCTTAATGATGGATAATTAGGTTTTGGTTAGTTTTTATTTAAGACAAATCTAAACAAGGCTATCTGCGTAAAGATACGATGCCTTCGGCGAAGGACTTCCTAAAGGGTTCTAATGCGTACTGACGCTACAGATGGAGGAAACCGAAAAAATTCCTAGATCACGAATATTAAGACCGCTGTATTAGGCTGTAACTAATTAATACTGCATCAAATTTAACACATTCGTTACCACGAGCTGTTTCGAATAGCAATCATGATATTTAGATTAATGAGAATCTTAAAATCCGGAACTACGTAACTTATAAAATTCTCGAAAAATATTAGAGTTCCATTCTGAAACTATAAATAAACCTTCATTTAAAAATTTAGTCTTGGAAAAACAAATTAAGAAAGATCTAAAGACTAAGAGCAGAGTTTCCTCCCTCAATAGGTCGGGTATTTGATTTTAGTGAGAGTAAAATAACAATTACGAGATTTTTTTTTTTTTTAGTAAAACGGAAAGTTACTGTCTAGATCTTTCAAAAAAGAGTGTTTTCTGGTAGCATAGTTTCCGGAAGTTTTCTCTGTTAATTTGCAGATATATTTTAAAGGACGTGCCGAATTGTTGGAGTCGTAAGTCTTCACTTATATTAGTCGCGATATTAGTCGTTAGCTTCATGAAAATGTATTTTCAACTGAAATCTATTCCAAAGTCTAAAACATTGATTTTTCTATAGTTACACTTATTATTCAACATATTAATTTAAATGCTCGAATACATTTTCCCTACATTTGAATATATACAGGGTGGCCATAATTAAACTGCAAGTGTTCAAGGGGTGCTGGAGAGAAAACTACGAGGAATATTCCAGTGAAATTTGGTATCTACACGTTTCAGAACATGCGCAAGTCAAATATGCAATTAAAAAAAATCGTCATTTTTACCCGATAGATGGTGCTATATCGTGTTTCAATGCTTATGGACGTCATATATGCAAATTTTAAGCCCATCGAACAGTGTAAAAACAAGACCACATTGAGTAATGGTCAATCATGACTCTGAATAAGAAGGAACGTGCATTGCTAGTGAAGATATTCTATCAGAATGGTAGCAATTATTCAGCTACTCTGAAAGAATACCGGCGTATGAAACCATAGAGAAGAGGCCCAATGAGTGTCAATGAGAATAAATAATGATTTAATTGTTTTCCAAAGCATCTTCATGAATTGTTTAATTTGTGATCTTAATTTACGTTAATTTTTGATTGCATGTTACAGTAAAAATTTAATTACTGAAGCGAATTGTATGGAATTTTGATAAACTGTAAATGATGTTTTATATTGTTTATATGGCTCTTATAGCAATATTCTTAGAATGTCACTATACTCTGTCTATCAGTTTGGAACTTGTATATGCCACCGGTAAGCTTTGTAATACGGTACAGCGCCATCTATTCGGTGAAAATGACGATTTTTTTTTTTTTCATATTTGACTTGCGCATGTTCTGAAAAGTGTAGATACCAAATTTCACAGGATTATTCTCGTTAGTTTTCTCTCCAGCGCCCCTTGAACACTTGCAGTTTAATTATGGCCACCCTGTACTTCAATATACTTCATATGGTAACATTTGTGTGCCATTTAAAACGGTTAACCACTGTAAGTCATATACTAGTATTGTCGTATTGTTTACAAGAAAGTTATTTTGGATGCGACAAAAAGAATACTCGTTTACGACTGTTAAAAAACCGACATTACCATTATTTCCATAGCTGTCCACCGTGATGTACCCCAATACATCGCCATACCTTGGTTTATACAGTGGGTAAAGGCACGAACAACCTCTGAAAAAAGATCAGTCTTGTTATACTAGTTAGCTCCTAATTATACATTAAAATGATGTTATGTGTTAACCTGTTTAAATTTCAGTTGTGAAATGCAAAAATAGCTGTTTATTTTTTCTTACTTAATGATATTTGTATTTTCAACCCTTACAATGGGTTTTTAACCCTTTAACGCGCAGTGTTTCCCCTCTTGGAACACCAAACTTTTGATTGTTGTCAGTCACGAAGAATAGATTTGATTTCTATAAAAATAGTTGCGGGTGACATAGCTTCACGAGATCCTTTCGGTTTAGCACGTCATCATTTCCCGTAAAAAAAATTGTCACGATTATTTTTAACAGCACTGCTATCTGCTGTAAAATGGAAGAATGCGAGAACAGCTGGATAGATGGCCCAATGCTGAAAAAAGGGCAGCCGTTGCCATCGCACGACTTAACTACCAGCAAGATGGCGGACAATCGAAACGTTCATCGCGTGTCACAGATCTAGAGATCCTTTTTTGACGACAACACGTTTCGATCGTCCGCCATCTTGCTGGTACTTAAGTCGTGCGATGGCAACGGCTGCCTTCTTTTCAGCATTGGGAAAGGGTTGCGCCTCAAAGGGTTAATGATTCACGCTACTAATGAATAGAGTTTAGTAGTATAAATAACTTTCCGATTTTAATAGAACTAGTTTTATTGACATGAGAAAAATATCGTAAATACCAAAGTTGATTTACTGATTCAAAATTCTCACAAGATATATGACTAGCATTTTAGGAAAAAATAGAAAATTGCAGAATTTATTGTACAATAATCTCTAAAATAACTAGATGCATAAACTGGAATAGTGTTTATTTAATACTAAATAAAACACAGATACATATCCCGAGATTATGCTTATTATTATATGCATATAATAATAAGCATATATTATTATATGCTTATTATTATTATTCAATGTTTATATTGAAATTATCTAGACCCATAAATAGCATTGAATATAGTCGAACAAACCAATTATTTTGTAAACTCGCATACTTAAACCTTGAAGTTAGATATACAATTAATTCAAATTAGTATTGCATTTAAATAATATATTTTTATTTCGAACATTAATCGATAGTGACCGATAAACTGAAAAATGTGAGCTCTCTTCTAGAGGTCCTATGAAATAGTTATATCATTAATCGCTTTACATTGTAGTCATAAAATACTATATTAAATTTAGAAAAAAAAAGTATATAGATGTATTCAAACATTTCTGTAAAACTCTAAGTATTTGTACGAATACTTTTCATTAACTTAAAAATTTAAGGTATCATTTAAAAAAAGTAGAAATAATAATCAATATTAATTTTACCTTCCATTGGACACATAGGATCAGCTTTATTTACAAGAATTATATCAACATAACTAAGTTGTAGTCTTTCTAAGGAGGCTTGTAAACCTAAAATACAAGAAACCAATCATAGTAAATAAAAGTTCAATTTTGTAATCTTAATTTTTTTTAGTTGCGTGTCTCATTTTTTGTACTATTGGTGGTAATAGTTTAAATCATGTATTTGTAATAAAGACGTGCAGAAAACTTTTTATTTCCAATCTGCCTTATTTTGGCAGGTTTAAACTTAACTCTTGAAAATCAAAATTTTGTTAAAGTGGTACCAAAGTATTATAATATATGCTAGAGCAGATCTAGATTGTGAAATCAGGTAGAGCATAAAATCTAAGTGTGTTAATAATATGCATTGCAGAGTGAAATGAAGTCAGTTAAGTTATTTTATTCCAATATTATTAGGTATTTTATTTTAATGTGTATGCTGATGTAGAATAGGTAGTAGACTAAAGTAGTTAAGTATTTCTTTATGATGAAAATAAAATCATACTGATGGTCATAAGATCGTTGTTTTTAAATGATTTTTAGCCTTAATTTTCAGACGATAGTGGGCAAGATTTATCCTCATTAAAAAGTTTATTAATTGCATTTGGAAAGAAAATATTAGCTTTTATCTACTTATTTAATACATTGTCTTTTCTTGAGCTTCCAAAAATGTTTTAGAAAACTGATACATTCCTGAAATTTAAAAAAGTTCTGTTAGTTTTCAGTTTAGAAAAGGTCTTGGGAGCTTAATATCAGAAAAAAAGTAAATTTTTAAAAGATATTTTTCTTTCTTTTCATGTTTTAGTATGGTGTGGTAAAATCATTGTATAAGTTTATATTATATTCTAAATGCTCCGAATAGCCTTTTTAATGAAAATAAATGTTGCCTAATAACATCTGAAAATACACGCTAAAAAAGAAAATCATTTAAGAACAAACTACTTATATTTTTGATCGAAAAGAAATACTTGACTCTTTTACTCCCACCTTAAACCATTTCAATACGACAATAAGATATTGGAATACAATGTTTATTCTAGAACCTAATAGCCCAGTCCATAATATTTTTAAAAGTCATGATATTAAATAAATAAAATTTGATAAGAGTATAATAATACCTTTAGCTTTTTCAATCTGTTACCCCACTGTACCACCCCTGCTATTCACTTTAATCTATCTCTGTGGAAAAATAGCACTTAAAGTTTAATATTTTTGCATTTGAAACTTCTATAACTACATTTTTTTCCGGGTATTAAGGGGATAATTGCATTGCATAAAGAAACAAAAAAAAGTTGGAAAATTAACATTATTAGCAACAGAAAACAGCCCATGAATACAAAGATGCCTGTTTTTATACCAATTTTACCCCATCATACCCTGTGCAACTATTCAATTACAATAACCTTTGTAATGTTTACAAGAAACAGTGGAATGATAAACTATTAATGACATTTTAGATTGTGGAAATAGTTAAAATGAGATATGGGATGAAGAGATATGCGATCAAAATTCAGTGTCAATTCAATTACAAAGTAAAGATATTACAATTTAAAGATATTCCAAAAAATTAATTTTTGTATTGAAATTTGAAAGCTACATGCTCAATGAAAAATTAAAACACCTAAAAACCTGATAATTGAGTATACTTACATATTTATTTGAAATTTTTGTAAGTAAAAAGTTCAGGGAAGTTACATGTCAGGAAAGGCTGAAATATTTGAGTTTTCTTTACTAAAAATAATTAAAAATAAAATAAAATTCCAATTTTTAAAAATGCAAGTTTTGCTGTGTTATTATTCTTTTTATTTATTTATTCAGCTTAACACTTTAGCCGTTACAGTTTATGTTATGTAATGTTGAAAGTTTCGGAAGAAAATTAAGTTTCTAAGTGAGCAATACCAAATATTTGACACGAAATTTGAGTTTTGGCCTTTTGTCAACAAAGAGCAAGTTAGACAACAGTTCACTAAAAAATCTCTTAGGACCAATTTGCCTATCACCGAATAATTGCAACCGTTTACTAGTCATATGCCAACGTGGAAGAAAGTTTTTTAGAAAGTGTTACTTATGTTTATAATAATAAAATTAGTGTACTTGATTTTTAAAATTTATCGGTTGGTGAGAAGTAAATCGTTAGGTATACACCCAGTAATCGTTGCGACATTTTAATGTGTTAGATATTTTGAGGATATTTTGTGGTTTGAGGATTTTGAACCAGAAACTTTTTTTTAGGATAAAGCAATATAGTGATTCAAATTTGAAAAATATTCAAGTATTATGAGAAGCAAACAGACGGTACAAATTGCGATGAGCAACACCTTGTTTAAAGATGATTAAGAAAGATTTTAAATCACGCCAAACAAAATTAAGACTAAATTTCGCATGAAAATTAAATTTAGAAATTATGAAAGCATTTTGGAAAACATATATTAACATTTTACTCTACCCCACAAATTTTATTTTACGAATAAAAATAATTAAGTTATAAAAAAGAATTATTCAGTGCAAAACACGTTTCTCCTTATGACACTATCCTTTTAAAGATGAAAATTGTTCATAAATGTTCCAAATCATTGAATAAACAACATATTTACTTATTTATTTTAGACCGATAAAAAGTTGTAAAATTAAAAATTTGAAGAACATTTTTTTGTGAAAACATTCTAAAATATATAAGGATTCTACATTTTGTTGTTACAAAATGTACCTAGACTTTAAAATTTAATTGTAAGAGTTTATTATTTAGCATGTTTCCGATAACTTTTCAAACTGACTACACTACACAAGTTGTTTTTAAATTTTAGCAAAAATGACGAAATCATGATTAGTAATTATATACAACTGTACATACCAATATGTGTGTTTGATTTGCCAATATATATATGTATGCATATGCATATGTATGTGTGTGAGTATATTTATACACTAAATACAACTACCCATTCACATCAAAGACAACAAATATTAAATAAGTTTCAACACAAATGCTTAACATCCAATAAGCAAGTAGTTTAACATGTAGAAAATATTTGTTTCATGCACATAGAAAACACTTTAATGCATACTTGACAACATTTAGTATTCTATAACAACATCTTAAAACAGTACTCCAAAAAAACTTTTTGACACTTTTAGCGTGCTTCATTGCAGCAAGACTGAAGTCACAAAACGAAACAATCATGTCATAACAGCACAACTGTTAAAAGATTCGAAAATTAGCATTTACCCAAACTTGCCTTCGATTATGTATTTCCTAGAAAGTCCTCGGTCCAACTCCGATCTGAGAGCAATGCATCAAGAGAAAAAAGAAAAAAGAAAAACTAAATTAGTAAAAAGACTTTTACTTTATAAATCAGAAAGAAAAGGTGTCCGATAATTGTTTGGCACTTTACAAAATTAAACTTGATAAAACTATAAGCATGAACCGGGTATTTGAATGATGGCTGACTTAAAAAGGTGCTATATTTTCGTTTCCTTGTATTTTTGTACCAAAAAAATCTGATAGATGGAGCTATGTGTCAAGGACTTTGGCTAAGGATTCAGAAGAGCTCAGTAGACATGGCGACTGTGGCAAAGATTTGGCAATGCGATTTTTCAACAGGACGATGCACCTCTACATTTCTCAATGTTTGCGCGTAATCACTTCAATCAAAATTTCGCAAACAGATAGTAGTCACGGTAGTCCAATTCAGCGGCCTCCTCGATCGCCAGATTTATCCTCCTTGGATTTTTTTCATACGGGGTAACGTCAAAGATGTTGTTTACGTGTACTAATGTAGTGGGAACCCAAGCAGCAAATCACAGTTGCTATTCATTCTGTAACTCCTCGGGTGCTTTCAAATACTTGGAATTTAATCAAATACCGTTTAGATGTTGTACGAGCCACGGAAGGCTCTCATATTGAAATCTATTAATTTTGTTATGTACGCAATTAGTTGGCAATTGTATTTGACTGATACTGTGTTAAGATTTTTAAAAATTTAATTTTATAAAATGCCCAGAAATTTTCAGGTACCTTGCATATGTAGTGAACAGTCTCCAGAGTTTATAGATTTTTTTTTTTAAAGATCACAGCAAAGCTACAAACTCTGAAATAAAATAAGAAGTTACATTCACTATAAATTTACTTGGCATTATACGGATGATTTTGAACAAATTGAAGCTTAACTTGTATCATATTTTTTATCATTATACCAAAATGTTTTCCATCCACTATGCTCAGCGTCATCAATTATGTACGCTCTATTGCTAAAAAAAGAACTATATCAAATGGTGTTGCGTAATTTACAACTTATATTAAAGCTATCAAAATGATTTATGGTAATATAATCAATGTCGTATGTCTATAAATATGATGTATTTTCTCCAGTGGCGTCGCTAAGCATGGTGTCACCCGGTGCGGGCACTCTGGTGTGATTCCCCCTCCACCCTTCTCATACACAGATCAGCCAAAGTTAGTTCTACATAAGAACAAGCAAAATCGTTAACAGCATTAGGGGTATAATATTTTTTCTTTGTACACTAAACGTATAATATTTCATTTCTGCAAAAATATCATTCTTCTAATAGTAAGAAAATTATTCCAAACATTACTAGGCTATTACGCAATTTTCCACGCTACCTATATGAGGCACTGCACAAGGCGCGCAAACGTCCTTTTTTACATGGAGTGTTTCCCCAGGAGGCCTATCAGAACCACGAGCCTTAAGAAAGGCTGTTTATAATAGCATAGTCAGACAAGTAAAAATATTGCATTTTAATTCAACTAAACGTTATATTATCTTCATATTTGAAATTTACTGTCTCATGAGATCTGTTGCATTGACACCAGTTATTTCAATACTCACTATAAAACTGCTTTATTTAAGAGGTCTTGTATCTTTTAAAAGTAATGAAAATCCATAAAATTTTGTATGTTCCTTAATTATATTTAGAATTTATTTACTAGGAAGCAATTTAGTAGATCAATATAATAGCCTTTTTTATTTATATTACGGACTTCAAAGATTCCCAAAGTTACTTGGAAAAATGTTATTAATTAAAAGATTAAGATATTATTTTCCAGTGAGTAACGAAGAGCTAGTTGAATGATGTATTTAATTCAACGCAGCTTAATAATTTATTAATGTTTTATTTGACAAATTAATTTGTTTCATTTTACAGTGATTAAAGTTTTAAGCAAGAAATGAGTAGATAATTCTATGCCTCCAACTGTGACCAGGGAAGTAATTACTACTATATATAAATATAACAAGATGTTTTACATTGTACACGGAGTAGTAATGTACAGCCACTGTATTGCTCTGCATTACTATCCTGACTTGAGCAAGTGTAATCTTTGAGTGTGTAATTTTACTGAATATCCAGTTTAGTAAAACACCTCATTCGCACTCCTTGTCCAAGATCCACTGCCCACTATACCCTTAGCAAGAGAAACTGTTCTTAGTTACATGTACACCCCCGGTTAAAAGTGGAACAAAATATAGATGAAATAGCAACACATAAGTTAAGAATAACCTTCTATATTCTTGTTTTATGAGAAAAATATTGAAACTTTTAAATTGGAAAACAAGTTGAGGTGAAATAACACATTTTATTTCTACAGGTGCACAGAACATGTGTCCTCATTCTTTTTATTCTTATTTCTAGGTATAGAAGTTGATGCTTTTCAGCGCCATTTAGCGGCAAGTTACAGCAAAATGGATAGTGAAAAATATTCTCCGTGTTCTAATATTCGCGTGTACCAAATTTCATCGAAATCGGTTGGACGATATTCGCATAGCAAACGGCTAAACGGAATAGAATTCGACGTTCTGCTGCGCCACCTGGTGGCAAGTTAGAGGAAAACGGATAGCATAAAAAGCTTCTCCATGATAAAAGACTTAGGTGAACCAAATTTCATGGTGCAACGGTGCTCAACGGTGCTGGAGTTTTTCAACCTCATACACTCATACCAACATTCATTTTTATCTATAACCAGTGTCATTATATATCCCAGTCTCAAATAAAATCCAGTTTCAAATCTAAGCCTCGCCAAAGTGCCAACATACGCCATTTTGCAAGCGTTTTTTCAGGAAATCATTCGAAGCATTGACTTAGCAGCAATAATATATGGGAAATGGTTCGACCGCGAAAAAGTAAAGCAAGCCTTTATTTGAAAAGTTGAATCCCTTAATACAGCCGAATTTTTTAAAATTATCAACTATAACGTGTTTTATTCATCATTACTCCGATGTACTAAATGAGAAGATTTCAATTTTCTGAAATTTGGCGGAATTCCTCCAACTTAAATCAATGTACTCATTTGGCGAGAATTCTGGAGATAGATCAATTGAAATCCCTTAATAACTGCATTATTTCTTCACGGATCATTAAAATTTAACGCTGTATTCTAATAAAACCTTTGCACTTGTTTTCAAAAATCTATTTCCTTAAACTCTCAATAAATTGCGCCAAGCCGAAATCTGTGCAAACCGCTAGAACTCACTAACACGAAATCGGCATTTGAGCCATTTTATTTTTTCGCCAAACTAAAATAATTTACCTATTAGCCTCGGAAATCTTCAATTCTTATTGTTTTGCGTGTAAAGCATTACATTCCTGCTCTGATTTCCCATGCACACGATATTATAATTAAAAAAAAATAACCTTACGAATATAAACTAACAAAAAAAAATCATCATTATTCTTTTATTTTTACTTTGAGAATTTAAAACATTTTATTCGGCAAAATCGCCACACATGGCAACCACGATCCTTATTTTACACTTTTTTCACTACAGGGGTTACAATTACGGAAAGCTTTTTGCGTGAATAGCATAAAAAATCTCTTAAATTCCGGGAACGGGTGGACTTTCAAAGTTTTAAAGTGGACTACGATTTATTCTATATTATTTTACATATCTGTGCTAAATTTCAGGCCGATAGGTTCATTTTTGAGGATTTGTATACGAACGACATTTTATTCGGCAAAATCGCCACACATGGCAACCACGATCCTTATTTCAAACTTTTTTCACTACAGGGGTTACAATTACGGAAAGATTTTTGCTTGAAGAGCATAAAAAATCTCTTAAATTCCGGGAACGGGTGGACTTTCAAAGTTTTAAAGTGGACTACGATTTATTCTATATTATTTTACATATCTGTGCTAAATTTCAGGCCGATAGGTTCATTTTTGAGGATTTGTATACGAACGACATTTTATTCGGCAAAATCGCCACACATGGCAACCACGATCCTTATTTTACACTTTTTTCACTACAGGGGTTACAATTACGGAAAGCTTTTTGCGTGAATAGCATAAAAAATCTCTTAAATTCCGGGAACGGGTGGACTTTCAAAGTTTTAAAGTGGACTACGATTTATTCTATATTATTTTACATATCTGTGCTAAATTTCAGGCCGATAGGTTCATTTTTGAGGATTTGTATACGAACGACATTTTATTCGGCAAAATCGCCACACATGGCAACCACGATCCTTATTTCAAACTTTTTTCACTACAGGGGTTACAATTACGGAAAGATTTTTGCGTGAAGAGCATAAAAAATCTCTTAAATTCCGGGAACGGGTGGACTTTCAAAGTTTTAAAGTGGACTACGATTTATTCTATATTATTTTACATATCTGTGCTAAATTTCAGGCCGATAGGTTCATTATTTCGAAAGTCTTTTTCCTCACCAAATAATTTTTTTTTCAAATTAATTAAAAATTTTAAAACCAGCATTTTTTTGGTGGCACCCCTCTGCTGGTGGCACCCGGTGCAGTCCGCATCCCTCACATGGCGACACTGATTTTCTAAATTCTTAATACAATGAAAAAGTACATTCTTAAGCTACAATCAGAAACTTTTAGAGGGACCTTCAGATTATCTGTTTGTCCGATTGCTGTTAGCTTGGCTCTGAAATGATAAGACGGATTTTAATGAAGCTTTCTGTATTTTAAGTGAAAACTATGAGATGCATTTTATTTAATCAAAATCTTTTTGTTAATATTTAAGATATATTGTAAAAGTGCATTTAATGATACTAATATCCTGATGAAGGAATGAAAACAAAGAACTATACAAATAGCCAAATGATGATCGTATGTAAGGTTCAAAATTTCAATAACGCTTTGATAACATCACTTTTTAAACGACGAAATTTATGAAATCTGTTATGCAATATAACGAAAAAGAAAGTCTATAAAAGATCACATGCAGTGTTAGAGAAAGAGAAAAACTCTTGAGAGAAAAAAATAAATCATGGTAATGATGCTATTTTTCAGCTAACAGACTGTTTACTTTTTGTAATAAAAATATTGAAAGAAATCCTTAAAGAATAAAATGCGATAAAAATGCAATATCTTTTAGTGCATTGGAATATTTTGTTGGACGAAGTATATTGACAAGACCTGAGATTCTCTAAGCCAAAATATTACATTTTGACTCAGAATCTCAGGATTTTATTAAAATTTTTGGAGCTTTTGAAAATAACTATATGAAAATAACTCAATTTTGATGAAATTTGGTAGCCATAAATCACATTTTGAAGATGCATTCATTCCATTTAGAAAAAAAAAGTTTTCAAACGATAAATAGTTACTTTTTATGCCAAAAATTTAATTTCATTTGTCACAACTAAGTTTCATTTTATTCGCTTAAGTCCATTGTGCGATACGTTAACAAACATTTATGCGTTTTGAAAAGATGTTCTCAAAATTTCAAAATCTAATCAAAATTAATAGAAAATTCGAAACCTATAGTTTAAATCATTTCACTAAATTTCATTTTAGCCATAGTCGAGATTCCGTGATGCGCGAACAAAAGTTTACGCATGACAGAACGTCAAACTTTTCTTTTGGCGGTCTTACTGGGATCCCAAGTGCTTGAGACGGACAGAAATCGCCAAAATTTTTATTTCCAAGTAATGTACAGACAAAAGTCTAGTTTTATTTATATAGATATACTATATAAAATAGCTAAACATGTGTTTCTTCCCTGACTAAAAATAGACTGGATCGATTAAAACGCGTTTTTTTACATAATGATCCCTGTTGTCCGCAGAAGATTTAAAGATAATGAAATCCAAAATCCGGTCATTGGAAATAAGGTTTGAACCGTAAACTTTTTTTTTCATATTCACGTTTCACGTTTACCCTGACACGGAGTGCAATAATTCTGTTTTTTTCCTTGCAATAATGTCGACGGTAAACGGAGGGACTACCAGTCTGTTCGTTGCGTAGCGGCAAAAGGATTGATTCTAGGCCTACCAAATTTAGAATGCAGGCTTCCTAGGAAAGTTCCTCACACATCTTGAAACGGCTTTTTCGAAATTAGCATTAGAATTTATTTCAAATATTTATGCCTTTATCAAAAATTCTTTAAGTTGTTTACTTAATATATAACTGTAAAAGTTTTTTTAGTATGTATCCGCAGCATTTAGAAGATCTGCTTGAAATTTTCCATACAAACGAAGACACAAATGTAAAATGACATAGAGAAAGTTGGAGAAACTACAATATAGTTCTACGAAACGATGTGAAGTTTGTTCTTTTTTAACTTTAAGAAGACCATTGAGATAGAATGTGTATGGGAAACAAAGTAATTATTATTATTATTTTTTTAATTATGTTCCAATCGAATAAACTCCCGTTAAAAGAAAGTCAACTTTTTCCTTTACGAAGAACGGGTTCTCAGCTAGTGCATAATAAAAGAACCAAAAATATTTAGGGGAAAAAAATTAAGATAAAACATTTTACAGAAAAGGCAGAGACACAGCTTGCATAAATAATAAAATAAAACGATATATAAACTTGCTGTATAAATACCTTCCTCCCCAAAATAATTTTGTCGCAACATTATACGTCGATCGCCTGAAAAGAGATAAGATAAAGAAAAATTTTTAATTGTATAAAAAATATATGTACGTTTGGATTAGTATAAAGCCATTTCATACTTTCAATATACTTACTTCCATTCTTTCTTTTTCAGTATTTTACCTAAAAGGATTTCAGACCTGAAAAATAATCATATACATAAATCAAACAAAATAATATTATATTTTGATATTAATAGTAAATAAACACTGTGATTGAAAATAACACAGGATTTATTGTAGTTAATGAAACACGTAAAGAATTTAAACTGTCAGTTTATCAAAGTTCTCATTGGTATGTTATAAACGAGAATTATGAAACAAGCATTGAATCTATCTCTGGCAACTTTAATATACAAATCAGCATTATTTAGTTAAGTTCGATGTGTTGATGAATTTTCAAATATGTCGAATGTTTTATTTTTTTCCAAATATGAGTGACATTTATCGTAAAGATAACTTTATGTAGTTTTCTATTTTTGTCTTCCTATAACGTCATAGCTCTCGAAAAACTACAATACATTACAAATGTTGGTTGCAATACATGTATTGCAAAGCTGTCGCTTTACAAAGCGGATCAAAAATATTAATTTCTTTTTTAACAAATTTTCCCGAAAATCAAATTAGGGCTTTTAATACCTATTAATTATGGTCTTCTGGATAGGATATTTCGCAAACGATATAAGACACAACGCTAGTGAAAATAAAGGAACTAGAAAAATGTGGAGCTTTCTCGATTTAGCAATGAAAATATACTTATACGCAAAAGTAACTTGATTAAAAGCCCTAAAATTCAAATCGTTCCAGATTAAATCACTAGTAGAAATAAGTAGCTAATTTTGGGTAAAAGTGCGCCATATGAAGATTTAGTTTTATTTTAAAAACTAGCTGAAGTACCCGTCGTTGACGAGTTAGTACTGAATGCAAATTTCCAAAAAGCAAAAACTTTCGTCAGCATTATAGGAGGAGTACACAGAATGGATGTAGTATGTTGTCAAAATAAAGAAAGCGAAGTTATAATTTTTATGTATTGTTAAAATATGACAGGTTAGAGAGTAACTAAGTAATATCATTTCATTCGCTTTAGTCGTAATTATGTGATGCGCGAACGAATATTTACGCATATTGAAATAATTTTTGCAAAATCTCAAAATCTAATCAATATTTTTGAAAAATTGGAAGCCTAGAATTTAAGTTGAGTGACAACCTATCATGTCACCAAATTTCGTTTCATTCCCTGCAGTCTTTATTTCGTGATGCTGGAACAAAATTTCAGCATTTTAAAACGATTTTCACAAAATCTCAAAATGTAATCTTGAACAAAGATTCATTCAGTTTTAAACGATTTTCGCAAAATCTCAAAATCTGATCGATTTTTTTAATTAGATGTTTATAGTTTAAGGTGAGTGACCACCTATCATTTCACAAAATATCATTTTTTCACCTTTGCAGTTACATGATGTGCGAACACAAATTTACGCAGTTTGAAACGATTTTCGCAAAATCTCAAAATCTAATCAAGATTTTGAAAGATTTGACGCCTATGTTTTAAGTTGAGTAACCACAATCATGATACCAAATTTCATTTCAATCACTTCAGTCGTTTTTACGTAATGCTTGAACACGAATTTACAAAGTTTGAAACGAGTTTCGCAAAATCTCAAAATCTAATCACGATTTTTTTTAAATCAGCGCCTATGTTTTAAGCTGAGTGACCACCAATCATGATGCCAAATTTCATTTCAATCGCTTCAGTCGTTTTTACGTGATGCCCGAACACAAATTTACGCAGTTTGAAACGATTTTCGCAAAATCTCAAAATCCAATCAATTTTTTTTTTTAATTCGACGCCTATGTTTTAAGTTGAGTGACCACCTATCATGACACCCAGTTTCATATCATTAGCTTCAGTCGTTTTTACGTGATGCTTGAACAAAAAAAGCGTCACGGACAGAATGACAGAACGACAGACAGGCAAACTTTTTTTTTTGAGGGTCGTACCGGATTCCAGGTGCTTGAAACGGATAGAAATCGCAAAATTTTTGAATTCCAAGAAATGTACAGACAAAAGTCTAACTTTATTTATATAGATGACACATGAAATCTATGGGGACATTTAGTGTAACAACAAAATTAAATTAAATATGTTCAAAGAGTCCACCAGATGCAACAACACACACACGCACACACACACACACACATATATATATATATATATATATTTATATTTATATTCATTAGAGTGTTCCTTGTTGTCTTACTTTTAAATTTGCAACTTCCCGCCCCTAGTTTTTTTCCGTTTGCTTCAAGATTAACCGATTCAAATTTTTGGGTCGATTAACATATTTTAACATGTGCTGACTTGAGAGAGAATATGAAAGATGAAAGCCATAATCGGGCTTTGGCGCTGTTGGCGATGCTTTTCTGATTGTTGTCATTCTATTAGTCTTCTTCAAGTACTTGACAGTAATACTTAACAGTTTATTATTAATAAGTGATCAATTCATAGGATCCGACAAATTTTCAGAAAAGAATCTGCTGACAGCATAAAAAGAGCATTTCGAAATGTTTCTATAACTGAAATTATACTGGGTAAAGAGCAAGCAAGTGCTTTTTTGGACTGTTTGACACATAGGCACCTTGAAACTAAGGCTCAGATTTTGCGCGGTAGCACAACTGTTTTACACACTGACAGCTTAAATAGAGCATCAATTCTTTTAAAACAAAAGATTATAGAAAATGTTGTATTTGTTCATTTCCATGCCGTCATCACTCATATGACCTAATTTTTTCTAAGTGTACTTGAAAATAAAATGCTCAAGGTAGAGAGAAATTCTGACATACTACTTTTAGAAATGACTAGAGAAAAAATTGAAGAAACGTCCATATTAATAATATCAAAAATGAAAAAGAACATATGGAACGTCATCAATGAGACAGAAATTAAAGAAATATTAATAATTTTGGAAAAAGAATTAAACAAAAAAAATATTGAGAGACGGCATTAAAGAACTTACCAAAATATGCATAATGTTTTTTGGAGGATATCCTGAAAATAAAATATTCGTGTTCGAGTGCTAGGCATCAGGCTTGATGTCACGATTAATTTGTTTTTTAAAAAATGGCTTTTTTTTCAAACCTGGGCAGAACCTTTGATGGCTCCTGGCAAGACCTTAGCTTCTTTAAATCTTATACGATCTTTAAAAAAATTATACGAAAGGCTTAACGAAACACTTTCACGAGCAGTTACATGCAGCACTTCTGGTATTTATCAGAAGAATTGTCAATTTTATCATTTTTTCAATGGGAATGTTTATGTATAAGTGAAATTGAAATTCTTGAAAACCTAACTCGTCGTCTTACACATGGAACGGGCATCTTATATTGAGATTGAAAAAAAAAAAAACATGCTAAATCGTTAAAGAAAATATCCACACTATTTTTAAGTTCTGCAGCAAGAATCATATGAAGGTATTGATATATATACTATGAGTTGGCCATTTATTGATAATAATTTTTAATTAATAACACTGAGTATTTTATTTGTTCTAAACACATCGTATCACCCATTGGAAAAATTGAAAATTGTGGATCAAGCCAGCACGGGTAAATTTCATCCTATTGGAATGCAGCATTGGTAGGTTTATGCGATCAAAGGAACCATTTTAGAGGGCGGACGAAAAAATTTCAGCATATTTTTTTTTTTTTTTTTTTTAACCGAAAATAAGTGACACCCTATAATGTTCATACTATTATTAACCTCTTGTTTCTCTGAGTCCATTCAAATAAATAATTCGGCACTTGGTTAAGAAATTTGAATTATTTGTTTACTAAAATCATTTTGCAGTAAAATGAAGGTAAGAGTGCTTACCTTATTAAATTATCAATGTAATAAATACCTCGACTAAGTTCAGGAATAGTTGTGACTGTTATGCAAAAACGACATGGTACACACATTCAGAATACATAACTTTCTAATTGAATTATGAAGTTTTGCTTGGATGGGCCGTTACTGTTGGAGAATCTGTATGGAACTTAAGATGCTATTCGCGTGATTATTTAAAATGACTTACATGCATTTTAACCACTTATAAAATTGAATTTATATGTTAATATCATCTAATAATTAATCATTTAATAATTGAAAGAATGCAATCAATACATGTTTGTAATTTATGTTTCGCTATGCTTTATTGTTTTTTAAATATGTAATATAAATTCCAAATTTTGCTAAGGGATCCTGAATTCACACTCTTATGATACATTGATGATAAACAAAAGTCATTTTACTAGACACTTTCTTCAAAGAAGGCTACCTTTAGAAGTTCGAGAGCTCTGTTAATGTATCCAGAATTCAGCTTCTAACATGCATTTAATTTTCATACACTTCATCTTATAAATAAAAATGAAATTCTGTTTGTTTGTTTGTTTGTTTGTTTATTTGTTTGTTTGTGGATTTGAGTTGTATACAAATCCACAAAAATGGACCTATCAGCCTGAAATTTTGCATAGATATGTAAAATAATATAGAATAAATCATAGTCCACTTTAAAATTTTGAAAGTCCACCCGTTCCCGGAATTTAAGAGATTTTTTATGTTCTCCACGCAAAAAGCTTTCCGTAATTGTAACCCCTGTAGTGAAAAAAGTGTGAAATAAGGATCGTGGTTGCCATGTGTGGCGATTTTGCCGAATAAGATGTTTTAAATTCTCAAAGTAAAAATAAAAGAATAATAATGATTTTTTTTGTTAGTTTATATTCGTAAGGTTATATTTTTTTAAATTATAATATCGTGTGCATGGGAAATCGGAGCAGGAATGAAATGTTTTATACGCAAAACAATAAGAATTGAAGATTTCCGAGGCTAATATGTTAAAATTTTTTAGTTTGGCGAAAAAATAAAATGGCTCAAATGCCGAGAAAGTGAGTTCTAGCGGTTTGCACAGTTTCCGGCTTGGCGAATTTACTGAGAGCTTAAGGAAACGGATTTTTGAAAACAAGTACAAAGGTTTTATTAGAATACAGCGTTAAATTTTAATGATCCCTGCGAAAATAATGCAGTTATTAAGGGATTTCAAGCGATCTATCTTCAGCATTCTCGCGATTTTGAGGAGGATTCTAACGCTTGGCGCTATTTATCGTAATTTAATCGTCTGATATTTGGGTTATGAATACACCTGCGTATAAGTTTTTGAAATTTTCATTCAGTTGGAATTGTGCATTTTTCAGAGCAGCTTTTCTGCATCTAATGTATTACATCCAGAAGAAAGGATGTTAGAAATATCAATTTTAATTTTGTTTAATCACACTCATGAATAATGATACACTTTCCAACTTAATAAAAGAAGGAACGAAAATAGGGAAGACCCATGGATTATAACTCTTTTTATATATAGCACTTTAGTGCGTATTTAAAAATCTGAAAGTGTGTCAGATTTTCCATGATTCTAGCGCTTGGCGCAATTTAATGAGAGGGTATTTTTAAAAACAAGCGTAGGTTATCTTATAAATAAAAATGAAATTATGTTTGTCAATTTGTTGATTTGGGTAGTATACAATTCCACAAAAATGGACCTGTCAGCCTGAAATTTTACACAGATATGTAAAATAATATAGAATAAATGATAGTCCACTTTAAAACTTTGAAACTCCACTTAAAAACGTTTTCCTCCTGAAGGGTTCCCTTAATTTCCGTTCCCGGAATTTAAGAGATTTTTTATGTTCTCCACGCAGAAAGCTTTACGTAATATTAACCCCTGTAGTGAAAAAAGTGTGTGAAATAAGCATCTTGGTTGCCATGTGTGGCGATTTTGCCGAATAAAATGTTTTAAATTCTTAAAGTAAAAATAAAAGAATAATAATGATTTTTTTAGTTTATTTTTTTAATTATAATATCGTGTGCGCATAAGAAATGAGAGCAGGAATGAAATGTTTTATACGCAAAACAATGAGGATCGAAGATATCCGAGACTATAATATGTAATTTTTTTTAGTTTGGCGAAAAATAAAATGGCTGATAGGCCGATTTTTAGAGTGTGAGTTCTAGCGGTTTGCACAGTTTTAGGCTTTTTGGCTCAATTTACTGAGAGCTTAAGGGAATAGCATTTTTGAAAACAAGTGTATAGGTTTTCTTAGAATACAGCATTAAATTTTAACTATCCGTGCAGAAATAATGCAGTTATTAGGACATTTCAAGCGATGTAGCTTCAGAATTCTCGCCAATTGAGTACATTGATTTAACTTGGGGGAAATCCGCCAAATTTCAGAAAATTGAAATCTTCCCATTTAGTACATCGAGGTAACGATGAATAAAACATGTTATAGTTGATAATTTAAAAAATGCGGCTGTATTAAGGGATTCCACTTTTCAAATAAATGCCTGGCGGTCGAACCATTTCCCATTTTGATTGCTGCTAAGTCAATGCTTCGAATGATTCCCTGAAAAAACTCTTGCAAAATGGCGTATGCTGGCACTTTGGCGAGGCTTAGATTTGAAACTGGATTTTACTTGAGACTGGTATATACGTATAATAAGACTGGTTATAGATAAAAATGAATGTTGGTATGTGTGTAGGAGGTTGAAAAACTCCAGCACCGTTTCACCGATCACCATGAAATTTGGTTCACCTAAGTCTTTTTTCATGGAGAAGGTTTTTATGCTATCCGTTTTCCTCTAACTTTTCACTAGGTGGCGCAGCAGAACGTCGAATTCTATTCCGTTTAGCCGTTTGCTATGCGAATATCGTCCAACAAATTTCGATGAAATTTGGTACACGCGAATATTAGAACACGGAGAATATTTTTCACTATCCATTTGCTGTAACTTACCGCTAAATAGCGCTGCAACGCATCAACTTCTATACCGTTCTACTGACCGGCATAAAATTTTTTATACTTACACATTTGAGAACGAAGAATATATTCTAACTGCGTTTCTTTTGATGTTACTCACCACTAGATGGCACTGCAATGCATTATTATTTTAACTCGCCACTAGATGACGCTGCAGCAGGCCAAATTTTTGACCATTCAAACGGTGGCTATGAAAATCATTATACATAGCTATTTGAACAATGAGAATATTTTGGCGTTATACATTTTGCTACAACTCGCCACATGACGGCGCTGTAGCAAATCATTACTTTAATTAACCACTAGATGGCCCTGCAGTGTATCACTTCTTGACTGTGCGAATAATCGCTATGAAAATAGGTATACATAGATATTTGAACACGGGGAAGAGTTTGGCACGATCCATTTTCCTATAACTTGACACTAGATGTCGCGTCAACACATGAACTTCAAGACTATTCAGCCGATCGTCATGAAAATTCGTATACATCGATATCTGAATGCGAAGAATATTTTTGCCGTATCCGTTTTGCTAAAACTCGCCACTAGATTGTGCTACGCCGCATCGCCTTCTGCACCGTAAAAACGATTGCCTTGAAATTCAGTATGCATGATTATTGAACACAATATAACGCGATATCCATTTTGCTATATCTCTTTATTACAATAAATAGTAATGACAACAAATATTAATATCAAAAAGTCCATTCATTCCCGTGCGAAGAACGGGTACTTCAGCTAGTAGACTATATAAATAAATAAAATAAAAGACCCATTACTTTCCACCAGCATACACATCCGCCGTGTCGAACAGGTTTATTCCATTTTCATATGCTACTGACACAATATCTTCAGCCACCTGAAAAAAAAGCGAACTACATAAGATATAAATCGAATCTTTCCGAAAATTGTTGATCAAAATATATTGTATATTAAACTGCTAAATTTGCTGTCGACACGGTTCTTGTTTATTATACCATGGCTAATCCTTTTTGTATGTATAAAATATATAAAAAAAAGGCACACAGGCTCGATCGAAAAATATGTTTTTAATGGCACATAAATCGGTCTAGCAAAATACGTCTAATAACAGGACAGTTGCATGTAAAAAAGTAAAAACAAAGACAACTAATAATACAGGGTACAACAACAACAAAAAACATACTATAAGCACGAACCGGGTATTTGAATGATGCCTGACTTACAAAAGTGCTAGATTTTCGACTCACTTTAATTTTGAACCAAAAAGTCTGATAGACCGCGCTATGTAACAAAGACTTTGACAAGAGTTTCAGTAGAGCTCAGTAGATATGTGCTGTGAGAAAGATTTGATTATGTCATTTTTCAGTAGGACGACGCGCTGAAATAAACAGTCGGATATCTATTATCAATTTCTTGAATATAATTGATAGGTACTTGATACTGGAAGATTAATTAAAATAAGAATTCTCGAATTGTAGAATTCAGTACCGTTATTTATCGACTTCAACATAATAAATATGAATAATTTGTAGCAAATATGTATTATGTTGAAGTCGATAATTCACAATTATTTAATTAAATGTTCAAACAACTGCAAATCTCTTTATAATATTCTGTTCCTTAATGGTGGCGACAAAACATAAAAAAGCCTTAAAACATTCATAAGTCGTTGACTTGAGGAACTGAATTTAGTGATAGAAAATGGTGTAAATATACAATTATAAAAGATGATAATTTGTAAATTTTTCATACTAGAGTAATCATCAATGTTATTTCCTAGAAAGAAAATAAGATATAATACAATATTTTTAAATAATCGCTGAAAATGTGTGATAATAGGAAATTATGTCAAACGACCACTAGGTGAGTGGAAGCTTTTTAATGCTCTTAGATAACATTATCTAAAAGAAAAATTATCTTTATTTCCATTTATATAATCTGAACATCAGCAAGAGATAGTTTTGAATTTAATTAAACATGCAATTTTGTGCAATTTAAGTGCTTTATAATGGAATTTTATTCAGATATATCAGTTCGTGTATACGTGTGTTATTTTTTTTTCTTTCTAAAATTTTAAGATGTGTGTACATTTTCTATACGTAATCACACTACAATCCAGATGAAAGTAAATGTTAAGGAATTAAGTATGCTTTTAAAAATGATTATTTCACCGATATTAACTGACCCAGCAAACACCCACAGTTTCTCTGAACGTCTATTAACGTTCAGAAGACGTTTTCTGAAAGTTAATAGACGTTCAGAGAACCTGTGTGTGTTTGCTGGGGCATTTTTGTCTTTCACACGTAAAAAGAGTTTAACTCGTTTTTAAAGATAAAAGAAGCTCAAAAAGTTTATGAGAAATTGGTACCTCACAAAATACCCGAGTTCAATGCTTGCGATTAAATCTAGTAATTAGATCACTTTTCACTAACCGTTATACTGCCGTTGACTAACGTGATAAAATTTCAAATTTTCTCTGGCTGTAAATTTACTTTTTTCACGAAAGTTGGCGATACATCGCTGAATTTCCATACATGGAAACCAATTGGGGCAAATAAAATGTAGATAGTTTTTACGAGTCTTACAAACAGCTAAAAGATTTCGAATCTGGCATTTTAGGAGGTTAAGATTCTTAAACATTTTTGATTTTTGTTTTTACAGTTATCAAATTGCCAAGTACCACAAAGACTTAACTTTTGTGTTGTTGTTGTTGCTTATGCTGTCTGGCGGTGCGAGCCCCCCCCAGAAAGGTAGGCGATAGGCAGAGGGGGGGCGTCTTCCATTTTCAGTGGTCCCCAGTGGGAGGAAGTCGGACTTTAGCCCGGGGTCCCCCCAATTTTGAACTAATTCCAGAGAAGGGACCAACCCCCTGAAATCGGCACCCCCAGAGGTTGCGTTAAACCGGAAGGACATCGCAGCCACGACGGATTTTACATGCACCAGCTCCCATCAGCGTACACGGTCCAGCAGCAGTCGATCCTGAGAGGGCGTCCCAAGCACTGGCCAAGCCGGATACTGCTTCACTTTGCCGTGTTCTTATGGGAACGGAGTTTACCGCCCAGAGCACTGCGGGACGCAAATTTTGTTTTGAATCAAAATAGAGTATTGGATTTTTTATTAATCTTATAAACAATGGTGTAAATATACCGTTGAGGTCTTTTGCAAATTCATCGTAAGGGGCAATTCCTCAATGATAATAAAGCTCTACCAACGTTATAGTTTCATTTCAATGAATCACTGCGTAAAGTACGTACAAACGCTATTATAAATAGTTTTTGTATTTTTCGTTGACTTTCTAGTAACTTTTAATTTAAAGAATGTATTGTATTAAAACAGTAATTTTATATTTAATCAAAATTTTAATTATTAAAATTCCTTTTGGGGGGCTTTCTGTTCAGCAAGCGTCAGCGACATCAAAGTTCAAATTTAGGGCCATGAAATGCTCGGTAGATAGAATAGTAAAGTTGAGTAATTCTTGATTGCCCCATAGAGTTTTTTAAATAGGTTTTGATCACTTTTAAATTTGAAAATTATTATTCAGCGCTAGCTGTAGTCACAGGAATGATTACAAAAACCAGAAATGCAGAGCACACTTGGCGATAGCTTAAAGACATAAAATGATTCTTTATGATTAATAAATCAGCATGTTCTCGTATCGAAGATGACTTTTCTATTTCGTGTCTAACAGCAGAGGGAAATTTGAGAATATCCTTGTGGGGAACGTGACAGATCTCGAGTCTCTTTTTTTTATAATGTAACTGTGGTGAAGTGAAACAGCAGTAAAATATAATTTTGAGACGGTTCCCATGGGAAGACCACACAAGTAGACCGTAAATTAGAAGAGGCGCCAGGCAATGGACAGTCTGGACACTATAGCACAATGAACTGTCAACGTTAAAATATTTATGGCCGAAAATATTTATGGCCGAAAATGATATGCAAATTTGGCGGGGTATAGTCCCGAATGATCCACCTACATGTATGGGATTCGACGAGAGGATGCATTAATTCCCCGAGACGAACAAATCAGAAACTCCAGCCAATGATGTAAGAGGGGGTAAGAAAAGAGGAATCAACCCCGTGGGAGAAGAAAAAAAGACGACAGAACGAGTGTGCTAAAAAAAAGAAGCAGAGCAGAGTTTGAAAAAGGTGTGAACGGACTAAAAAAAAAAATCAGTGTGTGCTTCGAATCAATATGATCAAGTTGTGTTCAAAAGAAACATGGAATCAGAGGCCAGATGATGGCTTAAGAGAAAAACAGCGGTTCCAAGAGGACACGCGTCGATCGTGTCTTGTGTAAAGACGGCTACCTCATCAGAATGGTGAATATTTACAGTAATCTATTTATTATTTGCGTCTCAAAACTTTTGTGGATACCCCTTATCCTCCAAAACCACATCTCCCCCAGACATGTTTAAGTTTAAAATTATGTCAATATCGTCTGTTAATTAATATTAGTGGAATGACTAAGAATAAATGGTATTTAGTTGCAATTCATAGAGTCTTTAGTTTTTTTAGTGTTTTGGTGTATGTCAATCATTTTTCAATTTTTTCAGCGTAATACTAGGAGTACTTGCCAGGCAGGTTACGCGCGGCATAATACCACTATACGATCATCTTAGGCTTTAGTTTTCCTCAAATTTTAACCACTGCTGCATACAAACCACCACAGTAACAAGTTCTAAAGCCCTTTCCAATCAATTGGTGTCATTTAAATCTTACAAAGTGGCAGGCTGCAAGACACTGAATTTGGAATTAATTTCATTCATTCCAAGGAAACGCGCATTCATTTCACTTATTATGTCCCATACATGATAGAATACGCTTTATCCCTTTAACGCGCAGTGGTTGGCTCGACTTGGGATCACCAAACTCTGACGTTCTGACTGTTGCCAGTCACGAGGAATAGATTGGATTTCTATAAAAATAGTTGCGGGTGACATAGCTCCACGAGAATCCTTTACTTTTTAGCACGTCATTTCACGTAAAAAAATGGTCACGGTTCTTTTTAACAGCACTGGCATCTGCTGGAAAATGGAAGAATGCGAAAACAGTTGGATCGATTGCCCAATGCTGAAAAAAGGGTAGCTGTTGCCATTGCTCGACTTAACTACAAGCAAGATGGCGGACGATCGAAACGTTCATCGCGTGCCACAGATCTAGAGACCCTTTTTTGACGACAGCTTTTTTCAGCCAAAAAAAAGGGTCTCTAGATCTGTGACACGCGATGAACGTTTCGATCGTCCGCCATCTTGCTGGTAGTTAAGTCGAGCGATGGCAACAGCTGCCCTTTTTTCAGCATTGGGAAAGGGTTGCGCCTCAAAGGGTTATTGTGTACGTGGCCCTCTCTGGTCTGGATCCCCTCTAAGTCCGAGGGCTATTTGGCAAAGTGCTCGTCCTGCCGCTCTATTGTTACACCACTGATAACACATGTTTGGGGAATAATGATCATGTTGGAAATAGTAATGCATTTAAGTAACGAAAAAATTAAAATTGCAAGCAATGGAATTACCTGTTCAGATATGTGGGATCCAAAAGTAACCCAGGTACCTATGGAAAGAAAAAAAAAAAAGAATACTCAACTTAATTTCTATTGGAATAAGGACAAATTCATGACAAAGAAAGAGCGTTTGGTTACCTAAACCAATAGCAGAAATCCTTAACCCGGACTTCCCGAGATTTCTGAAAAAGACCAGCATAACATATAAATGAGATGTCCGTGACTAACATTTGAATGGATAAAAAGCAAATCATCTTCAAAATAAATTTAGCATCTCATATGAATTTTTTTATTTGCAAAAACGAGTACTTTCAAAAAAATTTAAAATTTTAACTTAGAATTTTATAGAGGGCAAGTGACCAGCAAAAATATCAAAATTACTTACACAAAAAACATTTCTTATGACCTGAGGTTTCGATACTCACTTGTATTTTACAGAGAGTAGCACAACTAGTTCAGAAGACGTTCAAAACACGTCTTTTGAACGTTTTCAGAACTAGTTGTGCTGTAAGGGAATGTAACTTTTTTTTTCTTTCGTGCAAAAATAGGTACTTAATACATACTGAGTTAGGTATTTAGCTACCCACTTCACGTACAATGTTCTGCTGAGCACTGAATTAAAATGTTTCTTAAAAATAAGTCTCAAATAGGTAATTTTAAAACAATTATGCAAGCAGACATGTCATATGATTAGAAATACGTAAATAAAGATTAAATAAGATTGGTTTGAGATATTTCCCTGTATTCATAAATCTGAAAATTATTCAAAAAGTTTGAAATTGTTAGAAATATAATTTCTTTCGCATATACTTATCATTTATAAGAGTGCTTGCTTTCACATATTCCACTTAACACGCTCAATCGAGTGAAAGAAACAGTATTTATTATAACTTTTAAAAAATATATTCCACATTCCTAAATTTTTACTTTGGTCAAGGATGGCATTAATTGTGTTTTCAAAGAACAGCTCTGCAAAGTTTTAAATATCGTTTTAAAATTACATTTAGGCATGAAGGTACAAAATTCAGACGATTATATTAGAAGAAACTAATTCAGGATTATTTAAAGGCATTTTTATACAATTACATTTATTATAGAAAACAATACATAAATATTTACATCATTGTTTTTTATGATTTCAATACACTGCAACATGTTCAAGATGTCTAGTTAGTCATACTTAATTTAACTTATGATTAAGTTACGGACTATATTACAGATAAAATTTCATGAGAATTAATTCGCAATACATTTTAAACTTCAAACTTTATGAATGCAGTGTGATTAAATCAGCACAAAAATAATAAAAAAACTATTTTCAAAGTCCACTGTTACCTTAAATTTTAAGTTACATGTACATAACTGAATAATACAATATGGATCTTTAAATGCCAAAACTCAAGCGGCATCTGCACGGACATTTAAATTTCTCCGTTACTACCGACAGTCTAAACAAGAAGCATTCTTGTTTTATTTTTATAAATAATCGAATTTCCACCTTTAAAATGACATGAGAGATGATACGAATAACCAAAACATGAGAGAAAAGCGATTGTAACATATTTAGTTACTGCCAGCCATCTTCGATCATCCATCACATCTGTAATGTTTTTCGGAAGCCCCTTATTTACGACGAAGCCAATTTTACATGCTCAAAATTGTTTGAGTATGTTCCTTAGGGAAACGGATTTCAAACGTAGGTGTTGCAGTTATTAAAGAGCTGTTCTTGTGTACTGCTGTCGAGCAGTTTTATGTTTCTGTGATAATGTTTCAATGGAAAGCTTATGCTAACATTTTAAAGCCTCTCGGATTGCAAAAATTACTGTCAGCATTTTTGCAACTGTTTTCGGTGGATTCAAATGCTAGTTGAACGTATTTTTTATCGATGGAAAAAGAAATCACTTATTTCTTTTAATTTGATTTAAAAAATAAGTAAGAAGTAATGAAAACTAAAAGTGTAAAAAAAAATAATAATAAAAATATATCTTTATCCCTGTGCATATTATATTTTGCATATATTTCATTAGAAATTTTAATAGCCTATTTATAATGAAACTAGCAGATTTAACAAATATTGATAGTAAAATTATCCAGGCCAGATCTTTGTTTTCAATAAATAAGTTAATTAATTAATAGGGATCCAGGTTATCCATTAGTACAAATCACTCAAAAACAATAATACTTGATTCCTTAAAAAAGGATAAGGAAAGAAAATTAAGAAAAGGAACGGGGCACTACGAAAGTGAAAAATAGTGTTCTTCTATTATTGAAATAATTATGTATTTCAGGGTAAAAACATTTCAACTTAATTAAAGAAACTCAGATACAAAAAATGAATAAATAGTAAAAGCAAAATAATGATTCGTGCCTAGCATTTGCGCAACATTGGACTTCAGCTGGCATGCGAAACTGGAAAGGTACATTGAGCAAGCCCATGATGGAAATTCTATGCCCGTTTTCTCAAAAAGAGAGGCCATGTTGTTTATTCGTACCTCATTAGCATGTGCACTCAAAAAAATGAGGCGAATGAGATGGAAAGTGTTCTATAATCGATGCTGCTTGATTTATCGTTTTTACTGCAGTGGGATAAAAGACCATTGCGTAAAAAAAAAAAAAAAAACTAAACAGCATTATGAGGAAGTTTTGTTTACAAAATAATCATTTAGAAAAGCCCCTTTTATGTATAATATACCCTCGGTTAAAGAAAAAGAGGTTATTTTCTTGACGCGCAAGCTTATACAAGGTGTTCCAAAAGAGTGGTATCGAGCTTTAATTCTTTATCTATTAGAGATAAGTAGACAATGTAAATTGAAAAAATGTTCGAAATAATACTCCGTTAAGAACAAATTCCTCTCGTTAATTTTAAAAAAAATCCACTTTTTAAATTTGTATACAACACCCGTTCTAAACAATTCTCAATTAGTAAAATATGCCCTATACACTCATGAGATGACATACATAATTTGAGATCTAAGCTTAAAATGTGTCAGGTATATGAAGATAAATATAACGCTGACTTAAACCACTTTTCAATGGTTCTCGAAGGGGAAAAAATCACGTCAAATGATCGCATTTCGCGGGCCGTACAGACATAACGAAAGAAAATCTTTTATTCCACTCTAGCAATAAATGTTTAAGTTCAAAATAATATATAGTCTACGATCATCTTTCTTTAGATATCTGTGGGACGGTGTATGATGAAAGGTTCAACTTTGGTACATCCCCTCCTTAGTGTATGAGTCACACTTTACTAATTGGGAATGTTTTCGTACCGGGGTCGTAATTTTTTGAAAATTGTGGTGAGGAATTTTTTATTAACGGAGTGTTATTTCCGACATTTTTTTAAAATTTACACTAGCCACTTATATCTAATAGGTAAAGAATTAGCGCCCATTACCACTTTTTTTTGGGACACCCTGTAGAGTGTTGTGTGCTCTGATCATTCCACACTAGTGACGTAACTTCATCAAAATAATAAGTTGTCTTCAAAATGTAAATATATCCTAATCTGTAACAAGTAAGTGCTCGCATCGATCTTCCCAGTTGAAAACAAAGACGCGGAAACGTTTGGCTCTCTTCCCAGCTACACTCCGATTCTTCGTGGTGTCGAAAAAAAAATTCGATTCTCGTTTCTACTCTTCTTTGCTATACTTGACGCTGAAACAGTTTAGCCTAGGAACAAATTGTAACAAGCGTGGTTTGTGTTTACTGTGAAGAAGAGCACATTTCATCCAATAACAGCGGGAGAAAAAGCACAGGTCTTCACATAAAATGAGAAAATATATATATATATATATATATATATTTCCTAAATTGAAATTTTACTGCGCTAAATTCGGGCATTTTTACTTTTGGCATCAATGGTACAGTAAACTTCTAATTTTAATTTAAACCACAGAAGGCATGCCACCAGCTATTGAACCTAGGACGTATCTAGAATTTTAAGTCAAAGGGGGGGGGGACCACAAAAATCAAAAGAAAAATCTTCAAAGAAATTAATCTTTGCTATTACATAATAATTTGTGGAGAAATAATTTTTATTCTGAAATACGGCAGGGCTGTTTCTTTAGATTGAAACACAAATTGTATAATTTTTGAATGACCAATGTATGTAAATGAACAAAGAATATTATAGCATCATATTAAGACCCCTTTGTTTTAACGTCATTTTAATAAGTACATCTTCAGATTTTAAATTAACATTTCCATGTACATCTAACACATTGTTTATTTTGAAAAAAATTAGGAAATTTAAATAAAAACAAATAATAATACACGCGATAAACTGAAAATAGTCATAAAAAACAATAAAAATTTTCATGTAGTGTTCTAAAATTGTTTTTGTGCAAGGAAATGTCTGTTTATACATATTTCGTATTTTTTCTGTTTTTAAACATAGTATAGCCATGTAATGTGCTTGACTGAAAACATATAAAAATAATAAATATTAAGTTTGTAATTATGTTAGTTTTTGTTTCTATTACTTAAAAATTTCATTATTCTATTTTAGAGGGAAAATTTTTAAGTTTTAGGGCAAACTTGTTTAACAATCTTTAGTGAATTCAATATCAATTGATTCATTAAATGTCATCGTAGAATGTTATTGTTTTCATGCTGCAAATTTTCAGAAACACGAATTTTTGCTTTGAAAACTTTCTGATTGTTTAAATGTCAGCAATAACAAAATATACTACGCAATTTATCCTGTAAATGTAAAAATGCAAACATTGAAAAAAAATTGAATAGGAAAAGGTCAAACGATACACATTTTCATGCAAATTTTTTCTCAGAGTTACATGATAAAATTTTTAATGTAAGTTCTTTGCACATTGACAACTTATTCAGTTCATTCAGTTCGAAGAAATTTTATATCAGCTTGAAAATAATGTTTTCAAGAGTCATTTCTGAAAGCACAATTTTGATTGTCCAATTTGATGCTGAAAAACTCTGTGCATAATTACAGGACTCCCAATCTCTTCCAATAGTGTAACAAGTTTATAAACCTCACGTACATTCTGCTTTCAATATAAATTTTGTCTTTATTTAAAAAAAAATCGTAAATTTTATCACATTAAATTTATTGGATGTGTTAATAGTCATTTTATGAATAAAATTTATGAAAACGTATTGGAATATCTCCCCCCTCCCCCCCCCCCAAAATAAGGAAGAGGGCCTCCTAGTAGGATGAGAAAATCTTCTATCAGAATTTCTTTTTAGTTTAAGATATTCCTAAAACTACAGAAAATTCTCTTCCACTGTCAAATATTTCACATAATGTGATATTTTTGGTAATTTTTAGAGTAAGGTAATATATTTTTCCATTTATTTACTGAGCAATATAAAAAATAAGTGAAATGCAGTTAATTATTCGGAAACGAGTTCATTTTCTAAAATAGCTATAATCGTTTGAAACAAGCAGTGATAAATTCTAGACATTAAAAATAAGTTATAGAAGCAATCTAAAACCTTATAATTTTATCGTCATTAACTGTAGTTTAGGTAGACAACTGCTATTAATCTAGTTCCTTTCAGAGTGCTTATTCAAAGTGATTTTTTAAACTCTTGCACAGAACTGAAACAGTTATGCCTAGAGTTAACAAGATATTCGAATCGCTTTACAGTTAAGAAAGTTTCCAGCGAGGAAATTCTATAACAGTGTTTATACTTCCCATGTGAAATATTTTGCAGTGTCAGTTGCAGAGTACTACATTCACGAATGAATTCTGATAGCTAAATTCCAACATGTGATTTAAAAAGTATCCGGTCAAAATTGCTGAGTTTTGAAGGCGAAGAAATGTGAAATTGGATTCCAGCATATCAAAAAATAAATATCGAATGTGTTAGTATGTGTCCCTAGAAACATTTTCTATAAATAAAAAGTGAGTTGAAAGCTATGACAGACCAAGAAAATGGAACTTGAGTAAAACGAGAGTGACAAGATAGTAAACAAGTAATATAATTTTTTTAAGTCAATTACTACTAAGGTCAACTAAGAAAAAATTTATTTTAGTTACTTTTCATTAAAAAAACTGTATGAACATCAAGTGTTATTCACTACAAGTTTAAAAAAATGTATTTCAACTTGAGTAATTGAATGAAAAGTATTTTATTAACGATTGAAAATTTGAATAAGATCTATAAATATACATTGAGAGAGCGTGAACTAGTAGTTGAAATTGAAAAAAATAGACTAAAGTTAGTTGTAACAGTGTATTTAGCATTTATACTTTATTATGCTTTATGCTTTGATGTTAAACTTACTACATATACCATCTTAAAATGCAATGGAGAGTGAGAAACTTCTTGTGAAAAACTGTTGTTATATTTTGTAAGATATTATTAAGAACATTTTGTACATGAAACGAATACAATAGTTTTTATTTACACTCGGATATATTCTTTGAGTAGGTGTATATACGGGCAAGGATCCCTTAGAAAGTACCCAATAAGGGCATAGCCTAGGATCCTAATGCAGTCAATCGGCCTTAATCCACAAAAAAATAAGAGTAGGTGTATTTATCTAGATATATGTTTAACTTCCAATTTCTAATCTGTAATCAAGATCGCAAAAGACATACTACCAACTTTAAGACCGTTCTAAGGACACTTCAAATTCCGACGTAACACTCGTCAAAAGAAATTACGTACAGAAATCATTTACATGCCACTGCGAATTAAAACATCCTTGAAATATTATAATCGAAGTTAAAATTCTTGACCCATCATGAGGAATGTACTTCAAGAACATTCGAGAAATAAAGTAATTTTACAAAAGATCTTAAAAAAGGCACCTTGTTCCTGGAATTTACCTGTATCTCATGGCGGCCGGGTAGGACAGGGAGACCTGCCGACTTACAGGATTCGTCGCCATGGAGCTTTCACTCGAAAGCATGCCTTCCTCCATGCATTCCAGGATAGCGATTGGCGCTCGGTTGATGCTGCCAAAATAGAAAACAGAAAAACACGACTGAGAAACCAAAAGGATAGAAGCAGGGAACGCTAAATAAGTGTTAAATGCTTTTTAATTTTTTTTTTTTTAGTCTTAACCGGTGTCTGCGGAAGATGTAGATTTAACTAGGGAGTGCAATTTCGATCCCGCGGGAACCGGATCTTGCTAGATCCCACACAAATGTTTGTGGGAATAAGACCAAAAACCCGCGGGATTGGAACTGAGAAATAAATTATTTTTATTACCATTTCACGCTACCTTCCCAATCATCAATTGGCCAAAAATTTTTGCATGAGAATAAGAACCAATGATCATGGGCGCTCATACCTATTGACAGGGAGGGGCCACAATCCCCCCTCCCAGATCCCATATTGTTGTGATTTACTTACTGGTGTTGTTGTTGTAATGTCCATGGATAGACCATTTAAAGAGGGGTGCCAGTGCCCCCGAGGGGTTTGGAATTCTACTTGTTGGTCTCTAATTTTGAACCGATTCCAGATGAGGGACCAACCACCACCTGAAATCGGCACCCCCAGAGGTATGGTTTAACAACATGGAGGACTTTGGAGCCACGACGGATTTTACGTGCACCAGCTCCTATTATCGTACACGGTTCCACAGCGGACGAGCCGAGAGGGAGATGACCCTCACAAGCACTGGCCAAGCCAGATGCTGCTTCACTTGCCATGTTCTTATGGGAACGGAGTTTTACAGAAGTGCTTCAACACAAAATATTGAACCTTTCTAGGGCAGGACCCTTGACTTGTCCCCCGACTCACAAACAATCGTATGACTGCCCATGTCTCTGATGTCTTTAAAAGGTGAACTTCAGTTAACCATGCAAAAATGTATGGCTCCTTCAGGGTTTCATACAAAAAAAGGAAAAAAAAGAAAAGAAAGAAAAGGGGAGGGGGGAGGAGAAAGCCTTTTGCCAAGTGCTTTTGTATTCTATATCAAAATTAGATCAAGACTAGGAAGAGAAGTGCCAGTTTTTTAGCAAGTAAGAAATAACTTTGTATGTTATTATGAATACCATGACTATAATTTTCATATTTATGCAAGGTATTGTATTAATTATCAAATAAGATAAATCATCATGATTAAAGTTAAACTTGATAATGCTTAAAATATTACTTTTTCCTATTTTTCTCTATTGAAATTAATTTTTAGTTGAATGACATGTCAATCCCATGGGATTGGGGGATACCTTGGGATTAACAAATCCCAATCCCAAAATTCCGCGAATCGAAAAACAGCGCCGGATTGCATTCCCTAACTTTAACGTGTTTCAAAGTAAGGTGGTAAGACTGTTGTACGAAAAAAAAAGAAAAAACTATGCGATATTTGTAGATAAATCTAAATAATTTATTTATTTCTTGGGAATGAAAGGTTTCATGATGTCTCTTCACACGTTGCACTATACACTGTAATAAGCGACAAATATGTACCAGTTGTAAATTAAAAATTAAAATGTTGCTTCAAAAATTGCAAAATGTGCCGTTCTTCAAAAAATTTTGCTCTGCAGCTTCATGTGAACGAATTTTCCCTGAAAGTTTCATAAAAGGCTAGATTTTTCGTTTACGTGTAGTTTAGGTTATGATGAATCATCCTATATTTTTTCGAGTACCCGGATCAATTAGTTTATTTTAATGTGTGTATCAAGATCATGAAGCACGATATGATTTTTCGTACTACAATCAACCTCTTTCGGTAAAATGACGAGTATAGCTCGTCATTGGTATTTCAGAGCATACAACCTAATGACGAGCTTTAAACTCGTCAGGTAGTCTCCAGATTTTACAGACTATACATTTTTTAAACAGCAATTTTCGGCTCAGAGTATAACCATGCGAGGTTGATTTAAAATTGGAAAAAAAATATTTTTTAAAAATACTGTTTACAAAAAGTGGTTCATTATACTACGTAAAGGTTGTAATGCGACTGAAGTTATTGTAGAGTATTATAGTATTTTTTTTTTATTTTTTTTTAAATTCGAGTGTAATGAATCCATCAGGACTTTTATTACTTATGTTGATATCGCAGATCACTATCACATATTGTTTACCGTTAAAATTTCTTCGTACAGGTCACCGTCAACTTGTTACTTTCCGAATATGTACCGTGTAAGGTTACCTCAAATATTATTTTATATCTTTAACTTTATCACTGAATAAAAAGCCGGGTTAATAAACTTATTTTTGCTTGTGTTAAGTTCCTTTTACTTGAAAATTTCTTAGCGAATAATGTTAGAGAAAATGAAATGAGAGCCCAAAGACCAAAAAAAAAAAAAAAAAAAGTAATCTTGTTTTATTTATCATGTAATTTAAACAAATAACCTTGACTTAAAAAAATCTGAAAGAAAGAACAAATTAAATACGCAAAATTGTGACAGGTACCGTTTTGCTTACTTGTTTTTTATCAAAGTATTGGTCTTATTGTGCTCGCTTTTGACACTCATGTAGAATGATGCCAAAAATCAGCCTTCGAATACGCTACTGGACCGAAGTGCCGCCACTCTCCTGAAAATAAATCGAATCATTAGTTTTTGTTTTTCCATAAGCTCATCAAATATCATCAACGAGAGAAGAGTAGTTCGAAAACGTTTTTAGTGTATTATGTATGATTGATGACTGAAGAAAAAATAACTTACAAATTTTGTAGTGGTGAGTTCACGTAGGTATAAAATTTAAGGTTCGTTATACAAATTGTATACTAGTCATGTTGGAAGCAATGTTTCATTTGTACGTTCTCTGAACATAAGAGATTTAGTTCTGGTTCACGTTATCAGGATGGATAACTTATACTATATTTTTAAATATATCAACATTTCTTATATTGCTTGTATAAAAAATACCACTACACGTTAAGTACACATCGCCAAGTTGAAGCGAAAAAAAGAACTCAAAAGGAGTCATAACGATTTTATTGATTATGGAGCAGTATAATAATTTCTAACATATCTAATTAGATAACAATAATTGACACGCCACTATAAAAAATTACCCTTGAATATGCTTGACATGCATTAGCAATAAAAAGAAATATTAATTTTACTTTATTTTCTATCTCTAGTCAATATCAGTTAGTGATATATCTTAAGCATTTTATTTCGAAGAAGAAAAAAAACTGATAACAACAAAAACATTATAATTTAAAAAGGATTTAAATTTAAACTTTACGCATACAAGAACTTAATGATTAGGAGTATTACAGTACAATAATTAGTTTTAAAAGAAAATTTAGTTAAAAACAGATGGAATTTATTTGCAAAACGAAATAATATTTTATACTTATTTTCAAAAGTCTGCTTGTAGTTTGTCTAATTCCATGGGAAGAAAACATTAAAAATTAGCTCTATTGAAATTTTTAAAAAAAGTTTAGTTAATTTTGCAGACGATTTTTTTTTTCATTCTACTGTACACCGAAACAATCTTCTCATAAATAAAAATGAAAAACTGTTTGTGGATTTGAATAGCCTACAGATCAAAAGAGTTAGATATCGCTGGTGGAATCGACGTCATTTTGATGTGACAGGTATAAAAATGCATTGGAAATTCAATAGTATTTGCAGGCTGTGACGTAAAAATTATGCCAGTAGTAAAATAATTCCGCAAACTGTCATTGCAAATACGTCTTAAGTTTTCGGCGCGAAAATAGCTTTGTGAATAGTCATTCTCTCTGTAGTTAAAAATATCGTCTGAAGGAAATCGAATAACTGAAAATTAATTTTTAATCGAATAACTAAAATTACTTTTCCTTTTGTTGAGTGTATTCTTTTTTCTTGGAATCTTGCAACTAAATATTTTTATCCATTAAATTGAAACTTTAAGCAACCGAAGAAGCAAACTACGACTAACTTTCACTAAGTGAAGTATATTCGTTTTAACTTTAGGTTATTTATTATGAAACAAACGTTAAATTTAAGAGTGAAACAACTGGTCAGTTTCGAGAATTCTGCTTCTATCGTATAAGCTTAAATAATGAGTGCTCAACAATCGCTTTCATCCTCCCGTACGAAAAAACGGGTGCTTCAGCTTATACATTTATAAATTTTAAAGCTTTAATATGATTATCCCAGTAATAATTTTTGAGCATTTTAACGTCTGTATTAACTATTAAAATGCCAGGCTTTTTTTTTATCCTGACTTCTTGTAAAAAGAAGCTCTACGTAGTTATTACCAGCTAATTGTTTTGAAAGAAAAAGTGATACTAACGTTATTTTGACGTCATAATTTAAAAACTGAATTAGTTTTCTTCATTTTTTATTCTTTGTGGAGCTCCCATTATTATTAGAGGTTTACTAATGCCAAGAAATGTTGAGGACTTTTGACTTGAAGGGAAAAAAAATCGTTCTTCAGGGGATGTCTGGCCATTGCGGCTTTTCGGCTAATGAACAGGTGGACTTTTCTGCAAAAGGAGGTGCTAATTTACTTCAATATCCAAACGTAGAGACTTCTTATTAGAATATTAAGTTGCTTCTAAATAAATTATTGATTCTAATTCCTTGCAAGATGTATACAGATCCGCCCAGCTTCCAAAAGTTGGATGTCAGTTATACCTTCTCATATGCCTGACCAGAAATCTGCGCCTCACAGAAATTCGTGGCGGCGGCGTAACGACCTTAGAAACCCCCGGCGGCGGCGCTCCGCGGCGAGGTTTTTTTTTTTTTTTTTTTTTTTAAGAGCATCATGAAAATGGGTGTATGCGTACATATACATATATCATTGGTACACATATACAGGGCGATTATAATTAAAGTTTCACTTTCAAACGACCAGAAAAGGAAAAATCAGGACGAAATGTTATCAAACTAAGTAATTGTGCAAAGGTGGTCAGGGGATTTATTATCGGCAAAAAAAGTTAAAAAATTCAACATCAGGGGCAATGAAGTATTTAAGGGGGATGGGGGAGTCCTGAGGTTCGAACTTCCTTCCCCACGAAGTTTTGATTTTTGTTACTAAAATGATAATGATATAGTGTCCTTTTGAGAAAAATACTGCCTTTTATACCGTTTGTACCCCTCCGCAACCCAGGCAGCACATAAGCTTAAATCAAGCTTGACATTTCTTTGAATTTGACGTACTAATACAAGCTTGACAGTTCAATTCATTTTAAGCTTGCAGCAATCTTGGAGAAATCATTTGAACTGTCAAGCTTGAATACAACTTGATTACTGCTTGATTTGGAAAGCCACATCCACATAACAAATAATTTATCCTGAGTCATAAATGTACTTGACCATAGAATTAAAAAAAAGATTCTATATTTCCAAATATGGAAATTCTTCAAAATAAAATACAATTATACTACGAAATTGATTTCAAAATCAGTCGTTTGTCTCGATTTCGGCCCGTATTGCCCAACATGAGTGTCGCGATATTGAAAGTTTTAAAACGTGTGCTGCTTTTAAGTTTATACTATGCTTATTTCTCTATTAGTACACTCTATAAATAACACATAACATTATTTTAATTTTGATTCATCCCATGGAAAGATAAAAGAAACAGATCGGCAACGGGCACTGATCGATTTCACCAGAAAACGGCGTGACAACCATAACAGTCACTTCAAACTTTAGTCATGCCAGCGCGAGTCAGATTGGCGGAATGGTTACGACGCTGCCCTCCCAACCCTTAGATCCCAAGTTCGATCCCAGCCGCGGACGCTTGATGGAAACAGATAAAATTAACTTGAAATTTCAGCATAGAGGACAAAATGCGTGGAAAAATAAAATATGTGGGGCGAGTTCGTCGACGGGCGCCTCGTGTATTTAAGAAAATTTTTAAGCTTGCTATGTCAAGCTTGATTCAAGCTTGCTATGTCAAGCTTAATGCAAGCTGGGCAAGTGTAAACTTGGACACTTGATTCAAGCTTGCATTAAGCTTACACGCTTGAAAATTTCAAGCTTAATTCAAGTTTATTGACTTGATAAATCAAGCTTGCTGCAAGTTTGATGCAAGTTTGCTGTGCTGTCTGGGAATGTTCTTCATGGGGCGTGGGGTGGGGTCGGACTTCTGAACACCCCCCCCCCAAATACGTCCTTGCCCTTGGTGTTGAATTTCGGGCTTTTTTTCTTCGGATAATAAATCCCTTGACCACCTTTACACAATTACCAAATTTGATAACATTTGGTCCAGTAGTTTTACTTTTCTGATCGTTTTAAAGTGGAACTTTAATAGTAATCACCCTGTATATACATGTATATATGTATATAGTGAAGAGATTTCTAAAACATTAAATAACTATTTATCACCAAAATTTAAATTGCAGAAGTAATTTATTAATTTCTCTATTAAAATTCGTAAATTTTACTTATTTTTCTGTAAGTAAAAATAACCTACTGTTGATATTTTATATTAAACCTTTCCATAAAAATTATGACTCCGATGTGTACAATCGACGCGCCGGCTTAGAGCCCGGCGGCGGTGTGGCGCGGCTGTGCTAATCTCTATCCCTGACAAACCAAGATGTGACGTAGTTGCGGCTTTTCGTTTGTCGACCGGAGATGATTGTCCTACTGCCTATATGAACCGCCTGGCAATCTTTCCCGAGACTATCAGCCTGTTATGGGATTCCTGGAGATGTTACAGGTTTTTTTTTCTCTGTTTTTTGTGAGTGTCTAAAGATTTGAATAAGCTCTGTGGATATGACAAAGAGAAAAAAAATAATATTTATTATTCGGAAAGTGAACTTTTACCTGGATTCGTAATAAAACTTTTGTTAAGACTAGCAATATCATGAAAGTACGAATGAAAAAGAAAAAAAAAGTATCTTGCGAAAAATTTCTCTTATTTTTAGAAAGGAAAAATATTTAAGTTTATGAAAAAATATTTAATACAATAGAACCTCGATCTATCGTTTTTCAAGGGGTGCGTAGAAAAAAAACGATGCATGCGGGAAAACGACGAATGCGGGTTAAAGTCAAAATACGAAGAAAATAAGGTTTATGAACGAACACGATGTATACAGTTTACCAAAAACACTAAATTTGTAACGAAACCGAAAAAGAAACAAATTGGAATTGTAGAAAATGAAGTGATATTTATTTCTAAAAAATTAGTAATTTTACACTGGGTTTTTCCTTAATTTTTTTAATTAAACAAAAATTTTAAAGATTTACAATATTTTTCTTCTAAATCTTTAAAATTTCCGTGTTTTCATGTTTGTACGTAAAAGTTCGTACAATTTCAAATACTGTAATTGCATCCGATAAACTTGGCACTAGTGTGGGCTCAGTCTCATCGGCATGAACACTATTCTCCGTTTTTTCGCCATTACTTTTATTTTTTGCATCACCACGCATTTCTTCCATTCTTAAGATACGTCGCTACGTCTATATCATAGGAAATATAATCACTAAATTTCATACCACATGCTCTGCTGTATGTAATTACTCTTCATCTACACTATCATCAACCCAAGAAACCATACCAGAAAATATTTAAGTTTGTATGGCATATGGATCCATCTGAATTTCGATTTCACTTCGGTCAGGAGAAATATTTTACAACGATGAAAGCGGGAAAAAAGGATTTTTTGACGAACGATGAATGCGGGTTTCGTTGACGTTATTTAAATACAACTTGTGCAGTGACAATAGAAATAAAACGATCAATACGGGAAAACGATGAATGCGGGAACGATAGATCGGGGTTACACTGTATAAGATAATAACTACTGGCTATTACTAAAATATGGTATAATTATTTTTCCATTAAAAAAGTTCTATTTTGAATGGAGTTCGAACTATTAACTTGCAAAAAAATGGCTGAACCTATCAAATTTCCTTTTTACAGCGACGATATTTATTAAATAGCAATTTATTTAATTAGTAATAGAATGCTCTTAGTTGGAAAACTTTAAAAAAATGTGATATTTTAAAAATCTCTGTAGTAGTAATATTCTGAAAAGCGTAAATCGTCCAAAATAATAACCAATAAAAATGTGAATAACAATTTTCTTGGTCTTGTTGCCACCAGGCTTGATCTTTACGGTTGAAAAAGTAAATTTATTAAAATAATTGAATTCAGCTGTAAATGAATTTTTCAGGAAGATAAATTTTTAATTTACATTAATAAAATAAATAAGTTGATGTTTCAATGTTTTTCAGAAGCAGTCACTTTACAAAATTTCTGAGACACTAGTTCTCAAACTTTTTAATGTCGCCCCCCCCAATAAAGGGTAACTTACGGTGGCATCCCCCGCCTCACAATTTACATTCAGTTTTTTAATCTTGGAAATTTAGTTGAACTTTCTACAAAATAATGTTATCAGTAAAGTTTGAAAGAACATTTTAAGCGAAAATGGATATACTTTTGAGTAAAAATGAGCTTGCTCTTTGGTTTCTCTCGCGCCTCCCCTGCAAACGCTCTGCGCCCCCCCCCCCTTGGGGGATGGGCCTCACAGGGTGAGAAACGCTTCACTAGTTGGTTAAAATTTATGAAAAAAAAAAAAAATAAGGATAAGATTTCGAAAATTTTCATGCATCTAAAACTAAGCAATAACAAGTGCAAATTATCTTCCATTTAATAGCAACAGAAACTGCTTTATAAAAACATCTGGATAATAGAGGTGTGCAGATCAATAAAAAGTTAGACCCATGGATAGGGACAACTTGATTTTATATCCGCAGATACGGGTAAGAAAGCGGATAATCTGCTTATATCCGCGAGTACGGATACGAAAACAAATCATTTGTTGTCATATCCGCGGATACGGTTCCTTTTGTTTGGAAATTGTTTTGAAGAATGCATCGTCTTGAAGCGGTAACTTGACAGGGAATGTTTGAAATATTCTATCACAATGATAAGTTTGAGATCCCGTGTAATATATTGATATTTGAGTGGTTAAAATCACATTAAAAAATCTTAGCAGGTTGTCCAATCACAACTAATAAGCGCAGAAGGTCTTTAAATTTAAGGAAACTTGTTATCTTTTTAAGAGAGTAGTTCAAAAAAATACATGTGATTTTGGTACTTAATACGACTATGTCAGACACTTGAAAAGTTTTAGGATGTCTCTTCACTAGTTGTATTAGAGACCGTTTTTCTTGTACTGTAGCATTAAAAGTCATTAATAATTGCAGGCAAATACCATTGGCGTAACTAAAAAAGGTATAAGCCTTCCTTAGAAACCTCTTATTAGCTCCCAATAGGAAAATTGAAGGGTGTAGATGCAAAAGTCACATTATCCACTTTTTTAATGTGTCGAGTTATTCCTATCATTATGTTAAGATGAATCGGACTGTTGTGGTGATTTGGACTATGATGAACTTATTAATGCTGCACATAAAATGCTGAAAATCTCGTTTCGATGCATAACCCACATTATCCGACAGATGATTTGCAGCAATACTCACACTCTCTAAGGCTTGCAAAAGATCATGCCATTCCTTTATAGCCCAACTAATTCAGAAAACGTTCAAAAGACGTTCTTCGAACGTTTTTTTTTTTTGAACTAGTTGTGCCACTATGGTTGCTTATTTACATCTGTCGATATTTTTAAATAACCAAAAAACTTTCCCTAGTAGCACAACTAGTTCAAAGAACGTCTTTTGAACGTTTTTGAACGTTCTATGAACATCTTTTGAACGCTTTCTGATTACATATATGTATATATATATTTGTTCTTTCAGTTTTAAATTCATAAATAGTTTGGTTTATAAATAAAATAACCTATAAAAGTTTGCTGAAAAACGGACATTTTCTATTCCAGCTTCGATTCAAATTCCAGCTTTATCAGAATTATCACAGGTTTGAGGCTATGTGCAAGTAGCTGTTATGGAAACAAATATATCGCACACAAGCAAACACACAAATGTTCTAATATACCATGATTGATGATAAAAATTAGTTTTTTGCATTTTTCTAAGGGCTCCAAAAGTGGAGAATGTGAGTTTTGCTTATACACTCTTCAATACCACTTTCCACAGAAAAAGCCTTTAAGTGTTTTGGGAGTGGGGATGAAGCACTCTACTTAGAAATACTCAAAACGCTTATCAAGTTATGCCAACAGTAAATGCATACTAATAGCTTTAAATAACTAATACTAATTTAAACGAGAATTTTTGGAGCTGAACAAGAAGATTAGTTTAGAAATAATAAACAATAATTATTAAGCAATAACATTTATGTTCACAAAAATTTAATAATAGATTTTTTTTTTAAATTTAATTACTTATCCCTAAAAGCCCTTGAAAGATCCATGGAAGATTCGCTCAAACAAACCTGATCCGGGTACGGATAATGTCTTTTTGTTCGGACGAGTACGGAATATTTTTCTTCAAATATCCGCGGATACGGATACGTATCCGCGATATAGATATCCGGCACACCTCTACTAAATAAATATCTCTCTGAGTATTAGAAAACATTCTTTACAAGTACAAATAATCCTTTTCTAATGATTTATTTATCCAAAATTATCAGATATATAATATTTTGACGTAGTCACGTTGCAGGTACAAATTTAAAACTGAGAGGACAAGAAGAAAAACACGCACTGAAATTAATTTTTTAGTCTCTCTTCAATATTACATCAAGGACAAAAGTTCATACTTTGAAATGTCACCTTTAAATTCTGGAATACAGTTGTGTAATTTTGTTAGTCCTTAAATAATATTTCTAAAATAGTTTTATTACACTTATTTTGTTTTCGAGGTCTTCAATTATTAAAACATATTTAAATGTCCTCTTGATACATATATGCTTTTTATTACTGATTAAGGGCGATCCTATGTTAATAGCATTTAGGCAGCCAAATATCTAGAACCCACAATCTATTTAAGCTACCACTGGAAACTGAAATCGATAAAATTACATTTTCTAGTCATTGCATTCACTAAAATGCTAACTTTAAAAACAGTTTTTGTTTTCAAAGAAATATTTATAAGAGAAACATGCCAAAACCGAATTCATTTTCTATCTTATTTTAATCATCACGAGCATGGATCAATACTTTACACTAAGAATCATCTGCGGGGCTAAACCTCTAATACAGTCTCAGAAAATCCGACATGGTATTGTCACAATCTGATTAACGCAAGAGCGCATGTGCAATAATGGGCTTTGTGGAAATGACGTAAAATATGCAATGGAAATCATATAAAAATAGCTAGAACTACATAAAAATTTCGAGTACTTTTATAACGCAGGTAAACTGATGCTATTTTTTTTATATTTATTTATCTCCATTTTCCTAATCTAAGAACTATAGAAATGAGTTCAGTTTCATTGAATTTGAAAACTTAAGTGGCAACAATGAATTGCGTTACTACGGAAACTATAGTAGTTTTAAAAACAGAATATGAAATCAATGTTTTATTTTAAGTATAAAATGGTGGACCATTTACGAAAATTCCAGAAAAAATTCCTAAGCTTGAAACTGCACAAAATTTTATTTTCTCCAAATGACATATTCTGCAAAATTTTCGATTTTTAAGAATTTTTACTGAAAGTTTCGCAAAAGACACTTAAAAAAATAGTTTGGCAGAATGTCAAAAGCAGCTTAAACATTTTATTTTCAAAATTAATATTTTATTTTAGTGGAATGAGCTTGTAATGTCAGGATATCATTCCAGACATGTAACTAAATTTTGTTTGATTCGTTGTAGATATTTTAATGCTAAGCCTCCAGAAAATTTCGTACAAATAAAAAAAAACCCAGAAAAAGCAAACAATCATTAAAAAATCGATGGAAGTCTTTGAAGTTGAATAGCCATCTAATATATTACCTCCAGATGCCTTACAATGATCCTCTCTACAAAACAATAAGAAAAATGCAAAATTTTAGGAGTTTTAAAGTGCATTCAAATTCTCCTAAAGATTCCGACATTTATTGTTTTAGCTTTGCTGTGATCATGTTACTAAATTTCATTCTACTCTTTTAAGCCATTTTTTATAAATGAGAAAACAAACATTTACACAGTTTTCACAAAATCTCAAAATCTATGAAATATTTAAAATAATTTTGACATCTATAGTTTAAATTAACTTCCCACCTAACATAATTCCAAATTTAATTCTATTCCATTACCCTTTATCAGGAATGGAACAAACAGTTACTCAGTTTTCACAAAATTTCTGTAAAAAATTTTGAAGTACTTTCCAGTTTTCCAATTGTAGCCGGAAAATATTTGAGACAAATTTATTTAAATGCCTATTTTTAGATCATAAATTATCTATTTTAAAAGTTTCTGTTTATACATCTGTATGTCTCTCATACTGAAAGATCTACATGTTATTTGCCTTATTACTGCATTTCAGTGAGGTAAATGTAGGCAAGTTAATGCCTGAATTATTTACATGCCATTAAACAAAATTTAGTGAGACATGAATTTGGATTTATTTATTTACATATATAGAAACGAAAAAGGGAAGCTATATATATTTAAAATTAATGTATCACGATATCGTATACGGAATTACACAGCTACTATGCTCAGAACAAAGAATTTTTGGATTTAGGCTGAATCGTTAAATACTGTGCCACTCCCTCAAAAGAAGTGATAATGCGATAAGAAAGAACCTTTGCGCACCAAAGGAGGTAGTTCTTGGCGCAGGTAGAATTTATAAAGGTTCTTGTATTTATCTACATACTATTGCAGGTCACCGCATATATGCGGTGTATATGCACGTTAAAACTGTGGCCCTGAATTTTTACTCGATTACCCATACAGTTTCCGGAAGACGTCAATATTCAGCAGTCCCCTACCCTCTGATGAAAATTTGAATTGCGGCAAGAAAAAAAAAAAAAAAAAAAAAAAAAACCTCCAGAGAGAGAGAGAAAATATCTTTAAATGCAATGACGCGAGCTGCTTTCGTTAGTGAAAGAAAAACTTATATATGCGACTTAAAAGCAAGTAACTCTTTGAATTAGTATAATAGAAAATGTATTACAATATAGCTGCCGGTGCAATTGGCAATGACTTTTCATTCTGATGAATGATAATGAGGCACAACTTCACCGAGCTGTAGTTGTTGATGAATATCTTGAGTGTCTTGGTCATTTCTAAATAGGTTCTAAATTGCATAGTAATTTGTTTGACACGTCATTTAAACTTATTACTAGACCCAATATAATTTTGTTCAAAAACAGTGTCAGTATTTAAGAGATAGGGGTAAAGCTAAAAAATCCTTTCTCCAACCATTTTTTTAAAATTTCCGATCACACATAATATTACTGGGGAAAAAACATTTACTCTTACAAAAATTAAGCTTTCAACATTTGCTTTTGTAAATGTAGTTCTTAAAACTTATCTTTTTTAAACCAGTACTGCTCAATTTTCCGAAAAGCGCTGAAGTACTAAATTTGTATTGTAGTCATTACTTCGTCCCGTATCATTGGCTTTTTGGAGGCCTTTTGGATATCTGTATGTAGTGAGATAACTCTGTTACACGGTGCTTGTAACTAAAAAAAAAATTTTTTTTTTGGTATTTAACATTTATATACTGATAGAAACAAGATTAGAATATCCTGTGCTGGTTTAATAGCGTGCATCAGTCTTGATGTACTGTATCGTATAAATTCAATATCTGCATTGAAATAATCTTTTTTTGGAGGTAGGTACTAGATAGTTTGGGTAGTTAATTCATCAGGGCTTAAATATCGTAAGGCCTTATGATAAAATAGAAAGAGAAATAGGAGAAAAGTACTTTACAGCTCGTAGTTTTGGGTATTATTTTAATTTAATTCTCCTAAATAACTCCGTAAGTATTTTTCGTACTTCTTTCGAATAAAAATATTTATTAAAATATTCAATTTATTATAATCCAATAGAATGGCTTGTGCCTACATACAGGGTGTCCCGTGCTAACGGTCCCCAATGGCTGTTTCCTAATCCGTTAGTCAGAGACACATGGTTCCTATTGCAACAATGCTTTAAACTGCACAATCTATTACATCAGAAACACAATCAAAGTCAATGAAACAATTCCTATAAAAATTACGGAATTTAAATTTTTATACGGTCCTCCGGTCCTATCAGTTACATTTAGAAAATTTTGCTTTGTACAATTTCATGCACAATAAAAAAAAATCGCCCCAAAATTTACCGAGTTATAAAGCAGCAAATATTTTGCCTTAAGTCACTTTGCCACGTTAAAAAATGTCCTGTTACGCTAAACCGTTAAGGAACCATTTAAATATTGAAATTTTAAATTATAGGTTTTAGTTTCATTTTCTGGCACAGAAGCAAAACTAATTTAAGAATACTAATTCTTAAGCAGAATGTTATAGTCAGGCTCTATAAAAATCTATCCGCGGTCAGACTTACTAAATCTATGTGTTGCATACAGATGTATAACACCGAGTAACATGATTTTCTTCAAAAATAAAGAATGATATTTTTCAAATTCATGAAAACGTGAGGTAGTTAAAGTATTGGAGGATGAACATAAAGTACATTTGTTTACTCTTTTTAAGATAAATGATGTTTAATTTAAATACAAAAAATTGTTTTTAAATGTTTTTAAGGGGAATATTCCATTCGGTTACAACAAATTTTACAATGCAAATTATACAGAAGAATGCACTTCACTTTCATTCACACAAAAAAGAAAAAATGTTTCTTTCAATAAAATTCTTTAAGTTATTAATGACAATAATGCATTACTAAGACACTTGTAATGAAAATCTGATGGAAATTTTCAGCAAAAAGTTTCGTCTTGCTAATTTACAAAAAGTAAATTACATGTTTCTACTTAATGTTTATTTTCCTACAGAAAAAGAAAGCTTCGTTAATTTTAAAACTTTTTCGTAGAGATCATAACCCTTCGACTGTAAATTTTTTAAAGGGAATTGAGGTCAACAGATTAGTTTTTTGCTACAAGACGCTAAAAATTTAATATACATTCAAGTTATAAAGTACAAATTGACAATTAATTCCGTCAGTAATTGGAATTCAACAATTTAACTTTTTTTTTACACTTTTAAACATTACAATTATTAAAGAAGCATATGAAAATATAGTGATGTTTTGCAATACTGTACGAAAAACATTTATCTCTACTTATTATAAAAGAAGAAGTCTGTGTGTGTGTGTGTGTCTGTCTGTCGACAGCGTTACGGACAAACGGTTATACCTAGAAACACCAAATTTGGTACTCGGGAAGATGTAAATATGTAGTTGTGCACCTCGAAGCGATTTTTTCAAAATTCGACATAGAATTTTTTTATTTTATGTTTTATGCGATTTTTGGCATTTTTTCTCACCTAATTCGTAATAACGGCGGAAATTACGCTTGCAACAAAACGGCATTTGCATCATCGGATAGAGGAGGAAATTTTCTTTTAAAAACAGTTTATTCTGAATACGTAAGATGATTTACAGATTTTTAGGAATTTTTTTACTAACCATGTGTTTCGACAAATTTTTTCGTAAAATAATTTTAAAACTGTCGCATCTTGAATTCTATCCGTCAAAACTTTTTGATATTTTGACAAATCGTGAAACATTCTTTTCTCCCTCTTTTAAAATAAAAACGAAAAAATTATGTAAATTAGATGATTTTTTACGAATTTTAATGCAGCCTAATGTTTAAAATCTAACAGCATCAACGCGATTTTACGCCATTCATTACATTGCGATCACGACACGAGAATTTATGTTCGGTTGTTGTCACAGAAAGGAATAGAACAAAGGGTTTTTTCAACCAATCGAGTTTTTAAATGGGATATGGGAATTTCAATTCGCAAGTGAGGATCTATGACGTCAAATGCTTTAAGATACCTAAAAATTACGCCATAATTTTCACTCATTTATTCCAGCTCTATTTTCAACACAGGGAAACGATATTTTGATTAAAATTTACCGTAGAAATAAACTAAGATATTCACGATTATTATTATTATTAGATTATTATTAGAAGTGGTATTTTCATCCGGTGCTTATTTAAAAATTGAAATGTCTTCACGGTGCTGAAAATTTTCATTTTAAAAGTTACAAAATTCGTTTTAAAGCGCGATATATTAAAATTTTTCTATTTACTTTTTTATTCTGAATAAATCACAATATACTACGTTAATAAATATTTCATGAAATTAAAAGTGTTTGTCCTTTTTCAACGGTTGTCTTACAACTAACTAAACGAAAAGTAATTCTAGTTTGCGTTAATATATCCCGCAGTAATTTCAACAGAGGAGACTACTTGAACTTTTTTAAAAAATGAAATTCTGTTTTGTCACATGCACATATGATTTTAGTAAAATATTCGCTTCTTCCCGTATGAAGAGCGGGTGCGTAGCTATTTTAAAAACATCTCTTGAAAATAGCATACATGAATTCAGAAGACCTCAGAACGTGTAAATAGACCAAAATCTCGAAGTCAAATTATTTCTTGATTACCATACTTTCCTTACATGGTACATGTTCGGAAGGAAATAAACGGTTGTCCATTTCATGTAGTGTCTTAGGTATTTAATGCTACAATTTGAACTTAAAAAACAGTATGATGTAGAAATAAGACATTTTGAAAGCTTGGAGTTCCCTGCAAACCATTAAGCTTTCCACGTTTTTGATAGTGAATGACACTGACGTAGTTTTTTGAGTCATTATACTGCAATGATGCCAAGTTAGTACTCATGACGCAATCTTTACAGCAAGAGTAAAATAATTGTGCTTTTTTTTTTTAAGATTCCACATCACTAATAAATTCGAATTACACATGTAAGGAAAATTTTCGTTTCCTACCGTGCGAAGAACGGGCACGCAGCTAGTTAATTGAATAAAGCAGAGGTTCACCATAATTCTACCCAATAAACACAACGCTATTGCTCGACGATAGGTGTAATATCTCTATTATGTAAGTCGAATGCGAGACCTCATTTAAGATTTGTTCGGGAATTTTATCCGAAAGGGCAATAATTTGTTTTGTCATAGAAAAGAATCAATATTAGCTACGCTGTCGAGACTGTATGCCAAACCTATGCTGACAGTATACTGAATTCATACCAGGTACAAATAATTCTCCCTTGTTACTTCCTAATAGCAGTCATTTTATGGATTTTAGCCGAGAAAAAAAGAATTAAAAATGTTCCGCAGAATGGGGAAATTTATATCTTAATATTATCTATATGAGTAATATCTATATGAATAGCCAACATCGATCTAAAGCAGCTCCAATTTCATTATAACTATGTCTACATAGTTATAGTCGTTCACAAATTAGGGGGGGTTCAGGGGGAGCATTCCTCCTCAAGAGGCTCGAACAGCCGAGTTATATTTTATTCTTATTAATTCAGCTTTATTTATATATGTATAAAAAAATTAAACTCTTTCTCTACACAGGATATTTTCCTACAGTTGCGTCCAAATTCCACACACTCAACACATGGGCACCACACATCATCACTTGAAAAACTTCTTTAAAGGAAAATCTCTGGTCCTTCTCTGAAGTCAACGGACCGATAAGTGCTGCTTTTAGTCAGAATACCTTTGGTGCAGTAGCATTTGCGGTTTAGGGAGGGCAGCAAATCGATATCTTAATGTTACGGAAACTTGACGGTGGTTTACTTTTATGCCACCCTTTAGAAATTTGGCCGTGAGATGTGACTTCTTGGACAGATTGCCGAAAAGTGCTGTTAAAAGTTTTGGAATATCCCGAGCGTTCCGATGCATTACTTTTACGAGCTTAAGGGCCATCTCCCGCCCACGTCAGAGATGCGGTTTAGTAAAGACAGTTTCGATATTACTTTGTAAAAGTAAAGTTGGATTTAACAATCAAAGTATGCTTTTAAAAAAGCAAACTTTAAGTTCCGTTTTCCGAATTTTGAAAATATTATTAGGGAGGTCGAAAATTGCAGTAGTGTTTTCGTACGACAATTTTTTGCCTAGCCAAAACATTTGATGCTAATAATAAAAAAATGGTATATACGTGAGTTTTTAACATAGGTGCTAGATTAGACAGCATGTTCCAAAATTTGTATCCTATGAAGGAGTAGGAAGCCAAAACGTTCTTTTCACATACCCCGCTTGACCTCAAAGAAAAAAAGAGATATCCGTACAATTCTTGTGGAAATATATAACATTCACGGATACTTGAAAGTCAATTTTAGAAAATTTTGAAATTCATCCTTTAAGAAGTGTATATGGCTCCTTCCCCCTCCATCCCATTTTTTCCTCATAACTTTCTTAAAACAAAAAAAAAAGGAATCTTTGAAATTCTTGCTTTAAAATGTAACAAATACGAAACCCACATTTAGGCACAGATTTTTCGTAATTAAAAACTTATTGAAAATTTATTTGTTTGAATTTAGTGTAAAAAATTCATTATTTTCAGGTACTCCTAATGTATAAAAAAAATAACGGAAATTTGTGTCAAAGCACAGAAACTAGAAGCATGATAATGTTTAGAGTTGTGCATGGATAAAGTAAAAATAATATGGTTTGGGATTATTAACATTTTCGAAGAATAAAATTTAAAAAATCCATATAAAATGTTTCAAAAATATGAGTAACTGTAAATTCGGAGGACGTGTACAAAGTTATAAAACATTGAGAAAAGTTTAAGCTCTTTGTTCTACTATTTTTATGCTAAAAGAAACTTTTATACATACAAGGGCCGCTAAAAGTTGACCTTGCACCGGGCTGCAAGTCACGGCCCTGGTTTAAAGCCTCACAATTCGGGTTTACAACATAACTTTTCGTTTAATTCGTTCGCCAAATAGATCATTTTAGTCAATTTAACACCGTGTTTCATAATACTGCGGAATAAGTATAAAAAATATTAAACTAATATTAAACAATGATTATTTTGAAATGATGTATTCGATTAATTAGTTCGGATGGTACCTTAAATCTTAAATTTTTAAACCGGACCGTTCCGAGCCTGGATTAAGTATTTCGTAAGCTGCAGATCCTTAATTCACATTGCAAAGACATTTCATTGGTTAGCTGTCTGCCCCAGTCGTAAAAAAAACAAATCGTATCTGCTGCGCATCTCTACAAAAGCGAACAAACGATAATTTCTTAGAACACATGTCATGTGCATAACAATTAAGTTTTAAATTAATTATCTTCGAGGTGCAGCCTACATTTAAAACGCACGGAGTTAACTGAAGAAAGGGAGATAAAAACATAATGTTCGCCAAGAACTTCTTGGCAAGATTTCTTATCTCATTTCCGGAGATATTCGAGCTAGCTTTCTTGAAGAAAAAAATCAGCAAATATGTCTTTTGTTATCCGATGTTGTGATCTCCTTGTATAAGTTAACCAAAAGATTTTAATGTGTCGCTTAGAAGTTAATTAAGTAATCAGAGCAACTATATAAAACATATTTAAAGAAACACTCAGTTTAATGAAAGAAAAATCGACATATTCTCAATTATAGTTACTTCAGTAAAATTCAAGAAACGTTTAAAAAAATCTCTGAGTAAAAGTATTTAATAATTTATTAGTTTTTAGTTTTTCTTTCAGTAAATATTTTTATGCTTATTTTTTTCTCTCTTTTTAGGTAAGTTTTCTGGAAAATAAGAAAGTACATGCGTATAATTCAAATCATCCGTAAGTTGTATTACAGACTGTTTCAATTAATGCATTCATTTAGTCTGCATTTTAAAATTAAATTTCTATGTTTATAAATTTCCGTCTTTAAAACTACATACATATTTAATTTAATTAAATTTTTAAATCAATACGAAAAAATTTCAGCTTGTGTTTTTGAAATGATTTATTTACGAAAATACGTGAGCTAATACGTTCGAGTCAACCCACTTAAAATTAAGTTTTATTAAATAGAAATTGTCTGTTCTGTTGGACTCCCAAAATATGTTTAACATTTTAAAAATATGTTTTTTAATGAAAAATTACAAATTTTCGAACGTTCTTTTCTAATCTGTTTGTTTTGTGTTATAGCAAGTCTAATCGAGGGGAATCTACCTACGTTGGGGAGGGTTCTAACGCGTATTCACGTTACATCTGGAGAAAACCAACCAAAACTCTTCCCCTTACATCGACAGTCGTGCGGAAGGCCCGAACACAAGACCTTCAAGCTTCCGACGTAGAAAAATTCAGATTATTCCTTATAAATCATTATTACTTATTCTGTAATATGCACTACCATCCTAACTAATGTTATAAATGCGAAAGTGAGTTTGTTTGTTTATGACGCTTTCACGCCTAAACCGCTGAATCGATTAGGATGAATTTTGGTTTAGATATAGATAGGACCCTGGAGATGGTTATAGGCTACTTAGAGTTTTAGATTTTTAATTACTTTTTTAATTATTATTAATTAAAAAACCGTCTTTACGTTGCCAGCTTGGCGAGTTTCGCCCGTATCAAATGATTCATGTTTTGAGCTAACAAGAATGCTATTACTTCAATAAAGAAGCGCTTGCATTTGAAAAACATTAAATATCACGGAAATTATGCCAATTTTATGCCAAACCTATCTATCTGTAATAATAAAAATGAATATTCTCCAGTCAAATCTACAGAAAGCAGAGCTTTGAAAATTTGAGCATGACTGAGCCCATAACTTCGGTAAAGTGCACCTGAGGCGCAGAATTTTGAAATTTTAACTACTTTTCTAACTATTAATTAAAAACCGTTTTATCGCCAGCACAAAATGATTTATGCTTTTGAAATAAAGCAGAAATTCTATTTGCAAAATCATTTGCATTTGAAAAACATGAATTGGTATGGAAATTATGTTGATTTTACGCCAAATTAAAAAGCATAAGTAAAGAAAAGGGTACTTATGCGTATTATCCCGCCGGTCCGCCAAGACGAGCGATTTTTTGCCGAGATAAACACCGGGCACATGAAATTATTAATGGTTTTGATTACGATGTGCACCAGTTTGGCAACTCATTTGACGAAAAAACAGTTTGTAGGGAATGACCGCCAAGATAATACGTAAGTACCAAGAAAAGTACAGATGTGTTTCTTAAAGTTCATAAATTTCCAAATCCTACCAATAATATAAATGTATACGTTTGTGTGTTTGGATGTTTTTGACTGAATCACACAAAAATGGTTGAACGGATTTGGAAAAATTTGTAATGAAAATAGCTTATGCCCTGGATTGACATATAGGCAACTTTTCAAGCATATAGCATAAATAATTCTTTTACAAAGACACTCAAAATAATTTTTATGACTATGTTGCCATTCAGAAATTATTGGGGTGACAACGGACTTTAGAGGACTGACTGCATATATTAACGTAATTTATCACTTTGTTAGTTTTAAGGCGCCCGTTGGAAAATGATAAATATAACAAAAGCTTTTGATTAATATACACGAAATACTTATTAACATGATACATCGCACTTCAATCCTTATTATCTTAAATATCTTTAAAAAGTTTCTTATTTAAATCCTCTTTTCAGCAGAAGAAAATAGTTTGTATATTTTAATCATGGTAAAAATGCCAAAGTGTAATATCGAAGAATAATTTATAATGGTACAAAATTTGAATATGACGTGTTTTGTGACAGAGTTTATAGATCTCAGTCAATTTTTAATTTATAACTTCACGTTTTCGGCTGCCATAAAAAAAAAAATCCCGGTTCTTTCACTTGGTTTACCTGGCTATTTCACCCAGTTTTCTAAAAGAGCAAAATTGAAACTTACGGCGCTGAAAAAAAAATACGTAAGATTGTTATAGAGGAATGTAAGACTGCGTTAAAATCGTGAAAGTTGTTTTTTGTTTTTTAGTTATGGCGTATCAACAGTAGACACTTCTATTGTCTATTCACCAAAACGCTGAAGCTAAGATAATCTAACAGAATCTCTATCATTATAATTACAAAATTAAGAGAGTGTTAATATAAAAAATAACGGTAAATTACTTAATCACCATTTATTAAAATTAGAAAATTGATGTTAAATGACGTTTTTTAATGCACCCGATGATTTGTTTTTGTATTTATCACCGACGATGGCGACAGATTCTGCAACCTTCCAAATTAAACGACGTCCATATTTTCCTGCTTGAAAATTCCAATCTTTTTCTTGCGCTGAAATCTTTCCAATTGTGATCTTTTATTCGGAGAAAAAAACAAGAAGAAAAAGAAAACGAAATATACTGATCTTGGAATTATGGAAAGAGAGGAAAAATTTCTCGAACATCCTCAAAAGGAAGTGATTCATACATGACACTTTTTACAAAATGCAGAAAATATGCATATATATTTACATCCATTACACAAATGGTAAAATGATAGAGCGAAAAGAAGGGATAGACAGAACATATTCTATCAATTTTTAAAGCGCATTCAGAATATTTCTTTAAATCAAACAAAATCAGATTTCTCGCGTTTCCATGAAGACTGAAATAAGAAAACACCCACACCGTTTCAGGTTTTTTTGATTCAATGACAGAGAACGATTTCAAAAATGGGAAAGTTTAATCTAGTTATTCGACAATCTCCTTTGAATATAAATATTGACTTAAGACTAGAAAATCTCGATTTTTCTTTTAGAGAATTTTGCAGTTTTCTCTGTCTTTTAGAAAAGTATTTTTAGCTGTAGATGGTTGAGATGTGAAAAGTTATTGGTTGCAGCACCAAAAGTTGCAGTGGAAATGCTGATTTTTTTCTTCCTTTAAGATGTTACTTTTCTTTTTAAGTTCCATCTAATCAGATTTATAATAAGAAGCTTGTATGGCATAACGTAAGATGGTAAGCTTTTGTGCAATGAAGAAAAAATAAAAGTAAAAGCCAGCTTATAAAGAAGCACACACAGATATGTAGAAATATGGAGGTTAGTTCTTGGATCTATGATCCTTGGGGAATAATACAAAAAAAGCTATCTTGTTCCTACCGCAAGATACTGAAACAGCAGAACACATGCTTTAATGGTCTGGGAGAGAAAAAGAAAAATTGCTATTTGATTGTATATTGAAAATGTCCCTGAATTTTCCGGCTTCGGAACTATAAAATGGTGCAGTTTAGCATATTGTCAAGACGTTTCTTCAAGCAAAAAGGCAAAAGGTTACATATGTTTCTTAAACAGTCACCAATGTGGTTAAATCTTTCGAAATCATCTAAATGGAGTTGTATTTTTTTCGAACATTGAAAGTGCAATCCTTTTGAAATAGGCAAGCGATAATCGGCAAAGACGATTTCACTATGTCGACATAGGTAGAAAATTAGGGGGGGTTCTATCTTAGGGGGGCTTCGTTACAACGGGCGCTAGAAAAAACATTTGACGAAAATATGTCTACACTTATTTAATCTTCGTCCACCTAAAATAAATAACTTCATATTCAATTTTTATTACACAGTGAAACCTCCCTGAGCGGCCACCCCACCGTACCGAGAATATTTGGCCGCTCTGAAAGGTCTTATTTACTATTATAAGATAACTGCTATAATACGTAATATAAACAAGTTTGACACATATTCCTTATTTAAAATGAAATTTGAAAATTTCTAAAGAGAAAGTAGTACTTTATTTAATGCTTTCTTACATTTTTTTTTTTTTTTTTTTGGAAAAAGGGATATAATTTGTGTCTGCTTTAAGTTTCTACTTTTCTCTGAAACAACCATTTTTTCAAGTTCGTTTTTTACTTTTAAAAGCAGATCTCATGCGTTTAACACCACGAAGTTTGAAATCTTCGTATTCTTTCAAAACTATATCCTTTTCTGTAATGACGCTTTTGATTTGCGTTTTTCCGCAGTTAAATAATTCAGCTAACTTTCTTTCCGATTTGCAACTCAGATCACTGACCAACATAAAATGAAACTGCCGTGAACATGGACGTGAATGGCTATTTTGCTCCAATGGACTTCGCAAGTTATTCCTGGGTCTTATATTCGACCATAAACCTGATCTTGATTTTTTCCGCTCAAAATTAAAGCATGGGGTGAGTAAAATTTTCCAAAAAATTAAATAGGCGATCCCACTCGGTGGAGTTTAGAGGGGGTTGAGTGGCTGCTGATAGAGGTTATTTTAAGATTAGGTCTATGAGCCGAAAAATCCATGGCATGAAAAATTGGCCGTTTAGAGGGGTGGCCGCTATACAGGGGTGGCCACTCGGAAAGGTTTCACTTTATACCCAAATCGAATTTCCTGCTCTTCTGGAAATGCGAGACACGTTTCACATTCGCCGATTTTGTTTTGTGTAGTCAGCACCTCTTATATTAATGCTTCAGCAGACGATTCTTTTTAATGAAAAAAAAATTAACGATGTTACCTGAAAAAACCATTTTAAACGAATTAGAATCCCAATTGTGTGACGTCATTTTCACTTCAAAAAGGTAATTTTGTCACGCAAATGATTCACTTTTTTTACTCTCGGAAATAAAATGGAGCTGAAAAGAGCAAAAATCCCTTAAAAATGAGGAAACGGGTGGCTTTTCAGATTTTTAAAGTACCTCAGGCAGTGGCGGCTCCTGGGATACAGCAAGTACAGCCGGGCTGCAATTGAAATTATCAGCACATACTTTAAAATAATTTATTCTACTAATTTTCCTAAATTCAGATTATAATTGTGGAATTCCTACGGTAAATTAAAAAAATCTCCGAAAAAAACCAAACACAAAAAAACGTATTGTGGCCGGATCGCTCATTCAGAAAAAAAGCACTTTAATCTTCCCGCAATTCAATTGGGAAAATCTTTGGTTCAGCCCAGAGTGCTGAAAAGAAAATTGGCAGCACCGTTGCCATGACAACGACTACGTAAGCAGTCTCTCCGGCATAGGGAGTATGCAGCTGATACAGCCGATGAAAGATTTTTTAACGGCTGCTGAACTTGAGAACTCGACTAACTGATTGGCTCGGACGAGAAGGAGGGAGGGGATAAGGAGAATATATGTTTGGAAAACTCTCGACTTTATATTGCTGAATTTATCAAGAAGGTAAGCCTGAATAGACGCTTATGAATGGACAATTACCTATCAAAGTGGTATTGTCTTTAAGTAAGCAAGAACTGGCATTTAGAGGACATGGCGAGCGAGAAAAAATTCTTTAAACATGGGGAATTTTAAAGAGCTTTTAAAATTATTGATATCTGAATTAAAACAACGCCTTTTTATGGGGACATCACTGACGGATTCGCATGTTTAAAAGAAAGGAGGATTGATTTGACTTATAAAAAATAAGTAAGTTTTCTTTTTTCTTTCTTCTCAAGTTATCGTTACAAAAAAAAAATTCTAAGGAAACTTCGAATCCAGGCGCGTAGCCAGGAAAATTTTTCGGGGGGGGGGGATATGCACCTGGAAAATTTTTCGGGGGGGGGGGTATATGATTTTATATGTGTATAAATAAACGGAATTTCATCACTAATCCAAAAATTTCGGGAGGGATATATCCCGATATCCCCCCCCCCCTGGCTACGCCCCTGTTCGAATCAGACACGGATTAATGCAATTTTGAGGATAAGAGCGGCTGGTTGAAATTTATGTCCATTTTATGGAAGTAGGAACTCTTACATATTTTATGTAATTTCTTTTTCTTTTTTTTTCCCTCTGTGAGGGCTTAATCCGCCAGCTTTCGAATTCAGTAACAAAAGATTTTCTAATCCTGTCCGGGGGAAAGGGGTCATATGCTTCCGGCTGCACTAACAGTTTTGACCACGGGCCGCCACTGAGCTCAGATTGTTTTCTATATTTTTATACATGATTATGATTGCATGATGAAAATGAAATGGAAATGTTAGGCTATTAATTTTAGTCACATATATTCTGTGAAAGATGCATTGCTCTTTAACAAACAATGGTCGGAAAGTTCACTATTATTTTAGCACTTGTTCCAAAGTGATTATTAACCGCTACATGAAGACGACGTTCCTGTCGCGTCATTGCTGCATGATTCTGAATCCTTATTACATGTTCTAATTCCCTTAAAGTTTGTTCCAAACATTATGGTACACCCTACAGAAATCTGAAATACCTCCGTAAAACTCATAAGGTCAGGTGGGAATTTGTCAGAGAAAGATTTTCCCCAAAATATTTAGCTAAAGAAATTATGTCCACGATTCAGGCTCAAATATAATCAGATCAAAATATAATTGCTTTTCCGAATTATAAAGAATCTAGAAGAAAGATTTTAAATATCACTTGTTAATAGCAGTATATTTAGATCAAAAATAAGAAGTTTTGCACACATTAATAGTGTTGAAGTATCCAAAAACTTCATTAGAAGTACTTGTTATGTTGTTAAAATATATCTCCATAGAAAACAAATTTTGTAACATCCAAATTTTTATGGTGAAAAAAGGTACTTTTCAATATACCCCATTCCCCCCCCCTCACCTGACCCTATTTAAGTGGAGTTATTCGTCTATTTTACTTCCATAAAATGGACGCATGTCATGTCAATCTTCCAAGTTACTGCCCCCCCCCCCCCGAGAAACCTGCATTAATCCGCCACTGTTTTTCGTTCACTTATGTTCCTTGGATAGTAATAAATTTTCGATTCGCTATTACTTATAACGAACATTTCTTTAAAATGCTTTATTTATCTATTTATTTATTTTGTCTCATAGTATAGGTCATAACCGGTGTGTATTATATTTTGGAAGCAATATCCATCATAATGCTTAAACAAATAGCGCTATGAAAATAAATTTGTACTTAAATTTTTTTTTCTGTCGGAAAACTTAATTTTTGGGCCCATGTATTTCATGAGATATAAATGCAATTTATAAAATATAAACAACTTTTCCCAAGAGAAATCATTTATTATGTTTTCTTCATTTGTTTAGCAACTATTTACCCCACCTTTCAGCGAAACATTGATCAGCTCCCAGAGGTACCAAGCTTGTTTATCTGATAAAACTGGAGCTCTTGATATATTTCTCAATTATTATCCTCTCACACTGCACCCAAGGACAGTTCAATGCCGCTGAAAATATTGATTTCGCACTCGATTATCCCTAATCCGATGAAAATGAGAATTATGCAAAGGAGGGCATGTTTACAAAAGCCGAAGTTTTAGATAAATGGGAATCACACGCGACCAAGTCCCACTTTCATAAAGCGAGATTAACTAACATGGATCGCACAGAATGCATAAAATTCTGATAAATAGTTCGTGTTCTTTTATTAATAGTGGAGAATGTAATTATAGTTAGGCGTGTTTCTCGTAGAAGAGTATTTGTTGTACACGTAACGTTTTACGGTTGTTTTAGATAAACAGCTGTGCCTTATACGTCGCTGTTTTGGTTTTATGTTAAGTTATACGTTAATTCGTATACTATAATTACTTTAATGAATGCGGTAGATTAGGCCCTTTTGACTTTATAAGCTAAAACTTCCAGCTGATGCTACATGTTGTAGATAAAAACGCAGAAAGCTAATTATCGTAGAGCTACTGTAAACAAATAATAGAAATTTTATGTATTAATAAATATTGTTTCAAAAAAACCTTGGATTACAGCATGCATATTTTTTAATTAGTACTAATTCACCAACTTTCTAAATAAATTTTGATTTCAGTCTGAAGAATATGCTTAAAAGAACTTATTAACTATTCTTCAAACATACTATAAGCATGGATTCTTCTAATATTCTGATATCAAGTAAGTATATAAGTTTAATAATAGTTCTAATAATACGTATAGTAATTTTTTTCAGATATTATTAGACTGGGTCATAAATTCTATTATTCTATGTCTTGTCTAGTGGTGCATGCTTATGTAGAAACGGACCATCCTAGGGGCGAAATGTTTTGCCACATTAAACTTTATGCATCGTATCCAAACATACAACATCTACTTATTGTTGTTTTCATGCTTTAGATTTTGATTAAAAATCTATAAATGAAGGACTACACAAAAATTAATCTTTTTGTTTTTGTAATTTTCGTACATGCATTGTTTTTCTTTCTGTTTGATTATTTTCTTATGACTTTTTTTAATTATAATTTCTTATGCACCAACAAAGCTTGGATTTATGGATGCTTACTTTTTTTAGTTCCTGTTGATTTATTTATTTAATATATTTCTTCAAAAAGCCCATAATCAACCACATCTTCTAGAAACCACGTGAACAGAATTAGGTGTCTTGTCTCAAGGACATCGTGCAAAACACTAACCACATTTTTAGCGGATTTTATTTTGATCAAGAAAGATAATGCTATTAAAACTTACATATAAACTAACTGATGGTTTCTGAAACTAAAACATAAATAAGACAAAAATTTCACTTAACATCCTAAAATGTCATTTTCTTCAAATTTTTACATAAACATTTATAAAAGTTACAGCAGGAAAATTAATTCATTAGAAAACATTTAAATTGAAAAAATAGTGCTTCAGTCAATAGTTTGGAAAGGGATCCTTTCATCGACAGTTAAAATTTTAAAGTAAAAATTAAATTGCTTTTTGAAATTACGATTCAATTCAATTTTGTTACCTATTGATCAGTTTATGGACATCCTGCATTTGTTGGTGCAGTCATAAAACACTAATTCAACTTTCATTACAGAACAACGGAAATTAACTAAACAAAAGCTCATGAAAACAAATAAACATGTAAATGTATCGCTTACATTGGATTTTCTAAAGTCAAAACTTAAAGGTTTGACTAAAGACTAAAAATCTACTTTGTGCATTACCTTTACAGTTTGGCAATTACTTGAGACACCCTAAATGTTTAGTGAATTAGTTACTATAAAATAATGTATTCATTTCATTAATGATAAGAATAAGTGTTTATAAGAATGATCATGTTTTGTAAGCTGACTTCCCTAAAACTAGCAATTTAGTATGAAATTGACGTATGCAAAGGCGCAACTGAGAACATTAATGATTTAAAACCAATGAACTAGTTTATAAGATACCACTTTTGAAACTAGCCTGCTTTATAAACCAAAATAAGTACAGCTGTGAAAAAAAAACCTGCCTAATTGATCTTTATATAGTCGTCGTTCGTCGTACAGCAAAGTTATATAGACCATTCGTTTGCAAATAATGTATAATTTAATTCACTATTAATTTAATTTGCATAAGAGGCTGTCTTCATATTTAATTCTGCATCAGCTTCGTTTTTCTCAATAACAACACTTAAATTTTGACTTTATTATATATTTTATTTGGAAAATATTTTATTTGGGGGAAAACAGTAGCGGACGTATAGACGCTTCATAGAATCACCATCAAACAGTGTAAACCTCCAATTTATTTGCTTCAAAATTTGCTATTTTTTTATACTGCTAACTCTTACTATTTTTGTACAAAAGAAATCTACTTTACGTTTATTTTACGCAATTTAAAAAAAATGTCACTTAATAAATTTATGTATGGTCCCTTAACTCATAACACATTTTATTAATATAAATTAAATTACTGAGCTACTGAGCGTAAAAATTTGAAATTTTGCACAGCCATGCAATATTACTTTCTGCATCTATGTCCATCGAAATTCGACAAGGTCGCTATTCATCTATATATTATTTTGAAACATGTTTTTTTTCGGCAACTAAATTGAGAGAACGGCTGGGTGTAAAAACTCGTTTGAGGTGTCTGAAGAATGGTCCCGGCCCGTAGATGTGCCATCAAAAGAGAAAATCAGGAAAAGTCGAACGGTTTAGGCGTGGCGGAACGGCAAAGGTACAAATTTTCGCCATAGAAATAACATTGTGGTTTATCAACCCCATTGTTAGCAGACGATTGATATGCGTAAGCGCCGTAAGGTTTGATTTATTTGGAAAAATATTTGTTAGAAATTGCATCCGTTTGTAAATGTTGTGTGGCAAATGTGGCAACAGTGTGTAGTGATAATAAATGTGGTGTTCTAAATTCTGATTAGAATAAGGGCAAGTATGATTAAAAAAAAGAAATGAAAACCGACTTCGAATTACTTCACCATAAAGAAAAATCGCATTCTAAATTAAAAGGCTTTGGCAAAATTCTCACGAAGTATAGCAGATATTGCCAAATTGAGTTCAGACTTGGAGACTTATTTTTTGAGGACAAACTTGGCGATAACTCGCCAAAACTGGTAATATTTCGCCATAGAAATAACATTGTGGTTTATTAAAACTCATTGTTGGCAGCTAAAAACGCCTTCTTTATTTTGACGCTTTATCGCTTATCTGTTAATCTGGAACGTGTTTTTACTGTATCCACTAATTTAGAGAACGGCTAGGTGTAAGAGAATTTTTAAAGTGTCTAAAAAAAGGCTTTGCCTGTAGATGTGTGATCAAAAGAGAAAAATTGAAAAAGTCGAACAGATCAAACATGGCGGAACGGGAAATGTGCAATTTTTCGCCATAGAAATAACATTGTGGTTTATTAAATGCATTTTACTGTCATAAAAAGCCTTCTTTATTTTAGCGCTTTATCGCTTATTGGCATTAGGGTGCTATTTCGTTCACGCCCAGACTTTGTCTACTCGATTCTGTCGATAAGACATTATTTCAGCCAAGAACAGTCTCTACAGTAAAGAATTAATTCTGTTTATAATTTTCATAAAATCTGTATAACTTTTAGCGATGGTATATGTCTTTCCCTGTATCTGTTCGAAATAAATAATATGATTTGTAGACAGGTTTTGTAGAGATGAACTGTCACGGTGAAAATCTTTTTAAATGTGTTTGCCACATAACGCGGAAGGGGGGGGGGATAAGTCTGACAAGGTTTGCGATTTTTGATACTTGTTCGCCAAGTTTGCGGCAAAAAAAAAAAAAAAAAAAAAAAAAAAAAAAAAAAAAAAAAAACACTTAAAAACCGAACCATGCCTGGCGATAGTTGTAAAATAGCTTTAGTAGGCAAATTTAATATAGATATTAATTCCGAAGATGTGTTTTACGCATCGAGAAAGACAAATATAGCACACTCATGGATTATGATGCTCATTCCGAATAGTATTTAAAATGGTGAAGTATAGTTGGAATATGTTTGGCGAATATTGTAAAACAGTTTTAGCAGCTATAGATTTCGATTCCAATGAAATGTTTTGTGCAACAAGGAAGAATTTTTTTTTCTTCCTAAGTAAAGGCACGGCTATGAATAATGATACGCTTTTCAATTTAATGAAACAAGGAAGAAAAATAGGGACGGCTCATGGATTATGATACGCTTTTAATATACAGCATTTTAGTGAGTATTTAAAATATGAAAGTGTTTCAGATTTTTTTCAAACTTTTCTCCATACAAATGCATTGTGGTTTGTTAACGACATTGACGACATTTATAAACTCCTTCTTTAGTCAGCGATTTATCTTTTATTTCTTTAATTTTTCAGTTTTCTGTCTGATACTGGATCTTTACCATCGAGGGTAGCTTGAGAAAAGGCAAATAAAGCAGGGAGCGCGCGATCGCCATTTGGAGGATTAGATTTTTTTTGTCTCTTGCAGAATTCTGAAATTTTTCACTATTTTCGCTTCATACTTTTGGCGTTTACCTTTCTGCGCCCGTATTTTCTCATGGAATGTTGTATGTCACTCTTTCAATGGTTAGATCAAAGAATGCGGTGGCAGTCAAGATCATTTAAGAGAATTCACCTGGACGTTTCGTGGTCGATGACTTTACCCAAAATATCGTCTTCAACGAAATGCTCAGTTAGAATTTGTAACTGTATTTGCTCATTCGTCATTTAATATCTACTCTTCCTTTTTTTTACTTAATAAAGATAGTTAAAAACAAATTTTAAAGATTTAAATCATTTCATCCTCATTGTACAGTTGCTAAGAACTGGCGTGAAACCTTTTGTTTACTTTCTGTCACAAGTCATGTTCCGTCCGCGTCGCTCTTTGATTTTTCCTGTTAGTTTTGTTCAAGACCTTGGCAACATTCTTGATCGTTCCCATTTATTTTTGAATATTACAGTCAATAAAGTGACCGTCGAATTCGATGGGTTCCAGCTAGTATTTTTTATATAAATTTAATAATTCATAATTATTTATAATTAAAGTATGAAAAAATATTTTAACATAGGGGGAGGGGGACTTTGTAAGCTCATAACCCACTCATTTTCAGTGCAAGTTTATTGAAAATTGGTATCCGAGGTTAAAATGCGCTAAATTTTTGAAATATGAAGTGAAATCTAGAGTTTCCTATTGGGGGGGGGAAGTTTGTGCGAACTTTAATATGGAAATGTATTTTTATGCAATTTTTATGCATAGCAAATTAAAGTGTACGTCAATCATAGACGATTGGTATATGCAACTGCTCTGTACCACGAACGACGCCCGAATAAAGTACAAGTGGGTGTTCTTTTTTTTTCGCAGCTGTACATTTTTACAACATATTTTAAGTTCTGCACTCAGTTAACCATACCCCCCCCCTTCTCTAATGGTAGGCACTAGCCGCCATTTCGCCATGACTAGGAAGGAAGTACTGGTCACTTTATTAAGGAGACATCTGATAGATGGACCAGCGTTGCCTCCTATGAAGGGACGGACGGAATGACACGCAAACCCGTGCCCCAGTTAACCCTGGTTAATGCCCTAGTTAACCTGGAACCCAGACAGTGGTGTGGTAATCGACGACCACAAATATGTTGATATAAACATTTTATATTCATCAGAACTATAATGATTAATAGCTCTATTAAGAGCATAATTTGTTTGCACTATCAATGCAGCTATCCATGCTGTGTCATGGGAGTTAGTCATAATTCACAATCCCAAATTAGTCTCATCTCCCAAAGCACCTGCGTACTAAAGCAGGAGATCGATTTAAGTCATGATCAACAGGTATATATACCAAATTACGTTCTATCCAGGAATTCCCACATCCGTTGATTACACTTCTCAATTCACAATTAATATCATTCCATGAAATCAGGAAAGTTTCATCCGTGGGCCTATGAAATATTCATTTTCACAGATGAAGACAGGATACTTGACGCTGGAGTGGCTGAGCAAATTTGGTCGAGCAGTTGTTCCAGGAATGCGTAATGGAAATGAAAGCGTTAATTTTGTAGTAGTAAAAATTTTATGTTGAACACAGATAGGAGTAGATCGGAGTTTGGATAAAAGGAAGGAAATTCATCTCTAAGCGCATCATACATTCAAACTTTACTGTATTTCAGTCTTAACTGTTATATTTGCATAGTGGAGATGTTCAGGGAATCTTTTACATCATGTGGAGAATTTTTTAATGATATGTACATTGTAATTATTTTATCTTTTCATCTATATGTAAGTCGCCTAGCAGATTTTGCCTTTTACTGCTTTTTTTAAAAAACCGGAATATTAAGCAGTACACAAATAATTGTATAAGTCATTGTTAATTAATTACATTTAAGTTCATAATCCACTGTCAAATTATGTACAGGGTGACAATTACGTATCTATATGAAAATAAACGTAGATGACTTTTTTACTGTTGGCCAAATATGGGATTCTCGGACTGGAAAATGTTAACTCAGTCTTTGATCCCATGAGCGGGTCGATGGAATTAAGACCACGTTTGGGGAACTAAACAGTGGATATCCCGGGCCTTGCTCACAATTTCGCTAGGACATGCGCTTCTGCACCCCAAGATCCATTGTTAAGAATGTGTGGATACACAACGCAAGCATTGACGTTTAATATGGGCAGTTACGTCAAAGTTTAGCTTAATATTAAAAACTCCGAAACCAATACTGGATTGGTAATTAGATCCTGCTTGAAGGGTCCGAGGCAATCAAGATTATGAGTAAAAGAGGACTGGCCACTGAAGCATTTGGCGCAGACTGCAAAAATATTCGAACTATCAGAACAGTATGCTAAAACTTTATAATGCTTACTCCAATAGGGAATTGAAGTGGTTTGGTCCTACCTTCTACAACCAAGTTCCAAAGAACCTTTAGAGCGAGTATCCTAATACCAATAATGCAACGGGTGGAATGGTCCAAGTTTTTCTAATAACATTTGGGAAATATTCTAAATAAGCAAGAAGTTTCGAAAGCACCGCTATAACCAAAGTGTCTAATGTATCACTGTCTGCGAGTTCTGCATGAAAAGCAATCCTTAGTACGTGTATCTGATATTTAAAAAAAAAAAAGCCGTTTCAGCTTATTTCTTACAATAGTCACTTCTAATGGCGGCTCTTGTGTTGGGGGACCCCATAAATAGTACGAATTCAAGTCGTGAAAATATGTGTACTTTAAGCACCCTATATCCATGCATCCTGCGTGAATATTTAAAATTTTTCAAACGGCAAAGGATTATCAAAGTAATTGTAATAGATAATTTTTTTACTGAAGCACTGGTAATAGTGCAACTTGTCGGTATTTCATCTCAATAATGTTAATATTAAAAAATGTTTGTTCGATTATTAATCGAAAAGCATATTCCCAAATGCTTTTAATTTTTCTTTAGTAATTATATTTATTATAGCTTCTAGTTCACAATCCTCCACGTGTTCCAGTAATAAGTAAGACCTAAAGTGGGAAGCTATATTACCGGGTAAAATGGTTCAACTATTAAAGGAGACTTTTTTATTAAAAGTTTTTCTACATTTTTGTAGTCAACTATGTACACATAATGAGCATTATATATAGTCCTCTTTTTTTAACTTGCTAAGAAAAGGAGGTGGATTTAGGCTGTAGAGATCATCACGTTATGTATAGGCTTCTTTATTGACAAAAAACTCGCTTGCCTCTCTTTTTACAACAAAACGTCTAAGGAAAGAGAGACAGCACGAGCCAGGTAAAGCGGAAGAATAAATTATTCAGTGTAAAGATATTTTTGAGTTCACAGTTATGCAGAAATTCCGAAATATAAATTCAGAAATATGAATCAAATTCTTTTAATGACTATGTCGTTTAATCTCCCCCCTCCTTTATTGAAAATTGTCCGAAAAATGCGTCCCAAAAAGGCGACATAATTTTACATATATTTAACTACTATTAGTTCACAAGATCTTTAATCTATTGTTACAATATTTCATAAGCTGTAGAATACGCATCACATGTATTTTTTACATATATTTAAATACTATTAGTTCACAACAGCTTTAATCTATTGTTACAATATTTCAATTAATATGCATCACGTGTATTTTTATATAAATAGGTTACAATCATAAAAATTTCAACACAAGGTTACCAGGCGAAAATGGCAATAATGAAACTAAAAAATTAGGGGGGAGGGGTTCAGGAGGGTCTCCCCTGACGAGGCTCGAACATTAGAGTTATTTTTTTAGAACTAGCTTTTATCAATTTCTAGTAGTTTACAGATTAAGCTCAGGCACAAGTATATGATTATGAAACGGATTTTGACAACCACAGTTATATTGAAAATGCCTGTTCCAGAGGCGTAGCCAAGGGGGGGTTAGGGGGGTCATAAACCCCCCATGAGGAATTTTTTGCCATACAAAATGTATATTCTTCACTACATTATCACACACGTATACATATATATGAGTTGTAGTAGTCATAACCCCCCCCCATGAAAAATTTCTGGCTACGCCCCTGGCCTGTTCAAAAATATGCACTTCTTAAATTTTCCTGAATTTGATATTTTTCTTTTTCATTAATATTGTTGCTACTAATTCCATTTAAATAGTATACATATACAGGGTGATCAGTTTAAAAGCGCACCCGTTGGTTTTTCTTATTACCCTTAAATCCGGCGGATGTGGTAACTAACCTAACACTGAAGTATAATTGTCTAAACATTATTTAAGTATGCGAAACAATTTCAATTATTCTGGGACTGTTACAATTTTATTTTTGAGGTAAAACAGAAATGGGGACGCACAATGCTACTTAATCCCGGGTTAATTTTATTTTTAAAAAACATAAATTGATTCAAATGATTTACATTATGTTTCCTTACATTAAATGTTGAAAATGTTCGCCGCCATTTTGAACGCAACCAAAAACACGCCGGAACAAGTTTTTTTGACACGCTTTGCATCATTATTTGGGTTATTGACGAGATTTCTTAAGTTATGGTTTGTTTCAAATCATCGATGTTTGCAAGGCTTCTCTGGGAAAAACTATCTTAAAGATAATTCCACACAAAAAAATCTAACGGAGTAAGAAATAATTAATGATGGAATGATGATGACAAAACTTTGAATTAAATTACGTGTTTCAAAAATAAAATTATCACAGGATTAAGTAACCTTGTGCGTCGCAATTTCTTTTTCACTTCACAAATTAAGTTATAACAGTTCACTATTAGAATAGTCGCCACACCCGTAAAATTTAAGAGTAATAAGGAAAACCAACGATTACTTTTTTAAATTGATCACCCTGTATTAAACAATTTTATTGGCTGACACTTATTTCGCACTTTACTATTAGCCGACAAATATAAACTACTAGAGCAATTTAAAATTCTTCTGCTTCAAGCAAGATGTTAACAACTGGCACTATATCAAATACCAACTTAAAAGACTTGTGTTGGGAAACAAATGAACTGAATAAATCAGATCTGCTTATTAAGGTAATGTTTTTACATTGTAACTTTTAAAACATTGTATCCTTCGATCAAAATGAAATAATTGCTCACGTTCCTTTTTTTACGACATTCTCAGATAAATTAGCCACTGTATGTAAAATAATTAATTACTTCCTTAATCTGTGTAATTAATTATTAAGTTCAACTAAAAAAGCAATAAATTTCAGATGAGAATCGTCTACGCATTTATGCATTAGAAAACTTTAAATATGAGAAGAAAAGGAAAGTAATAAGTAACAAGTACAAAAATAGCATGTTTGTAAAATATTCTAGTTGTTATTATTGACTAACTAAAAAGTATAATTTAATTTAAATAAGAGTAAAATATGGTAAATTTAAAAAGACTAGTTTGTAGTAAACTTGCATATCTAAATTAATGTTTTAAAATGTACATGCTTCTAGGCTTCTCTTTTTTGTATTTTGTACTTCAATTTTAAATCTTTAATGATAGAGTGCCAGGTTTTGATGATAATTTCTTACAAAGTTATTTTTCTCGTTTCTAATCTATCTTAGTTTTTGACTCAGTTGGAGTCGAATTTCCAAGAAACTGTCATTTCTGTAATAAAACTTGTGAACTGATATCAAATAAAAATTGTTTGTATGACGGCAGCTATACGGGAATATTAGAAGATCTATAACGCTTTTTAGTAATACAATAAATAAAGCATTTCTGAACTAAATTCAGGATGTTCAGGATGTCCGAAAAGTATGGCAACATTTTCAGAAATTAATTGCAAATAAACAAATATATCCACTTAATGATTTTTATGCTTCATAAAGAAAATATGAAAGTTTACATTTTTTTTTCGATCTTTTAACACTAGAATCACGGTGTTTCAGATATATCTAAGACCGCGGGCTGGGTCAAATTGACCCAGCTTGCAGAATTCACTTTGCAATGCACCAATAATGTTATATTTCAACGGTAATGATATTATTTCAATCTTAACATTCGTATTAAGTTTAATATTACATTAAAAGTACAAAAACATTGTTGCTACAATTCTTATTAGAACCGCATCGCTTGAGATAGGTATACCTAAAACCGAAGTATGGGTCAAATTGACCCGACTTATAAAATTCCCGTTGCAATGAAAATGACATAATGGTATGTTATTATACTATTTATTATGTCATTATCATTCATTTTATGAATGATAATGACATTTATTTAATTTGAACTTCTGATTCCAGACTCGTGGGAAGTTTTGGGTCAAAATGACCCATTCCGCGATATCAGGTATACATATTAAAAACAAAAAACAGATAAAAGTTACGAGCTTAATTTTTTTACAAATAATTAATAACATAAAGTTAGTAAAAGTCACAATTTTTTAAAAATTTCAATTCGTAATCTTTTAGAAAAAACGGAATCAAATCTGGTTTTGGGTCAAAATGACCCACCCCGCGGTTCTAGTGTTAATCCACTCTTTCAGTGTAAGCACCATTAATCGCGATCGGTAACGTAATACAAGAAATAAACTCTTTATAATATATTGTTCATTTTTCACAACTAAATAATGTTTATTTTCCGAAAAAGTCATACATGACGGCAAAATGTATTTTTTAAAAACTAAAAATGGGTTATCGTTTACTTTAAACACATTCTTCTTAAACACATTCTCAACCGCATCTATAAAAAATATTCAAAAATAAAATACCAAACATTATTTTAACCGATTATTTATTTAGAGAAGAAACTTTCAGACGAAAACCACATTTGCTCTAAGTTAGTCTAAAACGAAGCTAATCTTTTCTTTCACGAGTTTTCCCCCCACACTTGATCTCCAGGAAGTGCCGGATAACCACTGACGGAACATACATCATAAAGTGAAATGTTGCCGCTCTGCATCTCAGACATCCATCACGTTAACTCATTCTGAAGTATCCAGGCTTCAGGTGAAGCACTTCAAGAAAGAAAAAAAAAATATCGTGTGTTCCTATTTTGCCGCGTATTTACTTGACTCATTTTTGCGCGCGTGCGAAAACATTTTCGACCCAAGTATTCAGGCAGAGGAAAACAAACGCCATCTCTCAAAGATTTTAAACGTCAGTGCATGCAGGGATTTTTTTTTTTTTTCAGGGAGTAATGCATGTTTTTCATGAATGCTTTCCTGCCATAGAAAGCTGTCATTTTTCCTCATGGGAATGTTGTACCACGAACTACTGCTAAATTTTGTATTTAAACTGATTGTCATGCTTCAGATTTCTTCTACAAATGCTTCACCTTTTTTATAAATATTTATTAAAACCCGTGAAGTCAGTACAAATTTAAGACCTGACACTATCAGTTCTTTGTCTTAAATTTGCCTCCAAACAATATGGACTCCATTTATATTTTGGCAAATAGATACGGAGAGGCATTTGGGCCACTCAAGAAAATATTTGGGCAGGGCCAGCGTTTGATTTTTTGTTTTGTTTTTTTTATTCTTATTCATTATTTGTTTAATTTTTTTAGGACAGGAATATTTGAAGGCCAGCTGTCTGACAGAGGGAAGCCTTGGACCGATGACTTTTTAAGGTTCTGACACGTATTCCTGTTACACCTGGATAAACTCCTCGTTTTTTTTATGATGGAAAATGTTGTCTGTCTGATCATCGATTTTCTGGAACTCAGATGGTGAATTAAAAATATCAATTTGTATAAATTTACAAGAAATAGGTATGTGCTCCTGCTACTCATTGGTTTACAGAGATAAGTTAATAGCAATTTATTCAGTTATGAATCTATTTTTCTTATTTTGTCACATTGCACACAAGATAGTATTGTTTTATCTCTGGAATCCTATGAAATACAGTTGGAAAAGTCTCATGCAACCTGTTTTCGTTCTGTAATCAAAAATTTCCGAAGACTACACCGGTGTGTTTGTTAACAGAATCTGATGAGTTCAGGTTATGCTCATACAAAATGTGCTGGGGCGAATAGCGAAACATATGTTTGCTACTTTTGCCGGTAAATTAGCTAATGTTTCATTTTATACAGGTTTTCTCTTAATAAATTTGCTACTGTTAAGTATCGTGTTATATTGATTTTCAGTATAAGACGATGAAGAAAGCATATAAAAATGAAGAAAACTGTATGAAAGAAAGTAAATTCAGTGAAACTTCGATAAATCGAACTTGTATTATTTGAAATATTTGCTCGGTTCCTAGAAGTCTTATTTATTTATCACTTCTGTATTAGAGAATACATGAAATTCAAATTTTTGGCTATTTCGAGCTTTATCTCTGGTCCCTTCAACTTCTATTTGTCCAAATTTGACATAAATAAAAAGATGAAGAAATGAACTATATTAGAACATCTAAAGGGTTTCTCACTTCAGAGTTACCATTTTGATCTTTTTTCACTTAACTCCATTTTGCTCAATTTGTGGACGACAGGGGCAAAAATTTGGAATTGATGCTGTACAAATAATTTAAGCAGTATCTAATTACTAAAAGAAAACTAAAAGTTTTTGAAATGCCTAGCTCTGATATGTAATAAACAAAATGGGATTACATATGGCCATCCCTTTTCCATGATCCTTGTACGTGTTACGGTCTTTTGAAGTATACTATTTTTATCATTCCTTTGATGTTTTAATATCCACTGATCCCCAACTTACCACACCTTCAGAATGTAGCTGCGTTACTTTTCTCCTTTACTTCTAGTTTCATAGTAGACCTTTAACCCTGTTTAAAAGGAATATTCGTGTGGCGATGATTATCTAGGTTCAAGCTGGATGTCCAAATTCTCTAAAGTTCTCTTCAGAAAAACGGATAGTATTTATAAATCAGTATTAACTTGATTGAGTATATCGAAACTGTAATTCACTTTTCCTGAACTGTATTTTTTTTCCAGGAATGACGCTTCTGGGCATATAACTTTGATGGTCGCCTTACAAATATTATTTCCTACCTACTGCAGCCATGCCAACTTGGTAACTAGAATCAGCTCAGTTCGTCTTTAGTTAACTGAGTAACGAATTTGAACATATCTTCAAGTATATAGGTGGCATATTATATTGGATTTTGCATCAAAATTATTAATCGTGATGCTTCTTGCGCTCATAAAATAGCTAATAATAAACCAAACGAATTTTACGATAGTCATCTCAATACAATCAACGCCTGATGGGAAAATAATTTCACTGAATAAAACATTTAAACAAAATTTTGTTACTTAGTTCATGCATTAAATCTACCAAAAACCAATCTCGTTTTTTGTACATCAAACTCAAATAAATAAATAAATATTTTTATCACAAAGCAGTTGTGCCTAAATAGTAGCTTCATATTTATTATATTTAAAGCTAGAAATTTATAAACATCTTTTTATTTCAAAAAATATATGTCAGTAAAGGGGAGGTAAGATACTCACCACCCTACTAATGAGAATTTATAATGTTCTAAATTGAGTAGTTAAGGCATTTTTTCGGGTCTTTAAATTTTAGAGAAAATATTTTATAGATATCACTTTTTTTTCCCCGTTTGATATACAGAGGGATATGCAAAAACGTTTTGCAATCACTCCAAACAGAAAAATTGTGGAAAATTTCCTCTTATTGAGCAAGTACGTTACTACACATAAATGCCAAATTTCGGTTCAAGAGTTTCTGAAGTTTCGGATAGGTGAAATATTGACATACGATAAAAAAGTTTGCTCTTTCCGACCCTCCTAATATTCAGTACCAGTGGCTTCTGGCATAAAAGACTGTCAAATAAGAGAAACTTAAAATCAAAACTAGTCTTTTGAAGACACACTCGAATATTTTAATAAAAGTCAAAATTTTGGTCCTTAACCCTTTAACGCGCAGTGTTCCCGCTCTGGGACCACCATACTCTGACGTTTTGACTGTTGCCAGTCACGAAGAATAGATTGGATTTCTATAAAAATAGTTGCGGGTGACATAGCTCCACGAGAATCCTTTACTTTTTAGCACGTCATTTGCCGTAAAAAATGGTCACGATTATTTTTAACAGCACTGGCATCTGCTGGGAAATGGAAGAACGCGAGAACAGCTGGATCGATTGCCCAATGCTGAAAAAGGGTAGCCGTTGCCATCGCTCGACTTAACTTACCTTGCTGGTAGTTAAGTCGAGCGATGGCAACGGCTGCCCTTTTTCATCAGGAAAGGGTTGCGCCTCAAAGGGTTAAAGCGAGGTGTTTGCTCTGTGAAACATTTTATTTTAACTTTTTCACTGCTAGTGACGACAGCTGGCTGTGCTCGCGCACAGCCAGCTGTCGTCAAAAAAGGGTCTCTAGATCTGCGGCACGCGATGAACGTTTCGATCGTCCGCCATCTTGCTGGTAGTTAAGTCGGGCGATGGCAACGGCTGCACTTTTTTTCAGCATTAGGAAAGGGTTGCGCCTCGGATTTGTATCCGTCGATACAAATCTGAAGATACAGTTATAAAATGCTCACCTTTCTAGCTACTGTTCCATATTTTTAAATATTTCTGAAAATTGGCAGCCACTATTGTCCCTTCGTTAAGTTAGTTCATTATTAAAAAATTTTTGAAGCTTTTTAATAGTACTCAGAAACATAAAACTATGACTGTTTTATAAGCTTTCTTTGCCAATTTGTTAATTGGTTTATTTCCAAATAGTTTAATTGACAGTTGTTTTTACATTCGCTAGATCCGAAAACCTTTTTTGAAAGTAAAATGTAATAATACAAAAGAAAAAAATTCTGGAGTTCCAAATTTATGTCAGTACACTGATAAAAAGTAATTAAAATCTTTGCCATTTCATATTGTTGGAAGAAATTGTATAAACGATATGTCGTGATCCTCTTTCAACGAATTTAATTATGGCTCAAGTTTTCATCAAGCTTTGTTTGCTTTCAGTTTCAAACTGCCTCTGTAGTAACTCCGGATGGTGTTTTAAGTGTCAGTTGATAGTTTACAGACTTTTAATTGAAAACGTTTTTTCGTTAAATTTAATACGGAAAGAAATCCTTTTACATAAGTATTCACTTTAGTATGCGTTTAAATAAATTTCTAGAGTGTCAACTGTCACCTAATATCCACATTTCAATAAACGTGACAAGGTAAACAAAATCAGTAGAGTTTTTTTTTTATAAAGTGGCAGATTGTATGTATTTGTGAAACATAGCATTTCCAATTGATTCTAATTTTAATTGAAATAGAATTTTAATACCGCAGCGGAATTTTTGCTATGCAGAACAACAAATTCAGAGTCAGAGCAAGTGCCAACTTACAGATAAGTAAGATTTGAAGAAGTCAAAACAAACCCAAGTACATAGTACGATATAAACAAGGTCATAAAAATCTGAAGAAGATATATGTAAGAGAAATCAGACAGCTATTTGGGGTCTAACTAAAAAAACCTTCGTCAAGGCGAAATAAAGTTAAAAGCGGAAAAAGCAGAAGTAAGGTTTAAAAACGCAATGACATACATGCCTTCTGATTTTTCCATTGATTCACAGTCCCTGTAGACACGGAGTCATTTTTTTTCGAATATTAAAAGTCAAATTATTCTCAACAGAAATTTTTTGTATTTATGTATTAATCCTTTAATTTTTCGTGAATGCTTCATCTCCTAAAGCGGTGCGATTTAGCGCCAATAATGGAAAACGATTACTTAATTCAAGGGAAACTGTGCAATGTCTTCACTGAAAAAAGGAACTTGACATATTTTAGGTAAAGAAAGATAAAAAGGTTTTTTTTTTACGGAAAGAAAAGGATACGTGATATTTTTTAAAAGTTAGGTATTAGATAAGTCACTGATAAGATACGAAATGAAAAAAAAGTATATGATATCTCCTGGAAATTTAACTTTAAAAGAAGGAAAATTAAAGTAAAATATTCAACAAACAAATGTAACAGAAATCATGACCCTTGGCTTCTTCTTGGCTACATTCGTCATTGCAATTCTACATACGTGCTCTCTTGAAAATGCTATTAAATGAAAATGTAACATTTGGTGACTTTTATAAAATTTATGAGTTTAATAATTCAAAACTTAAAAACATAAATAAATTCAATTGAAAACTTGCTTTTATTAAATTTATCTAAATAAACATTACATTTATAAAAAGAGACTTTCTAAACTAAATATATATAGCTTGTTTTGTTTTGTGAAAATTCGGTTATATTTTTTAGTATCTTTAGTATCTTTTAAGTCATTTCTTTTCGATATGAATATAAAAGTAAGTGCCGAAATCCAGAGAAATCTGCGATCAAATTTCTTTAATTTGTATTCTATAGATTGAACTTTTTCAATTCAGATGCATATTTTGTTAAATTATCAGACGGAGTAGTTGAAAAAGGATAAATAAAAATCATTTTTATATCTCATAACAAATATTACATATTCTCTGAAACTTTGGTTGTGCTGTTTAGTTTATTTTTAAACCTTTTTAAAAAATACCATGAAGTGGTACACAGGAGAATTCAAAGTGTCATACCTTTAACAATTGTAATCTGATTATCCGATGCATACTAGAACATTTTACCTAGAAGCCGGTGTTATAAGCTAATTGTACAATATTGTTTACTCTCAACGAGCTACTAATACTCTGACATTTTGCTCTAATTATTATAAATAGATACGTACCATTTAGAATAGCATTCTGGGTTAAGCTCTGTAATTCTAATCACTATCCCCTTCAGTTAATAACTCTACTTAAATATCACAGGCAAATTAGAGAGAGAGAGATTGCATCCTGAGAAAAGTACTTTTGAGAAAAAGGCGAAATAAGCTTTCATGTTTAAACTAGGAAGTGAATTCAAAATTAATAACTACTGTGGATGATGACAAAATATTTTTGCAATAAGCAAATTCTAAGACTACACCGAAGTTTTATAGAATGTTAAGTGCAATAATGGTATGTTATAAGATAAATGGTATATTACAATATACTTATTGAACATTACAGCAAATTACAATATTAGAGGTAGTTAGAGCTTAAACAGAAAGACTAAATGCTATCAGAAAAGGGTTTTAAATGTGCCTGAAAATTTTAAAAATGATAAAGAAAATTGCAAAGGAAAGTGAACTAATTTTATTAGCAACAATAAACACATGTAGAAAGAGCTGATAAATGGACACTTTTGTGTGTAAGAAACAAATGGATTTATATTTCTGAGTTAAAATTGTGAGAAAGATAAAATGTATGGATGGGTATTTTCCTAATACAATGATCATTAATTTCTTACCGAATCGTTTATCAAAAGTGCCAAAGATAAATAATTAATGAAATTAAAATGTTAAAATATTTATAAGGAAAAAGTCATATTCTTGTGTAGATATAAAACTGCTCGAAACTTTTACTTTTATATAGCTTCTTTCAATTATTAGATAATAAAATACAGCGATTACTAATTCTTTGACTTCTTTTTTTACGAAACTGCACAACTTTATCCAGAAAAATTACACAAAATACTCAAATTTTTGGCTTTTTTATGCATTATTTATAAATTAAACTGATTTATAGATGAGACGAAGCAAAGCAATACGTTAACATTTGAATCATTTCCTTAACGTAAAAAGAAAATTACACGCTTTTAATCATTTAAACATCTAGCTGATATAAACCGTCGATTCATTTTTGTTTTTTTCAATCGGAACTTTTTATTACATTATGAAGACAAAATAGGCCATCAGTGATTAATCATAACTTCTGAAAAAAGTAAAGCAAAAAAAAAAAATTTAATTTTTGATACGTGTGGTGATTATTAAAAAATGAAAAAATTTCTTCGATAGTGACAGTTGATAGCCGCAGTTTTTATCAGCTAAAACGGAAGGAATCAATTATGGTTTTTATTTATAAATTCTTAGATTTAATTTCGAACTATTGCAAAAAAAAAAAATTTATTTCTTTATAATTCTTAATATGTTTTTGTAAAAAAAACTGTTTGGTTTTAAAGGAGCTTGAAAACAGAATTGAAACTAAAACAATCTATAAATATAAAACAACCTGTTGTTTGACATAGTTATGGTCAAGCGAAATATTGGAGAGAAGTATTGCAATGTTTATAGTAGTAAAAAAGTAGAATGCAAAACGAAACATACCGTTACACTCCACATTGCTGATAATAAATAAGATATCATAATTAATTTGTCAAATATTTTTAAAGCATTTTATTTTCACTATTCTTTAAATGCCGTTAATGGATAAGGAATCAAGTGTACCAACTCTCTAAACTTTCAACTTTTTATTTGTTCGACAAGACTCACATTACCTAAACAAATACTGTCAAATAGAGAAAGTTACTCTTGAAAGTTATTTCAAAATATGACTAAATAATACTTCTAAATATAGCTTTGTAACCAAAATGTTAAAGAAGAGTTTGTGTTACTATTTTACTACTATAAACATTGCAAGAATTCGAGATGACAGGGTAATTTCGGGAGAGATTCCCAATGTTTTCTTTTTTTCCTAAAAGGGATGATATATTTACATATATTTTACTTTTCAGAGTATTAATGCATAGTGTATGATGTTCCTTATTAAAATCCTCATGCATAAGGTCATATCTTCAAAAGATTTATATTTGTATGTTTTTAAGAAGTTTATTATGTGGCACATCTCACCCGGGCTGCCCAGGAAAAGATGGACAGCAATAAAATAATAAAATAGTTGCACATAGATTAAACTTATAAACATTATAAATTTATAAACGTTCATTTGTCATATTCATAAACCTTTAAACTGATAAACGTGCTTTTTTGGTCAGAGCTTTGGTTTTCAACCAAGGAACAGCACTCATAACCAGCCTTTATGGTGGCTTCTTTATTAAGCGTATGAGGTGCCTTAAGATTTTTTCCTATTTCATATATCATAGACATGACAGAGTCGCTGCATGATTTAAAACCAGAATCTATAGTTTATTTATATGAACAATAACGTTCTTTTGGCATTTACAGAATAAACTTGATGCAGAACCCTTGGTAAAGCTACGTGTTTTGATTCTTCTCTTTAAAGTACATTTAGAAATTTGAAGAATATCGATTGATTGACAGCCCTTTTATTTTTTCAACAGGTTCAAAGTATTTTTAAAATTATTTTTAGTCCTTTCCGTTCCACGCTCCTGGACTAACGTATTCTATTATTTGACATATTCTGAAAACAGAAAAATACAAACCTTATTATCTACTACTTAAAAGGCAATATTTGAAAAATTCAAGATTGTATGGTCAATCTTTCCCAACAAAAACTTTGGTCGATCTCTCCTGATTGTCTGGGTAAGAAGTAAAACCCACCCTGAATAATACACTATAGAATTTAAAAAATGTTGAGTTAAAAAACTATTTGACAACAGCAACAATGAATTTTAGCTGAAAAAATATTATGTGTTTTGAGAATAAAATAGTGTCACGCCATAAAAAATATCTTTTAGTGTCTGACATAATTTCAGTATCTATAAAGAGGTGCTTTAACGACATATATGTTTTGTCTATCTCTCTAGAAATTACCCTATACATTGTAATTAATGTTGGGAGTCTTAAATATAATAATATACCCAATTAGAAAGGGCAGCATGAAATAAATTCTTCGTAACGTGCTAGTTATTTTGTAAAAGACATCTGTATCTTGTTTACGGATAAACTGTAAAACAAACTTTTGTCGAACTTTACATGAAAGAAATCCATATGCTTAAGCACGATATCAGCACTGTGTTCACTACAAAATGTTTACAACCAATATTTCTAATAATACACACTTGAACTAGATGAAAAGAGAATACATTCAAAACTTTCCATTAAATGCGGTCGGTTATTAGGTACATTTAATTAAATTTGAATACACCACCTGATGCCTTTCGGAAGATGAAATGAACCTTTAAACAAACATTCAGTTTATTGCCATGTAAATTTCCGATATTACTACAAATGAAGATACGCAGAGATGATTAATTTTAAGACCAGTTATTTCTACACGAAAAATATTTTTATAAAAAATTTACTTTTCTCCTAGAATAGTCTGGAAGGGCAATACTTACTGAGCTCAAGTCAGCAAATTATAGCAAATAATTCAACCGAGCAAGATATGAGTTAATCTAGATGTAACTATCAACTGACAAAAGTATATAACTAGAAAAATTTTAAAAGGTATACACCACATAACTGTATTTACTTCAGAGAAATTTTAGTTGTGTTTCCTTTCATGACTGTTAATAAGAATTGAGAAGATAAAAATGTACAAGGTGTAACAAAATGTCATATATGCCAAGTGTTTGTGAAGGGTAAGGTACGACTGGTAAACACGGATAGCAAAATGATACTGGACTTTAAATATTGTCTTCATGCAGCTGTAAAAAATTGCTTTTAAAATATTGGAAAGTCAGGCATTTTTCTTAACTAGTTTTCATAAATATTAAAACTGTTCTCTCAAAAAGATTATTCACCAAAACACAATTTTTCTAAATTCTAAATATTAAAGGAGTGCTTTAAGGAAAACTTTTACTGTTTTTTTTATAAATCAGGTTTTGGATTACTTTTTAAATGCAAATTATTAAATGGAAGACAATGTTTTCGACAGTATAATACTACGGTATTTTGAATTATTTATTCTACTTTAAACTTAAAAGGTAATACACGACACTTTGTTATACATCAAGGCGCCCTGTTTACCAAATTATTGAGGCTGTTTACCCCATTAATATTTTTTGTGTGTGTTTTGTTAGTACACATACACATATCCAATAAAATGTATAGTGAAAACACACAGGCATAACCATACGCAAAAGTTTTTTAAGTACCTGTAAAAGAAATCTCCAACCATGTAGGAGCTGAGCCGTACCGAACATAAATGCTTAGTTAAATGTATTCTGACTTATTTTAAAACTGGCAACTTCAGAATCATAACAAAGAAACATCTCATATTTTAAAGGTTAAGCGATGTAAATGAAACGAAGCAACTGGAGGCGATTTGCATAACTGATGATATTGTGGAAGGTGCTGGCGCATATTCAAATTTTGAAGTCGTTACGCTGCATATGACGTCAAATAAATAAAATAAACTTTAAAGTTTTCTCTACTTTTAAGAATGGTGTGCACAGTTCCAACAGTGTCAGGACTGATTTGTAGGTTACTGCAGTATTAAATAAGAGCTATATGTACTTCTAGTGGTCATTCAAGGCATTGCTTTATATGATCAAACAGTATAAGAAAAATTTTGATTTCAGACAATTTTTCGAATGTGAAAAAGTTACTTGACCATTTATTTTTTAGAGTTATTCACTTATGAAGTCCATAAATAGCATATTCAAATTTCACTCGATTGCAAGTCTATCAGAAAGAAATAAGTTTATCATCATGGTAATGTTTAAAAAGTTCATTAAACATTTAAATGACATAAGTTTCCACAAAAATAGTAATATTATTTACTATCGGTAATATATTAGAGTCATAAATGGTTATCAACATTCGCAAGTTTAAATTTTAAAGTGCTAGATAGGTTATCCAGTTTCAAACTTCATACAATAAGCATCAAAATGTTTGAATTAAACTAAATGTCGTATTGTATGTTTCTTTTTTACGTAACCTTTACACATTTTTCTGTGTCATGCGTGTTTTTTACTTGTACTTAAGAGTAAATTAAGAGCACTTCTCTTATATTTAAGTTTCATAAAATAAAAAATTCTTTTGTTTCGTAACGGTCAGATAAAAAACATATGCTAGTCGCTTTTATCACTTTTGTTTCCAGGTAATGACAGCCGTCATTTGCTCTGTTTAACTTTCTTTTCTTATCTTTCTATTTTAAGCTGAACATCTTTTTAAAGACCCGTTGGTTGAAGAAACTAAAAAAAAAATAAAAGAATTACCCTCTAAATGATTTAGAACTTTGGGTTTCTAACGCTATCAAATCTGTATTGTACTTTTTTAAACACCGCGATTATATCTCAATACTCAAAGCATTTAAAATGCTATAAGATGTTTGTTTTATAAATAACATAATTATTTTATTCTGAAAACATGGAAAGAAACATTTTTTTTTTCTAATTTTCATGTTATTGGTTATGTGAAAAAGATTTATTTATCTGATTTTAACATTATTTTTTATTGAAAGTGTTACTTTTTTCCAAACATACTGTATATGATAGAACTGACTATGAGGCCATTTCATGGTGAATAACGTAACATTAGAAGCTAAAAGTGAAAAGGATTTTTATGACAGAGTAATTGAAAATAAAATTAAGATAACGTTTTCAGCATTACAGTTATGTATTATCAGATCCTAAATAATGACATCATTTTGAATTTTAGTAAAATACTGATCTTTTTTTTTTTTTTTTTTTTGGTTTACTAGCGTAACATTGAAATTACCATATGTTACTTCCGTCACAGATCTTAAATAACCGAAGTTACCCCTATTTAACCAAGCATCAAAATACAAACGGTTGGTTCCTTATTTATGACAGTTGGTTACAGCATTAATGAAGGGTTCAATCATTAATGCTGTAAAGCTGGAGAATTTTTATAATTTTATTTTTAAACAGTCAATAATGAAAAATATTTTCCTTTTCAACTTTTTTTATTTGCCTATTACATATACAGCTCCGATTAAAAAAATTAGAATAATGTAAAAAAGAATGGGGTTTTATCTCTGCTAGAGTGTTAATTTGCAGTCTCTGTTCAGTACAGTTGTAAATATAGCATAAATGTTTATTTTGATTTGTCACACTAATAATTAGCTACTTAAAAATATTAGAACTACTTAAAAAGATAGAATATCTGGACACCATTGTTCAAAAAATTAAAATATGCAACTATTTTCCTATTGGTTTAGAGAAAAGCTGCGAGACTAACATTTGCTATAAAATGTGTTCTGCTGAAAGTGAAAAATCTTTTAGCATTTGATTTTAGATGAGTATTTGATTAATATGGGACGAAAGAGCGACTTATCTGAGGCTGTAAAATTTAGAATTGTTACTTGCACAAAGAAAGAAAAACACAATTGTTTATAGAAAAGGAAGTGAAATGTTCTCCAACAAGTGTGAGTAGAGTTTTGAGAAACTATTCTAATAATAAAGGTTTTCAAAATAAACTCTTTAAAAGTGGTCGAAAGCCAGTAGCTTCAGTAAGAGATAAAAGGACATTAAAAAAAGATTGTGAAGAAACATCGCTTTCGAAGTGTGAGATTTTTTTTCAGAGGAAATGGAAATAAGTGGGTATGAGGACCTCTAAATGTACAACATTACGACGAGTTCACAAATTAGGTTTTAGATCGCGTGTTTAGAAGACGAAGCCACTCTTATCGGCTAAGCAAATGGTTGCAAGAGTTAAATGGAGTAAACAAAGGCTATTTTGGTGTCAAGATGACTGGAAAAAGGTACTCTTCAGCGATGAAAGTATATTTTGTACATCTCATGGTGATATGATATTATTGAATCAAGGCATACGTGTTTGGAGGCTTAAACAAGAAACCTTTGATAAAAAAGTGTTTAAAACGTTTAGTTAAATTTGCGACCTCTGTCATGGTATAGGGCTGCATGACTGCACAAGGCCCAGGCAGGTTATGTTTTATTAACACAAAAGTCAATTCAGAAGTGTATCAAGACATTCTTGGGCTCTTCATGATACCTTCATCTGAGGATTTATGTGGTGACGATTTGTGTTTCAGCAAGATTCAGCTTCTTTACACACTTCTAAATCGACAACAAAATGTCTACAAGAGAAGGAAATAAATGTACTCTGTCGGCCTACAAACTCATCCTATCTAAACACCATCGAGAATTTGTGGCGAATTATGAAAAAACGACTTCAAGAAGTTGCACCAAGAGACAAAAAGAACTTATTTCTAGTTTGAAGAACATATGAGCAAATATTGATAAAAATATTTGTGAAGTTTAGTTAGTAATATGCCAAACCGTTTAAGAGCTGTAATTAAAGCTAAGTGGGATACAACAAAGTACTGATTAGGTGTAAAATCTCTGTGGGTTTAAATTCGAGTTATACTATTTACATTATTCTAATTTTTTGAACCATGTTTTGAAGTATTCTAATATTTAGAATTTTTTTTTCACTTCCTGTTTTAAATATATTTTCTATTTCATTGGGATATGTTTGAATTTATATAATCTACAAATTATAGCATGTAATTTATACTTGATATTATTGATTATTTATTTGATAAATTAGATTTGCAATTTCCTTGAACATATTATCTTTCATTATTCTAATTTTTTGAATCTGAGTTGTATAACGTGGTAGTCTCACCCATTTTTTTCTCTGTCGCATCAATGAATGGAAATTTTAATTAAGTTACAATTTTTTTCTCAGAAAACTGCTTTAAAATTTCTAGCTAAGCTTATTATATTGCATTCACATTACTTATATTTTATTGCATGTTTACATAGCAAAATAACATGCACATATGCACAAGCATATTGATTACAAACAGCTGAATATTTTTTTAAATATTTCGACTCAAAAATTATTGTGAAAAAGTCTGAAAAAACGATATCAAAAATAATTAAAGGTAAATATTAACTAAAAAAATCATGCGTAAATCGGAAGCATTGACTGCTTCTACGGCATAAAATTAGGCCAATGAGGCATCAAAGTTTCTTTAACGCTGAAATTTTTTCGTTGTGTGACGATTTTTCTGCCCGTTTGTAACGCATTATCTGATTGCTTTACCTGTAAATCAATTATGACGACATGATATTATACGTCATATTATTGTACATTAAGATTGTTCTCGTTACATCACAGTTTCAACATGTACAAAAATGTTACACTGTAGTGTGCTCATTAAATAAATTACAGTTTTTTAAATTATAGTACGTTATTGACATTCATAATCGCATGTATTGCATTGCAAATTAGTGAAACTACAATTTGCACATCTTCTTGTGACCCACAAATATAACTCAGCTTAGGATCTTATTTAGTTAAATTGGTTCTTTCCCGCACTTTGTTGAAAATTTACAACAACGATGATAATCTTTCTGTATCCAGCGTTGCTAACCGACGTTAGTTTTCAAACTATTTGATAGCGCTCAGTTCTTCAAAATCACAGCTCTGAGAAATTTAAGTACCTGAAAGTAAAAGGGCAGTTTCAAGGTACAGGTGTGTATGTACAGTTAAAGGTATGTTGTAAAATGACCTGTAATCGACGCGTCTAGCATGAATTATGTATCCTTTTTTTCTAACCTTTTGAATCGCAAGCGTTTTCACATCGACATAAAAGACCAACTGAATAGACTGCCCAACGCTGAAAAGGTGCAGCCGTTGCCATTGATCCATTTAACCAACAACAACACGGAGGTCGATCGAATAGCCCTGGTGCATGGCCAGCTGTGTCAAAAAAACGTCTTGCTCTGCGGCGCGATCGATCTATAGAAAAGGCTGCACTTTTTCAGAGTTGTAACCATTTAACTCTGTTCTTTGGACACTAGCAGTGAAAAAGTTAAAATAAAATGTTTCACAGAGCAAACACCTCGCTTTAACCCTTTGAGGCGCAACCCTTTCCCAATGCTGTAAAAAGGGCAGCCGTTGCCATCGCTTGACTTAACTACCAGCAAGGTAAGTTAAGTCGAGCGATGGCAACGGCTGCCCTTTTTTCAGCACTGGGCAATCTATCCAGCTGTTCTCGCATTCTTCCATTTTCAGCAGATGTCAGTGCTGTTAAAAATAAACTTTTTACGGAAAATGACGTGCTAAAAAGTAAAGGATTCTCGTGGAGCTATGTCTTCCGCAACTATTTTTATAGAAATCAAATCTATTCTTCGTGACTGACAACAGTCTAAACTTCAGAGTTTGGTGTTTCCAGAGTGGGAACACTGCGCGTTAAAGGGTTAAACCTTCTCTCTGACGAAGATAACCATTAGCTCCGCTTGCATTGGCTTCCGTTGACTTCTTGACGACACTTTATAAATTTCAGTGACACACATATGATAAAAAAATCCAATATGATGTGATTAGTGAAATTAATTAAGCATTGTTATTGTCTTAATGAACTGTTACCAAAAAATGTTGTCGTTAATCTCGGTAGCGAGAGAGCGCTCAAGAGAAAATGTCATCGCTTTGTTCGGAAAGAAAAAAGTAAAAAGAACACGGCCTTTTGAAGCGCAAAAGTGAGACCGATATTACTTTTTTTTCAATCATTTGCATTGTCAAAACGAAATGAAATTTCTGAAAAGTCTCCGCGTTAAAATATTTATTTTATTGAACCTATGCAGCAGTTCTGTAATGAGTTTTATTCACAATAAGACGTTAGAATTACTCATCTGTTAATGAAAATAAACGGGATTATGAATAACTTTGCCAGGCTACAATTGAAACACCAGAAGCAATATACTCGAGTTTCTAGTTTTAATTACGGGAATTAATCATTTCAAAAATACTTTTCTCCCCTCTTTATGCTATGTGTGAAAAGTCTTTATAATACATCCAGCCGGGCAAATAAGCTAAGGGAATTTAAATTTATTCTATAATTAAAATTTTAATGAAGTAATCGTTCAGAACATCCATTTTACTTGACAGTGTCCTCAGCCCTGAATTTCTTTGTATTGAGCAAATGCAATTATCGATTGTTTTTAATTCTATGGTTACGTTGAGAAGTTGTACTGAGCCGCAATAATTATAAAATTCTTACAAATAAGGAACTTTCATTTGTTTGTTTGTTCGTGTTGTTATGGAAAAGCTACGTTAGATTTATCTATCTGCCAAGGATGAGGGGTGCCTTGGTCGGAGGAGTTTTTAAGGGTTTCTAATGCGTATTCGTGTTACATCTAAAGAAAACAGACCAAATATCCAGACCGTTAGATCAACAACCTGGGGCTTTCACACCGTCTGCAATTTCGAATGCCTTATCCCCTCGGCCATGGTGGGGCAAGGAATTTTCATAAATCTGCTACAAGATTTTGAAAATAAATTATGTGCAATCATTGATTTTGAAACAGGTTGTATTCGGACGATGTTTGAACTAATGAACAATTGACACTTATTTACAAACTGAGCAATTGTAAAAGTGATTTAAACGAAAACTGCGTGAAACTTAGATATTCGTTCGGCGTCGAATCTGAGGGAATAATTCCGAGAATCACGTCTTTTAAGACATATAAAATTTAATAGCACAAATGTTTTATTTTTAGACTAACTAAGAGTCAGACAATTCAGTGAGTGCTCCTAAAGTTTTAAACATGAGAGTTACTTTATGCAATACTTATTGTAAAAAAAAATTTGAAGGCCAATATACTTTTATAAACTTTAACAATATCTATTTTTGCTGAATGTGAAATAGCTAAACATCTCAAAAATACACCTATAAAAGTGACTGATCATGAAACATACCGCATTATTTTACGTAGATTTTTATTTAGAATTATTTTATTTACCCCTTGCCTGTCCATTTGTTTAATTTTAGTATTATGGGTTTGTTTGTTTTGCGGGATAAGACAAAGCTACTCGAAGAGTATCTGTCTAAAGGCAGGATGCCTTGAGCTTACGACTTTTTAAGGGTTTCTAACGTTTATTCACGTTACATCTGAAGAAATCCACTCAAACTATTAGATCGACAACGAAAACTGTATGCCAGAACATTGGACTTTCACACTTCAGACATCTACCAATGTTCAGTGGTCTTATACATTTGGCTATTATTCTTCTGTCAGCGTCCTTTGTGATCCAGGACAATCTAGAACGGCTTTACAAATTCTCTTCACTTAGTTTTTCAATTGTAGAATTCAGAAGTACTGGTAGGCTAGATGGTGAATTACGTATAGCGAAGTGCCCGGCATTTGTTTCATCTTGTACCCTTGCAAAAGAAATATTCGCACTATAAACACCATTTTCAATAAGGAATTCAATTCAGAACAAGGCAGTAAAGTCAATAAATTTTTCAATAATCGATGTACACCATCTACAGCAAAAATCTCTTTCTCACTTCATAGGAATAATACTTAAGTTCGCAAATAAAGGATCGTCTCTAAAATGAGGATTGCAGAAATGATAGTTTAAAAGGACGGAGTTAAAGGACTGAGTTCATCTCAAAGGAATTATGTTTCATCATATGAGGTGGAATGGGAAGTAATGCCACTTTTTCGTATGTCAATTTTTCTTCTACAAAAGTACTGAAATACAAAATTTGGCATGTACTTGGAGATTTTTACCATGCTAGATCAGACAGAATTTTCTAAAATTTGTAACCTATAGTGGAAAGGTTAAAACGTCCTTTTATCTTATCCCGCGTGATCTCAAAGGAAAAAAGAAATCCATAAAATTCTTGCTGTAAAATGCAACTCTCATGAATACCTAAAACTCCATTTTAGTGTATTTTGAATATCGTCCTCCAAAGCGGGTAGACGTGAAAAAAAAAGGGAGGGGGGAGAATAGCTTTCCTTCTTGGAAGAAAAAAATGGCATTATCTATAAAATTCCTGCTTTAAAATGTAACAAATATTAATCCTATGTTTAGGCACAGCTTGTTTATGGTTCAAAATGTGTTTAAAAATTATTTGAATTTTAAGTAAAAAAAAATATTACTTTATAGTCCTCCTAATAACACAAAATTTTTGGCAACGAACTGCCATCAAATTATGGAGTTTATGGCGAAAGAAAATACTTTCCTCTACGTTATGGAACGTAAGGCAAAAAATTGTGTTGCATCACGTTGTGGCTGTTTTGGGAGGTGTCCTTTAATGTGATATGATCGGTCGAAAAAGTCACTTCTAGAGGACTAGCGCTACAGAAGAGGCGATTAGCGATAGACGGGAGACGGAAAAGAGGCGTCTCGCGTCTCCCAAAGCAGCCTAAAAGCGTTGCCTCGTCTCGCAAAATTCCTATATCGTAATGTTAAAAATGTCTGTCTCGTCCCGCAAAAAAGCTGGAAATCTCTGTCTCGTCTCGAAAAAATCGTCCCGCATCCATTCCTAGCGATATTAGCAATTGCCTCATGTCATGAATGGGAGACCGGTATGATTGACATCCTAAAAATTCTATACATACGCCTGGGTACAATTTTTAATAAAAAATAATTTTGATATGACTCTGGAAAAGAAAGTATGTTTATTTGGTGTAACAAAAAAAAAATCTATAAAACATACAACACGGAAGTTGTAGGTATATCTGTGTCCTCGTCAGTTAATGAGAGGGGGGGGGACCTTTCACATTCGCGTATCGACTGGAAGAAAACCCGAAAAACACTCTTCAGTCAAGTTAAAACTCGGTGTAAGATCAATTGTTACAATAGGCACCGTGTTCATTTATATCTTAAAGACAATACACATAGCGCCTCTCGATAACACTTTTTTGACTACAATTGTTCACAGAAGAAGTTAAGACACTAATTATTGCATGATTCCTTGCTTTAATTTTGAAATAAAAAAGGCATAAAGGCCAACACTATCAGCCTTCTTTGCACTGGGAGGCATTAATTTGTGATGCACCGGTCCTTTTTTACTTATTAAATGTAAGGTGTCCCTAAAAGGTAGAAATGGTCTTTAATAGTTTAACTGTAATTGATAAGTGATCAGTGTTAACTGCAAAAATGTTCAAAACAATACTACTACTTTGAAAATACCTCCCACTGAATTAAAAAAACAGTTTAACTTTTTATATGACCCCCTTAGACATATTTAATGAACTACAAAGAAAAAAAAATCATTTTTCACGTATAAAGACATTTAAAAAAACCTTATATTTGTATCTTTAAAACTGAAGGAATTGTATTCAACTGAAAATTGAACATTATGAACGGGGATCATATATAAAATGAAAAATGTAATTATTTGACTTACATTTTTTATTGAATTGTCACATTAAAAATTGCAATTTTTCTTTATCGCAAAAAATATACAGCTGGATGATTATAACTGAATCATTATAGATCTCTGTTAATGTTGGATCGGTACGTCCTGATGGTATAATTTTTTCCCGCAAATAATTAACACGTGAAGGATAAATGCATTATGAAACAGCCTTGTACATAGAATTACATGTAAAATGCAACGTAAAGTCATATGATTCATGCTGAGTCTAAGCGCTAAATATTAAATTGCATATATGTAATTTCTAAAAAGCATCTTTTGGATATTTTATAAACCTCTACTAAACAAAACATTCGATGTGATGAAAATTATATTCAACCCCAGAAAATAAATACAATTTTTTACTATTTTGTAATTTTAAGAAGTTGGATAAGGTCAGTTTATAACATATTAGTTAAATTTCATTAAATGATAATTATAAACTTTTATTTTTATGATATTGAAGAATAAACTCTAAATTAGAACAGTTTTCATTAAAAATTAAACCTTCAGAGGGATATTTCTTAATCGGTTAATTTAAAATTATACATCGTTGTATAAATATTGAAAAATTTATGAAATGGTTATGTAATATCTTGTTGAAACGTTATTTTGCATTATATATATAGTCAATAACATTTTTTCAGATAAATTCAAATGAATATAGAGTTTTTTAATTAATACAGAAGAATATTAGTATAATATTATCAATAATTGAAATACAAGACCAGTAACATAGAATTTCAATGATCATTGTTGAAAGGTCCTATTTTAAAAATACTTCCTAATTGTTTTAACGTTTGAAACAAGATATGATATTCTGAATTTCAAAAAAGGATCTATTTCTGAAGGTTTTTAAAGTGATAAATTCTTTTTAAAAATTAAGAAAGTGGAGGTATTGATCTATATTTGAATGATAATATTTATTGAAATATTTCACTTCAACTTTATGCTTTTATTTAAATAAATATATAATATTGTCCTTTCAATTGGTATTCCTAGTTTTCTTGATGTTCTAAACACGGCTTTATTGGACTTAACCGTTAATCCAAGATCGAGGCTTGAACAACGAAACTCATTGAACAAAAATATTACTCCTACCACTTCCCTTTTGACTTTTAATGCGATTGAAAAAAATGTGCGTATTCATTAAAATCTTTGGATTCGGAAAGCAAACGCAAACTGTAGAAAAATGCTTGTAAAGCTAAAAAATAATTTTCTTTTCCCAATTTAAATTAACTTTTTAGGTATCAATTAGTTAAATTTCATATTTTGCATAGTAAAAACTTGTAAACGCTACTTGAAGTTTTGCTTAACATTTCGTACTCCTACCTTTTAGTTTAGTTTTACATGTTTCTGAAGATATCTCTATAAAGGAACCCTTTGTTTAGCCAATTTTAGAAAAAAGTCAGATCTATCTGTTTTATTGTATTTTTTACAAATGTTTTTTCCTTAAACGAAGAACATGGGTTACTTCTTCAGAAACGGTTTCCGACAAAAATCGCTCTCCTCTTTCCTTTTTATAAATTTTCCACCTTCATAAAAGTTTTACTTAAATTTCCTAATATTCAAATATTTGATGGCTGTAATCTTAATGTCTAAAGCAACATTCAACAGCTCTTGAAACATTCATACATTTTAGTTTAATATTTAAAAAAAATAAGAATTTTATAAAAAGTAGGATCGCTGCGACCCATGTTTATAGGCAAAATACATCACTGCTTTTAACTTGACCAGAGAATCAATAATATTATATATATATATATATAGCAATCGTGAATCATCCTTTAAAGGGTTAAGTGTCCTCCATACTTGAGCAGTAAACTTCTAAACAAATTCTATTTTTATCGCGGAAGCAAGCTAAGAATAAAAAGAATCAGAAAACAACTACCTTACCCTGATAGCACGCTGACGACACGCACATGTTTTTGATACAGTTTCGGTTTCAATCCTTCATGTGTCGCTGGAAAACGACACCCCTTAGAGCCACCGCGAGATCTTCACACAACAATCCGCAGAGATTAGTCCCCACAACGCACGAGAAAGCATTAGGCCGTGGAGAAGGCAGCAGAGAAAACAAAAAAATGACGGAGAGATGACGAAAGCGTACACAAGCGAAGGTCTCGCTCTCTCTGATGGTAGTAGCCACAACTGCCTGCGAAAATAGCATCGCAGGATGATGCTTGGAGACTTGCCACAGCAACCGCGGCGGACTGAATTGGCTCGTCAACAAAACGCGGGCAGAGAAACACGAGACCCGACTTTGATCCTTACATCTTTGAAAAACAAATAAGTAAATAATGAAAATGGAGTGAGCAAAACCTGTGGGCAATCACCGCGCTTGAATCAACAGGCTTGTTAGTTTCCTAACACATGAGGAGAGGGGGAAGGTAATGGAAAAAAGAAAGCTAAATCATGTCAAAACAATAGATTATAAAACTCTTTCCGAAATGATCTCATTCAAGCATGTACAATTGCTTGACGCAACACTTCCACCGTTGAAAAGACCTGACAACAGGGATTTATTTCTGCATAAATCCCCGCTGCAAAAAAAAATACATCTTCCTTCCTGGCATGGGTTTTCGAAATCTCCTGCTGTAATCCAACGCACGCACAAACTCTAGACCTCAATAGTCAGCAATCATAAACGGACTTAATGCTGGGGAAGGAATTGCTGCTGCTACTTTTATGCAAGCTAACGGATTACAACCAATGATTTGTCCGACCAATGGCCGAGTGAATAAGACACTGAACATTCGGAGATGGCTGAAGTATGCAGGTCCAGGATTCTAGCCTCTATCAGGGTCGTCAGTCTAAATGGTCTGGAGTCTTGGGCGGTTTTCTCCAGATCTAACTTGAATACGCCTTAGAGACCCTTAAAAAGTCCTTCCCTCAACTCATCCTCCTTGTGCAGACAGACCTCGTGTGTGTAGCTTTGCTTTAACCAAAAACAAAGTTATAAGACATTAAGATATTTATTTTCAACGATTCCCGTAAGAGACTGAAATTATGAGTGCTGCTTTGTTTTACCCTACAAAAGAGCCTTAAATACTCTGCGTATATTTTTTACGACGGAGAAATTTTTTTTTATTAACCTTTAAAGTATTACTCAATTTTGTTTTATATAAAACAAATAACCTCTGTAAAATACAGTTTAAACATTGACAGCCCGTATAGTGTACTACTTTGAAATTTATTTTGATTACTCTAGTAAAGATATTATTTATTCTACAAACATTCTTTTCAAGTAGTAGCACATGATAGTAGCCTATATAAATTTAGTACCAACAGATACATTTACGGAAGTTAGAATACGAATACATCGTTAGAGGCTATGCAGGCGAACTAAAATTATGAACAATTAATTTCCCGCTTACTTTTAAATTATATAAACTTTATTGGAAAATGTTAAAATGCTCCTTGATTAAATTTTTTGCATAGCAGCAACTCCGAATTCCAGATGATTTGCTGAAATATGCAAAATATCATTTCAGAAAGCTTACCAGCACAAACTGTCAACTAAGCGAATTGACCTTTTTTTATCTTCTTTCATTAAAAATTCATGTTTGAACGAAGAAAAATTTAAAGCAGGGTCATTTCCTAACGGACAATGTGGCCAATTCTTAGGTGCCATATATATATATTAAGAAGTAGACAATTTCAGGAATTGTGAAATTGTCCTTACCTTATCGAATTTGCTACCGTCGGTGCAAATGCTGTAAGGCAGATGGTATTCCCTACGTTTGTGAATATTCTTATTTTTCTTAAAAACTAGCTAAGAAATTAAAATAATTAATGTATATATATATATATGTGTGTGTGTGTGTGTGTGTGTGTGATCAGCTTAAAATTAATTTAATATATTTCAGTAAATTATTTCTTTACATATTTTTCCCTATTACGCAGAAAATTCTTTTCTCAAAAGTTAACTTAAATACTTTGAGGAATGGTTTCTCTTCAGTACCAGTCGAAAACATTTTAAAAGTAAAATGCCAACTTTCTAATAGAGAAGCTGCTGATTAAACAGCGATATTCAAAATAAATTAGCAATACAATTACCACTTTCGAAATAAATAAATAATAAATAAATAAATAAGTTTCGTTCCAATATGTCAGTACTTTATTCTAAGTAATGGAGTTTTTATGAGTTTAAATGGCATTTTATCGATATTTCAGACCTACGACAATAACCAGTGTTAATTATTAAGAATCTTAGATCCAACGGATAAATGCTTATGTAAGTGTGTATTAGTAAAAGTATTAAGCTGTTCTTTTAACTTGGTATAATTGGTACTTTATAAAATATTATTTGATAAAAATGAAAGGCCTATGATGTTCACATCATGATGAAAAATTTAAATTAAAACTTTCTAAAACTAGAAGCTTTATGGAAAACAAAATTGAGTTTATTCATATTTTAAAAGTAAAATTTGAATGTTTGGATGACATTATGTTCATTATTAAAAATTTTTAGACTATTCGTTAACAAATTGAAATTCTGATAAGCTGCTTATAAATTTCTGAAACAAATCATTAGCTGACACGGAACTTTTGATAAACTTTGCGAATAGAAGCTTTCGGAGATTTAATTAATCAGGTAAACAAACTTCTATTTTACAGATTTTATCTTAAAAATCTTTGCCTTTAATCGAGACATATATTTTACAGCGTTAGCGAAGATTGAGGTATTTCATAAAATTTCTTCATGAACTTCATTAGCTAGAATATTCTCATTAGCAATAACTAGTTGAACTCAAAGTATTTTCTTTGGTGAAAATCACAGAAACTGTGATTATCAATTTTAGAGTGATTCAAAGAAATTACTTGTTTATGAAAGTAATCAAAATTACTAAGCCATTTTGAATCATACATGAACTAATTTACTTCGAAGCTATTTCCCTAAATGGTAAAAACTAGATCTTATTTTCTAAAACGTCATTCTGAGTATGATAACCGATATAATACTACGGTCACTACAAGGAAGCTGCAATTTATTACACATTTTTGATCATTTATTAATTATAATAATGTTGTTAATTATTTCATAAAATTAGAATACATATTTTAAGAATGCATAATAGCGTATAACTATTCAATAGTTTTAAAAACTGCACCATGTATGAAATTTAAAAATAATCCGTGAAATGTGATCAATCGACGTGATTTTTTTCCCGTCGGAAGCAATGGAAAAGTGGTTTAAGTCAGCGCAATATTGATCTTCATATCTCTGACACTTTTTACGGTATAATTCTCAAATTTTGCTTGTCACCTCATGATTGTATGGGGCATATTTTACTAAATGGAAATTTTTTGTATGAGGGTCGTATACAAATTTAAAAAGCGTTAGCTTTTTGTGAATTAACGAGAGGAATTTTTTCTTAACAGAGTCTTATTTCCGTCATTATTTTGGACATTTTTTTCAATACACTGCCCACTTATCTATATGTATTGTTATATTATATGTAACAGTACATACACTTTGCATGTATATGTCAGGGAGTAAAATTCATTAAAATTAAGGCACTATACTTAGTCATCTTTCTATTTGATTTATACATTTGCTTTTAACTATAATATGTGCGTGTGTGTTTGCACATGTATATATACAGGGTGTCTCAAAAATGATGATCTAGGCTTTTATTCTTTAAATATTGATCATAGACATATACAATAAATTACAAAGTTACGCAAAAAAGTATAGAATTTTGTGGTATCGATTAAAATTTTGAATGGATTAAATCTAAATAAATAGAAAATTAAAAATTCCCAGTTAGTAAAATGTGCTCAGTATTTTACTTAGGTGTTGCTACAAAGTTTCAGAATTTCATCTTTTAAAGGCTCGGTGATATGTTTAACCCTTAAATGCCTGAGATTTTAAAAATAAATTTTAAAATGTTTTTTGCCTTCCATTTCTTAAGTAAATCATATGGTAAATACTTTTAAAAATCATACTTTGTTTTAGGTATGGTTTACGGCTAAAAAGCAGTTTCTTGCCAATCGGCAGCACTGGGCTTTAGTTGAAAAAACAATTTTTTGATAAAATTCTGTAATATCAAACTCACATGAATTTTAAAAATTATGATAAAGAATTTCCACAAAGTACTTTAAAAGTAATTAATTCTTATAACAAATACAAAAATTTGTTGCAAAACACTGCAAAAATCAATGTGAAATGTAAAATCATTTTTTTAATGCTACTTGACAATATGATTGCCAACTGCTTAGTTAAAGAACTGTATTGAAATGTTTGAAACAGTTATTATTTTTATTAAAACACAGTCTAACACGACATTATTCACTTTTATTACTGCGTATCCTTTACAGTTTGGAAATTTGTAGAGAATAATTTCTGGAAAAATATCTTGTATACAATAAGATATAAATAAACTACGAAATATAAGTAGTTTCATTCAAATTTAAGTCAAATATATTCCGTCAATCTTAATTATTCCTCATAATCAAAAACCAAAACTGCCCATTGTCCTCCAGGCTTAGTGGAACATTATGCCTCTTGTTGCTCGTTGACAACACACGCTAAAGTCTGATTACAACAAATATTTTACAATGAAATGTCCGAATGCAGTTATAAAAATGAGCTACATACTTTACTCTTCCACATAAAAATTTTACTTGATCACTGCAAAACAAAATTGTGTATTAGCAAGCTTCCAAACAAAACAAAAAACACATGCAGCTACAATTGAAAAATTTTATGTATCTTTATTCTTAAACAGCACTAGTGCTGAAATCTATATGGTGAAAATTTATTTGATATTTTCAATGTGTATTTTATTGGCAACCTTAGGCATTAGAGCTTCAATATATTCTAATAGCATTGTAGAAGGCCAAATTGGGTATGTTGCCGAAAGACAACACTTGGATTTTAAGGGTAGGACAAAGTATGTAAGGAGCTATAGAATTTCAGTAACAACAAGCGTATTATGTATTTATGTAATCATTGTTTACTTTTGTAATTTTTACTCGACTTCTGAAACATTTTATCATTCGATGAGCGATCCCTCCCCCCCCCCCCCCCCGAGAGACATTGAAAAATAGCTTAAATCAATGCATATTTATTCTGATACCTCTGAAACTTTTGGGATAAATCGCGCAAATTTTGTATATCGCCTGCTTATAAATGCATTAATATTTTACTTACTGAAAACTTTTTTTGTACAGGTACCGAATAAAAATTTGAAATTTGGGTTTATTTAGATTAAATCTCCTGAAAATTTTAATCGGAACCATAAAATTCCATTCCTTTTTTTACGTACCTTTGTAATTTATTGTATATGTCTGTGATCAATATTAAAGAAATAAAAGCCGATGTCAATGTGTTGTGGGCACACAGTGTATATATGTGTGTGTCTGTAACTGCCAGACTTAGGACTCTCAAATATACTTAAAAGTACCGTTCTTATAATGAACTCTGACTTTTTATTTATTAAGAAAAAATAGTTAAATCAAGTTAAATAAGGCTTTAGCGATAAACGTTCAGAAAAGTCTGATTATGTTCCCATTTTACTGCAGTTTAGTGTGACATTATTGTAGATCGACCACATGTAGATAGTTATCGGCCAAAAGCTTTCTAATTCATTTTTCGATACACACACAGGTAAAGGCCATTTTAGTATAAAAGCTTATTGAAAAGTAATGTACAGGTATTTTACAACCTCTCAAAAATCTGCGTGACTCTAACGAAGTTTTAAAGAAAATATTTGAATTCGATATTCTTAGGTATAGATATAGTAAAAGAGCTATTGTCCGCAATATCCAAACTTCCATCTTTAAGAACTAATATTTAAACTACTTTTTTTGCTTCCTGTTACTTTTCCTGGGTTTCAGTTCTTAGAAGCTAATAGGCTGATCGCTGAAAATGTCTTTGTAAAAGCTAATCATGCAAATATTATCAAATTTTAATATTCTAGTAAGTTTTATGTTTTATGTCTAGCATAACTTCTTCCTATAAAAGACGGCGAAATAAATCTTTCATAATTTATCAAAATATCAAAAACTTATGACGGATAGAATTAGAAATGCAACAGCTTTAAAATTACTTCAGGAAAACTTTCGCCGAAAGTGATCTTTCTCTTAAAAATTCTAAAAAATGAGCAAATTTAAATACATATTTATAGAATAAACTGTTTTTAAAAGAAAACTTTCTTTTTCGTTTGATGTTGCAAATATCGTTTAAATGCAAGTGTGATTACTGCTATTATTACGTACTAGGTGAGAAAAAATACAAAAAAAATTCATAAAACATTGAAATATTTTTTTTTTAATTTCAATTTTGAAACAATCACTTCAAGGTGTTTAAGGACCTGTCCTAGTAAACTCCTAAATAAAAGGGCAATGTAAAGTGAAAAAAATGTTTAAAATAAGGTCCGAAAAGTTTTCCTCTACGAAAAATCACCTCTCATTAATTTTTAAAAAGTTACAATTTTTAAATTTGTATACGACCCTCGTAAAAAAACTCCCAGTGAGTAAAATGTGCCCCATATACTAATAATGTGACATTTGAGAATTTGAGAATTATATAAGATAAATGTAACGCTGACTTAAACCACTTTTCAATGGCTCAGGGAAAAAATATCACACCGAATAATCGCATTCCAGGGATCGTACAGAAATTACGAAAGAAAATCTTTTTTTTTTTTTACACTCTAACAATAAATGTTTACATTCAAAATCATATATAGCCTCCGATCATCTTTGTTTAAAGGTATCTCTGAGATGTTTTTTGATAAAAGGCTATAATTTTGTACATTACCAAATTAGTGTATGGGGCACATTTTAGCAATTGGGAATTTTTTTTGTACGGAGATTGTATGCAAATTTAGTATAAAAGTGTAGATCTTGAAAAATAATCAAAGGAAATTTTTATTAAATGGACGAGAGGAACTTAAGAGAATCTTATTTCTGACCTTACTTTAAACATTTTTTTATTAAGTTCACATTGCCCACCTATCTCTAATTGATTAAGCATTATTGATAAAGCACCCGTTACCACCTTTTCTGGAAGCCCTGTAAAGATAAGTTTATAATTAATTTGCTTAACTTTAACCTAATTTATAACCCTCAATCCAACGGACATTCGAATTTTTATAAACGAGTAAAATAAACGTTATGGACTTTTTCTATTCAGTCCATTCTCAAACCATTTTCATTTACATTGGAAATGGAGATTGCTCGTCATGAACTGTATTTTACCTAATCTCGTACTCCGAGAGTTTAATAACATTTACTGAAGATCTTTCAATCCCTTCTCTCCTCTTGAAAACAGCTTTTGCTCAGATAAAACGGAAAGAAATATCATGTCCCAATGTTTTGAAGATAGTATCGATCTGTGATGGTGTTCTGCGCTTGTCTGGCAACGATATTTGTTCTAAGTAAAAAGCAGTAAAACGAAATAGAGCTCTCAGATGAGTATCATGAAAATTTTGGTGTAATTCTTCGCAAAACTTCGCAATATATATACATGCTGAATATATATATGATTTCTATAGCAAATAAAGAAATAATGTAGAATGTATAGCAGTTTTAAAAGAATATTCAGGCCTCGAATTAGATCAGTGTTGAAAGCTGAAGATACTTGAGTATTGGTTAAACTTAAAAAAAAAATACTCCTTGACGAATAAAAAGAGCGGAACTGATTAAAATGTTAGAAAACGTAAATAACTGATATAAAATTTCTAAACATTTTACTTTTAAAAATCAAATATTTGACTTCATATTACTTTGAATATTCTGATTTATATCTTTGTCTTTTTTTTTAAATAACCAATAAAAAAGGAAATAAGTCCAAGTTGTGCAAACAGAACATTATAGCTACATCTTACCTTGACTAGAACACATCTGCACTGGTCCCTTACCTAGCTTTATAAAGTGAAAAACTAAATATAATTAAAAATTATCACTTATGTTTTGTATAACAGCGGACAGGACACAGTAGCAGGAGTAAGAGATTATATTGGTAAGCTGGAGCGTAAGTTAAAGCCAATTAAGTTCAGGCTTTAAACCGAAGGTCAAAAAAAGTATCTGTTTATCTTTGTCTAATGTGGGTGAATTTATTTCCACAGTCAGTGTAACTACAGCATTCTGGGTCATTTTCTCAGATTAATCTCAAGATATCTCCGAAAATTTTTACAAAATAGAATTTATCCACGATTGGAGCTGCAACGAAGTTTGAAGACTAAAAATGTTCTACATTTTCTTAAAATAAGTTCTTAAAATAAGAACGAAGAACAATAGTCGTTCTAAAGATAAATTTGTATTGATTCGTTAATTTTATGAAAATTTTGCAAGAATATGTAACAGTCATATTTCCTTACATATAACAGAAAAGGAAACTACGAACTACAGATCTTCCTTCATAGTATCATGGCACATCTTCGAAGTTTAAAATCGCTAAAAATTGAGGAAAGAATAAAATTTTTGATTTTTAAAATAGCAAATAGCCAAGCTTTTTCTTCTATATTCTTCAGCATTTTCCTCAAATTTTTAAATAGACATTTTTAACAATGTGAGAAACTTTTTCTTCTGTAAATGAAAGCTGCCAAAATGTCATAAAACCAGAGTACGAATAGATTCGGATTTCTAAATAGCTATTGTTTTCTTTTTCTTGTTTTGTATATCCTTTTGTACACTTATGCAAAATATCATGCCACAAATTTCTGCTTCATTTGTCTTGATGGTAATTTTCAAATATATATTCCTCTGAAAAATTTCTAAAGATGTAACTTTTTTGTAACTTAAAAAAATTATGTCACTCTAAAAATACTTTTTTACAATTGCCAAGAGAGTATTTTTTGAAAGTGTAGAAAAGATTTTGAGGCACAGCATAACATAAAAGTATTTGGAAACATTACAAATTTTCCCTGCTGTAATTTTTTACAATTCACTGACTTTTATTTATGATGTTTATATTTCAAAAAGTATATCACGTATCAGACAAGAACTATTGAACACATGCCAGACGATATTAACAAGAGTAGAGATTATATCCATCCAAAGAGGCAAAATTTCCTCATTTTTACATCTTTCCATACTTATTTTTGATACCTCTAACAAAACAAGAAAATCTCTAATAAAACGGTGGAAGTATTTCCATGCATTTTATATCGGTCATTAAGAAAACGTTCACCAGATTTTGTTCCCCCCCTCCCCCACATCAGACGCAATGGTATTTATTAAATCTCTTCTTGAAGCACTTATCTCATAAAAACTGCTGAACTTCTGCAGTAATGGGATAAGTCGCGGGAAACTGGAGATAGCATCGATCTTTGGTTATGATTTCGCTCGGATCCTATAGCGATTTCCAGTGCAAGGAATTACTGGACGCCTAGGGGAATGCGCGCCATATGCGTTACCGCTAAAACACGATAGCCGTGAACATGCGCATTGTCTAGCTCTGCAGATTAACTGATTTGTCCCGTTAATGCGCGGAATCACTAGTTAAAGTTCAAAATTTTGTTTCTCTTACGTGCAATTAATGTACCCAAATACTATGTAATTCTTACTTAGCTTTAACATAACCTTGTTCTTCCTAGGATTTTGCCGTTTCGGTATTGAATCTCTCTGTGTATATGTTCCCGTTACCACTAAGTAGACAAAACAAATGCGCAGGCCGCTTCAATTTTAGTTTCTTCATAGGCCGCAGTCTTCGGTAAAATGATGCTTGGAGATCGTTGTTACGAATTAGATATCCGCCATTTCATGCATTACAATTATAGCAAGAATAGGACGCTTGATTTAAAACATGAAATTTACGCTCTTAGCAAATTACTTATTCTAGCTGCAACATCACTAATTTGCATATTGCAGGTTTGCCCAACAACATTTATTTGACATTATATTTCAATTTTATTCGGATTTCCTTACTTTTTTATCCCTATTTTTGTGATTTTTCTTTAATTTTTGGATATTAGTGTATATTTGAGTTAAATATATTCATCGAGAAAACATAGGGAAATTGTCGAACCAAAGAACAGCATATTTACAAGCCTGTATGAATCATGGTGTAGCACGGCGTCACATGTTGGTCTTGAATCATGGTAAACATATTGAAAACATCGTATGAAACATTTTTGTGCTATATTACTATGTTAAGGGCGTCTTTCGTTTGTGCTGTCACTAATACTAATATTTCTCTTGGATCGACAGTTTGTGAATAAATATTTGTAATAATAAATTTGATTACCAACAATTCTTACTCTTAACTTTATTAATAGTGCTATATTACACAATCCTTACTTTAAACCGATCTCAGCAGCTCATTTTGCATTCAGGGGACATTTCTGATGCTATTTTTTTCCATCAATCAATTTCTCCTAATCTGACATTCATATACACTCCAAATTGGAAAACATTAAGTCCACTGCTCTTTTCCCTCTGAACAGAGATGAATTAATTTGAACCCCCAAGCCTATACATGGATATATTATAATCATTTATCATCACACCATTTGAAAGTCAAATTTGTATATTAATATTCTTTCGTTAATTAGGGGATCGCGTTGCCCCAGTAGATATTCTCAAACATTGCATTATTATTCTTTTTCTTTTTTATATAAACTGAAAAATGCGTCTGTTGATATTTTGTTTAGAAGAAATTTATTAGATTGGATATTAGACAACGTGCGAATGTCCCAATTTTTACACAGGTTTTACAAATAAACTTATTTAAAACTTTTAGGCCCTTGGAAAGGAGAAAAATTTAAATGAAGTTCTACAAAATTCATACTTGCATCCGGTTGTAAAGTGAGCTTAAACCGTTATCTGTATCGTTGGTTACCCTGTAGAAGGAGGGTCGAGCGGTAAATGAGAGAATTTTTCAGGAAATTTACAATTTGCTTTCGAAATGCAAAATCTTAAAAAATTCCAGGCGTAGATAAGTATTAACATAAACATTTTCTAGAATTAATCAACTATTCAAAGGTATGCCATTGATTATCTAAAAGCTGCAAGCATTATAATGTGAAAACCATGAGCATACATTTATAGATTATATGAGCCTTTGACTTGTGCTCTAACTTGAATCTTTCGGCTCAGACCTTGAAAAGTTATCCCGAGCTCACCTCTATCGTCCACTGATTTTTCTTAATGAGGCTCTTGTTAATTGCTTTTTTAACCCCATATACAAAATACTATTTAGAATTCACACTTTGTTTGGTTACTTTCAAATTTCTTTGAAGGTAACTAAATAATTGTTACCTTCTATTTAACTTCTATTCAAACTCTTTTTAATTGTAGAAATTTCAGGTATAATTTAAATTTTCATCTTTTGCAGTACCCCACGAAGCAAAATAAAATTTCAATAAGCGGAAACAGTTGCAGCACATCATTAATGATAGGATATATTTTCCTTCCACAAACTGCGTTTACAACACAGACAAATAACGAGCATTATAAATCACTGAGTTTTAAGAGAAAATATATTTTTATATCGAATACATAACCTTCTCTTTATTAGTACAAATACGCGTCCGTCAAATGAGTGGCGTTCCCGACTCTTATCTTGAAAACCCGGAAGCGATAAAATCTCCAAATGGTAAATTACGACTCCGCCAGCTCTCGGGCTGCCAACTTTTATGGAGGTGTAAAAATATTATGAGGTGCCTGAAAAGAATGCATTGCGTTAACTGCAAAGTTAACAGGAAATGTTTCAAGGCACAATTTGAATTCTACGAATTTCATTTTTGGCAAAGCAGAATTTCCAGAAATGCCAGTGATGTACTTTCGTACAGTGTGTACGTGAGCTGACGACAAATGCAATTTAAAATAGTAATTTCATCAGTTGTATTTGTTGTATTTTAAATTCATTCGTTGGAAACGGTCTTCTTATCCGTAGTAAATGCATCCTGGAAACAGGGCTTTTATACCCACGCATGTCTTGAGGATAGATCAACAACTTAAAACACACAATTCAAAGGAGAAAAGGCAAGACCATACATTTGTTTATGATATTCATTTATTATATATTAAAAGAAATGACAGTTAAATTAAATTTGTTTAAAAAAATCTTTAAAGCTGTTATTTATTAAGGCTTTAAGAACTGTGCTACTCAATGTGATAATTTTATGTTTTTGACAAATACTCATCTCTTGTTCGGGAAGTACACAGAATTTAGGCATACTCTGACAGTAATTTTAAAATGATCTTTTTACCGACTTTAAAAAAGGGAGAGATACTGTGTTCAACGCGTACATATATGTGTGTGTGTGTGTGTGTACAGCGATAACTTTACGCTTACCCCGTGAACTAATTTTAAAAATTATGCTTTTTTTATTGGAAAGGGATAGCTTAGGGATGGTACCATATTAATTTGGTCACGATCTGATGATATTACCATTCCAAAAATTGGGAAAAAAGGGGTTTTAAACTATTGCTTAAAGGGTTGCAAGTTAAAATCAAAAGTCTTCAAGTTTGGGAACTTTTGGCGATTTATCGTAAGCCATGAAACTATTCTTGCTATCACTGATGAACAACAACAGAAATTTAAGTGAGACAATAAAATTTGGCACAATGGTAAATAACTCATACCATGTTATTAAAACATATTTTGGGTTCTGTATCGTTGATAACATAAAAATGCAAATTACTATAAGAGTTTGGCCAACACTGTTTCTTAAATGTTAAATAACATTTTTTTGATTAGTGTATCTTATGTAAGAGTACGAGGATCAATCATAAAAGTTTTAATTTAAGCAACTTACTACAGATTTCGATGATTATCTGCCACAGGGTGATAACAGAAATATTAAGATTTAAATGTAACAAAAAGAATACATAGTTCAAGCGTAAGTATGCTTACATGTCTTGAATGCATTTGTTTTCTGCAAGATGAATATTGGATAATACGTTTTTCTACATGATAAATTCACAATTTTTACATAAAAGAATGTTTTTAAAAAGTTCTTTTTAGCAAAGGCCTTATTGTTACTTGTTTCATTTTTTACTCTCAAATCTCATAAGTTATTCATTAATAAAATTATTAAATTATGCATAATAAAAGAAATAAACTCCAGTAATTTATATGCTAATACCACGTACAAACAATATATGAAGCACACCAGTTAAGCGGAAGTATATAAGAAATAACCTGAAGACTAAAACAAAAGTCTCTGGTATGTGCTTAATATTTCTGTTTTTTTTTTCCTTACACACCATTTAATCAAATACAACAAAACGGACAAAACAATTTATTACTGAACTGCATTTTATGAGAATATTACTATAAATGCCAAAGTTTAAAAAAAGACCCTTTCACTATCATTCAGCAATATTTAAACTGTTTTTAGCTCTTTCCTCAATAATTCTCGTCATAAATCATTAATCCTTTTCACAAACACATTTCAAACAAGCAAAGCGATAGTGTTTATTAAAATACAATACAGTACAGAAACACACCATCTGCTATGCTATTTTACTAAAGCAATACGATAAAATAATATTCCTTCTGAACGTTTTCAATTATCAACTCCAAGCATAAATTACTCTTTAAAATATATTGGAGAGTTTTCGAAATTTCCAGAAAAGTTGCTTGCGTAATAAATACCGCGAGAAATCCCGCAAATAGATAATTATCATCAATAAGTATCAAGTTTTGAAAACGTAAAATTATCGGAATTGTTCGAGGAATTCGATCGCTGAAAGATTTGTTTGGAGTCTTGCGAAAGGAATCTATTTATTTTAATGTTTGTTCCTAGCGCATTCAGAAGCCCACGATATCTAGCAAAAGCGATTTAGAAGCGAAAATCGTATTTCATAAGCGCCGTTGCTTTTCCCCACTTTTTTTAAAGATATGTGCTCCGATATCCTCCTCGCTCGGGGTAGTTAGAAAGAAAATAAATGGCAGTTAAGAGCAGTAAGAGCGAAAAAGAAACAAAAAGCAGTTAGACTAATTGAACATTTCTTTCATAATTGCGTTCTGTGGAAAGTATAACTCCATGTACGCTTTTCCAGCAAGTGCTTTACATGCTATTTCACTGCTAAAAGCAAGAAGAGAAACATGCTTAGCTCATCAATTGCGAAAGACTTTCCACTGAAATTGTCTTATGTATAAAAGCTGCTAAACAAGTAAGTAATCAAGCAAACAAAAAAAAATGAAGTTTTTCTTTTAATCAACGTCCTAAAATCGAAATCTATGATATTCAGTTTATAGACCTCCCAAAAAAGCTAAACTTGTTGCATTCTCTATTTTTGTGGAAGATAATTATTCCATACAGATACACAGGGGCGTAGCCAGAAATTTTTCATGGGGGGGGGTTACGACTACTGCAACTCATATATATGTATACATATGTGTGATCATGTAGTGAAGAATATACATTTTGTATGGCAAAAAATTTCTCATGGGGGGGTGTTATGACCCCCCTAACCCCCCCCCTTGGCTACTCCCCTGGATACATGTTATACACAAATTTAGTTCTATTTCAGACATAATGCACTTTAAGCATTTCGACATATAAATCGAGCAGCAGATCCATAATGGGAAATCTTACAGCACGTGAATAAATGTGTGCTTACTATCTCAAAAATTCAAATTTTATCCATTAACAGAAATTGTTCGTTATCATATCATATATGAATAGATCATATTTAAAGTAGGGGGTACAGTGGGTCTTTGAAGATATTTGTGGTTCAGTGAATAGTTTTCAAATGAGAAAATTATTTAAAATAGGTATCAACATGGACGCCGGCAGAATATTTCCCAGGGGGGGCGGCAAAGACTATTCCAGGGGAGGCAAAGACTACTCCAGGGGTGGCAAAGACTACTCAAGGGGGGGGGGGCAAAGGCTACTTGAACGTATGGTTACCATGTTGGAAAGAGCAAAAAAACAAGGGAAAACACCGCATACAAAAATCCAGGAGAGGGGCATTGCCCCCCCTTGCCCTATGCTGCCGGTCCCCATGGGTATCAAACAACTTAACTCTGGACAGAAGTTAAACATTTCACTTTAATTGTGTCTGGAAGAAAGAGCCATTTTGTTTTCCGATCATCTGCATAAAATTTGGAGAAATAAAGACTGTATGTTATTACACTTGGAATTTATCAAGTAAATATGAGTTATGGGGTATGTTTATACAGTCTATATTACCTTCATTTCAATTACCTTGTATTGAAATGAATATTTTAACGATTTTTGGAACGATTTGGAATTTTGAGGTGAAAAATAATACATTGGTTCATATGGGGCATACTGGGTCACCTGAAATGGGGTACAGTGAGTCAGTGGCGCATTCTGTCCCCATTTATATATTTATTGCCTTTCTGTAAGTTTCTTACTTTTTTTATGTTTGAATGATCTAAATGAGTCTTCAACATCATCACCAGAATCTTCAATTTCTCAAGAAAATTGTGTAACTCAATACTCAAATTATAGGCCGTTCCTGAAGGTAGTATCCGATAGTATCCTAATGATATGGAGCAGAAGAGGGAAAACAAATTGCAAGCAATTACAAGAATAAACTGAAGAAGAATGAAAATAATCTTCTAGTGAATCTGACTTTGAGGATTTGGAATTGGAAGATAAATAAGATTTTAATGTTGATTTTGGAGATTCCATATTATTCAAGGTCTACGGCAAGAAAAAATGCAGTTTTAAACGTTATGTTACTGTAGTTGTTGACAAAAATTAAAAGGAATTCAAAGTGCACTACATGAAAGGAATTCACCCAGGCTGTGCACTTATCTTTGATGAGGCATTTATACAGCAGACAGTGAAGATATTGTGAGAAAGTTGCCAAAACCAAATGCATTGCAAGAAACTCAGAGAACAGGGTCAAAGTTGACTTTTGCAGTAGATTTTGCAAACCCTTTTCTTAAATTTTATTAATAAATTTAGTGTGTGCATATTTTAGAATCATAAAATTAACATTTACCTTACAAGCGGCGCAAATGGTGTAGCGGCTTGAGAACCATTCTATCACTCGTCGGGTCCCGGGTTCGAATCACGGTTAACTTTATCATCCCTTCATAGAGGGTAACGCTGCCCGCCCACTGGGTGTTCGCATAATAAAATGGCCGCCCACGGGCTGTTCCCATAATAAAATGGCCAGTAATTTGGGCCTTAGTAGTGGCAAAATGCTTGATGTTCAAGTGACCGCCCATTGGAAAATAAATGTATTTACCTTATAATCATTGAGCTACTTTAATAAACTTAATATTAAATATATTCAGGCAATAAAAAAGTTAAAAATTCCTCGCTATCGAGAGAAAGAAAATGTTTTATTGTGTTTCTCACTAGCTGACAAACTGTACCCCATTTGTTGACCCAGTGACCCAGAACAAAAAGTACTTATGAAAAATTGTTTTTTGTTGAACAAACACTTTTCTTAGAATTGAACTAAAATTAATTAATATAGCCAATAGATCAGAAAACATAATACATTAGTTTGATATTCTATTTTAAAATATTTAAGAATTATACTTAAAAATCTAAAAATTGACCCTTTGTACCCCCATCTTCCCTACTTCTAATATTTACAGCACCAAGAAAAAAATTACGATAATTTTGATTAGTTTTAATTTATACACCATAATACTGTTACTTTTTTATTCAGTATGTTTTCTTTTAAAAGTTCACATCTTTTAAAAGTGTAAAATCACAAAATTTTCAAGATAATGAAAAACCACTTAATCACCATAAATGTGGTATAATGTATAAGGAACTGATTTCTTCTGTTAGGCTTTAAATTAGACTAAAGTTACAGCTCTACATGCTAAATAGCCGTAAATTTTATTCTGATTGCAGAAAATTGTACTCAAAATATCCATGAATTAACATGGATTAATGCAACAGAACTGTTTAAATTACACCAGAGAGCTGAAACCAGCAGTATACTTTGATTGTGAAGGGCGCTTTTCAATCTTTTAGTAACTACTTACTAATAAATTAAAATTACCAATTGTCAACAGTGATATTTTGTTGGTGCTGATGTTTTGTTTAAAATGGTTTGTTGGGGCCATGTAAACCTAGGGAATTCGGACTTGTTCGGTAGACTTTTTAACACATATTCACGTTACACCTGGAGAAAACCGACGAAAACTCCAGACCGTTAGATCGACAGCTGCTCGATAGTATCGAACACAGGACCTGCACTCTTCAGCTGTTTACCATGTCCATGCCTTATCCTCACGGCTCCACAGATTTCAAAATAGTATTATTTAAAAATTGTTCATGTAATTTTATACATTAATTTCTAAAATATGGAAATAAGGAAAGTTCCCGTAAAATTACTTTTAATGGTGTCAAAAAAAAAAAAAAAAAAAAAAAACTCTCAAAGTAATAATAAATCCAAATGTCTATATGGAAACAGCAGTTGGCAAACTGATTTAAAAAATAACGTTTTACTTTAAGACAGTACTTTCTTCCTACAAACTACAAATACCACACGCCAGCTATCAAAAGTTTACTATCTTTCTTATAGTAATATTTCTTCGTAAAAGCGGGAATAAAACTAATTTCTTTCCCACAACTTCCAGCAAAGTAATAGCCTCGCAAAAACATCAAAATAGTCCTTTGTACACCTTTCTTCACAAAAGCCTCCAACTTTTCGATCTCCGCTGTAGAAAATGCAAGTCTGATTAACCCATCGTAACGTAAATAACACCGAGGGAGAAATAAATTGAAACTCCGCGAAGTTACTATTTTCAGAAGGGAGTTAACAATGGAAGGCGATTTGAGGATTTGCATGGCTGTCAACTGGGGTTACGGTGTACTTCTCGTTAAATTCCAATATTTATCACTATATTTTGCATTCTTAGTGTCTTGTTGATTAAATTTACTGCAAATGCTCCAACTCAGCCCAATAAATAGGTATGTTGATGAACTTTCTCCAGGTTATTGATTTTTTTTAATATTAAAGTGCTGTTAATTTCTATCGTACGCTGAGGTCAATTTAATTACACTGCTGGCCACCCAAATTGCAACACCAAGAAAAACAAGAGATATCACAACAAAATTTATTGTGTAGATAACATGTTGACCAAGTAACAAATGATTAAATTTACAGCATTGTATGAAGCGTGGTTCCTGCCAAAATCAGTACCCAGAGTAGCCGCCGTTGTTGGAGATCACAGCTGCCACACGCCTCGGCATTGATTCAAAGAGACTTTGAATGTGTTCTTGGGGTACAGCAGACCAAGCAGCTTCCACACGTTGCCAAAGTTGATCTGGTGTGACAGCTGGGGATGAACTCTGGGTCAGTCGTTGAGCAACCATGGACCACATGTTTTCTATCGGCGAAAGATCCGGAGAGCGCGCCGGCCAGGGAAGCAATTCAATCTGGTGATTGACGAAGAACCCTTGGACAATGCGTGCCACGTGTGGCCGTGCATTATCCTGCTGAAATATGGCTGTTGGCAAGCCCTGAAGGTAAGAAAGGACAACTGGCTCCAACACCTCGGAGATGTAGCGCTGGCTGGTTAAAGTGCCGGCAATGCGTACTAGAGGAGTGCGAGAGAGATATCCGATACCGCCCCATACCATAATACCCGGTGCAGGACCAGTGTGACGGTGCATAATGCAGCTGTTCAGCATCCTCTCTCCACGGTGTCTCCAGACTCGAATCCGACCGTCGTGGTGTTGCATACAGAAGCGTGACTCGTCAGTAAAGAGAATTTCATTCCATTCTGTCGTCCACATCCTTCTTTCATCGCACCATTGGCGGCGGAGACGTCTGTGGTTCCGCGTCAGAGGTAGACAAAGCAACGGACGTCTTGCGGACAGACCATTCTGCTGTAAACGACGTCGAATGGTACGCGCAGACACTGGATGATGCGTTACAGACTGAATCTGCTGTGATATGGTTCGTGATGTGACTGAGCGGTCCGTCACTGCCATGCGTACAATCTGCCTGTCATCACGTGACGTGGTGCACTGAGGTCGATGCGGTCGATCACGTCTGTCCGTCGTACCCTCCTGCACCCAACGATCACATATCCGCATCACAGTTGTTTGGTTTCGTCCAATACGACGACCGATTTCCCTGAAAGATAACCCACAATCTCGGTATGCCACTATCCTTCCTCTGTCAAACTCGGATACTTGATCAAAAGATGATCGTTGTTTCCTACGAGGCATAATTTATCGTTTTTTTGAAAAAAAAGCAAGAAAAACACAATTGCTGTACTTGAAACCGTCGAAATCTCCAAGCCTTAAATAGCGCTTTGAGGTGGCGCCACAGGCGCGCTTGATGTGCGTCTGCGCTGAAATTCTAATCATTTGCATATCTCACCTCAGCTAATGCATGTTGTAAATTTCATATTATTTGCATGCTTCCTTCAGGGTGTTGCATTTACGATGGCCAGCAGTGTATTTACGCTTGCATATAGAGCATTCCCGTGGCTGACGAGAAAGACAGGCTGCGGTGCTGGCAATCGGTTACACCTTTTTCGCCCTCGATGAGTCATGTGGCCTATGGGATGTGACCTATGTGAAAGTGAGATGGTCACATCCCATAATGTCAGCACCCAAATGTCAGCACCGCAGTTTGTCTTTTTCGTCAGCCACGGAGCATTCCGGCATGACGTTTCAGTGACGTTATCTGAATGACAGCCTACTGCGCATCGTTTCTCCGCAGATTCTCCAATTATTTTCTATTGCTTTCAACCCAGGAAAAGGGTATTAGAGACATCTGTTTTAATTATCCTTAATCACTTGAAAACATGCAAATACCCCTGGAAAATCAAAATCTAAGGTTTACTTAACCAATTCAATAAATTAATATCATCCAAAAGCTTGAATACTGTGCCTTTTTTTTACTGTTGAAAATCAGATTTTTCCCCCCTTGAAATACATTATGAGAACCCAAAACTGTGCTCGCTGAGAGGTCATTCAAATATCCATTCTGGAAATAACGATCAACGCAGAAAGGGAATCTTGGGACACAGTGGATGTGAAACGAAATGAGGGAATAAGTTAAAAGTTCCTTATTTACAATTTAGGTTGTGCGCAAAGAAATATTTTGTAGCCGATTGCTTTACAATCTGCGCATCCATTGTGATTTATTTTTCTTGTTAATTTCGTCACGGCGTTAGTGCTAAAAGCGTGCTCACTGGATACGCCAGATGGAATTTCGAATTCACTTACAGTGAATTATTATTTAAAAATCATGATTTGTTTTATTGATTTATATGTACATCACCAATATTGAGATTGATTGATTAAGGATTATCACTTAGGCTAGCTGGTAGGCGCAACAAATTCAGTTAGCTCATTTAAGCAATAAATGGTTGGACATTTATTTTCAATTCAAGCTTTGTTTGCTGCTTGTTATAATGCCACAAAACTCAGTAATTAAACATTAACCAATTTATGCCTAGTGTCCCTTTTTTGGGACGGCATTTTCGCTATTAGTCGAAAACGTTATTTATTTTTCCTAGCATTTATTCATGAGTATTGAGCCTCAACTCTACAAAATATTTTAACATGACCAAGTAGGATGTTGATATTTCGATTTTTATGCAGAATGATTTTAAAAGAAATCATCCCATGTTCAAGAAATTGACATCAGAAATTTATCTATTATTTCTGTTATCAGTAAAAATCGAAGAGAGTCGCAAAAATATCCAGGCACAAATGGGTTAAGAATGACGCTTAAATACTATAAATAAATAACTAATGTATTGTGAGAAATTTAAACGCACGGCTTCTCGTATTTGACACTCTGTGTAAATTTTCAAAAATCGTGAGTGTTAAAGCACCAATAAATTATGCTTACAAGAGGTGGCTTTTATAAATTATTTCCCATATCAAACTAAGGATTATATTTAGCAAACATTATGAAAGGCTACTTCTAAATGAAAGACTACTTCTAAGTGTTTTTCAGGACATATAAAGCAAATTTCACTTGATGATTTTACGAAAGCTGCTGCTTATAATTTTAAAAGACAGAATTTTTTCAACAAATGTTGTCACTGTCTGAATCACAGTGACAACATTTGTTGTCACTGTGTTGCAACATTTGTTGTCATTTGTTGCCTGTCACGCATACCCCGTTAGCTCTTGGATAACCTGTCTCATCACCATACTGAAAATGACGCTACCTCGACGAGTAGCAGTGCATGTTTATTGCAATAGAAACGCCTAGTTACGTGAAGAAAGAAACCCATTTTTAGCACATGCAATGTCAAAACAGTACGCAGCTGGCTGTGCGGAACAGCCAGCTGCGTCTAAAAAGGGTCTCTAGATCTGTGGCACGCGGTGACCGTTTCGATCGTCCGCCATCTTGCTGGTAGTTAAGTCGAGCGATGGCAGCGGCTGCCCTTTTTTCAGCATTGGGAAAAGGATGCGCCTCAAAGGGTTAAGCATCCTGCTTGGAAAAAATACATTCATTGTTAAGCAATCAAATGGAAAAAAATCAGTTAAGAAATTTTTAAAGCCTGCAAATCTTTTCTGTTCGGAAGAAATAAACAAAATCCGTCAACAGTCTCGCTCAAAGTATTTACTACGGTTTAGCGTAAGGTTTGAGGCTTTTTTAAAAAATAAATTTGATTCCAACTTCCGCGTGTTACTATTTTCGGAAAGAACAATAAACTAAATTCAATATTTACTTACTTCTGTTAAGAAGCAGACTATTTTTGCTTTTGCAAACAAGATAAAAATAGATTGTGACAGTTTTCAAAATACAACATGATGTACTTGAATGTGCTTTTTGATTTTTGAAAATGTATTTCTGTATTTTGCTTTTACTTGCACTAGAAAGTAAAGATGGGAAGCGACGTATATTTATTCCTAATATACTGTAGTTACACTTAAATGTTTATTTCTCCTATCACAAGCACATAACATTTTCAATAAATTATGCTAATAAAGCTTTGCGGGCGAATTTCTTGTCTTGCAAGAATAAGGGGTATATTTAAGAACGATACTTATTCTTATGACGTATGGGAAATTATGACAGCCGTAGGCAACAATGGATGGAACATGTTTTTCCCAAGAAGTAATTCTCATGGATGTAATGTGATTATCAAGATGAACTCTATTATGTACTACGTGGAAAAAGTGGATCCTTCTTTGGCGAATAAGTTCTTTGGCATTTACTAACTTAAATGTATTGCATAAAAGGTTAGTGTGTGAGTGTGCACGATAGCTAGTTAAAACATCCATGAAAGAAAACGTTACTGCATTTCGGTTTGCCAATAAATATTTTTATGAAACTGCAATAATGTAGTTACAGTTAATTACAGCAGTTGAACTATTATTTGTTTTTGGTATACTGGAGCACGAATTTTTCATAATGTCTTAACAAGGAATTAGAAATTAAGTGTCATGTTGCAAAAAAGACTTGCTAGGATATACAGCAATGATAATGGGCAATTTAAAAAAATATATAGCAACTATTTATTTCAACCTGAGAAATATATAACAATTCTTCGCAAAGATTAGCATCAATCCTCTTTAAAAGAAACGTTTTTATGAAGAGCAACAAGAAAACGCAATATTACAATTTGACTCAGTTGATCTTACTTCCCTTTTTGAAGCTATTTTACAAACCCGTAACCGTACAAAGACGGAAAAATCTTTTAGTAAAAAATATTCTATGGACCCGAATGAGTTTGAAAAATTTAATAACTCTAAATGCAGTGAAGTTATGCATTTGAATTCAAGGGTGCCCAGAAAATAATATTCTAAAGAAGCAAATCCATCCGCTCACATTGTAATTCTATCAATCAGGCAGAAGTTCAAAATCCTAATCTTGTTTTACTCTCTAAGTTAACAAGCCACTCGAGAAGGGAAAAAGTAAGGTTTTAAAATACTGTTTCAGCCAATGTTTGTGGTATTTTTAATACTTATAATTGGTATTTAAGGTAAAATTTAAATGTAGTGTCAGCTGTTTTAGCTACTAAAAAGAGAACTTCTTTCGTGTTCTACTGCGCAAAATAACTCAGGTTTACGGTACTACGAAAGATCCTTCAAACTATTCACTAAATAATTACCTGTGACTGAAATAAAAATAAAAATTAATAAAAAATAAATAAGACCCACGTGTCTATTCAGATGTTTAAAAAAATCTCACCTTATTACTATAAAATGGAACGCTTTAAATTACATATTTTAAGAAAATATACTGTGGAAAAAGATAAAGTTGTAAACTTCGTACATGGATTAATATTAAACCCTGCTATTGTCCCCGAACTCTAAATTTAGTAACGCTTACAAGAACTCTAAATTAAATTTATCCTTTTAGGATTCAATTCCAAAATCCGCGTGATATCAATCAACAAAAGCTTTTACGTCAACAGCGGCGAATATATGACCGAATTATTCTGATAGATATTTTTAACCACGAAAAACAACTTAGGAATATAAACAGTAACAATATTTTGGATATGGTGACATTGTTAGCTACCAAAAAAAAAAAAAAAAAAAAAAAAATTCAATTTTGCGCATGTTGCATTTGCATTATTTTTGAAGCTGGAAAATGTTTTCAATTCTTTGAAGGATAGGGAGTACGTGATTTGAAATCTCTTGATTAAATCAGATTTTTTTAAATAAAAATTGAATACACCAAGAGAAAAAAAATGTATTATAATGCCGCTGCACTGCTTTATATTTTGAACATGTTCAAAGACGAAATGCAAAATATGTTTATTCCAATTATTTGAAAACAGAAATATTTGAGAATTTCGACGTCTGGTTTATTGGAATCATAGTGCTTTTATTTAACGTTTTCTAACTTATTTTCAGGGGATTGAATGCAACTATTTCAGTATAAATGTCATGTGTCAAAACGTGAATGAAGATTCTTGGAGGTACATGTGCTTTATTTTATTTTTTAAATAATTGGTGCTTTATAGGTTATTTATAGTATTATTTACAATGCATATTTTTAAAACCTTTAGTACCGAATGCGACATTCAAATCATCAAATACATGCTTTTTTAAACAAATTAAATTAATAAATAATATTAAAATTAGTTGTTTGTTTTGTAATGATGGTTTACTATATGTTATTTCATAATTTAAGGATTTAATTACATATTAATTAGATTTTCAGATAACGAAAACTAACTAATATCCAGAATTATAAATTAGAGTTGTAACAAATGTCTTTCACAATAATTAAAATGTTTCAAAATTGCATTCGACAATAATTTTTTTTCAAATAAAATATTGCTATTCAAGCAAAATTTATTAAAATAGTAAAAACTGTCACAAGCACACCTCTTTCTTACATTTTCATGATTTCTGCATCTATATAATTTTGGTTATTATCAAAATTATTTAATCTAACTATTTTAATTATTAATGCGTGGAATAAAATGCTAACCGTCCTGGTATTATTTTCTTTTGATAAATACTATAAGACTTTGTCGTTAACAGTTGAAATTTAAATATACATTTAAAAATTATTATTTCAGTAATTCGAAAATTATGTAAAACTGACTAATTTATAAAAATATTACGTAACGACTACTTTTTATGAAATTTCAGGTTGCACATTTTTCTCGAGGTTGTTTTTGTCAGTCTGGCTTCATACAGTTTCGGCGCATTTGAGGAGTAAGAATAAGTCATAAATAGTACACTGATGAGCCAAAATAACTGGTACACCTGCCTAATTTCGTGTAGGGCCCCCACGAGCACGCAGAAATGCCGCAACACGACGTGGCATGTATTCGATTAATGTCTGAAGTATTGCTGTACGTAATGGATACCGTGTATCCTGCAGGGCTGTCCATAAATCAGTAGGAGTAAGAGGGGTTGGAGATCTCTTCTGAACAATACGTTGCAAGGCATCCCAGATATGTACAATGGTGTTCATGTTTGGGGATTTTGGTGGCTAGCGGAAGTGTCTAAATTCAGAAGAGTGCTCCTTGAGCAACTCTGTAGCAATTCTGGACGTGTGGGGTTTCGCATTGTCCTTCTGAAATTCCCCAAGTCCGTCGGAATGGACAAGAATGGGTGCAGGTGATCAGATAGTATGCTTACGTACCTGTCACCTGTCAGAGTCGTATCTAGACGTATCAGAGGACCCATATCGCGCCAACTGCAGACGCTCCATGCCATCAAAGAGCCTCCACCAGCTTGAACAGTCCCCTGTTGACATGTAGGGTCCATGGATTCATGAGGTTCTCTCCATACCCGTACACGTCCATCAGCTGGATTCAATTGGAACCGAGACTCATCAGACCCCGCAACGTGTTTCCAGTCATCAACAGTCCAATATCGGTGTTGACGGGCCCAGGCGAGGCGTAAAGTTTTGTGCTGTGCAGTCAACAAGGGTACACGAGTGGGCCTTCGGCTCCGAAAGCCGATGATGTTTCGTTGAATGGTTCGCACGGTGACACTTGTTGATGGCCCAGCATTAAAATCTGCAGCAATTTGCGGAAGGGTTGCACGTCTGTCACGCTTAATGATTCTGATGTTGTAGATTTTATGTTTTGCCGGATTCCCGATATTCACGGTACACTCGTGAAATGGTCGTACCTGAAAATCCAAATTTCATCGCTACCTCGGAGATGCTATGTCCCATCTCTCGTGCGCCGACTACAACACCACGTTCAAACTCGCTTAAATCTTGATAACCTGCCATTGTAGCAGCAGTAACCGATATAACAACTGTGCCAGACACTCGTTGTCTTATATAGGCGTTGCCGACCGCAGCGCCGTACGCTGGTTGGTTCCACATCTGTTTATTTGCATACGCATGCCTGTACCAGTTTTTTTGGCTCTTCAGTGTATATCAGTATGGCTTTCGAACAACAGATCCTTGGTCCTGCAAGTATTATCGGCGACTAGGTACAATAAATGTGACCTTCAGGTAGTATAATTTTAAATCTCAATTTTAAAAATTATTACGTTTGCTGAAATTTCAATAGTTAAATAAATAGCACATGTATATTTTTTTCTTCGAACTTCGCCTAAAAGTAATAAGTAATTAAGGTTTTCATTGAATTTCGTGTATTTTGGAAACATTTTTATGGAAATCAATTTCATGAAGAATATGTATTTTTTTTTAATTACATAGAAGAAAATTCAAACAATTCAGGATCAAACATGGCTTAGATATCAGGATTTGGATTTTGTAATTTTTTTAAAATTTCATATTAAGAGTGATCACTGAACTGCACGAGTTGAACTGCATTTAAACGTGATTTCATTAAGAGTGATCACTGAACTGCATTTACACAAGCAAACAAAATAATGATAGCAATAATAATAATAATAATAATAATAATAACAAAGAAAACAAGGCAGCCGATCTATTATCTTTTGTATTATAATCACAAAACACATATGGATAGAATTAATATAGATTTTCAAGTCGCAAATTTCAATAATTGAGTAAACATTTTCTTAACATTTTCTAAGATTGCTGTATAATCTTGGTTTGTAGTAGTTTTAACTTCCGTTTAAGATTAACTAAACGCACAGAAGAATGAACCCAACACAAAATACGAAGTTTAGAGATTTCTACACAATTTGTGATTTCTTATAACAAGAAAAATTATCCTTTGACTATTGGAAACCCCTCGGAAACTGCTAAAGACTTTTGTAAGAGCTTTTGACCCTAGAGGCATGCCGTTTACCGCATAACTTTCTGATCAGCCTGGAATCGATCTTCAGTTCTCCGATTTGAAATTAGATTCTGCTACCTGCTATTACGGATGTAAAGCAATGTACCGAGGATTTTTATGAAGTTATACAGAGATATGGTCGATGGCAAAAATATTTCATGAATGCGTCTTATGGATTGGAAACTTGAAACATTCACGGTTTTCCGCTTGTTGGAAATATATTTTTTAATATTTTTTAATTATTTAATATTTAATAAATCGATATATTAAATATTAAATAATTAAAATATAAATTACTTAATAGATAATAATTAAAAATAATTTATTTATTTTTTAATTATTTAAAACGTTCATGACTTTGTTTTTTATCAATTTCCAAAAATTGCAATATTTGTGAAAGTTTACGTATCGGAATTTTTCAGTATTTTCCAGCTCCGTGAATTAAAATGCCGACTTTCTCTCTTTCCCCTTTTCAATAAATAAATAAGTAAATGAATCAATAAAATAAAAATCTGACACACTTAGAAATTTTCAGTACTCACTAAAGTACTGCATATTAAAAGCATATCATGATCTCTATTTTTTTTCCTTATTCAATGAAGTTGGAAAGTGTATCATTATTAGTGAGTGCGGCGTATTTTTCTTTTTTGTTCCATGAGACACTTCTTTCGAAACGAAATCTTTATTAAAATCGTCTACTAAAACTGTTTAACAATCATCGTCAGGCGTATTCTAACTATACTTCACCTTTATAAATCCTGTTTGGAAAGTGCATCATAATCCATGAGTGTACAGTATCTGTCTTTCTTGTTCCACAAAACATTTGTTTGTAATCGAAATCTATAATGAAATCTCTTACTAAAACTGTTTTGCAATCTTCGTCGGGAATTTTCTAAATATATTTCTCCTTTGTATTAAACTGTAGTGTTTGCCAATTTCTAGGCAAGATATCGTGAAGGCAGGATTAGTTTTGGGGACTTACTTTTTTGAGCCAAACTTGGGAATAAATCATCGAAAATTGCAATCCTGATGACTTACAATGGTTCATCTCCCCCTCCCCTACTGCTGACTGGCAACCGTATTGAAAAATGCAAAACGAAAACCTAACAACGTCCACAAATCATGTCTACAAATTATATCCACCGAAACGTCCATAAATTATGTGGCAAAAAATATTGGCATAGCACTCTAGTGCTGAAAAAAGAAAAAAATCATATTTTTTAATTATTCTCCTAAGAAATTAAGTTCAAAAATGAAGAACAATTTTATTTTTCGGTGAAGGCTTTTTTTAGGTCCATTTCAATTAGTTTCACCCCATCCTTTTCGACGTGTACATTAAAAGAACAACACAAATTTCGTCCTTAGATTTTGGCAATTGAACCTCACCGCGTAAAATACTACCTACATGGATTGAATTCGGCAAGTAATCGGCAAACCACAAAGTTGCATTCATTTCGGTCAGCTGAAATAAACCTAAAAACACTTATCTATAATAGGCATCCAAACAGTCGGTAAGTTAATATCTTTATTGTTTTTGGCTAGGTATGGGCTCCGTCGCACAAAACACCAAAATATCTATGCCCTTCGAGGAAACAGTGTAAGGGAAGATCTTATAACACTGGGGTGTTCAAGCGTTTAGTATCAGAGGGGAAGTGAAAGTTTGGAAGTCGGTGGCAAATTGCCACTAAGGTAAACTCCATTGTTTTGATATCAGTCATATTAACAATTTGAGGAGCAACCCTTTCCCAATGCCCAAAAAAGGGCAGCCAGCCGTTGCCATCGCTCGACTTAACTACCAGGAAGATGGCGGACGATCGAAACGTCCATCGCGGGCCACAGATCTAGAGATCCTTTTTTGACGCAGCAGGCTGTGCCCGGCACAGCCTGCTGCGGGCAAGGATCTCTAGATCTATGGCACGCGATGAACGTTTCGATCGTCCGCCATCTTCCTGGTAGTTAAGTCGAGCGATGTCCACGGCTGCCCTTTTTTCAGCATTGGGAATCTCTCCAGCTATTCTCGCATTCTTCCATTTTTCAGCAGATGTCAGTGCTGTTAAAAATAATCGTGACGATTTTTTGACGGGAAATGATGTACTAAAAAGTAAAGGATTCTCGCAGAACTATGTCACTCGCAACTATTTTTATAGAAATCATATCTATTCTTCGTGACTGGCGACAGTCAAAACGTCAGAGTTGGATGTACCAAGAGCGGGAACACTGCACGTTAAAGGGTTAATAAAGCTATTCTTTTTCTTCATTTTTACCTCTCACAATGTAAAGAGATTTTAGACTGACGTTATAAATTCACTTCCCATATTCTTGTTCTTTAATGTGACATGTAAAAAGCTAAACTTTTCAGTATATCCTTCAAGTATTTTTTTAAAGATAATATTTTGTTTCTATTCTAAGTTTCATGAATTTTTCATTTTGATTTTAACATAGTTGATTTTAAGATAGCAGTACTATGATTGAAAAGTGGATAAACAATAGAGCAGTATTTTACACACTTACTCTTTTCCTAAACGTATATAATAACTGATTAGTAAAAAATAGTAGTGTGTTGTTATGGAACATTCAGTATAGTGTGACATTATAAAGTGTAAAAACAACGTAGAAATATTACTAATTTCTTTTTAATTGAAAAATATTACATATATAATGATTTCATCTTATTAGAAAAATTTCGGTTATCACACAAATGCTCTATTTTTTAACAAAAAATACTATTGAGTGTACATGAAAGTATTTTTTTTTTAATTAAATTCAAAAAAATATATTTCTAAAAGTTTTTATTTGCGAACAATCTCTGCCTAAAGATGGATTCATATTTCTTAAGTTTTAAAATTTTCACAAGAAATATTATGAAAGATTTATTTTTCATCCGAGAAAAATATATAAGAAAGAGGGAGCGGGTCTTAAACCCTCCTTGGAGAACAAATTTCTAATTTATTATTATTATTGCTTGCTCTTTTTTATGGATATGATATGTGAAAAGAAAGCTTTAGCTTTCTAACCACATGAGTTTGAATTCGAATTTTAAAATATCCTCTCTTGACAAACCTCCGTTAAAAATCTCACATGCATGCCAAATTTTGTATTATTAGTTTCTTTGCTGCTGGCTGGGCGGCCGACCAATGGCCGAGTGGTTAACCCGCTGAGCATGAGTAGATGAATGAAGTATGAACTTCCTACAGTCTTGTTCTAGATCCAACTGTCTGAAGTGTTGGACGGTTTTCTCCTCATGTAATTTGAATACGCGTTAGAATCCATCAAAATGTCCGCCGCAAAAGGCATTCTTAACTGGCTGTAGCAGAACAACATTACGACAGAAAGATTTAATAGCAGGTTTTCCCAATAAAAACTCAACATGTATTCATTCACTGAGTCATACTAAAAATGTTACAGATACAAAAGAAATACTAATCAAAAGTAGCATTTGAAATGAATTTTAAGCATTCCTTTACTAGTAAAAGATCATCGTTTCTAACTACCCTGTCTCTCCATAAAGACATTTTAAACAGTATTCTTCATCGCTTAAGTACGGTTTATACTTTTTTAAAGTCCTGTCTCGTATCAGACAATATTTTGATTATTTTTTTATGTTGGTGCCCATAGAAATCGATATTTTCCATTGCATATCAGCCGAGAACCTATTTTCTGGAGAAATGCCAAAAGTAACAGGATTTATCACGTTTGTAAAAGAGGCATTCACTTTGAAATTGCAATGTGTGTGATCATTTGGAGTACTTTTATTACATTTACATTTTATTAGTTGCTAGGTCATTTCATAGATTTTGGTAATTTGTGTGTTTGAATATATAATAATAATGATTTATATGAAATGAAATGTTATTTAGATAGCAGAAAAAGGTACAAAAATAAATAAAAATTGTACAGAGTATGAAAAATACAGCGTAGAACTTCCTTGACTGTTTTTGAACACTGAATGCACAGAGCTGGTGCTTCAAATTTGGAATCCACGTTGTTTGAAGTCTATGAATTTTTTAATACAAATGTTTCAGTGTATAAAATCAATATTTATAACATTTTTATAACAAACAGACTTCGAAATGAAGATATGTTTAGTTGCATAGTAAGATTCTTGTTTTTAGAACAAATCTAAAAGTTTGATTGTTAGGTTTCTTTTTTTTTCTTTTATGTGCGTAACGGGGGTGTGCAGGTAGATAAGAATTTTTTTCAAAGCATGGTGTATTCCTATTTAATATGCACTTTTCACTTTTATCTTGAATTTCAGATTTAAAACGTTCGTCTCTACCGTTGCAAAGATGCAATGGGGCAGTCTCTTTACGCACTGGTCTTTAACTGATGTTGTAAGTGGGCACAGGTACGATAGGGGGTTGTTCCCCTGTAGATGCGTACGAATCTTATCTAATTTAATTTTGACCGAAAGTCATTTTATATACTTTATTTTCTTTTCCGGAAAGCTCTGAAAATGTAAATGATACTTTCATTACTTTTGTTCCTTTTTAAATATAATGAATGCAGGAAATGGACTGCACTTGCAAATTTGAAGTGTAATATTTCTAGTAATTACACTATTTTCCTTTCAGCTGTATAACTTCGTACTTTTAAAAAATAATACTAGCGCTATTAACCAGTTGTGGAGATAAATATAATTGGGTATAACAGCCGCTACCAAACCATACCCACCTAATTCTTTATTACGTATTTCGATAATGGACTACATTTTACGATTGTTAATGCTCTTAAAAATATGCGATTCTTTAATCACAATGTAGTAATAAAAAATAGTATATTTCATCGGAAATTATACTGTGGAGTACAAATGATGGACCCGATTTTTAAAAAATCATATTTTCGGAACTACTGCGCATATTGAAATAAGTGATGCATGAATGTGACGAGAAATGTACCAGGTTTTTTTTTTTTCTTCCTCCAATGTCAGAACATTCAAGATCGCAGTGATTGAACTCCAAACATGGCGAAAATGGCAGGAAAGAGTTTTTTCGCACTAGAGTATGCGCGTGTTTTTCAGTGATTTCGGTGCAACGTGCATTTAAAAATCGCTGAAGAAAAGAAGCACTAACAAGAGCAACACTAACAAGAGCATTATACTGCAATGGTATCATCAACTAACGCAACCAGATTTATCCGTAATCTGATGGTCCCCCAGATCTACCACCATGTGATTTCTTTTGTGGGGTTACGTCAGACATTGTTTATGTGTGGTACCACCTGTGACGAAAGCTCCCGTAACTTAAAGAACGCATTTGCGCAGGATTATGAAGCATTTGATAGAGTGATGCTGCAAAATGTATGAAATGAGCTGTATTAAAGATTGGTCGTATAATATGTAACCAGGGGGTCGCACATCGAGCATTTGTAACTGAAAAAAAAAAACTTCGTATTTTTCTCTCTTTACTTTCACTAATTGTAATATGTGCAGTAGTTTCGAAAATGTGATCATGTAAAATCGGGTTCATCATTTGTACTCACCCGTTACTATAATAAAGGGATATATGGTTATACTATGTTATAAAGGGATATATAGTTCTACTGTGATAAACCATACTATGATAAAGGGATTCCATAATTTTGCTTTTATAATTTATAACTATCTCATTAATTTAAAGCCATGCTTGCGATCAAATTAATAGGAGAACCACATGCGTTTCGTGCATTATCTAAACAATAAACAAAAATATAATTATTTCTCTTATATAACAAACTCGCATCGAGCAAACATGGAGAGCGAGGAATTTTCTCTTCTAAGGTTTAGAAATCTAGAATTAATGTTCTGCCTGCTTAAAAAAGAAATCAAATTTTGCATTTAGTTGCACCTAAATCGATTAGAGCGCTAGTTTGATGTCTTTAAAATTCCCGTTAATTGTTATCTCAATAAAGTCTTTCGATTTCTTTCTAAATATTGAAAAACAAAATGCCAAATTGGCTTCAGTCTTGGAAGACATATTTTTACCCTCACATTTGGCGCTGAATCTCCAAAATTTACCAAGCTGGCGACTTTTTACAATTACTCGTTACTGCTTACATACACTCTGTATATGTACATTTGCAGGGTTCCCCCGAAACACGGACTTTATAGCTTTTATTCCTTAAATATTAATAGTAGACATGTATGATAAATTAGAAAATTTCATAAAACTGTACAGAATTTTATGGTATCCATTGAAAGTTTCAGGAGATTACAAAATTTAAATTTTCATACGGCCCCCGTACAAAAAGTTCCCAATTAGTAAAATGTGTCCCTGGCATTAATCGGGTAATGGACAAAGTTTCAGACTTTTATCATAAAAAGGCTCAGAGATATGTTTCAACAAAGTTGGTCAGGAGATGCATTACCAATAATAGCAGAAGTGTTCCGTACTCGTATTCATGCAAAAATTGTTTTCTATAGTAATTTATGTATGACCCCTGAAATACGATCATTTGACGTGATTTTTTTTCTCCTCGAGAGCCATTGAAAAGTGGTTTAAGTGGTTAAGTGGTTAAGTGGTTCATATCTACGGCATTTTTTATGATAAAAGGCTGAAACTTTTGTCCATTCCCTAATTAATATAAGGGGACATTTTACTAAACGTGATTCTTTTGTAGGGGTGCCGTATAAAAATATAAATTTCGTACTTATTTAGACATGATCTCCTTGAAATTTTAAACCATACCAAAATATTCTTTTTTTTACATAACTTTGTAATTTATTGTATGTTTATGATTTATATTTGAGGAATAAAAAACATATGTGAAAGAATTTTAACGTTACTCTTTATAATCTTTGTTAAATTCATGACAGTGAGAAGTTTTAAAGCGTATAAAACTAATTTTAGTTACCTGTATACATAAAATTAAACTCAGAAAAATAAATAAAAGGGTTTTTTTTTCAGCTAAACTGACATTTACATAAATATTTATACGTCTAAATCCACTATTAATCAGTTCATAAGTGATTCAGCTATGTTATACATATACGCATAACATACCAAAAACAAACTTTTATTTCAAACATTTAGACTCTGTACGAGTATAAATTTACAGCAATGGTGATTTGAAAGATCTGACCATTGTGCAGATTTACTAGCTGAGATAATTTATCATGTCTTTAGTGAAAACTCTCTCTTCAGAATACGCTCTGTTCCTCTTCAGCATCCTCCTCAATCTCGGAGTTCTTTCGGAAAGATCATCAGCTGAATGCGTTAGCGCCATCTATTAACAATGTTGTGAACTTCCTTTCTGAAAATAGCTGCCGACGGGAAACCTTTTGATGAATGAATGAAAGATTCTTTGAAAGGGGGAGAAAAAATATTTTCAAAGTATTCTTTTCTCAAGTCACTGGGAATAAGTTGTACCAAGGCCGTACCCAGGGGTTGGTCCTATGGGTCCGGACGCACCCCCCGAAATTTTCCCATTAGACAGTAGCGGATTGAAAAATTTTTTTGGGGAGGGGCTAAATTTCGAAAAAAGCTTATTTCATCCAAAAAATATGTACAAAATAAAGCAAAATTTCAGTCTAAAGTAATGTAAAACTTTTTGGGAGGGGCTGAGTTATGAAAAAAGATCGTTTTATCTACTTAAAGTGTATAACAAAGCAGAATGTCACCCTCTAGCAATCTCTTTTGGGGGGGCTGAAGCCCCTTAGCCCCTCCCCTGGATCCGCTACTGATATTATATGTATATTTATATGTGTGTGAGAGTATATTTATATAATAATATGATGATATTCAAAAAGTCAGACTCCCCGCCCCCCGAAATGTCGGACACCCTCCGAAATTATTTTCTGGGAACGGCCCTGAGTTGCACTATATGAAAATTGAATATTGCAAGTCTTACTTTCCTTCGGAATTCTCTGAAATTAGTGTTTATGTAATCTAAAAAGCTAGTGCTAGCAACTAAATTTATAACCGTCCGATATCTGGCGATGTATGAACGGATAAATTATAAATAAAGAAAAATTTTAAAAGAAATATAAATTATTATATTTGATATAATTATTTCTCACTAAAGGATGCAATTGAATTATTTTGGAATAAGAGTCTCCCAATCGCTGCTTGCCTCTGCCAAAAAATATTTCTGTACTCACTGTTTGACTGAGTCTACCTCATGAAATTTAGAGTATTTTTTCGAACAAAATTATGAAAATGAAGCTTCTTCGAAAGAAAATTCACCCTTCCTATGGAATTGCTTTACCGATGTAGCGAAGAATTTCTGATTTAGACATGCATAATCTTCTGTCGATGAAAAGTTTTTTTTTTTTTTTTTTTTTTTTGTGTGTGTGTGTGTCTCCAGAGAGTTATTTTTGTATTTCAGTTTCTGCTTTCCTATAGATCAGTGAATATTCTACTCGCACAAAACTGAAGACATAACTTTCTTGTCTAACATAACAAATGTATAGTTTATTTTACTCAACTGATGATTTATTTCACTTAAGACTGTCTGTCCGTGTAAATTGGCGTACATTACTAAGAAATTCTTATAATGTTATTGCTATATACTTTACCGTGTGCACCATTAAGGATAATGCACAATGCATCTTTCTTTTATTATTATTATTATCTTAAATTTAATTTTTTTAAGAGCACCAAATTAATATCGATTTTTTGGTAGTCATTATTTAAGGTGTATTTCATGCACTTTATCATTTCAAATAAAGCTGTATCATACACTTCAAAATAAGGCTGCATAATTCATTTCAAATAAAGATAAATCAATATATATTGTTAAGGTTTATACAAGATTGCTGTTCGTCGGAAATTGTGTATAATGTGTTTACAACATTTTGTTCAAGGGCAAATAAAACCCCTTACATTGATTAGTCAATAAGAGTATGGATTACTGTAAAACAAAGGTGGGAAACACTTATCATACATTACAATAAAAACAAATACTTATTACATATTATATGGCTCTAATCTTTGTCAAGATTTGCTAATAGCGATTTCTCTTTCTGTGCCCATCGTTGCTACCCGGCTTGAATTATTTAGTACACTACAGCTGAACATGTTGTGCAAGCACAGAAAACACTTTGCTTGGAAGTAATAAAGGGTAACTTAAGGATCTCGTTCTTGCAAGGATAGGAAGGGGGGTGGGATTATTTCTCTTTAAGTAGTACATATTTTCCGATAAAAACTGCTGGAAAACGTTTTATAATCGATGAGCGTAACATGATAATGATGGCCAGATGCTTCATGTATTTGGAAATGAAATTTCTTTGAATAAATTGTCCTCTTGCAAAAATTATATACCTAAATTTTTGATATATTATTTTTGTCTTAAGCTTTTGACAAAATTTTGGCTTTAATTTTTGTCTCAAATTTCGCATTATGCATTCACGAATATCACTCGCAGGTAACTATTTTGAATAAAACCATCAAGTGTAATAATTAAGTTAATGATTATACCAAATAAATTGAGCTTATTCAAATTATTTGGTACAATTGAAAAATACCAAATAAATTGAAAATGGTATTTTTCAATTATACCAAATAAATTTAATAATATTGTGAAAACTAAACGAAAAAAGTGTTATGTGTATGCAGAAAATAAATAAAATACTTTTTTATTTTCAATTTTTAGAGACAGACGCATACTTTTACTTGTAACAAATTAGATTAACAGCTGAAAATTTGAGCGTATTCTTTGTTTGAAGCACACCTTTATTTGTTCTTTTATACACAAGTTCTGTATTAAATATGACTTTATTAAACGAAAAGAGATAAATGCATGAAACAACAGTTCTTATTAAAATCTTCAAAATTGGTCGCATTTTGCATCACAGTAGCAAGCGTGTTTGAAAGAAAATCTAACAAAGGAAAAGTTCGATTTCTGATTGAATTTCATTACAAACAAACCATTTACTTTTAAGCGGAATTTACAGAATTTTTAGAATGTTATAGTATTATCAAACTACGAAACAAAAAAATGCAGTTTAAATCAAATGAAAATAACAAACAGGCACTTTTCCTTAAACGCCGTATCGGAAGGTGTTTAAAGTTTAAAATGCAGAGGCACTGAGACTCTTTGCTGAAACTTATGGCACATGATTTTTGGACGCTATTATTCTAAATAATGTAATTTTATTATCTAAATTAATACTTTTTTCATGAAAGAGGGAGAAATAGATTTCTTAAAACTGAAATATATAAATTGGAATTTTAGTTTTCCTAACAAAAACACAATGAAACATATAGCTTGCAATAGAGATTTTTTTTTTCACGAAAAATAAAATCGCACATAAGTTTTAAAAGGTAGGTTTTATAGTTTAATTACTGTAGCAGAGAATTGAAAAGTAGTGGATTAGTTGATTTGATTAAATAAATTCTGCTAACACACTATTTTTTATCAAGTTAAACGTATTGTAATGTTTCTAGAAATTTCTATTTCTATATTTCAATTTACAAGAATTATTTGAAAAAATTAGCGAAGGTAGTTGAAAATTAAGTAATTAAAGCTTAAGTCTTGGCATACTATATATTATGCAAAATATTATCATTATTATTATTATTTTCAATATTAAACTAACATTTTAAAGTATTAAAATTAATACTAAACTACAACATTTGTATTAAAGAAAGAAAATTTTTAATGGAAAGTCTGTAAGAAAAACTGTTTATTGATTCATAGACTTCTGCTAGAAGTCTGATGCATTTTTGATCAGTCTGTAAATATATGCAAAACCCTAATTATCACACGGTTTTATTTAACTCACAAAAATAATCCTGGTCAACTATTCCAATTAATTTTTTGCTAATTTCTCAATATCCAATTGAAATGAAGTTTTGCATTCTAACGTGTCTTAGTTGAAAATACATGAATCAGTCATAAAAAGTTTCAGTTTCAGTTCTTATTTTTTTAATTCATGCTTTATTTATCTTAGCCCATATGCTTCAATAAAATATTGCAATAAATCTTTCACGAATTTCCCAATTCTTACTGACCTGAAATTTTGCATGCAATCGTACTTTAATTGGATACACCAATCAGTCATAAAATGTTTTAACTTAAGGTTCACATTTTTATAACAAATTATAAAAATGATTTAAATTTTAATAAATATGGAAAGTGCCGAACCCTGTAAGTCTCATATGTGACTGTGCCAAGATTCCAGTCTTGTTTAAAATTGCAAAAAAGTTGGAACTTGTTAGAAAGTGAAATTTTGATTATCAGATATTTTTAAGAAGAAAAAGATTAAAATAGAAAGATTCAAAAATTAAAGGAGAAAAAACTTGCTTGCAAAAGCAAAATAAAAACAACAATTCAAAAATTAAAAGAAAAAACATGCTTTTATATAAAAGCAAAATAAAAAGAAATAAAATATTTTTCCTTTCTTAAACATCGACGTTGGTTTTTATGCAGTTGAAAATCAAATTGCAGGGTGGTATACTGCATATATGAGTATATATTATAGATAAATATAATGTATATCATAAGTATCAGAGTGGACATTTGTATACATACATATAAATATGTAGTGGGACCTCACATTTTAAGCACGATATTTTTTTTTTACTTCAATCGAAAATCATTAGAAAATACTTATAAAAAAAGACCCTTTTACTTTGAGTTAATGCATGTAATTACGTTATGTTACTGCATTATGACTCAAAAGTTTTATGAATAGACTCCTCTTTGTTTTTTGTTTTTATCACTTAAGCTACTTATTATTTGCTTTCTGCTTTTATTCACCAAACCATCAATTACATTCATTATTGCTTTAACGTACTTAATTCTGCCGGTAATAACAGCTCACTGATCTCTTAACTAAGCATTACCTGAGGTTGTTGATAATTTAAAACTGAAGTACACTTTTGTGTTTAAAGAAAGATTGTACATTATTTCTGGACTAAAAATGAATTGCGAGAAGAAATATTATGAAACTGTCTTTGTTAGTTGGAAAGCATAATTAAAAATACAAAAGGCATAAAATTTCCTTTTCACTTGATAAACATATTCAATGTTTTAGTGATTCTATGAATTTTTCGTCATTTCTGTATGCTAACTTGAATAATATATGTAGTGGAATTTTAGCGTATGTTTTGAGTTGAATAACCCGAGACCTCAATTTATTTCTGTTAAAGACTTTGCTACCAGCAAATTAAAAATATTCTCAACTGCAGGTTTTTCTCTTAAAGGTAATTGACAATGGGTGAGCTGTTAAAAATAATAATTTCATTCTTTTTTCATTCAGTGCTTTAAATTTTAAAAGTATAAGAAGATGAGTATACAAAGAATCCATGAAAATATACATAAAAATACATATAGTTTTAAATTAAAAAATTCTTAAACTCACGAATCTGTTGATTTGAAAATAATACAAGCGTATTTGCTTCACAAATCATATTCATTATCATTTTATTTCTATATCAAATGTCTTGTAAAGCTTATAATATTAGTAATGAAGGCAAAATATTTAATGATATTTTTCTAAAAGCTTTATTAATGCAAGAAATGCAACTATGTGCAGAAATTTACTTTTATGCAGCACCTCACTAAAAGTTACATATAGTTAGAAGTACGCCATACAGTGTTTTGCGAACTAAATTGAATTCATACTTTAGAACACGGAAAAACTCCATTTAAAACCGTAAGACATGCTTCAATACATATTACTTATTTACTGTTTTATAACATGCTAAATAGTAACGTGTTTGTATTACACAAACAAGTTACTGAACTTAATAATAATGTTGAAAATAATAAATAATAATAATGTGTGTAATTATGATTTGTGTATGGAGAAATGTGAAAATAATTTGCTCTTATGAAAATTGTGATAATTAGAAATTTGTTTTTGCTTTAAGATAGTAGACAAATTTTATATCAACCAAAAGTAAAGAAATGCAATTTTACAATGAATTTTGCCCTTTTTAAAAGCCAGTACCTACCCCAAAAAATGTATGTTATTTGCAAACTCATAGATACTGCTAACAGTACGCTTTTTTAAACCATTTGTATATGATTGTTTAAATAAAAAATGTCTTCTGTTGGATTAAACCCTGAAGTATTACAAAGCTTGTAGAACAAATTATTCTTGACAACAGAATAAAGTATCTTCTAGCCTCCTGTAAAAAATACTATTTGAAACCTAGGGTAGGGTATGCTGAGGTAAAATGGTTAACTTGTAAAAATGGACAGATATTTCTTTAGGATAAAATATATACGTAAATTGTTTTTAAACAAGTTTATTTCTTTTTCAGTCTGTATTTTCAGCCATTAGTAGATGCGATTTATACTCATTAAAATAATTTATTTATTGGATTTAGAAACAAAATATTTATTTATTTATTTTATTTTTATTTTTTATTTTTTATTTTTTGTTTTGTTTATTCATTCATGGCTCTTTTTTCGAGTTTCCAAAAATCTTTCAAAAACTGGACATTCACGAAAATTTGAGAAGTTTTGTTACTACTTTCAATTTAGAAAAGGTCAGGAAATTCTTATTACAAATACAAAAAAGTAAGATTTTTAAAAAATAATAATTTTCTTTTTATCTATGGTTTAGTGTAATGTTTAGGGTAATATTAACATGTAGTTAATTAATATTATTTTACAAATAATTAATATTATTTTTAAAATGCTCCTGATAAACTTTTAAAGAGTTTAATTGTTAATTAAAGCTAAGTCTAACAGCACTGATTTTGTTTTTTAGTTGTTTGTGATTTTGTAAGACACTAAATTTCTAAGTCATGGTAAGAAATAAATGAAATATTATAAACTATATTATTATTATTATTATTATTATTATTATTATTTGCTTTTTATTAAGCAGTGACCCATTTTACCCCACCTTAATTTTAAAAAAACAACTCTTAATTGAGATTTAAATTTTTATTAGTTTTTGCTTTAAAACTAATATAAAGCTATAAATATTTTTGCAAGCGTAAAAATGTTGTACACATTGCATAAAAAACACAAAAAATTAAATTTCTAACATTATAAGTAATAGAAAATAGACCATGAATAGAAAAATGTCTGTTTTTATACCCATTTTACCCATTTTATATCTCACCCCCTTTAATGAAAATTGTGCCCCAAAAATACGGCAAAAAAGTATGCGACATAATTTTACATATATTTAAACACTATTAGTTCACAACAGCTTTAATCTATTGTTACAATATTTCGTAAGCTGTAGACTATGCATCACATGTATTTTTCTATAAAAAGGTTACAATCATAAAAATTTCAACACAGGGTTACCAGGCGAAATGCACGAAAGATGAGAGATAAAATGACATAGTCGACTAATATCGTTTTAATATGGCAATAATGAAACTATAAAATTAGGGGGGTTCAGGGGGGGGGGTCTCCCTTCCTGAACAGCCGAATGTTTTACTCGCCGACAGCCAAGGACACCCGAGACAGCCGAGATTTTTATATAAACAAAAGACAATTCAAGCTTAACATTTATTGGAAAAACTAAAGCGTTTATCATACAGAAAAAAAAATTATAGCAGAAAATACTTTTCATTTTATTTATGTTTTTTTTTTTTTTACATAAGATTCAAACTATTGTATAGTTTCATTTTTCCGTTTTAATGGGAAATAAACTGAGTAAAGTATGTAACGTTTTCAAATAATTTCATGTAAAGTTCAGTCAGTTATTCGTCTTTAATCCGGTATTAAATCGTTTGTTATTAAATGTGAATCCATGGTATATGTGTCCAATGAACAGAATTGATTCTAAATAGGTAATCTGAAGTAATACGCTTATAGCATCATATTTAGAAAATGGAATTATCTTAAAAGCGCGACGAACTTCCAAATTCATTGAAATCTATACAGCTCAAAGAAAAGCACTCTGTATCTATGCAGCTAATGATAGCTTTTGTGTGGCCTTCGTAAAAGCAAACTTTGAAATATACCTAATTTGTTTGTATAGTTGTATGTATACAGGCACAATGTATGTTTCAGTTGCAGAACTAATCCGTCAGTGATTTTCGATGAACTGATATAAATGTGATTTTTCCAATTAGTTCATCCTTACAACAATGTCCGAGTATAAAAATTAATTTACAGGCCTCAAAATGTAAATATTTTTATCACATAAAAATTAATTTTTACCTTCATTATCTACAAGTGACTATAAACAATGAAACATTATGTAGTACACGACCCTGTTCATCCAATATTATATATATATATATATAGTATTTTCTGCTATAATTTTTTTTCTGTATGATAAACGCTTTAGTTTTTCCAATAAATGTTAAGCTTGAATTGTATATATATATATATATATATATATATATTATATTATGAATTGCTATTGAAACTGCTTTTCTACTCTCTGAATAACTCATAAAATGAAAATTAATAAATAAATAACTGTTTATTTCTTCTTTTGATGGGAGTATTTTATTACATTTTCTAATTCATTTGTTTAAATTTGTGTCTTAAGATTGCAATAAGGTAAATAATTTTTGAAATCACATTAACAACGACAAGAATGAAAACACAATGAGTAAAAAAATTTTATAGTATGAAGAAAAAAATAGTATTACTACAATGCATTGACATTTCCTTCTAAAATGTTCGTTAAAAAGTGTTCAATTAACGGTCATTAATACTTTTACATTTAATATATGAAATTATTTATTTATCCGTAGTTTATATTAAAGAATTCTGAAGAAGCACTGAACAAATTCATCACCGGTTTATCCTCAGTTTTTTAACTTGAATGTGAAAAGATCTCGTTTTAAGCTTTAATCATTTGAAGGACAAATAACAAAAAAAAAAAAAAAAAAAAATAGAAATTGTTGAATTCTTTCAAAATTCAATTTGTGCTGAAAGTATTTATTTAAAGTTCCTACTCAGTAGTGAAATTATATTTTTGAGAAAACTGATTTTTTAAGATCAATTATTCATGCAAATCACTTTTTTGCACTGCCACACTTTTCTTTATTCAACGAAAACTCTATTATAGTATACTAAAATAGTCATATTAAAATAGTCATTAAGTTCATTCTGTGAAAAACTTTTGTTTATTTTTATAAAGGGAGATATGATTATTCTGTTTTTTAAAATTAAACTAATTTTAAAATTATTTATCATTAAAAATAACAAAGATTATATAAAAAAGTATATTTAGGCATGGGTAAGGTTTTAGTACTGAATTATAAGTAAGGTTTATTTCAGAAAGACAACATTTCTACCTTTTTATAAAAATACAAATTAAAGATTTTTTTGGACTGCTATAACAATATTTACAATTTATGCTTTTATAAATAGTAAGTATCAAAATAAAAATTTTCGAGCCATTTTACAAAGCCATTAGGTTTTTCATTTTGATTCGCCCTTTATGGCTTCCTAATGAAATGTTCTTACGATAGAAGATAAAATTCAAATGAATTATTGCTATTTTTTATTTAAATGGCATAAGTATGACTTGCATTGGCTAGATATAATTCTTTTTTCTTATTTAAAACTAAGAGGAAAGTTCAATAATGTTATTTTACTAACACTTGATTTAAAATAATAAATATCCATTTTCATATATGAGAAAAAAAGTTATTGCTATGAGGATTTTATTAGCATGAAGAATTCATAAATAAGTCAGAAAAAATTGCATTATTAATTTCTTTGTTAAGATTTTTACAAGGGAAGTGTATTGGAATTCAGCAAATTATTTTTCCTGTATATTCACTGTACATATAAAACTGTCTCCTGTTTTTTAAATATTTTAACAAGTAAGGGCACTTTATGTTTAAACTTTTGCATTTATAAACATCTACTACTTTTTGAAAGATATTTCAATGATGAAAAATGAATTTGTTACAATAAAAGTACATAAAATTGCTGAATATGTATTTGATTTTCGCTTTTAGTATTATTGCACTACATCACAGTTACCACTACGTAAAATATTTTACAAAGATCTGAAATGGATAATATCTACTATAGTTCACCACCGCATTTCAATAAAAAAAACTATATACTTTTAATTTTACATTTTAGCTATGAAATGAATTATATCCCAAATCTAAAAGTATACATACTTAGCTCCCATTTTCGGTCTTAAGATTTAAAATGTATTGATCTATTTCTTCCGAATTTCACTGCAGTTCTCTCAACTCATCCTCTCGAAGGGTGTTTTTTTTTTTACGTATGATAACACACAATTTGCATACAAGAAATCACATTCCTTACCTCTCATTTCCGCATTCAATTTCTCTGCAAGAATTTCTCCGTGCGCAGTGTATACTGTACACCAACACACGTCCTACCCACACGAATATGCAATGAGCAGGAGAAGGAAAACCGAGGGGGAAAAAAATCTCCTCAATTTCTTTAAACATAGATTATCTTATATCCCCTTACCCCCAATGCAGTGGTGATATCCCCCTCAGCTACCTGTACGCTCTATGTCCCGAAACGCCTTTTATTAGGGAAAACGGAGGGGGTTGAGTCAGAACTGAGTGAAATTTTTAGGGGGCTTACCTCTTTGGGTCCAGTCTCCTTCCTATTGCGGCATTTCCATGGGAGGCACAGGTGTCCTCATGGCGCCTGGCGCGAAAATTAGCAAAACTATAGACAAGTGTGAATGTGTGTGTGCGAGAAAAAAAATGTGAATTTTTTTGCGCACTGCTCCAGCGCCTCTGACGTTCGAGCAGAGGGATGCTGCGGGACTGGAGACGCGGTTACAAGGAGTCCGGACCGCATCCTACACAAAGGGGTTGTCACAATTCGGAACTCCTCGCTCCGCTTGGCTGTTTTTTGAAGCAGTTTAAATTAGAACTATATAATGCAATTCGATTTTTACCTGAATGGTCTGCTATGGATGTATTTACAACTTCGTTAGCAGTTTTAAAAAATAATTAGATAAATAGGACGAAATATTTGGGGGAAATAATTGAAATATGGTTGTTCATTTTTTTTTTTTTTTAAGGATAATTATTATTGAAATATGGTAATTTTGTAGTTAAACAAATTTTCAATTTTCGATTGCGGAGAAGTCATGCATATTAGTGGTTATATTTAAGATCTAAATTTTGGGATATGCCTATCGTATAACCTCATGGTTGTTTGTTGTATCTCTTTGTCTTGTTTGTTTGTTTGTGAACATGTATTTCGCATTTGTGTGATTGACTCGAAAACCGCTTATAAATCCACTCCAGAATAACAACACAAGAGGGTTGCCCTCCGTGGGGGACTTTCTAAGGGGTTCTAACAATCTCTTTGTCCATCTCTTTGCTCTAAGCTGAAATTATGTATTGTTATTTGTTTTCTTTATACATTAAGGTCAAATTCTGTGGAAATAAACTCTAACAACATTCTTACTGTGTATTCTTACTTGAGACTGAAATAAAAGTTTTAAAACATAAACTTGTTTCATGAATTATTTTAGCAATTTTAAGGGGACGAGGGACATTGGATCTCATTTTTTTTCAATTTTGAACGCTCTATGTAATGCAATAATAATTATGATACATTTTAAAACTGTTTTATCTAATTTAAATCCCAGACATAATGACTTTTGGAGAAAAAAGGACACACTTTTATGAAAAATAAACTCAAAGACAACAAATTTTCAAAATGTTCCAGGTGCATACTGTATCAATTTAAAAATAGTTTTTCTAAATAATTTAAAAATAAGTATAAAAGTATAACTTCGCATTAAATTGCACCTACATTCCGTTGAGAAAAAATACTTCATGATAAAATGCTATTTTTCAAAATTTTAACTCGTTTTATTTCATTTAAGATGCATAAATTCTGTCCCAGTTTATTTTTATTACAGAAAAACGCACGAAATTATATTCATAATATCATTCTAAACATTCATGAGAAATTTGAAAGAAATACCGGGAAAAAATTATGCGCACAGAGCATTTCCGAAATACGCATTATTTTAAAAAGATGAAACTGAGAAAAATGACGTTAAAGTGCTACTCCGACAATAACAATCATTTAGATGACGTTTCTTAAAATATAAATAACAAACGTTAGAAATGTACGAATTTTCTATGGAAAACTACGACTTGCTATGGAAAATTAGAAAGGAGCTTATTCTTTTTAACGAATTAGTCTTTTTTTTTCGCAATTTAGATAATTTTTTCAACGTCCCTTGTTTCCTGGAAGATTTATAAAAGTAAAAAAAGTTCTAGCTCTCTATCTTGCTCCCGGGTACGGCAAGATGGGGTATAGCCAGGGGCGTAGTAAAGGGGGGAGGGTTCGGGGGGTCATAACCCCCCTGGTTTAACCCCCCCATGAGGAATTTTTCGCCATACAAAATGTATATTCTTCACTACATTATCACACACACTTATACATATATATGAGTTGTAGTAGTCGTAAACCCCCCCCCCAAGATAAATATCTGGCTACGCCCCTGGGTATAGCAATTTTCCTACTGTTGTATACAAAATTCGCAGGTGAGTGTGAAGCCCTAGAAGAGGAAACAACCGAGTTTTAGCAAGCTGCCTTGACTTTTCTTTCTAAAGTCCCTGGGGCATGGAAAATGTTTTCTCTGCTACCGTGTACCCCATTTTTCCTCTTATAACAGCATCCACTGTTCTTGGCATATTTTCTTACGATCAATCCTCTCTACTTGCCTTTCTGTATGTCTTCACTTTACTAAAACCATATAAAACTATAATCAATACACAGTCAATATAACAATAGCCATTTGATCTTGCCTCCATTTCCATTTGACTAACAGTATATTTGAAAACATTCACGTAAAAGGTTACGCTATGTAGAAATTTATAAATTCTTAACTGATTGAGTAATCGGTAACGTATAGAAATAACCGTACAGCTTATATATACAAGTATTGGCGTTGTAATCACGAATCAAAGAACTTTTTAAAAACAATTTTTTTACGGTAAATGCAATAAACATGTTCCAGCGAATGAATCAGCAAGCGCACTAAAGCCAACCTGTCAGCGTGTCGTCTCGCTCTTTAACCCTTTGAGGCGCGACCCTTTCCCAAAGGGTCTCTAGATTTGTGGCACGCGATGAACGTTTCGATCGTCCGCCATCTTGCTGGTAGTTAAGTCGAGCGATGGCAACGGCTGCCCTTTTTTCAGCATTGGGCAATCTATCCAGCTGTTCTCGCGTTCTTCCATTTTTCAGCAGATGTCAGTGCTGTTAAAAATAATCCTGATAATTTTTTGACGGGAAATGACGTGCTAAAAAGTAAAGGATTCTCGTGGAGCTAGGTCACCCGCCACTATTTTTATAGAAATCAAAACTATTCTTCGTGACTGGCAACAATCAAAACGTCAGAGTTGGGTGTTCCCAGAGCAGGATCACTGCACATTAAAGGGTTAACGATAAGGATTGGGCAATTGTAAGTCATCGTAAGACTTTATACCCGCCTTGAACACCACCTTGTCTTCCGTCAGCCCTCCTACAGATATGAATATTAATTATTCAAAATTTGTCAAAAATTATTCGAAAATGCTTTTAAAAATCATAATAATACTAAATTATGGTTCTTAAGTGTACATGTTTATTTTATTTTTTTTTTCTTTTTGGTTGTTTAAATGAATGGATGATCAGTGATATTCTTAAAACTCTCACTTTTTTACTCTCTATAAGTCCTAACTCTTTGTTACTTAACAATAATAGTAATGTTTAGGCGTCGTTAGATGTATATGTCTTTAACTAGAAGTCAAAGCCCGTTGTGGAGGCAATTACAACGGGCGCTAGATAAAACATTTGACGAAAGTTCAAGCTTTCAGCCATTTTGCCTTCATTTTTGATTTTGATAACCGGATAGTCCAGTAGTTACACATTTAGATTTCATTATGCTAAGTAACTACATCGAAATCCTGTTATTTTGTTTTTATTTTTGCAGTCATCATTCGGTTTGTGGAACTCATGAGCCTAGCCGATGCATACTATCCTTGTTTATTTCTTTCATTTCATTTTTATTGTTCTATTATTCCAACTGATCTGCCACAATTTGCTCTCCTACATTCTGTTGTTTAGTTGTTATATGGTGTTTTATTGGATATATATCTGCTATTGCTCTAATTAGGATACGATTTATATACTGGTTATTTTTGAATATCTAAATTGAAGAGTGGTTTATTCCTTGATTAGTAAGTTGAGCAAATTTTACTATATATATATATTCAACTATATATATATATATATGTGTGTGTGTGTATGTGTGTGTGTGTGTGTGTATCTATTTATCTATCTATCTATCTATCTCTCTCTCTCTCTCTCTCTCTCTCTCTCTCTCTGTATATATATATATATATATATTGAAATATGAATATAGTGTCACCGGAAGAGAGATATTCTATTTATTCCAAATAAAAGTATTACACTCTTACACATTTTGACGCCATTCGCTATAATAAGTTCTAATAAGTTCATGAAAATCCGCGTGTTTTTGTTGTAAAGTATTTATTGATTTTTGAAAACGTGTGACTTACGCGTAAGTATCTTTTGAAATGACAGACTAATCCGTGAACTAGACTGCGAAATTGGTATCAGTGTTATAATGGTTTATTACGGTTAGTCTGTGTCTGATTCGGAAAGAAAAGTTGAAACTTGATTGAGTGCTAATGCTTATTTTATACAATGTATTAAAAACTGGAAATCCCTTTTAATAATTTAACTTTAACTCAATGAAATCCCTTTTAATGAACTTCATCGTTAAGTATTTTATCGTTTTGAGAATTTGATGAAAATATCACTGATATCTTGACTTGAAAACGCATTTCACGAAGGGTTCAAGAAATAATTATTTTTTCAGTATTTACTGCTTTCATTTTGATTTATAAACATCTAGCCGTGCTACCCGTCCGACTCTGAAATCAAACTTAAATCAATCAAGTTTAAATAAACTTAGAAACAAAGGACACCAACTCAGCAGCGAGCAAGCAGAACTACAAATTTTATATGGAACTTCCTTTGATCTTGCATATGTCGCCAACGCACTTTCCTCAAAAGCATACATTGTATCAAAATAGTGCAAGAAACTTTTCTTCGTGATTTTTTAAGCACTTTAAAATGGCATCTGAAAGAGTTTCTGACTGTAAAAGCTCGAAAAGTTTCAATATCTCTGATTTTTCTCAAAATCACTAAACATTCGATTTTCAGAGTAGCGCGTTAATACAAAAACAGTACGATCTATTTTCACAAAATTTGGTATGTAGTTTTTTAGTGTCTTACAAATGAAATTCTACTAAAATATTAACAAATATTAAAACTGTAAATTTAAAAAGTGTTTCCCCAAAATTTTCATATAATAACAATTGATCAGGTCATACTAGTTTTAGAAAGTAAAAATATATTATCTATAAACAATGAATTAATCAGCTACTATTCAATGAATTTCAGTCTCAAAATTCATGAAACATGGCGTGCATCTAAAATTTATTCCTAACGTTTTTTAACAAACAACAGCCATTATTTGCAAATATACAGCTTACAATTTTAACTAAATTTCAGAATGCAAAAAACTCAGGAATTGAAAGAGTAACAGTCTATTTTCAGTATGTCACATTAATTGAAAACACTTGTAATTACAGGATATTGTTATGTAGCTAGAAGTTATTATAGACAATCATTCGACAAAAGTCATTCACATATTTTTTACTGTCGCAAATGTATTTTCTATTTATCGTTTCTCATTCAGAAATATGTGCGCGTCAAAATATTTTCAAATGCATAAACCCAAAAGTAAACTAACTTAAAAAAATAGTACATGTTGTGTCTCACCAATAATGTCTATTTGGATCGGAACTCAGAATTTGTTCAGCATTGTAAATCATTTTTGTTGTACACTTCAGAGGAAAAATTGTCTTTGACGGATTAATCTGCTTTGCTGAGCTTAAAAATGTATGTCTTTTCGAAAGTAATTCCGGATTTTTGTATTCTTTTAACGATTGAGGAACCCGCTGGCATCAGTAATAATCAAACATTTAAAATATGTAGTTTAAAGGAAAGAATTTTCAGTTAAGTTTTAGCATGTATAGTATACCTGATGACACAAATCTGTAGAAGAATTATGAGCTGGATGCTGCCAAAGAATGCAGATATAGCCATGGCATCACACAATTGACACCATTGCGCAAAGAGGGTAGGGAGACCGAAGCAAGTTTTACAATTTCTTTTATTTAATTTTTGTTTTTTCTTTTTCTTACTTCTCTTGAAGTAAACTGGGTATTATTGTACTTCCAATTCGTTTTTCTACAAACTAGCATTTTTTTTTCAAAAAAGTAAATATAGTTTTTGACAGCAAATGGTTAAGTGAGATCATTTTAAGTTGGAAAATGTATCCCTTATGGCTGGCAAGTATTCAAGCTTACTAAAAATCAGGGCTTCGAACCGTAATTTTATTCGTTCCGGTTCAACTAAAATAAAATATATCGGCTCAGTTGCGGTTCTCGTTCCGCCAAAAATAGCGGTTTTCGGTTCAGTTCCGAATGAATAATTTTATTTTATGTATATCCTTATTTGTGCTAAAAATAAAATTCTATCATCAACCGAATTAAATCTGCCTTCTACAAGTAGCTTCATGCGAAACTGAAACAGAAAAGTTGTAGTGAACATCAAAACAGAAAACATAGAAGCAATGTACCGTCCGTTTTGCTAAAACTGAGTGACAGCAGACGAGACGATTCTACCCGGAAAAGGGGTGATAGGTTGAGATGAGTATTTTTTGAAGCTCTATTTTGGAGCTCTGTCTTTTTATGATGCTCTCCGTTTTGCTTTATTTCAGTCTGGAATTTCAGAAACTATTCTACTTATTGCTAGTTTAAGTGTAAACAGTGTTTCAAACATATAAGAGGGTGCTAAACTTTCTTCCGTTCCTATTTTAATGAAATTGAATCAGATCTGACCACCACTAAAGAGTGTTGGAAAACGTGCCCCAATGGAAAAGTGTCCCACTGTCCCTTTCAAGTTAAACGAGGTACGCGGAACATTTACACACTGTCAAATTAGTCTTGTAATATGTAGCTGATATTCCCAAATAAAATGCATTTCAGAATAAGCATGAATCATTAATTTCAATTAACTTTTGAGATACAGGATTACCTAAAACAAATCAGAATTACAACTCATCGACTACAGATCTGGTTAAAAGAATATCTTAAAGTTAGAAAAAAACGTATACATTGTAGGGGATAACCTCCGAGAATGCTAATAAATTTCACTTCGTTCGCTTCCGCCATTTTTGTGTAAAAAATCTTTATTTAGATAGATCCATAACTTCAATGTGTGTTGACTGCGACTTAAAAGAAGGTAACGAAAAGTTATCTTCTTTTAAGTCACGTAAAAAAAAAAAAATATTGGATACAAATACATTATTGAAAAATTTTTCAGAGGAAAATAGTGATTTTTAAAACATGAAATTTCATTAAAATGTCGAAATTTACTGTACCACAACATTATAAAAATTCTAACAGATACATCAATTATATTTACATTTTTTTAGCATCTCCGTTATTAACCCGTTTGCATCATTCGAAAAAAGTGGAAAATTATCCTTCTTCACTACTATTATTATAATCAAACTGTTCCATTTTTAACAGTGCATTGAATGCCAAGTTAAATTAATTATCTCTAGTATACAATTTACATTACGAGCAAAATAGTCTTTTTTAGTGATTTCAGTTAGTTTGGAATTGATTGGAAGTTGATTTCACTTAGCACTTTGAGAGTATCAAGATTCAAAATTGCGTTTTTCACGAGACGAATAAATAAACACAGTCTTTAAGTGTACAGTAGGTATAGATTGAGGTGCCTAGCTTTCAAAAACTCGCTTTCAAATTGAGAGTGAGATTACAACTGTACTTTATCATAGAACAACAACTGCGTTTGCTTGTCTAAAACAATCCTTCCGATTTTCGTGTGCCTGTACCATAGAGATTTGAATACGAAATCTGCTGTCTTCAACACTGGACGAAATGAAGTAGCTGTGTTGTTCTAAGTATGGCGGAACGTTTAGTTGGTTCCTTTTTAAATAACTGTGAAAGATGCGTGGTTTTACGGATTAAAAAGTAATAAATGCACAATTATATGTTACAATAGTTCTAAATACAAAATCTCCGCATTCTACAGCTAAAAGTTTTGCAGTTATGCCAAATACGTAATTATACTTGCCGCCAACTTCGGTGACATCGCTTGATTAAAATCGGAACTGTCACAATAGAATAACACAGCCATATTGCATTGTGGTCTAGGCAATATCGTGACTCTGATACAGTTTTGGCTTCAACTATGAGATAGCTAATGCCGTCCCCTTGTAATCATATCTCTTATATCAGCAGTACGAAGAAAGTGTTCAAAGTGTTTCAGAGAGTTGTTAGAGGTTCCTTATTTAGGAGACGCCATCAACGAGCATACTAACCATCCTAGCAACTACGTTCGCGTGACATAAACAAACCTCTGTTAACGTCATATACGCAGAGGATCCTTGTTATCGAGTTAGAACCAACCTGTTAATGTTAGCGGGTTAAAACTGATAGTTTTTAAATAATTAAAAACTCGATTCAAACACTCTATTGTTTTTTAGGTACGTAGTTTTCCATTCTCGGACTTATTGTCGGCTGTTCCATTTATTCTTCTTTTCCTTCAAGTTTGTCTTTGCCTATATAGTGCACCTTCTGTCAATGATTTTCTTAGATTTATTTCAACATTTTAGATCGAAATAAAATTAAATACATTGTACGAAAACTGTGGTGCTATATAGAAATGTCTACTGTGATACTGTTATAAAAATTATACTTAAAATGCAGTAAAAAAAATAAGTCGTATTGGCGCGTTACAAAAATACATTGGTATTTAAATTACAATTTCAGTTTACATTTTATAGTAATTTTATATTGATATATTTCCCATCAACTGTGGGTAAACTATTCACAAATAACAGCTAATGCGTAAAATTTGACTCGTATACATCTTCTTAAGCAAGATACTCCCTAATAAAGTATATAGTAAGAGTGAAATAAAGTATTCGAAATAAAGTATTCGACTAAGAGTTAAACTTTCTATGTCGGTTCTCTATATTAAAAATTATTTATCATAGAATATGAATTAGGCTATGTATAAATATGACTTTGCATATTTCTGTCAAGTTGTGCATTTTTCAAACACGCAATTATTATTCGCAAATCTAAAATATGAAACTTGTCTCTGATAGAATACTTGTTTTAGAGGGTGTACTTGTATTGAAGAATTACGTTTTGTACACACATTTCAGTTTTTAAGTAAAATAATTACGCTTATACAATATTATGTAAAATTTTACTCATAAAATCAGACTTTGGGGGATTTTGTGAATAATAGACAGGTACATTTTAATCTGAAAATTAGAGTGGGAAATATCTGCGTTTTTAGACTAATTGTATAACAAAACCACAGAAACTCAAGGGTTTTTTTTTTTTTCAAGGCGGTAAAAGGGAGAAATTTTTCAAAATTAATGAAACAATCTCTTGAGGAGTGGAATTACCAGTTAAGGCACTGATGATTTTTTTTCTCAATTTTCGCGTTTTAGGAAATTAAATTCAAAAATGTTACTTTTAATTAAGCTATTTCTAAAAAAACATCATTTGAGTAAAACACTTATATTTTTATTTCAATTAATGTACATGTTGAGCTTGATTCAACTTGTAGATCGCTGTTAGAAAAATGCATGATAAAAGTAATTACAAATAAGTTGCATAACTAAAATTTATAACGATCAAATATTTATATACTTATAAGAATTGCAAAGGAATGTAAAGATTGTGCATCAGTGGACAGTGTAAAATTACGAGGAACCTGAAAGAGATTAAGCAATGGTGAATATTCTTTAAATCACTTGATTACCATTAGAAATTTTGTTTATTCTAAGGTATTGCACGTTTTATCTCTTCATTCATTAAAACATGAAAAAGTGAAAAACTTTCATTTTTTATATTAATCTTTAATTTAAGTTCTAATAATTTTCAAACAGAAAACAGAAAACGGATTTAGCAGAAATAAAAGACGAATGAAGGGACACACTTTGCACTACAAAAAAGCTCAGATGTAAAGAACAGCTATCTATTGCCATCTCTATAAGAATTTTTACTTATAAATGTTACCAATATCTGTCTAAAAAAGATTATTAGAAACGGAAAAATCAACAACACATGAATGCAATATTTACCTTTTACTTCTTCGGATATTTTTACAATAAAATATATTTACAGATATTATAGCAAAAAAGCACGATACTTATATATTGTATAATATATAACGCTTTATATATGCACAGAGTAAATTATTACAATGGAAAATGGGATGCATATTGGTCCCATAAGTAATGGCATTACTTAAAACTTAAAAAATACAAAGAATAGCCTGAGGCATTTTAATCTTACACATAATGTGTACATTTGCAAATATTTAGTTTGAGTTAAGTAAACGTTCTATATGTGATTATATTTACATAGTTAAAAATGAAGTTTTATGTATATATTTCTATCCCAGTTAAATCTCGTTCTCATGCAGGTATCATATACATAAGCTGTAAAATTAGAAAATGCACACAAATAAAAAAAATCCATTAAACAATAAGAATACATATTTAATACGTTAATTTGTGTATTTACGACTTTAACCTGTGTATTTGAAATCATTACAATAGGTGCATTTTTTTTTTTTTTTTTCTGAAGTCTTAATTCAAAATCTTCACAGGAATAGCCTTTCGTCAGTCATACCTTTTAAAGCGGGCCTGTCAGTGTTCACCCACCCAATGGAAATGTGTTTTCGAACTATCACTTTTGAGCTGTCAAAGGTTTGACATTAACAGCTAAATAAAGCTTGAAAAAGAATAGAAGAAAAATCGACATGGTCACGGAATAAAACAGAAATTCACGATATGTGTTTGCCTGGATTTATTGAAATACATCGACGGATTGTTTGGAGCGATTAATTAAAGAGTTATTATGTTTGCACATGTGTGTGTGTATACACATAGTGTTGTATATAGACGTATTAAAATAATAAAACTTATAACATTTTCATAATTTTTATTTATTTATTTTTTTTTTATCTTTTTAAATTAAAATTTTTTTTAAGAAACTCCTCTTAAAAAGTATTTTTATAATCCTTAAAATTTATGAAAAGTATTTTGTTTTACTTACATTACACAACTTTTATTTATTTTTGTATTCTTAGACTATTTTCTGTAGATTTTAACCAAATTACTTTTAATTTAGAAATTTATATACAGGGTGGTCAAAAAGAAAGTTTCCCGACATAATGACCTCTAGCGGCCGTTCTATTCAACCTATCGACATGAATTTTCAGATATAGCTGTTTGAAGGTATGCTCTCGAGATCCTGTGAGCGACAAGTTATTAGCGTTAACGGTTAAAGTGAGTAGAAACTCGAGATTTTCCATTGGAAACACCCAGTTTTTTTGGTCTCAAAGTATTCAGCCCACTCCAAAATCCCTTAAAACACTTTGGAATGGAAATTCTGACCTAAAAAACGGAGTCGTAATGAGCTGTAATCGCCGCGCCGAGCGTAAGCGATGGAAGCCGGGCACCAATCGCTGAGAACGTAGAAAGGGTCGAAACGGTTTCATTTGGCATTTTCCACATGTGTGCCATCTCATGCAATGACACATTGCATTCGCGATACAGTGGACACTGCAGCCGAATGCAGCATTTCTCGCGGAATGTTTGCAATTTCTCGTCTGATTGAATCTTTCAATTCTGGCAAATTTCGAGGATTGTACGTGTCAACTCTGGATTTCAAATAACCCCAGAGCCAGAAATCCATGGGGGGTAACGTCGGATGATCGCGGAGGCCACACAAATGAGAAATGGCGGGAAATAACGCGATCACCGAAATGTTAAGTGAGGAACTCACGGACGGACATTGCGATATGCGGAGGTGCGCCGTCTTGTGTGAAAGTGACTTCGTTTAAGAGATTCCGTTGCTGCAGCTAGGGGATAACGTAATCGCTTAGCAAGGCTGCATACCGAAGCTGTTGCGGGAGCTCATTACGGCTCCGTTTTAAGAATGGCATTTACATACTGAATATACAGGGTGTCCCAAAAAAGTGCTAACGTGCTTTAATTCTTTATTTTTTAGAGATCAGTGAGCAATGTAAATTGAAAAAAAGTTCAAACTAAGACTGTTAATAACATTTTTTCATTTACAAAAAGTTACACTTTTTAAATTTGTATACGACCCCCTTAGCAAAAAAAAATCTCAATCAGTAAAATGGGCCACCTGTACTAATGAGTTGATGTGCAAAATTTGAGAATTATATCCTAAAAACTGTGAATGGTATGAAGATAAATGTATGCTGACTTAAACCACTTTTTAATGACCCTCGAAAGAAAAAAGTAGAACGAAGGACAGATCAGATAATCGCATTTAAGGGGTCGTACAGAAATTACGAAAAATATTACTTTTTTATACTCTAGCAATAAATGTTTACATCCAAACTCATGTATAGCCACCGATCATTTTTCTTAAAAAATATCTCTGAGCGGGGCGGCCATCGTGATTCTACCGGGCCTGCTTGTGCACTCCGAAAGAGGCCTACGGATGTTTCCTCATTGGTTAGATTCGTCCGTTAGATGACGTATCTAAGAGCTGGAACCAATAAGTGAGCATCCGTAGGCCTCTTTGGATGACTCATAGGAGTGCACAAGCAGGCCCGCTAGAATCACGATGACCCCGCTCTGAGGCGTTTTATGATGAAAGGCTGAAAATTTGCATATTACTTCATCAGTGTATGGGGCACATTTTACTAACTGGCAGTTTTTCTGTGTGGGGGTCGTGTATAAATTCAAAAAGTGTAACTTTTTGTAAATGAACGAGAAGAATCTTTTCTTAACGAATTCTTATTTCCGAGCTTATTTTGAACATTTTTTCAATTTACACTGTCCATTTATCTACAATAGGTAAAGTATTAAAGCTCGTTCTTGTCTTTCTATGGAAAAATACCAAAAAATATCCATAGTCTTGATGACTTACTCGCACTTAATTATTTTCAGGTGTGTATGTGTGCATTTTACAATCTTAAAAAAAATTAATTCGACCACAAACTGTGTTGATGAATTAGAAGGAATTCAGATAAAAAGTGTTTACGAAATAACCAAAATATACGAAACGTGCAGCACGTTTCACACATTTTTCTGTTTCGAAGATCTCTTCTTCACAGATCATTTGACGATCATTTTGTGAAGTATCCCTGAATTTTGCATGAATTCTCTCACTGCCTCGAATTACTCTCTTAAGAATTAAAAAAAAAAAAAGAAAAGAAAAAGAAAAAATCCTTTTAAAAATGTCCGTGACCTGTTTCCGAAAAATCAGCCTCCCCATCCGTGCCAAAAGTGCCAAGATCGCCAACCGCATCTTTCGGGCCGCGTTTCGGAGGAGAGACCAAAGATCGTCTTCCGCCAGAGGGCAGCAGCCGATCGCATACTGTGGTTGCCATCGACCGGTAAGAAAAGATGTACGATTGATTCTTGTTTCGCCTGTACTCGTGAAAATGGGATGTGATAGCAGAGGATTTGGGAGTTATCTTGGCGGACTTTTCGAACTACAGCGCGGCTAGAGGACTCTTGATGGAATTCTTATATCGCATGTAATGATGCCAGAAAAAAAAAAAATAATCAGGTTATATGTCCAGTGGGAAAAGAAGACTAATCGTAGAAATAAAGAATTATTTTCATTTCGTACTAATAATGTTTTATGCCGAAGTTTTTTTCGTTCAGAATTCAAAATAAGTATTTATATAATTCTCTTTTTTTACACAACAGTCCCAGTGCACAATTACAAAATTTGGAGGACACTTTTCATTAAGTAATAAAGATGCACTTTTATATGCATAAATAAAAACATTTCCTTTTTAATACAGTATTCTTAATTTTTTAAACAAAAATAATTCAGTTTTACGCAAGTTCAGTTTTACGCAATACTATAAATTGAATGAATGTACTCTGAACAACCCAGGGCTTTGAGAAAATACAAACTTATTTACTCATTATTTTTCAAAGGTGAAATATTTTTAACTGCATTGTTATAGAAAAATTTATTAATCGATTCGCAAGCAAAAAAAATATTTTCTTAAATTTAATAAAAATTTTGCTTATTCAATTAAACAACAAAGAACATTTTGTTGATTCACTAAGTTTAGCCGTTTAATATAGCTTTTAAAAAAATCATCCATTGTTTGTTAGAGGAATACAATAGTTTCAATCATATATTTTGTAATTTTCTTATATATATTTATTGTATTGTTTTAAAAGTAGACATTTTACTCTATAATTGAAGAAAGGTAATTTATGTCGAAGTTCAATTATTCTAAAAGCAAAAAGTTTCTTTAATTGGCTAATTTAACTAACATTTATGAAGTATCGTATCTATAGAGAAATCCGCTATGCGAGCTTCAAAAGAAAAAAAAAATGAAAAAAAAAAGGAAAACTGTGCGATTTCTTTTGCCTACCACTACATAACAATCATACATTTTTATTTAAGTCCTACGTGAACGCATCAAGATAAAGTATATCACAACTAACTGAATAATATCAGAAGGACTGGAAACTGATGGCGCTTGTTCGTATGTCAATATTTCGCCTAAAAAAAAAAAAAAAAAAGATTCCATAAAATTCTTGCTGTAAAATTCAACACTCCACGAATACTTAAAAATCAATATCAGGGTATTTTGACTATCACCCTCCAAGGAAGGTAGACTAGAAAAAAGGTAGAGGATGGCCATGTTGCTTGGATTTAAAAAAATTGTTTATAAATTTCTTGCTTTAAAATGTAACAAATATGAATCCTGTTTAGTCTGAGCTTGTCTATATTCAAAAAACTTGTTGAATATTTACTCTTTTGAATTTAATGTAAAAAAGACACTACTTCAGGTCCCCTTAATAGAATAAAAGTGGAAAACGAAATAACGCTAGTAAGTAGAATAGCTCAGAACTAATAACTCATACACAGAGTGAGATTTAACAGCATTTTAATGCAGTTGAATCCTATTCTATTCATTTGTGATGTCACTAAAATCAGTTGAAATAGAAATCTCATGTATCTGCATAATGCACATCTACAAGTGCGTGCCTGAAAGCTATTTCAAATTAGTTTGACGTTTATTCTGAAGAAAGCGCAGTTAAATGGTGAGCGAAAATGCAAAGCGAAGACTGAGCTTTTAAAAGTAATAGACCTCTGAATTTTGGACTGCAGTTTCAGGAAAACAACCATACCTTAGTTTAAAGCGGAGAGACTATTAACTGAATTGTTATTTAAAGGAAAATTACTTACAATCTTACAAGTTAACTTAATTTGTTACTGTACAGTACATGCCATTATAAGATCATTTTATGGGTTGGAAACTTTAATGAACGGCATATTATTTTTGAGAAATTTTCTAATGTAAGCACGTATATTGTTAGACTTTATTACGTATGTTTATCAATTTAGAATTTAACATCTGCTAATAATTTACTTTTCTCTTCTAAATTAGACTGTATGAGTGAACGACTAGCTGTTGCTACTGTTCAAACTGCAATACTTCTATGGACTCCAGTTGAAATCTGCTTAACAATCTGGATGTTTTGTGATTACTCTGAATATAATGTGAATATCAGCCTGCTTTTCTTAACCCTTTCAGATCTGATTAAATAATTTCTCTTTGAATTAAATCATCTTTCTTTAAATAATAGGGATTAAAATTTTAATTTAAAAAAATTTAAAATCCTGATTATCATTTTTTTTAATGTGCACAAATTAGAACATCCAGTCTGTGGGATAGTAAGGATAATTTTTGAATCTTCCTTTGTGGAAGCAGGGTCTAAAAGGATCAATGTAATAATAAACCGTCTATAAATATGCATCTTGTAGCCATGCAATTTAGTATTGCCATTTTTTAATAAATACAATGGTTATAACAACAAAAATCTTTTCTATAAAAAAGGCTGATTCATGGAGTTTAATAATTTCATTGAGAGAGGGATTTTTAAATGCTGGAAGTTTAAAATAAATAAATTATTTGTATGCATAATTATTGAAACAAAAGCCTCTAAGACTTTTTGCTCATAAATTGGGGTTTTAATGCTAATTAGAAGAGTGAAATCTTTATTGTATCATTTTAAGTGCAATTAAAAGGCTCTACGAGTTAAATGATTTTCAAATGAGTTAGAAGTTCAGAATAATATGTATTACTGATGTTTTTTCAAATCATTTTTAGAAGCATTAAAAGCTAAATGCAATTTGTATACCTTTTTTTTTGTATTGCGTATTTGTATTTGAGTACATTTATTTCATTTTTAATGCACAAAATGTTTGGTCTTGACACGCGGCTCTCGATCTAATGGTCTGGCGCATTTGCTGGTTTTCTCCTAATGTAACGTAAATACGCAGATGCCGCCAGTCTGTGGGATACCGCACACGAAGGCCGTCATATAATACAAATAAACAAACACAAAATAATTTTTCAAGGCATTCATAAATAATCAGTATATGCACAATAAAAAAATAATAAAAACGGAAAAAATGTATTTTTTTATTTTATTCAATAAAATTTCGTTCGACAGTAGTTTAACAAAATAATGTTGCCTAATCAAAAATCTTTTCTTTTTCTTTCTTTTTTTAAGAAAGAAAGAAAATGTTAACCCCCACTCCGAAAATTTTATCAATTTTTATTGTTGTTGATGTTAATTCAGCGAAGTTATTTCGTTGAAATAGAGACAGAAAAATTTCCTCTGAATCAACCAATACTCTTGAATTCAACGAAAAATTATTTTTCCGTGTAGTTCTCTGTTATGTCTAAATTTAAAATGCCAAGCAATTATTTTTTGAAAATTTTTAACTGTTCTCTAACTTTTAATGACGTTTATCTTATTAATTTCAAAATCTTTTCAAATTTTGTTGATGAAGCTAAATTCTCTTGAGCATAATTAAATGAAAAGGTAATCTTAAATACACAAAACCACCGCGGGAAAGAGTATTTACTTTAAATGCTCTAAACATTTTCTCTAAACCAAAAATGTTTTATTCATTCAGTTGAAAAGTAATTTCTGGGAATGTGCTTCAAAATTCAATGTTGATTCTAGGTTGATTCGGCAAAAATATTTAAGGTTGGGCGTTATTATATGAAGCTTCATGTTTACAGATGATTTTGCTTAAACTTTCACTCAAAATTTAAAATCGATTCAGAGTATTTTTTCTGAATTTCGGCTGTATGAACAAATCTTTTTCACTTAGAAAACCTAAATGCACACTCTATTTGTGCAATTAAAAATGTCCTTTTTTCCAATTCAGTGGCCTCGGTAATTAACTTTTATGCAAAAATTAACTTAAATTCGGTTGAATACAATACCATGAATCTAATGCACTTTCAATAAAGTTTAGAGAAAATGTAAAATTATTTATTCAATATTTTAACTGTGAGATATTTTTAAATGCATTTTTAGCGAAATATTTATTTCTTTATTTGAGAAAAAAAACTTCACTTAATTTCAACAGAACTTTTCTTATTCAATCAAATATCAACGGAAATTTTGTTGATTCAATAAAATTATTCGGTTAAAACCCTTTTCTTCATCGTTTATTTTTTGTCGAAGTACAGTAAATTTGTTTATTTATGTAATCTATACTTCCTTTTAATATGCTTAAATTTTTGTGTGTTGATGTTTTACTAATATAATCTCTGTAAAAGTAACTTATTAAGAAGTTTAATTTTTCTAAGAGGAAAAACTTCATTTAATTTGTTTGAATTAAAAAAGAAAAATACGTAAAAGGAAGTTTCTTTCGTCATCAGTTTACAATCAATGATCTTAAAATGTATCAAAACACTATTAAAACACGTACTAAAATAATTAAATTTAGAATAATACTTTGGTATCAATATGGGGAGTCTGTTATGAAAAGGGGCACGAAACTTTAAAGGGGCCTGGGCCGAAGAATACTATAGTCTCGCCTTGCATGAAAATAATTTAAATCTCGGTTGCTGTGAGGAAGAAGGCCAAAGCATCTAAAAGCGCTGCCCGGGCAGAACAAGGATACCGCATTTATTAAACATTTATTTCATTATCTTTTAACTGTCCGTTAAGCCTTTAACTTAAAATGTATACAGCACGATTATCTGCCATAGAAACCAAAGCACCATCATGGGACATCTTGCTGATTGCCTTGGCTGCCAGAGTTCTGAAAATTTTTTTAATGTAAAAGTAGAACGTCCATTCCCATGACAAATTATGGATAATTTTTCAAGCTTTTGACTAGCTTGCTCTTTTATTATCTCGTTCTTCTTCATGTAACATAGTCTGGTCGAGATCAAACTATGGATACATCTTTGTATACCTCCGATGGCACTAAGTACTACTGTTTTTCTTTTTCCGATATTCTGAATTGTTTTTTTATTTACTTAATATTCCATATCAAAAATCGTGTTTCTCAGCTCGTATCTACAAAACTATTGATCGAATACTCTTAGCATCATCTCAGCGTCATTAAAAATTTCTTTCGACTCTGCAACAGATGAAATCAATTTTGATTATTTTCCTTATCTTTTTCAAATAAAAAGGATTTTAAATTTGGTTTTGCGTATAAATTTATATATCATATCCGGTATGATCCAGTGTTAAACTAGACCATGTAGGATATCTTCTAAATTTCACGGCCAACCAATGGCCGAGTGGATAAGACACCGGATATTAGTAGGTGGTTGAAGTGTGAGGATCCAGGGCTCTGGCCTATCGCCTATTCTAGAATGAAGTTTTACTACAGGGGGTTGGGCTAGTGGTTGAACGCTTTATATGGAGAGTCTTCGACGTCAAATCAGTAACACAAGAAGCGATTTCATTTAGATTACGTATCGAGAATCAGAGCACTTTGAATAGGAAAATGTATCACAGTGGCTTACAGATGAAAATGTCTGTACTAAAAGTATAATTAGGCTTAAAAATTTGAAAACGGATTTTCTGAATAATTTGGTGTGTTCTAAATATGTAATGCCCTGTTTTCTACATTGCATGATTGCTTACATTGTAAATTTTGCGACTTTTAGAAAATTAATGGCACTTTAGTATAGTTAATACATTTTCAAATATTTCATGCCATAAGTATCGAATAGCATTTTTTTTAACCACCACCACTTTTATTTTTTGGATTTTGTTTAGTTGTCAGTTAGTATAGCGCGTAAATTGTTCGAAATAAAGCACTGTTCTCAAAACATCTTTCACTGCTCTGTTACTGCCCAGACGAAAATTATTATGCTTTCATTATTAAATATACATTTACTAAAAATGTCAACAAGAAATTAGACAATATGTAAAGAGGCACACATAACTGAATATTGGTATATGTAAAACGTAAAAGGCCAATCAACGGTGCTAACTTTTAAATATGTCATTGTCGAATTTATAACATAATGATTGGTTGGTAAAAGATTCAGTCAACATTGAAACATCGCTCTGGAATATCTAACAATTACTACGATGCCCCTCCCCTCGCTTTCATTGAATCGTTTATTTTTCATTTATTATTTAAAAAGTATGTCTGTTTCACTCAAATAGTAACGTATTTTTAAAAATCTCCTGAGAACATTTAATTATTGAGAATCTTGTCTGAGCCCATGCCAATTATTTAGCATGCACACACCTGTGTTTGAGCCCGTTTCATCTCTAATATATTGATATACCTTTTCTTTTAGTTATCTTTATAAGTCCATTTAATATTGGATATCTGTTACAAAGATTTTTAAAAAAGCGCATCTTTACCTCACAGTCTAAAATATCCAGTAAGTTCCCATTAACATTAAAAAATATTTTATTTCGTATAAATTTATAGATTGCCTTAAAAATCATTTATAACTGTGCAAGAAATGCAAACATTTCTGTCTCGAAATACTTAAGAATCTCAGAAAAATCTCTGTGTACAGAATTGAGTTTGCTTACCTTAAAAGCATGTTACAGAGAGTAAACGGTATTTTATTCTTTAAAAAGAGTACATTCAATTCAAAATTTAAATGTTATGAAGCTAAACTTTTTCCTTTTATAAACAAGTTTATTCCAGTATCAAGATTTGCTTTATCAACATATTAAATAACCAAAAAATTAGATGTCATTTAAAGCAAAAATTTTGTATAGTACGTGAGTTCAGGAAAAGGAAACAAGTTTTAAAATATCGGTTATTGTAAGATTTTTTTAACAACTTTTTTTTCCCCCAAAGATACATCTTAAGCAAAATGAAAGAAAGAATCTTGAGCCCACATTTGTATTTGTTTCTTATATAATATTTAAAGACTACCAGCGAATAAAAAAGAAGTCGAAAGGTATTTCTGGAACGTTTGTTTTTATTTCAAAAATAAATATTGCAACGAAACCGAAGCTGGAATATCTGCTTTTGTTTTTAAAGTGTAACTTTGATTCTGTCGATGGAAAAACTTGCTTTCTTTTTTCAGCTTTAATAAAATGAAAAAAGTTCGCTTTTCCTCTTTTTTATTTTTAATTCCCAAAAACATGTGTATTAAGTGAAATGCATTTTTTTTCTTTTATAAAAGAAGCATAAACGGAAAAAGAGCTCAATGGGTAACCAAAAAGAAGAAAAAGGAAAATGAAAATGAATTGTTCTAAGTTAAAATGACTACAATTTTCTAAAATACGCAAAATTTAATTTTCAATATTCAATTTTTAAACTTAAAGTTTAATGCGTTCTTTAAATTAATAATTTCTTTTTATATTTTAGCAGACACTTTGTGCATCAAATTGTTGCACGCATACAGCAATTTTCAAAACGAAAAGCTATGTCCAATTTCTTTTCTAAGTCGATGTTCGCTCTAAAAATAAATAAATAAAAGTCATTAAATTGAATAAAACCATGCAACGTTTTGTAAATGACAAAACACATTAATCATATTTACTTAAATAATCTTCAAATTTTAGTAAATGTATTCGGGCTGGTCCTGAAGTGCGCCAAATAGGTATTAAAACAGCTAGCACTACATCCAAACTAAAAACTGTATTTCAATTCTGAAATTGCATGGATTTAAAGCAATCCCCCTTAATAAACAAATAAATCAATGACAGAGACACATTAATGTCTAATTTACTTAAATAAACTCCGGTTGCGACATACCTGAAGTGCGCCAAATGCATAATGAAAACACTAACATTACATCTGAACTAAATACTTACTTCCAATTTTGGGGTTGCATTGATTCAAAACCATTCGCTTACACCCCCAAAACACCGTTCTTAGCAATCATGCAAATGGTTCTTCAGCATGATAATTCACCAGCTCACTGCGCACTACTTGTACACCAGGTTTTTAGCTCCTAAACATATAAATCTGTGTGTTCAAACACTCTTCCTGTTCGTTTGATTTGGAACCTGCAGAATTTTTCCTATTTTTAAAAATTGTATCTTCTTTAAAAAGGGATAACGTTAACAAAGGGAAAACGTTTGAGTTATAGTGAGTACATGCAGTGTGCTGTGACTAACAGACGGAAGGAGGTACAGAGTTACGACTTCTAATGTTCATTCAAAAGCGTGTACAATCGATAGAAAGTGATGCTTCTTGCATCTCAATCATATCAAGTTGCGGTAAAAAAAGCACTCTGATGAGTAGATCCTTTTCGCAGTTTAGTAACAGCACGTTGGACTGGAAAAGTCGACGCGTATGGGATCAAGTGAATACGTTGGATGTTCGAGCACATAAACACACACACACACACACACACACACACACACATATATATATATATATATATATATATATATATGTATAACATATGAAATTAAATATCCTCTCAAAATTCAAAATTTCTATTAGCTTCCTTCAAAATTCCATAGGGGGGTAGCAACTTTCGTTTTCAAACAAAGGGTTTGTCTCGGGATCTAAATTTTTAAAAAATGCAACTGACACATCTTATACCTCTTTTACACGGTCGTCTGTCACCATGCCTCACAAGAATTTCCTGGGACTATGAGACCCAGGAATTTTAATAGCCAATAAATTTAACTTTTTTGAAACATATGATTACTGTATAAATCACGTGACCTGCACTTATATAATTTGAAACGCTGCTCAGGGATCAACTTCTCTGTGACCTCCTCCGCCATGTAAATCTGTGTGAGAGTTAATAAAAGTATGTCTAAAATCAGTGTTGTGTAACTTACGTCAACGGCTTACAGCCCGAACAACTTCCGGTCTTATCGTCTCCCCAGCTACGAAGTACCAAAGGCGGGTCGCCGGTCCAGCCCGCCGTAATATTTCATGTATATTAGGGTGATTCAGAAGTCTATGGAAAAAAATGAACTTTGTGTTTTTGTTGACCTCACCCTCTCATTTTGTGCCACTATGCGCAATGATACCTTGTGTAAAATTTTAGTAAAATATATTTGTATTTAGAGGTCGCGCAGGCGTATCCAAATTTCGTAATATTGTCAAAAAATGCGGAATGATGCGTAATTAATAATAAAGTTACATTTTATATTTTTTATATCTATGAAAAAAGAAAATATACAATTAGAAAAAAATGAAAAACAAATTAAATGCAGAAAAAACATGAAATAAGAATCAAATGCAGAGAAATATGCAAAACATATCAAATACACACGATATACTATAATCAATCATTCATTAAGTCTGAAATTAACTTTTAAGGGAATTTTTATTGCAATCTAAGCAAAACAAGTTTCACTGTTAAACAAAGTTTAAAAAAAAAGAATCAAATCTCTTCTTAACTAAGAGAACTTTTAAAACAGAACGTTGTATTTAAAATTTTACGGTTACTATATACTTAATGTATTATATATTCTTCAGAAACATAACTTGAAATAAATAATATCTTAAAATGATCGATTGTTTCGATTCGCAAAACTAATATTTTGGTAGCATCAGTATTATTCAATTTTAAATGTTTCCATGCATTATATTACTGATTAGAGCACCAAATAAAATGCTTACTAAACTCAAAACTTTACTACATTGAAGAATCTGAAGTATTTTTAAAATTAAAAATCCTTAATCTTTAAAAAAACTAAATTTTGCGTGGTACAAAAATCGCCAATTGGTAAAATGTGCCCCGTAGATTAATTAGGGGAACTGTACCAATTACAGCAGAAGCATTATACATTCATACAACCATTTCTTTCTTTTGTAACTTGTGTATGGCCCTTAAAATGTGATCGTCCGACGTGATTTTTTTTAACCTCGGTAGCCCTTGAAAAATGGTTTAAGTCAATATATATTTTATTTCATTTCTTTGACACCTTTAAATATATAAAATTCTCAAACTTTGTACACCACCCAATTAATGTATGTGGCACATTTTACTAATTGGTTATAGTTTTGTACGGGAACCGTTTAAAAATTAAAATTTTGTATATACTTATATTTAATGTCTTGAAAGTTTTAATCGATAGCGAAAAATACTTTACATTTTATTTACGTAGCTTTTTAATTTATTGTACTTGACTATATCAAAGACAAGATTATATGTACTTGTCTATTTAAGGGAGTCAGTGGTTTTGGGACGCCCTGTATGTATATATATATATTGTTGCGGAATTACTCTGCTACACCTGGGGTTCGTCGTTCTAAAGTCCAGTTGGTGTAAAAAAGTTCAAGTAAAAAGTCACTTGTCAGGATGGAACACAAACTTTATTTCTTCTAGAACTTCGTAGAACAATCAGCTGCACACAATTCACAAGCACAATCTAGCAGTAACGTGCTTTTAACAATCCGCTTGGATCAGAAGCTCTCACAAATGCTGTATTTCTCACACAAAATAAGTCAATAAGTAAATAAGTAATAAATAAATTTACAGGCTAAAATTCCGTGGAAATATTCAAGGGATATAGTACACTATCCCTTAAGACACAGCAATGAAGAATTTACACACAGCACTTTAAAAACAGCTTCACAAAGCAAGCTAAAACACAGCTTCTATAGCACTATCAGTTCACACAAAACAAGCGTACTGAGAGCTCCTCACACATTGAATGTTCAACTCGCACTCTGACCCTTCGGGGCGATGCGCGCTTCTATAAATAGCCGACGCAGGAAGTACAAGAGGTTTCCAGAAAAGTCAATTTCTCGAGGGTTCTACATAAAGCGTGAATTTTGATTACGTCATAGAAGAGAAATGTTAGGTTATTATGCGTTTTTAATGCAGGAAAAACAACTTCCAGGCCCCATTGGGAAAATCGCGCCAAATGACCAAAAAGTCGCCAAGCTTGGCGACTTTTGGCGAAATATCGCCAAATTTGGCGCCAAAAATAAGTCCTCAAAAGTGAAGAGATCTAAGCTCTAGGACTAATATTTATCTCGATTTTGATGCAACAAAAAGCAAATTTATCTATTTGAAGCGTAGAATACGAATTTTAAACCATTTTAAGCCCCAGAGCCGCGGGTTGCCCCGAAAATTCGTAACAATATATAATTTTAACCACATCCACAAATCCCCCGAGCATTTGTCAAAAACTAAAATAACAAAATAGAAATGTATAAAGAACAGAACAGAAATACCATGTAACCTCGATATGTCGAGATTCTTGATATCTCGAATAAATGTTTTTCCCTTACGAATTCATCCCCTTTTATTTTATCTTGTTATCTCGAAAACTCGATATCTCGAATTTTTCCAGTGTCCTTTCCACTTCGTGATATGGACGTTCTACTGTGCATAATTCCAAGGATCACCAGAGTGAGATTTCTTTGGTAATACTCCAGTTTACTTGTTTATTGATAAAAGATCTCCAAGAAATCCATGGTATTATGTATTTCTATTGTGTTGTTTTTCTACTTCTATTTTGTTTATGGAGTTTTTTCATGGGTATTAATTAGTCAAACTTATTACACATGTTTCATTATTTAGCTGCTGTTAAACAACGCTTGTAATTTCATGTATTTTTTTACTTTTCCATTTAAGTAATATATATATATTATATTGCACTTTATTTGGCTTAGCTTTTACTATTATTATTTATTTTATTTTATTTATTATAGTAGAAAAGATAATAATAAATAAAATAAAATAAATAATAATAATAAAAGCTAAGCCAAATAAAGTGCAATAATGAATGTGAAAATAAAATGGAACGGAAAATATAACCACTGTCACCATCTTCAGGGGCCACGAACAGTGGATTATAATTAAAAGCAAACAAAATAGTAGGGTTTCGGTTGTGTGGCATATCAAAAGAGATATTAACTCCACACGTTCTGGGCCCTACCTCACTATATAAAGGAAAAAAAGAAAACAAGACGATAACAAAAAATAGAAAAAGTAATTATAAATCTGCATACCAGACTTGAGCACATGGAAAATTCATTTAAACAAGTAATATGTGTTGCCAATGTTAAGAATTGTAAAAAGTGAAAAATGGTGCTGCCACAAAATGAAAGTGTACAAGTGGAAAGAAGAAAGTACAGGAGTTGCCAAATACTAAAAGGTAATATTATTATACTTTAAGAGTATCCAGGAATATTAATATAATTAAATATATATAGAATAATAATAATTTAAAATTATTGAATAAAATAGATAGTATAGCCAATTAAATATAACATATTGTTTTAAAAAATATAATGATTATTATTAGTGACAAAGTATGAATAATAAGTTATTGTATGACAGAAGATTAATCTAATAAATAAAAAATGTTTTGGACAGAATAATCACAATATAGGAACCCCCCCCCCCTTTTTTTAAATCCCTCCAGATATATATATATGCATGCATACATCCAGATTGTTTTTATACATATTTCTCTTATATATATATATATATATATATATATATATATATATATATATATATGTTTATATGTTTATATACTTTCTCTTATATATATATATATATATATATATATATATGTTTATATATTTATATCTCCTAAAATGTAATACTAATATATATATATATATATATATATATTAGTATTACATTTTAGGAGGCCGAGTATTTGTATCAGTAAAAATAAGCATTCAAAATTTTAATTAACCCTTTAAAGCGCAGTGATTCCACTCTGGGAACACCCAACTCTGACATTTTGACTATTGCCAGTCACGAAGAATAGATTTGATTTCTATAAAAATAGTTGCGGGTGACATAGCTACACGAGAATCCTTTACTTTTTAGCACGTCCTTTCCCGTAAAAAAATGGTCACGATTCTTTTTAACAGCACTGACATCTGCTGAAAAATGGAAGAACGCAAGAACAGCTGGATAGATTGCCCAATGCTGAGGGCAAAAAAGGATCTCTAGATCTGTGGCACGCGATGAATGTTTCGATCGTCCGCCATCTTGCTGGTAGTTAACTCGAGCGATGGCAACGGCTGCCCTTTTTTCAGCATTGGGAAAGGGTTGCGCCTCAAATGGTTAATAAATTTCCTGCAAGATAGAAATTAATTCCGTTTCTCATTAACTAACGCACTGCATAGGAATAGCTACCCTCACATACAAAACAAAGCACATAAAACTCCAGGAACCACATGCAAACGCGTTCATATTTTATGCTCGGAAAACCATCCGCAAGTTGCCCGATCTGTATAACACTGCAGCGCCAAAATAAACAAGCTGCATACTTCACATCGCATCCACAAATACCTATCGCTGGCATTTATTATTCCGGGGGAAATGGCAGCTTCTCCTTTACTGACTAGCCCATTCGCCATAATAGAAGTCTCGGTCTATCCACTCCACCGCTGGAGGAGACCCATATCTCCGAAAAAGAGCCTATTACCAGAGATACCAGACTGCATGTTATGGGCAGGAAATGGGTTTATTGGAATGCCCGCTCTAATGATATTTTAACGAGATTTTTACGTGTTTTTGGAATCACAGGATCGGAGCCAATTTCTCGAAAAGAAGAGTACGCTGTAGTGGACGTTTCAGAGTGTTTTTTTTTTTTTTTTTTTTTTTTTAAGGCGTGAATTGTTCCAAGAAGCAAGCATCGCCCCATCCACTTTAACATTTTAGCACGGTTTGGGATGTAAAGGTTACACCAGTGATTCCCAACGGGGTCCAGGTGGATCCCTAGGGGGGTCTACACTGTCGGATTTAGAGATGTGGGGGCCCTGGGGCAACAAAGGATTGGTGGCCCCTAATTATTTCTGAAAAGACAAGTTAAAAATTTTTTCGATGACGCGTGGCGAAGTAGGTTCGCCGTTAACTGATAGCCTAGAGGTCCAAGTAAGGACGTATTTAAGGTGGGGTCCAGAAGGTCCAGATCCCCCTCCCTCCGGAAATTTTGATTTTTGCTTCTAAAATGATAATGATATTGTCTTTTTGCGAAAAATTGTGCCTTTTTAACCCTTTGAGGCGCAACCCTTAGAGACCCTTTTTTTGACGGCATCTGGCTGTGCGGCACAGCCAGATTCCGTCAAAAAAAGGGTCTCTAGATCTGTGGACGCAAACGTTTCGATCGTCCACCATCTTGCTGGTAGTTAAGTCGAGCGATGGCAACGGCTGCCCTTTTTTCAGCATTGGGCAATCTATCCGGCTGTTCTCGCATTCTTCCATTTTTCAGCAGATGTCAGTGCTGTTAAAAATAATCGTGACAATTTTTGTTACGGGAAATGACGTGCTAAAAAGTAAAGGATTCTCGTGGAGCTTTGTCCCCCACAACTATTTTTATAGAAATCAAATCTATTCTTCGTGACTGGCAACATTCAAAACGTCAGAGTTTGGTGTTCCCAGAGCGGGAAAACTGCGCGTTAAAGGGTAAACCGTTTGGACCCCGTCCATAATATTTTTCTGCATACGTGCCTTGGGTCCAGGGTTCGATTTCTGTGGAGGTAGATTTTATTTGCGCAAAAAATAATGTCTACTTCTTGTCTGGCTTTGCACTCTTAATGTAACGTTAACTTAATGTAATGTTAACTTCCAGTAGTAAGCGAAATGTGTGTAAAGAAGCAATTGCTTCGCATCTGACTTCTTTGGAGGCGCATTTCTGGCCGATATGCACTTTTTCTCTCAAATATACACATGATTTTTCGGATCGAAGATTAATATTAACCGTTTTGATAAGAATTCGAAACGCGCTTTGGAATGTTCAAAACGAAAAATGCGTAAAAAAAGTGAGAAAACTTGTCTTCCACTCTCAGGATTTTATTTCTAAAAAATTATTTTGCACATCATTCGGCATTAGTTAGGAAATTTTATGTAAAAATGTCTACTGTGGGGGCCCCTCTCATGTGGAGGACCCGGGGCAGCAGCCCCGGTTGCCCACCCCAGAATCCGGCTGTGGGTCTATGAAGCTCTTAAAGGGGTCTATAGTGTTCTAGGGGGTATATTGGGGATCGATGATAAATTGTTCTGTTTTAAAATGTTTTATTTAATTTTTAAGGAATTGATGGATGATAATATTCGTTTTACTATTTATAAATAGAATACAGATTTGTATTTGCGGTGTAATTTATGTATCTAAATCGGAGACTGGTCTGCAATTTTTGCAGGAATTTGTACAATATGACTAGTGACAAGATGGGAAAATATTAATAATACTTTTTACGCCTTGCAGTTTATGGCCAATTTTTAACATTAATGTGATCAATATGTCTTTTATTAATATATCGGTGATGATGAACAAATTTGTAATTCATTTTTTTCCCCTATCTCGAACCATTTTTAAGATAAGAACGCTAATTTCAATTTAACCAACCATTTGGCACTGTAAGGGTTTCTTTTTTTTTTTTTTTTTTTCCTGTAGCGCATGTCAACAGTACTGTACTTAGGCCCCACTTTTATGACTAGCTCTTTGCCATTCAGAATTTATTGAGGGTGACAACGGACTTTAGCGGGCGCACTGTATATGTTACAATTGCATCTAAATATGTAAAAGAAAGAAAATGTAGGATTTTTTTTTGTTGAACTATCCTTCAGTTTTATGCATGGTGGTTCTTTTAGGTATTAAAAAATTAGAGGGTCTATTGAAAAAAAAATCTTTTAAAAGAGGTATAAGGGGTTAAAAGGTCGGGAACCCCTCGGTTTGACGAAGGTGTGAAAATTATTTTTATTTTTTTTAAGGGGGTCAGGTTTATTGGGCCTTTTTTTATTTATTTTTCAAGCGCAGTTGTATTAGATTCCTATAAAAATATGCTTTCAGCAAAATCAGCTTTTCATGTCCTGCAGTAAAAAAGGATTGAATGATTGACCAATTGTTTTTATATTCATATTACTATATGTAGTCCCATGAGATACCATATGGGATCCAGATAAAGAAGTGTCTCTTAAATTGTGGACTAAGTTTTTTATTTCCGGCAATCAGTTTAAACTTGTTCAGCCGCAACGGCAGAAATTCATTGCATTGCTGTTTACATTCTTCAAGGGCTGATCGTATTGTTCTTGACTGTCCTGTGGGCCCAAATTACTCTTCAAGATGAAGCTTTGCAATAATGAGGATGGCGAACTGGTTAGCCTGGGTTCAAGAATTTTCAAGGGTAAATAAATACTTAGTTCCAACAAGGAAAATAAAATCCTAAGTAAATAACGACTCTCCAGCTCTTTCAAAATATTGTTTGTGGGCTTCAGTGGCGTACTGAGCAAGGATACCCCTTGTGTGCTTCAGTGGCGTATTGAGCGTTGGATGGGGGACAAGGGAGTCTACCATGACCCGAGCGCCACTGACAGAGGGGCGCCAAATTATATATTTCGATGCATTATATTACTACAGTGAAACCTTCGAAAACTGAACACTTGCCGTTCTCAAGAAAAGCGTCAAAGTTAAGGTGATGTCCAACTTATGGAGGTATATGTAAATGTTACCAACCTTTTCGTTCTTAAGAAAACTGTTCAACTTAAGATTTCACTTTATATGTTTTTCCGAGGGCCGCGCCAAAATGGTAAAGTGCCCCAGGCGCCAGTTACTCCAATGTCACGAAGAGAGGTTTGTTAATGTATTAGGCGAACCGGAGACCAAAGTCGTTTCTGCACGTGTCAGTATTTCGCCTAGTCGAAGCTACAAAAGTTATACTACACAATTCGATGTATATCCAAATCTGTCTAGCAGGTGCTCAGAGGATTTTTCAAAATTCTTAAGGAGATCAAAACATTCTTTTAAACATCCCTCTCTAAAGGATAAAAGATATCTGTAAAAACTTATGATTTGTCTGCGTGTAAGGTATGACACGCACACAAATACCTAAAATTCAATTTCAGAACATTTTGAAATTCCTTTTCCAGGGAGGGTGTGCGGCTATACACTCCCCTTTTTCCCATATCCTTATTTAAAGAAAGGAAAAGAAAAAAAGTAGAAACTGTTCTCTGTGAAATTATTGCTTTAAAATGTAAGCTGCAGTATAAATCCATTGCTGAGGCACAACTTGTTTGTCATTAAAAGCGTGCCAAACTTTTTTTTTAATTTACTGTAAAAAAAATAGGGATTAATTTCCGGTACACCAGTATAGTATTGAACAGGTACAATAATAAAATGATACAGTAATGAAATATTAATAATTTTTATTTATCAGTGGCGTAGCGTAGCTTTTAAAAGCAGGGAAGCAACTTTATAAATTCAAAACTTTTCTTAATAACCTACAGTTATACTGTTTCTTTTAGAAGAAATATACTTACAATTTTACGTACATACATGCACTCATGTAATAAAATTATGTACAGATATTCAATGTACAATTACTTTTACAATTACCATGCTAGCCTATCGTTGTATTAATGCAATGTCATTAGTGATAGCTAAATATTTATTTTTACCATTATATAACCATCATGTTAACGTGTAGGTTGCATTTATGCAAAACCTTGCATGTTGGAGCATAGGCGGCTCTTTGTTCTTCAGCAATCTGGTACTTGACGGTATGTGTTTAACATTCAGTCTATTATAGTTAAACGGTTTAATATTTACAAGCGAAGCTATAGGAAGTTTGTAGCATATTCCAAATAAAGTAATATACCAACTATCGATGATGTGTGAAAGCTTATAAAGTGTGTACAATTTCTTATGTATAGCAATTTTGTAATTGTGTTTTGTAATTGTAACGACAGCTGGCTGTGCGGCACAGCCAGCTGCGTCAGAAAAGGGGCTCTAGATCTGTGGCACGCGATGAACGTTTCGATCTTCCGCCAGCTTGCTGGTAGTTAAGTCGAGCGATGGCAACGGCTGCCCTTTTTTCAGCATTGGAAAAGGGTTGCGCCTCAAAGGGTTAAAGATGTTAATTTTGAAAAGCGATAAACGCGATGGAACTTTAGAACAGCTTTGAAAAAAAACGAGCCAGTGAAAAAATTAATAATACTTCTTCACCGAATGCATTATAAACTATTGGGTTGTTCTGAAAGTAATTTCGTTTTTTCCCAGCAGAGGAATTAATTGCATTTTCCACAGCCATCTTCACACTTACGCCGCATAATCATTGTATATTTTTTAAAGCTTATATAGCAATCTTGCTTGCGAAAGAATTTCGATTGATTCTGAGCAATAGTTTTTGGTTAGTACAATTTCAATATTGAAACTGAACTGCGACATTTTGGACATGCTTTGCTTTATCGAAAAAGTAAAAATACTGTTTGAGAAATAAAAAAAATATCCGATATTTATGTATGCAGATGTATGCAGAGAACGTCAGTGTCAAAACTGGTTATCAAAGTTTTGATTCGGCAATTTTGATGCTGAACACGCACCAAGATCTGGAAGGCCATTTGAAGCTCAAGAAGACACAATAAAGGCATTAAGTAATGAAAACTGGCGAACAATAATTCGTGAGATCGCTGAAAGATTAAATTTATCGAATATGACCATTTAAGATCATTCGAAACCCCTCAAATCTTGACATATGGGTTCCTCATGTTCTTAAAAAAATAACTTTCCGAACAACATAATAATACACTGAGATGGGTACTGGCTCAAGTTCTGTTTTACATGACTATCTTTTGTGCATATCCATAATTCTCTATATCCATGGTGGGGTCCTGCCGTTGGCCCGGATTACATTAAGATCTATACCGATGGGTCTAAGGACATTGATGGAAATTCTGGAAGCGGGGCAGTTATTGAATTTAACGATCAGTCTCAGACATTGAGTCATACAAACCCCAGAGGTTGTTCAGTCATTAATGCTGAACTTAAGGCAAATGAGATGGCCTTAAATTACTTATAAATCTATGCCAAATAAGATTGTTTTCTTTGTAGATTCCTTGGCAGCCCTCCAGGAACTACAAAGGTGTTATACTAGTTCAAAATCAATATCCAAGGATACTGATTTTGTGACATGCATTGACTCGCTTCACAAGGACTCCTCATTAACATTCCAATGGATTCCTTCCCACATTGGGCTGGTGGGAAATGAGATGGCCGACAGACTTGCTAAGGCAGCTGCTATTTCCAATGCAGCTATAGACTTTGATCTTTTTAAATCTTGTCAAAAGAAGATACTTACAAGAAGGTATTCTAAGTGTGTCCCACCACTGGTACGTGCTGGATAAGGTTGGAAGTCTCGTTGATTCTGGGTTGAGTCGCCGTGATTTTTCTTGCTTATCCCGTCTTCGGACTGGTCACACGAGAAGTCTTAAATTTATTGGAGGAGAAAAGGTCTTCCCTACGTGCACCATCTGCAGTGAACATCAGGCTTCACCTGAGCATATTCTTGCGTGCATGGGTTTGTCTAAGAATGATCTGTTTTCGGCCAACCCTTTACAGATTCTGGACTTTCTAAATGTTTTTTAACCTGTTCAGTATTATATAATTGTGTCCATATATATTTGTATCCATGGAACTGTGCATTTACACTTGGGATAATAATAAAAAAATATTTAGTATTTCTACTTTGTTTTCTTTTTTATTTTATTGAAAATTGTCCCAAAAATTGTGTCCCAAAAATGCGACATAATTTTACATATATTTAAATACTATTAGTTCACAACAGCTTTAATTTTTTGTTACAATATTTCGTAAGCTGTAGAATATGCATCACATGCATTTTTCTTTAAATAGGTTACAATCATAAAAATTTCAACTTAGGGTTACCTGGCGAAATACGCAAAAGATGAGAGATAAAATGACATAGTCAATTAATATCGTTTTAATATGGCAATAATGAAACTAAAAAATTAGGGTGGTTCAGGGGGGGGGGGTATCCCCCTGACGAGGCTCGAACAGCCGAGTTTTTCTTATTAATTAACTTATTAATTTTATTACTTATTTATTTTGCTTTTAAGAGGAAAACAACGAAGGATCCCTTTCGCAAAATTCGTCATTCGCAAAAATACATAAGCAGTAATTATTTTCCTATTTTAATTTCTTAAATAATAAATTTGATATCCACAAAGTATAAAGAGATAACAAAGTATGACACTGTTTTATTCGTGTTTTTAGAAAATAAATACATACTTCATACCACACAAAAGTAGGAAATCCATTTATCACTGCAGGCATCAAAATAAAATGGAGAATGGGAGAAAAATAGCAGGCCACTAATGGGTTAATATTCATTCAGAATAAACATAAGAGAAGAGAGCTGAACATCCTATCGCCCCTATTTTGATTAAATCAAAGGAGACCTGACGCAGTGCGCAGGAGACTCTCGTAAACAAAAATGAACATCACTCTATGATTCCTTCTGTACAGCTTTCATAGTTAAGAAGATCAGCATCACGTTGATATTAGAAAAGAAAAACATTTTTATTCTACACATCACAATACGAAACTTTTCTTCCTTCCTTTCGTACAGCATCATTTCTAGCAGGGAAATGTTTTTATACAAACCCCGAACAACTTTCTCTCATTTTCGGGACATTATTATCCCAGCAACTCGAACATTTCAAATCATATCGGGACTAAAAAACTATCTTCCCTTTCCGACGTAGAATCTATTTACTTTGCGATGCAATGTCCGAGGAGAAAAGGAATTGATTGGACGCAGCTGTAATGATGTTTTAATGAGATTTGTTGATGTAATGTATAATTCCATCAAAGGCAAATCATCAAAGGAAAGCGATGAACATGAATGCATTTCATAGAAACAGCTCATCTCTCCTCTGATACATTTTAATATACTTTTCGGAACGATACGGGGATTCAGATTATGATGTAGGGTGATTAATTAAAACGGATAATTTTTAATTTGTTTCTGAGAATCGCACCAAGCATTTGAAATCTCGACAGTGCAATGAAAAGAGTTTTCAGTTTTGAACGTTTAAAATTTCTGCTTTAAAAATTACAGCTATGTAATTCGTATTTTAATGGCTTCCTAAATGCTTATTTTCACTTGTACTGAAACAGCCATTACTGCTGTTGAAGCAGTTCATATATTGAGGGAATGGTAAGAGTTACTTATTAGTTTCGTTCTTACTTACAGCAGCTTACGCATATTTGTCTGGGTGCAGTTTCAGTAATTTTCAGAATGTATTCAACTATTGCCGTTACAGACAAATTATTCCATTAATTAACTTTATTTAATTGCGATATTACAATTAAATAATATCGATAGCGAAATGAATATGTAGTCGAGCTCATTTAATGGAATATTGGACGAAATAATATTCCCCTTATTGTACTACATTTTCAAGGTACCAAAGCGTAATAATTTGTCTATGTTATTCTGGATAATGGAGTAACCCTTTTTATAAGAATGAATTGTCGTTGCAAATTTGGTATTTCGCTAAGCGTGTTCGACTGCATTACTAAATAGTAAGATGAACTAATCTGCCTCTTGAATATAGTTTTTATAATAATCTGAAAAGCATTGACCCGAGATAAATAAAAACTAATAGCTGCATAAGATATACAAGATAGTAAAATACAGTTCCATATATCTTTCAGTAGACACAGTGGTTCTTTCCTCTTCAGGAGCAAAGTATCCACCAACCATCTTGAATGATAAAAATAAAGATGAAATCATTTAACCCTTTAACGCGCAGTGTTCCCACTCTGGGAACACCAAACTATTACATTTTGACTGTTGCCAGTCACGAAGAATAGATTTTATTTCTATAAAAATAGTTGCGGGGGACATAGCTCCACGAGAATCCTTTACTTTTTAGCACGTCATTTCCCGTCAAAAAATTGTCAAGATTATTTTTAACAGCACTGACATATGCCGAAAAATGAAAGAATGCGAGAACAGCTGGATAGATTTCCCAATGCTGGAAAAAGGGCAGCCGTTGCCATCGCTCGACTTAACTACCAGCAAGATGGCGGACGATCGAAACGTTCATCGCGTGCCACAGAATTTAGAGACCCTTTTTTGACGCAGCTGGCTGTGCGATAATAATCGTGACTATATTTTTACGGGAAATGACGTGCTAAAAAGTAAAGGATTCTCGTGGAGCTATGTCATCCGCAACTATTTTTATAGAAACCCAATCTATTCTTCGTGACTGGCAACAGTCAAAACGTCAAAACTTGGTGTTCCCTGAGCGGGAACACTGCGCGTTAAAGGGTTAACCAGTTCACTCTCACCCTGGCATTTAAAGCTAACCTGATCACTTCCCTGGTGAAGATTCCTTCTTGTTCCCTGCGTTACCCAAGCAAGAAACTTTGAACGGCCTTTGGGCCCCAGCTCATTCACATAGAAGATAACGCTAGACATAGAAGAAAAACTTTATCGTTGTATCTTTGCAACGATGAGAGAGAACATATTAATATAGGTTTCAAGATTTAAAATAAAAAAATTGCTTCCCCTCAGAAAATAGTGCGCTCAGAAAATAGTTAATCCCCTCAAAAAATAGTTAATAAGTTTAGGGAATTTTAATAACATGAAAATAAAATTTAATAAAATCAGCTATATTTAAGAGAAAGTTAATTAAATTTGCTCTTCAAAACTTTAAGACAACATTAACAGTTTAAAAAAAAAATGGTGTGTTGAATTGGAATCTGGAAGCAGTTTTATGCTTCAACCGCTCATAAATAATTTCCACTTATTAAGAGAAAAAAAAATCTTCTCTTTTATTTTGCAAATAAACTCGTAAAAATAGCTTTTACACTAGAAGACATTGGAAGATTAGGGTAGGATTGACCAACTTCAACAGTGTTTAAACACTATTAGATTAAGTCAACAAGTCAAAAATCAACGAGGAAATACCATACCGGAACCTGTTCTCCTGAAGTCTTCAGGTAGAAGAGATGGCAAGTTCTGTAGGGAAAACTGTAAGGAGGATTTAGGCCAAAACCCAAGGGGAAGGGAGAATTTCTGACTCAATGCGTTGAAATCGGAAACAACGCCTTGGCTCGCGTAAGCTCAATGTAAAAAGACATGCATGCATGATCCTTCCAACGTAGTGGAGATGAAGCCATCGCAACGCCTTTCTCTTCTCGATTGCTTGTCGTGACAAATTTTGCTACGACTACCACATCGCCATTATTAAACTTCAATTTTTGTCTCACACAGTATAAAAGGGAGAAAAACATTAAGATTTTGACAACACACTTGATTAAGTAATTAAAGAAGACTCCTTTTTTTCTATTTTTCACTGAGCGTAGAAAACGACTTGCACACCCACAGAAAACGCCATTACTAGATGACGCGAGATCACATAGGAATATAGAGTCGCAAAAATCGTTTTTATGCATCTAGTTAAACGCTTTTAACCCTTTAACGCGCAGTGTTCCCGCTCCGGGAACACCCAAACTCTGACTTTTGACTGTTGCCAGTCACGAAGAATAGATTTTATTTCTAAAAAAATAGTTGCGGGTGATTGCCCAATGCTGAAAAAAGGGCAGCCGTTGCCATCACTCGACTTAACTACTAGCAAGATGGCGGAATATCGAAAGGTTCATCGGGTGCCACAGATCTAGAGACCCTTTTTTGACGACAGCTGGCTGTGCCATGGCAACGGCTGCCCTTTTTTCAGCATTGGGAAAGGGTTGAGCCTCAAAGGGTTAAAAAAGCCATGAAGCATCATTTAAATTTCTTAACTAATTTTCTAAACAATGAGTTTATGCAACGATTATTGCACCCTTAAAATAAAAAAGCAGTTCTGATCTAAATTGCAAACTAAAAGGACATAAATGTCACAAATTTAAGCAAATAAAGTTCATTTTCTGTCGAAAATACTATCTAAAAGTAAAACTTTAACCAGAAAAATTTTCTCGCATACTGAAGTACAGATTTATAACAAAATGATACTTTTTCTGTTGTCATAAGTTTTGGGTTTTGTCCAAAACATAGATCTCTGGCAAAAACTCAAGATCGATCTTTTACACAAATACCAGCATTTGTTATAAAAGTACTGGAAACTATTCTATAAAATTATCAGAAGGAAAAATAAATAAAAAGAATATCATTTCACATTTAATCAACTTGTAAAATAAACAAAATACCGTAGCTCTGGGAAACTTCATCAAGCTTCCTACATTTGTTTCCTTTTCTCATGGTTCCATAATCACAAATTAAAACTCTGTTAGCCGTTTTTAACAATTCGCTATATGTATGTGTAACGATCTAGTACGTCACTTTTGTTACTCTGGAGTGAATAATAGATTGATTACCACCGATTTGAGCTTATCATATGAAAGTTTTTTCAGATTGTAACGATCTTGAGAAGCTCGCGTTACAGCTCCGTCTTTGTCATGTATTACTTTCATAAAAGAATTTACTTGATTATATTTGTACAGAATTGATTATATTTTAAAAGAATTTAGTTGCTTTAGAGAGAAATGAGAGATACTAAGCTTTTAGTAAACTGAAAATATGCGTCTTTTCAAAGATACAAATTCTTAAAAATGCACTAGCTTCTAAAAATCGCATTCGATTGAGCTCAAATTAGGCGCGCATATTATAGGTCACTGTCTTACGTACCGTATAGATTCTGGTGCGTGCATGGTTTACAGTTTGTAACAGGAACACAAAAAAGTATTCTTATACATTGCTGCCTATACAGTCAAAGTATTTGAAGCGTACTAGCGTCTGAGTCCTATATCCGATTGAGTTGATTCAAATTTATTTAAAGGCTTGGTAAAGATCATGTTTTCGTAATGTCGAGAGGATTCCGGAATTTCATTATTATACCTCTAGCTCATAGGTTCCCAACGTGGGCGATAACGCCCCCTTGTGCGCGTTTGAGGCTTTCAGGGGGGCAGTAAAAGACCCAGAGAAAATTAGGGGGTGTTGATATGGCACGGAGGGGCGTGGGAAGATTAAGCAAATATAGTCTAAAAAAGACAAATATTACGCTGATAATATTTTAATAAAAATAAATTTTAATAAAAATACTTTTTAATATAATTAAGTATGCATTTTGACTGTTCTCTGAAACTGTCAATTTATTTATTTAGAAAGCTATAGTTTAATATCTATTACTTTGTATCCTGAAAACCCCTGCCTGTCCTTATAACAGGTATGCTAAAACTTTTATTCCTCTTTTGTAAATGAAGAAGAAATTCAGTAGCGTTTCAATTCCAACAATATTCTATCTATTAGTAATTTTTTAAAATTTAATTCTTGTTTTCCCCATGCATTATGTACGCTCTTGTTTCTCTGGAGTGGGAGGGGGCGGTATTGAAATATTCACTAGAAAAGGGGGCCCCAGTTCAAAAAAGGTTGGGAACCTTTGCTCTAGCTGATACTGATTCGTTATTCTAAAAAAGTCGTTTTACTTCAGGCCTTATTAGAAAATTGACTTTTTAGGAACTATTGGAAATTCTTCACGATTAATAATATTCCTAGCAAACACACAACTGCCCGCAAAATGACGGCCGGGTACCCGTCGTGCTGGCAAAGTGTCGTATACCGGGAGCAAGGTAGATTGCCATCGTCTGGAAGTCACTGGAGTACCAGTGTCTGAAAAGTGCATATGCGCCAGTACATAACTAGTAACGGCGAACTGCCATGTGTCTATGACATCCACAAAAAAGTTAACGGCGTGGTACTGTTTAAAATGTACCGGACCAGCACTATTTGGCGGCAATGAGCCTGTATATATTTCGTTGTGTTAGCATAAAATTTCGTTATTTTAATTAAATAATATTATTTTACTTTCATACTGTGTAGAAGTGTTTTCCGTACACCCAAAGGCAGGGTCACAGTTAAGATTTTTTTTTGGGGGGGGTAGGGGGTGTAAGGGGAAGAGTTCATATTGTGCTTTCAAATATTTTAGTACTAAAAACTAAAATAAAACTAATGAGTTCAGTATGCTATAAAAATGTTCGCTACATCCACAGTGAAACCCCCACCCTGTATATGAGTGCCTACCCAGCAAACACACTACTGCCCGCAAAATGCCGGCCGGGTACCCGTCGTGCTGGCAAAGTGCCGTCTACCCGGAGCAAGGTAGATTGCCTTCGTCTGGAAGTCACTGGAGTGGCAGTGTCTGAAAAGTGCATATTCGCCAGTACATAACTGGTAACGGCGAACTGCCATGTGTCTATGACAAACACAAAAAAGTTAACGGCGTGGTACTGCTTACAATGTACCGGACCAGCACTATTTGGCAGTAATGGGCCTGTATATATTTCGTAGTGTTGGCATAAAATTTCGTTATTTTAATTAAATAATATTGTTTCACATTCATACTGTGTAGAAGTGTTAGGGGACATAAGTTCCGGGCACCCAAAGGCAAGGGTCACTGCTAAGATTTTTTTTTTCTTTTTTTTTTGAGGGAGGGGTGTAAGGGAAGAAGTTCATATTGTGCCTTCAAATATTTTAGTACTAAAAACTAAAATAATACAAACGAGTTCAGTATGCTATAAAAATGTTTACTACAGCAACAGTGAAACCCCCACTATGTACAGAGTTGGGGTACAATTCTGTACATAGAGGGGTGAAGTACGGGATGAATTTTATTCTTAAAATTTTTATAATTTATATTAATTTTTTACAATTTTGCAAAACTTTTCCTGAAAAACATATTTGCTGACTTTTTCTACGTTAAGCTCCTGTAGTTATTTTGTTAATGAGCCAGTATTTTCATGTAATAGTCAAAAATAGAATGTACGCAATAGGGCTCATTTAGGAATTATATTTACTTTATTCTATATTTCGATTCCCCTTACGGGCCTCATAAGCAAGAATCCATCCGCCTCTCTCTCTGCCGAGGAATCCTAAACGAGAAAGAAGGCAGCAAAAACCGAACTGTTATCTTTTTATTTGGCAGTAAATGTTTACGAAACGCGAAGTTAAATATTAGTGGTTTGGTGAGGAGGGTCTGTGACGAAGTTCACATATTTTTCGCGTCTTAAAATAATGTTCCTATGTTTCGTCTTTCAAAATCAAAATTTCGTATTCCGTATTAATTTCTCTCTCCACTTTGCTTTTCTGCTTGATAGGTGCGCGTTTGTTTTTCTTCGCGTTTGCGGTTTTTATTCTAAATTAATTTCGCTTTAGCATATGCTGTGTAAATTCTTGGTGCCTCCCAGTCGTACGCCTTTGCTGTTCTCACGGGGTTGTAGGCTTATGTATTGGCATTCGCCAAATTCTGGCACTTCTGTCTTGGCGTTAATCATTTAATCCATTTGCTTCAAATTTTTAAATTGTTTACGCCTACCGGACGGTGGTTGTCACGTGGGGCAGTGGCTTATGAGTGCTCATATTTTACTCGCCTATCTGTAAACAGCTGGCAGTTTTGTAGGAAGATTTGAGTAGAATTCTTGATTACTCTCCGTCAGAGGAGGTTGTGTTCGTTTTTTATGGAACTCCGGCATGCCGTGTGTCCGGAACGATTAGATATATTCTTGGTTTTATTTTCTACTAATGCAATGTACTGTACGTAATTGAAGTCGTTTCCTTTAAGACTGTTTGGATGATACCTCCAATAAATGTAGCTCCTCAGAATTCGAGTTGTTTTCCTGTTTTAAGTCTTCAGCATAACTCAAGGATTTTATTAATTACACTATACGTCACGTAAACGGCCGAGAAAATGTTTTTTTAATCCACCTCCGACAACTCCCCCATAGGGTCTGTCGCCAAGCTATTTTCTGCTTCAGTGATATTTTGAAAATTGGCGAATTACATTCCAACGGAAATGGCAGCCCCTCTGGAATGCCATTTTGTGAACTGTGAATGTGAAGAAGTACTCTTTTTTGGGATCTCAAGGTTTTAAAGTTTTAGCGGTTTCATGGATTTACATCTTTCCAAAGTGTTTAATTAGTATTTAAATACTGTTCCAGACTAACAAGATCTCATCGTTAGGAATAGTTACTTTAATCACACTATTTCAACGGTGAGATTTTTGTTAGTTCACATTTGCATGCCTTGGATTTGGATTTAACTGGGATAATGCCCTGGATTAATTAGAAAATAACGGGTAAATTTTTACTTACACTCTTTAATATACAAAATCTCATTGCATATTATATTGTATAAAAGTATTTTCCTTCAAAAATTTTGAGTCATATAGGTACAACAGGTATATAGAAATGTCTTTTCAGCATAGCTAACATAAAAAAAATCATTTGATCAAAACAAAATGTGCAATAAAGCAAAATGTTACTCTAAAGTTATGTGTAACCATATATATATCTTAATATATAAAAATCCAGTGTCCGTGTGTATGTTCCGAAATAACTCAAAAACGGGTCAACTGATATTCATGAAAGTTTGCATATATATGCAATTTGGTCCAACTTAGATAATAGGATAGTTATTATTCAAATTAATGGTCTCAATAATTAATAATTAATAAAAAACTGATCATCAACGTTGATTGTTGTTATTAATCGTAGGTTCCATAAGTCTGATGGCCCTTAACTTAAACAGATGGCGCCTTAAGAGAATTTCTTTATGTACAACTGTAGTTTAATATGTGTTTGTGTACTGCATAAGTTCAAGAAAAAGTGTTTATCCAAACCGGCAGTCACGAACACGGCCAAAAATATTGGAACATTACTACGAAGAAAATTAATAATATCTGCGATATTGAAATACTCAACTCATAGCTTGTCGTCTGCTTCTAAAGGGATAAAAGCGTTTTATTTTATTTTTTCCGAAATTGGCAACCGAGATAACTGTTTTATTGTTTTGAAAAAAAAAAGAACAGTTTAACAGTTCTTGCTTTAAACGACATCTTATTATTTGCGTATGTTTTATTTACAGAAAAATTCTCATTTTACAGAGGAAGAAACCTAAAAGAACGTATTATGTATTTTTCATATATCTTATCTTATCTTAATATATAAAAATCCAGTGTCCGTGTGTATGTTCCGAAATAACTCAAAAACGGGTCAACTGATATTCTGATTACGTTGATTATTGTTATTAATCGTAGGTTCCAATCGTAGGTCCAATATTTCTGTTTGAGACCATTAAGGCTGGAACAGATGGCGCCTTAAGAGAATTTCTTTACAGAGAACTGTAAAACATTGTCCTTTGCATCTCATAGATGGCGCCACACCTTAATGTGATACAGTTTCTTAGACTACACACTATACATGTCTTATTTTGCCCATACCAAGCACTACTTTTAGTAATATGCGACCCAAAAAATCTAACCTTACTGCCCGTAGCAAGAAGACTCGATATGCACGTATTGAAAGAGCTCATGAATCAGTCTGATCCAGTCAATTGTAATGAATTAAATAAAAAGGTTAGTTCAATGAACTACTATGCGTATCGATTAATGATTAGACACAATCAGGACAACTATATCCTTCGATATCGTCAATTGTATCATCAATACGTTGTGGAAATGTTTGCTAAGATTGAAAGCGAACGTTTGCGATTCATTCGGTTCAACAAAGCTAAAATACGATCAGAGGATTACATTCACTTACGAGATGCTATTGTTGGAAACGTCGATGGAAATTTAAACACCAATGAAATTGGTAGTGCTGTTATTTTACCTTCCAGCTACATAGGTAGCCCACGAAACATGCAAGAATACATGCAGGATGCAATGACTTATGTACGTCATTACGGTCGTCCAGATTTGTTTATAACATTTACGTGTAATCCAAATTGGGAGGAAATCCAATCTTTACTATTACTAGGTCAACAATCAATACATCGTCACGATATTACTGCACGAGTGTTTAAACAGAAGTTGAAATCTTTGATTGATTTTATAGTAAAATATTCAGTTTTTCGCAAAACGTGTCGTTGGTTGTATTCAATTGAGTGGCAGAAATGAGACTTACCTCATGCTCACATTTTAATTTGGCTTGAAGATAAAATTCGTCCAGAGGAAATTGATGAAATTATTTCAGCCGAAATTCCAGATTCTTCAATTGATCAAGAATTATTTAATATTGTTACAAGTCATATGATTCATGGACCGTGTGGAGCGTTTAACATGACATCACCATGCATGGAAAATGGGAAATGTAAGAAACATTTTCCTAAGAAATTCACAAATGATACCATTACTGACATTGATGGTTATCCATTGTATCGCCGCAGAAACGCTGATAATGGTGGTCATACATATAAAATGAGAACTTCAAATTCTAACCAATTAGAAATTGACAATCAATGGGTAGTACCATACTCACCACTACTCTCCAAAATGTACAAGGCTCATATTAATGTTGAGCTTTGCAGTTCTGTGAAATGCATCAAGTATATTTGCAAGTACGTTAATAAGGGCAGTGATTTGGCCGTATTTGGAGTACAAAATATAAACGAAAATGATGAAATAGCACGCTACCAAATGGGTAGATACATTAGCAGCAGTGAAGCTATCTGGCGCATACTTAGCTTCCCCATACATCCCATACCCCACAGTACTGCTATACAACATCTTGCAGTGCATCTTCAAAATGGACAACGTGTGTATTTCACTGAAGAAAATATTCTCCAAAGAGCATGTGAACCACCAAAAACGACACTAACCGAATTTTTCACTCTTTTTCAAAAAACTGATGTGTATGGTCAATTCGCAAAAACAGTATTATACACTGACATTCCATGCTATTTTACATGGAACACGTCAGCTAAAAAATGGGAACCACGTAAAAAGGGAGAACCACATCCTTATATTGCAGGCATATTTAAAGCTAAGACACTGGGATGACTTTATACTGTACATCCAAAACAACGTGAATGCTTTTTTCTGCGTTTATTGTTGGTGAATGTTCCTGGACCAATCTCTTTTCAATTTTTACGATCAGTTAACGACCAAGTGTTCAGTACGTATAAAGATGCATGTCACGCGTTGTAACTTTTAGAAGATGACAACCATTGGGATCTGACACTTGCTGATGCTGCTTTAACGTCCTCGCCGAGTAATATTCGTCAACTATTTGCCATTATTTTGATGACATGTTTTCCAACACAGTCATCTACATTGTGGGAAAAATATAAGAACTACATGACTGAAGATATACTCTACCGACATAAACAAATAAACCACTCTCCAAACTTAGACTTCACACAAGATATGTATAACGAAGCTTTAATAATGATTGAAGATTTATGTATTATGATCTCAAATTCACCTCTTAGTCATTATGGTATTCCATCTCCTAATCGCCCAGCTACAGACTTAGTAAATAGTGATTTGCAGCGAGAAGAACAATTTAATAATCGTGATTTAAATACATTTGTTACTAACAATGAACCATTATTAACTGACGAGCAGAAGAACATATGCAATCGAATTATGTTGGCTATTCATGCCAAACAAGGCGGTTTTTTCTATTTAGATGCACCAGGTAGTACCGGTAAAACATATTTGTTATCTTTCATCCTTGCGAAACTACGGTCACAACAAAAAATTGCATTAGCAGCTGCATCATCAGGCATAGCTGCTACTTTGTTGGATGGTGGGCGGACAGCACATTCTGCTTTCTAGCTACCATTAGATATTCATAACAATCCAAATGCAATGTGTAATATCAAAAAAAGAAGCGGAATGGCAGCAGTGTTACGGAAGACTCCGATCATAATTTGGGATGAGTGGCTCATAAGCATTCGCTCGAAGCATTAAATAGGACTATGCAGGATTTAAAAAATAGTGACAGATATTTCGGTGGTACTATTTTATTACTATCTGGTGATTTCCGGCAAACGTTGCCAGTTATTCCTCGCTCTACTTTTGCAGATGAAATTAATGCATGTCTAAAACAATCAATTTTATGGAGAAATGTTGAAACACTCAGACTGACAAAAAACATGCAAGTACAACTCCAAAATGATCCAACAGCACAAGAATTTTCTAAACAATTACTGGCTCTTGGAAACGGTGAAATAGAATTTCATCAAGATACTCAACATATTAGATTGCCAGATAATTTCTGTACTGTTGTTCAAACTAAAAATGAACTGATTGAGAGTGTCTTCCCAGACATACTAAATAACTATTTAAATCATGACTGGCTTAGTAATCGTGAGGCAGTGAATTTCCCAATTGAATTTTTAAATTCTTTAGACATATCAGGAATGCCACCACACAATCTTCGATTGAAAATTGGATCACCGATTATTCTACTGCGTAATTTAAACCCTCCTAAACTATGCAACGGTCCACGTTTGTTGATCAAAAAAATCACTGGAAGCGTTCTTGAAGCAACTATTTTGACAGAAAATTTTAAAGGAGAAATTGTTTTGTTACCACGTATTCCGATGATATCCAATTCTCCCATACCATTTAAAAGACTACAGTTTCCCATTAGCTTAGCTTTCGCGATGACTATAAATAAATCTCAGGCCAAACATGTCTATTTGCGGCTTAGACTTTGAAAATCCATGTTTCTCCCATGGGCAATTATACGTGGCGTGTTCACGAGTAGGAAGACCATCAAGTTTATTTGCATTAACAAAGGACCGATTGACCAAAAATATTGTACATCGATTGGTGCTTCATTGAATATCAACTGTGATTTATTACGATTAAAGATATTTAGAGTATATATATCAAATTAAAATATTTAAAGTATTTATTAAATAAATGTAATTAAATGTTATGTTAATTTGTGTTAAATTTTGACTTTCAAATCCTGCTTAAATCACTCAGCCACAGCAACGCGTGGCCGGGTCTGCTAGTATATATATATATATATAGTGCAACTTTATTTATTATATCCTATATGATTTTGACTAATATATACACACACACACACACACACACACATATATATATATATATACATACATACATATATCAACCGTAAAGTATTATAACTCATTTATAAAATCTCTTATTATGAGATATTGAAATTAAACTGTTTATAAATGATTTTATGTAGGTTTTGACATGTGTTATATCTAAGGTGACCATACGTCCTCGAAATTCGAGGACAGTCCCCAAAAATGGAAATTTTTTTAAGTTTGTCCCCAAATGTCCTCAAATTTAGAGATGTGTACTTTTTCTTCTTCAAAGTTTCAGTTATTACTTTCTGGGGGGGAAAAACTGAAGAAATAGAAAAAGAAAATAACAAAAACCACCTTCTTCTTACAGAAACAACTAAACTCATCTCTGAAAAGGTTTGTTCTCATCATGGAACGGTTCTCATGCACGATAGAATATGAATTAGGCTATGTATAAATATAACTTTCCACATTTCTTTCACGTTTTACGTTTTTCAAAAACTCAATTATTATTCCCAAATCTAAACTAGGAAATTTATCTCTTACCCTAATACTTTTTTTGAAGGGTGTACATGGTAATATGTTGTGTCCTCGAATAAGTCCTCAAAAATATTTTCTAATGTCCCCAAGTTTGGTTTAGATTCGAGGACAATGTTTGATTTGTCCCCAAATTACCGTTTAGAAATATGGTCACCTTAGTCATATCCTCTCTCATAAAAAAAATATTTTTCGAAAATGAAAATTTGTAAGAAAATTGCAGTTTGTGAAAACTGCACACAATTCACTAATGTTGGGCGAACATAATTTGCAAATGATGTACTAATGGATTTTGCTGTTGTTTTTAATTTTTCATGTATCTAGTTTTTTATCTTAAAATGTTACCCTTAAGCAATGTCTTTTTTTTTTTTTTTTGGAATGGGTTGATGAATAAGCCCCCCTACCCCGGATCCGCCACTGGCTCATATTTTAGTTATGGCAGCGTTACAGTAAATAGGCACTAATCCGGTACCGTGCCATTATATTGTAGTCACTGTTAAGGCACCAGGCCAGTGCCTTTATTTTTAATAATAGCCGGCACCCAGCCGTTTCATTTTGGGCATTATAAACTTCATGGGCCAGTGCCTTTATTGTGAGTAACGGCCGGCACATGCAGTATGCCAGCAGAGTGCCGCTGCCTTCCCGGGCTTCTGGCAAGGTACTTCTCGGGCGACCACTTTTGGTACGATTCGGTTACTTTTTGCAGTGCCGGGCCGGCGCTGTACGTGATGGCAGAAAGGCACTGGCATGGTACTCCGCCAGCAGGTGTGTGTTTGCTGGGTATGTACAGAATATGAATTTTATCTTCTTATAAAATTCATATTCTGTATTCATTATTTTTATGATTCATATTAATTTTTAACAATTTTGCTAAAATTTTCCTGAAAAAAAATACTTGAAGATTTTTTCTACGTTAAGCCCCTTTTTGAAATCTACCGTCATGTAATAGTCAAAAATAGAAAGCAATGGGTTCACTTAGGAATTATATTTTCTTTACGCTGTTTCTTTGCTCTTGAATTAAATGTTTGATTTACCTTGGGGCCTCACATGTAAAACTAGATACGCAGACCAGACGGCTAGCCCAAGAATTCTTGTGTGCTCAGCTAACTTCTCACGCGTCGAGTTTACAAGCCTCGAACTGTTATCGCGGATTTGGCTACATTAATTCAGATTATTTACACGTATTACAGATGATTTTTTTTTATGCGTTTGAAGACAGAAAATAAAAAATTGCTTGTCTATTTTAATAAGAGGTATGTATAAGTGTCATTATATATGTTTCTTTTCAAAGAATCTTTTAATAGTTTATTGGAAATTTCAGGGTCTGCCCGATACGGTAAAGTAAGCATCGGATCGAGGCGCTGTCTTCGAAGGGGCGCAATATCGAGCTCAAAGCGTGGAAAATGTATAAAAGGAGAGCCTTTTTTACGTTTGTAGGGGGGCACCACGTACCTTAGGGTCACTCCTGGAAAATTTTACAAAATTGCTGCTACCTCGTACTCTAAGGGGCATAAAATAGATCTAATAAACTTTTAAGTTGTGAGTTGCCCATTTTTCAGTGGAAAAATAGATAATATGGTATAGCATAATAATACACAGAAAAGAGCAGAGAAAAAATTCGAAATTACTAAAAATTCCGAACAATATATATTCTCGCAGAAAAAAGTGATAAATAAAAAAATTCTAGGAATCGACAAAAAATTCGCATTATCTAAATTTCACGGAAGAATAGTACGCACGTTTCGGGTGGTACAAAGGGTCCACCCTTCTTTTCAGGAGCGTGGTAAAGGAGGGTCGACCTTTTGTACCATCCGAAACGTGCATACTGTTTATATGATTTTTGTTTAAGTGAGTTTGTAATAACATTCTATATGCATATAAGCATTTACCGGCGTTCCCATGCTTAACCCTTTCACTCTCATTATTGAAAAGATGCAGTGGAGAATACTACCCTGGGACTTTAGTCGGAGGACTTTATAAGGGGTTCTAATGGGCATTCACGTTACATCTGGAGAAAACCGACCAAAACTCCAGACTATTAGATAGACAGCTCCTAGAATTGATCCGAAACCGGGACCTTCGCACTTCAGTATTCATTATACAATATTCAGACTCTTTTGTTTACATATATTTGATAAATTTTCAGACCTTTATTATCGCATGGGCAAATCGGGACTTTGCCCAGGGTCCCCGGTTTGAAAGTGCCCCCAGTTTCAAATGTTATTCTGAAATATTCTTTTATATGTCAAAATTTTATGAAAAAGAAAACAAATTTTATAGATGGGGACCCCCAAATTCATCAATGCCCGGGGCCCCTGTTGGTCATAATCTGACTCTGTAAATTTTTATAAGCTACGTTTGGGCTAAATGAACAGTGTGCAATTATATTCAAATTCCTTACAAACATAAAATAAGAAGCACTTCACTTTACAGAACAATTGAGAAAAACAAAACAAAAATCACAGCTTCACAGCAAAAGGAAACCTATTTTAATATAGTAAAAGTTAATATAACAGCTATTAAGGCAAATTTTAAGCTGAATAATTACAATATATATATATATATAAAATGCACATAAAATACGAAACGCGAAGTTAATATGGTGTGGGTGGGGGGAGGGGGACCGCTGTAGTTATGCTTTTAAAATTGGCGAGTTTGGCGCATTTTCGGTGCAGCAACCATTCTCTCTCTCTCTCTCTCTCTTTTTTTTTTTTTTTTTTTTTTAATTTCGGTCGCAGACGTTGAGCAACGAGCGAGTTATAATTGATGAATTACAAATCAAGTACATTTTTTTCGGTTTCTCATTGAACTGTCGAAAAGTTTAATTGCTTTGGTTAATGAAAAGCTGTTCAAAACAACTAATTTGGTTTCGTCATTTGGAGCAATATAATTATAACATTTGCGTCAATGTTGAAACCCTGTTAGTTTTTGATACAACTGATTCTACAAATTACTTGGATAACACTATTACAGATAAATTTTTACTTTCACTTTTTTTAATTTACATAAATTCGAAGCGTATTTTAATGTATAAAATTATTTTCTTCCATAAAATTTGAGTTATGTAGTTATGCAACAGGTATAGATGTAGAAATTTCTATTTAGAATAGCTAACATAAGAAAAATCATTTGATCTAAGCAACCTGTACAATACATAGCAAAATGTTACCCTAAAGTTATGTGTGTGTGTGCCTAACCATAGTACAGCTTTTTTATTATTTATTGATTAAAAAAATGGCTTGAATATAAATTGATTGGATAGAAACTAATAAAAGCTTATTTTACCTAAACGAAACGTACAGTAAATCCAAATGCTACCCTTAAGCAATGTCTTTTTTGGGAGGGAGTAGGGGGGGTTGATGAATAAGCCCCCTATCCCCTCCCCTGGATACGATACTGGCTCGTATTTTAATTACGGCAGCATTGCTGTGATTAGGCACTAAGCCGGCACAGTGCCATTATAGTACAGTCACTGTTAAGCTATCAGGCCAGTGCCTTTATTTTTAATAATCACTGGCATCCCGCCGTTTCATTTTAGGCATTTTAAACTTAATGGTCCCGTGCCTTTATTGTAAATGATGGCCGGCACATGCAGTAGCGCCAGCACAGTGCCATTGCCTTCCCGGGCTTCTGGCAAGGTGCTTCTCGGGCGACCACTTTTGGTACGATTCAGTTACTTTTTGCAGTGCCGGGCCGGTGCTGGACGTAAAGGCAGAAAGGCACTAGCAAGGTACTCCGCCAGCAAGTGTGTGTTTGCTGGGTTACTTTGCCTGTTGTTAATCTGCTTTTAAAGAATTTGCGTCAATACTGATAGGAAAATTCTATCAATTTACACAAGCACAAATTATTTTTAGCTGACCTTTTTTTTCCCTTTTGATCGACTGTGTCTGTAAAATATATCCTTTACTTTCATTGTGTGTACATGGGAAATATAGTAAGTGGGAAATGTAGTAAGTGGCACACAAAATATTAACTTGTGCGCTTAATACTACTACCGTATTTTTATTCTATTGCATATGTGTCTGTGTGTTGCTGTGTGTGTCTGTGTGTGTGTGTGTGTCTGTATAACCAAATTCAGGCCCTGATTATTGCACGGACACTTGGGACACGTGCCCTGAGCATACGTACAAAAATAGGCCGAAAACTTGAATTTAGGGCGATGTAAAAATTTGGAGAGCGCCCTCGACACAAAAGTGTTATCGTCAGGCACAGCCTTAATTTATTGCTTTATTTTTTGAAGAGATAAAAACATGTTTAAAATTGAACGAAAGCGTGTTCTTGTGAATAGCTTTACCACCGAAAAAGCTCCAGAGAGAGAGAGAGAGAAAAAAAAAAGGCATTTGCTTCAAAAATAGATTTTTATGTTTACTTACAGAAAACATAAGACTTCTTGAGCGTTCCTTAATTTTCCATGTGTAGGAGAAAAATGCATTTTTCAGCCGGGGCACATTTGAACATTTTCCTTGATGGCAATGTTTTTTAAAAGTGAGCGTGCATTTTGTTATGGCAAACCTATTAAGGAGGGGTGCCTTAAGTGGCGGGATTTTCAGAAGGTTTTAATGCAAATTCACGCTAAATCTGGAGGGGGAAAAACTGCCCAAAACGCCAAACCGATCGACAGCCGCGCGGTAAATCAGAACCCTGGACCTTCACACTTTAGCCATCTATCATGTTCAGTTCCTTATCCCCTCGGCCATGTTGGGGCTAGTTTTAGCAATGAAATTTGATAACAATTTAGATAGATATCAGTTTCGTTAAATAACGTTGTTAAATATTCGTCAGCTTCGTAACATTGTTTCGTTAACTTTCTTCATTTCAGTCAAATAATGTTAATTTATTCTTTTTTTATTTTATGTTTCTCAAATAGATGCATTTGAGAATTAAGAGAAATTGGTTTGAAAACTATACCCACCCTCCCTCTCCAAAATAAAGTCACACCAAAAGTCTTTTTGAATGATTACTCTAAATTTTATTTGTAAAAGTATTTCTTTTCAAACTGTCGACTACATTTAATGCTACTAGATGTCAGCACCAAACAAAGATATTTTGTGCTGCACTTACTGCTCAAGGCGAAAATTTTGCTTAAATAAATAAATAAATAAATAAACACTGATGATAAAACTACTTTATAAATGATAACATAAAAAGTATAGACCTTTTTATGATATTTTTACACTGTAAAACCGTATGATTCCATGGAAATATATCTTTGGTATTTTCAAATAAAATAAAAAAATTCTGAAAGAATTGAAAGTTACATTCTTCATAAACCAGTAAAAGAAGAAAAATTGCATAATTACCCTCGGTCAGACAGCCCTATTCTTATTCCTTAAGCAAGAGACATTCTATTATATTTTACTCTGATCTTTTATTATTTTATTATATTTTACGCTGATCTTTTTTATATCTGATCTCTGATCTTTTATGAACTCCCGAGTTTAAATATTTTTAAATGTCCTATCTGTTCAGTTTTTTTTTTTTTTTTTTTTTTTTTTTTTTTTTTTTTTTAATTATTATTATTAACTGTAGTTCTAAATATTTTCGCATTTTCAGATAGGAAGTATGTATTCTTTTCATCAAAAGCCGTGATTTTCACCTCTAACTTAATGTAAAATTAAATATTATGTTCATTACGCGGAAACTAGTGAGGTGAAAGCGATATTAAAATCGAAATAGTAAATGAAATTATTTTCTGCTCCCGTGGAAGGTATTCAAAAATTCAAGAGCAGAGCTGTCATTCGTGTGCCAAATTTGCCAATGGATCGTCTTCAGATTTGGTAAGATTTTGAGAACTACCTCAAAAAAAAAAAAAAAAAAAAGCTGTACATCGCTAACACTATATTTTGAGAGAACCTGTAGACATTTTTAGATGGTATTTGCATCTTTTAAATTAAGCAGATAATTCTGTATATAAAAGTCATTAATGTAGACAAACTACCATTGACTCTCTATAAACTGCCATAATTTACAGGAATTCTTTTGAGTGTTCTTGAAAAACTATAAATGATGCAAGCATTGTATTTAATAGAGTGCTTATCAAGACTGTCATTAAAATGTTTGTGAAAAGTATGAAAATGTCTACAGTAAATCAGCCATTCCAAGCTTTTCGCATACCAGGGTCCTTGCTAAAGGGGGAGAAAGGGGGTCTTCCCCCCCCCCCCAACACTCGCAAATTCTATTAAACTTGGCAAAATTTGATGCCTAGTTGGCAAATTTGGTTAAAAAAAAAATAACGGAAACTATAATTTACTTTCTGGTACACTTGGCAAAATTACTCAAACCCAGTAGGCAAAAGTAAAAAGTTGGTGATATTCTTGATAAAAAAATAAATAAGTTGGTAAAAACAGATATTTGACTTGGCAGTTTATCTACATCTCCGCACCCCCCCCCCCCCTAAAATGTCCTAGCAGTGGCTCTGCGCATAACCAAGTCTTAGCACAGAATCAAAAATATCGAAACCTTATGAAGGTTTACGAAACCAGGCTAGACCGATATTCTAAGAAAAATTAATAATTTACTGAACCAAGCCAGAAAATTCTATTTGATATAGCCGCTTTTGCAATGATTTCAATCTCAGCAAATGTGAGAAACAAATGAAGATTCCAGAAAAAGAACTTCAATCAAAGTATAGTTTACTCTCACACATAATATTATTTCTAGATCACTGTTCTATTGCTGTTCTGTTGTATTTAACATTTCTGTGATTCGAATGGATAATTTATTGTAGATATTTTCAATATTTTCAGCAACGTTTTGAAGAATCATAGCAGTGTTAGTCGCGAAGGCAGGAATAGGTATCGCAGGCCTTGGACACCCGTGGGCTGTTGCGCCAATGCTTATTTAACTCGTAGTTTAGATCAAGGGTCTCCAAGATACTACCCGCCGGACAGATGCTGCCCGCGAGGCTCTTCTCATCCGGCCCGTGGAGGCTTTTTTATCTGCAGAAAAGCAGTACAGAAATTTACGCGTATCTTGCCAAGGTCTCTAGTTGCAAAAACGTTTAAAGCAAGTTCAAAGGACGTGTTTTGACGTTCAAAAGACGTATTTTGAACGTCTTTAGACCTAGTCGCGCTACTAGGGATCAACCGCCGCTTCCCAGACAGCACACACAGGTTCTCAGAACGGTTATTAACGTTCAGAGAACCTGCGTGTGCTATCTGGGTAACGGATGTTACGTTTTTACCGAATTAAAGCAGAAGCGTGCAAAAGTGCATTATGATTTTCCAACTGATATACTACATTGCAAAACCTCATTTGCTGCTTACTTTTTCTATTTCTGTTCACAGTCAATGAGATGGTATAACAAACTTGTTTATGGTAGAAGAACAAACTTGTCAGATGATAAGCTTAGGACACTGACAGAGACATCAAATCGAAAGCTAAAAATGTTTTCTATTTCACAAATTTCACCATTCTTACTAATACAGGCGGTCATGTGCAGTATATTAATGTTTTATTAAATGATAGAACAATAAAATAATATTATACAAATAATTAAAAACAAAATCTATATTTTGAATCTTTTTTATTTGGACTTTGAGTGTATAATCGGCCCCCAAACTGCTGTTTGATAGTTAATGCATCCTTCGGGCTGAAAAGTCTGGAAACCCCTGTTTTACCTAATGGAAAGTGCATTTTTCCCTTCTAAAAGAAACATATGAAAAACTTTTGTTTAAAAAATTATTATAAAATTAAGTAAAAGAAAAATTGGCATATATATTTTTTTTTAAATTTCCGTTACTTTGCGGAAGTAAATGATTTCCATTCAAAAAAATATGTACTGCAATATTACGTTTTAAAAACGTGATATTTTTTCCCCCAACTGTCTACATAACAATGCTGGCAGTACATCTGGGGAACCTGAATTAGATAAAACTTTTAAATTCCACCTAAATTGTACGTACGGGAATTGATAAGTGAATTAAGTGAAATGAGGTAATAATAATTTGCAGCTCAAATTTCAATTTGATTTTTTCATTCAATATTACTTTTAATTGTTATTTACCCTAAATCGCTCAAAGTGCACTTTACAGAAACTTTTAAGAGCCCCTCGAAGCCTTTTAATCAAATCTTTGGAAATGCTGAAAGTCACTCGATGGTCAACAAATCTTTCAAACTGTTCCACTTTTAAGGAAATTTTAAAAACAAACAAAAGTTTCGACGCTTCCTGTTGTTATGGAAACGATGACAATCACTTTTCGAATGCTTTGTATAGCGCAGATATCTCACAAGAGTGAAGATGCAGATGAATGCAAATCTAATACTTATTTCGCCGATAAATATTTCGAAGCTTTTAGCGCTGAAAACTCTGGAATACTTTACAATAAATAGTAATGATTAATGCGCTTTAAAATTGGTAAATATATTGAAAAGTTTCATGCATTTCTCTAATTTATTACGCTTTTATTTTAAAAACTATCAAAGAGCAACCATGACGGAAGCAATTAATCATATCTAAGTAAAAATAAGTATAAATCAATGCTTTGTGTTTAGAATAACAATTAACATTGATTTTTAGGTGGTATGTTAAGGCGTTTTCGGTAAAAAAATTGAGTTGAGGAAACTTTTTATTTATTTACAAGAATATAATACAAGAATATTTTACGTACTTCCTCTTTTCTTCAACTTTTCCTGGGAAATATTTTAAAAAGCTTCGTGTTATATTAATTTCAAAAATTGATTTAACAGATTTTTAATTTAATCTAGAAAGTTTTAAAAAGAAAAATGATTGATAATATGGTGTTCATCAGAACTAGCAGACTAATAGTAATTAAAAATAAAAGATTAAACCAGTGTTCAACAGCCACTGGTCTGCAAGACTTTTCTGCCGGTCCACCCATAAATATATATTTCATATTTTAATAATCAGGAGCAAATGTCGTTCTATCATATTTAAATAACATTTGATGTAGCAAATAAATTTTTTATATGATATTTATTATTTATAGCTGACGATGGTCAACGAAATATCTGTTTGTGAAATAATTAAAACTTTGTAAAATAGCACGCATAACAGGTACTTGCGTTTTTTATTTATGGGGTGTTATTTTTCAAAGTTCTAATTATTTCATATTTTAAACACCAGTTTCTTTTTGTACTTATATTGTACTTAAGTATTCTTTTTTAGTTTTTAATTATATATATATATATATATATATATTAATAATTCTGTATATACATCTGACTCATGCGTTGAAGATTTTTACCTTAGTATTTGCACCTAGCAAATACCTACAGAGTTATGTAAGGTTTTAATGTAAGTAATTGTTACCAGACACTAAACAATAGCAAGATGCTACGTTAGATGATGGAGGGACAGTTTTGAAGGAAGCTTAATTCAGTAAAAAATACTATCTTTAATTCAAGAGAGCTATTTAGTGCGATTTAATAAAATTCCTTTGAAAATAGAGAAAAGTTTGCAGAAGTTGCGCACCATCTTGTCCCATACTGGAAGAGAAAATGTACTTTTTATTACTTTGTATATGTTTATTATTAATTTTGCTCTAAAATGGCTCATAGCTTTTCAAGTACTACATTCTAAGTTTACGTTTTACTCCAGATGTCATGAATCCATGGGGCGTCCATATGATGGTTTGTATGGGGAGGGAGGCAAGTCAAGGTTCCTGCCTTAGAAAGGTCCTACATTTTAGTGTTTGAATCACTCCTGCATAATACCAGTACGTAAGTCAGAAAGGTAATATGGGAGCTCGGGTCGGACCACGACCCTTCCCTGCCCATAGCTATGGGCGCCCATTGTATAATCTCCTCTGAATGGTCATGCAATGGTAAATCAAATCAAATCTGAACCTACCATCCTGCTTACAGATTCTATTTCTACAAAATCACAGAAACATTTGTAGAGTAAAGCAAAGGAGTAAAATAATACTAAGTTGTCTGCATGGACATATTACATTCGTGATTTTCACTTTCAGTTATTGGAAAAGATGAAGCGCTAATAAAATTTGTCGCAAATATTCGTTTTCAGAGTCACAGAATACAACGTCTCTTCTCCCCACTCGCATTTTACCAACGCGAAAGTGAACATAAAATTCAGTTAATTAAAATACTGCCGAAAATAGGCGTTCCCATCAATGCATCGTGGAAAAGCTTTTCCTGCGACATTCAAAGAAGTGCAATCTCTTTCTTTTTCAAGCAAAAGAATATTATTCTCTTCCGGTTTCGGGAGATGTATTTTTTCTTATTATTTCTCGCATTGTAGGGCCGAGGATTTAATAGAAACACACCACGTGACGCTGAGGGACGTCTTTCTGCATGCAAAAGGTCAATGATACCTACATTATTAGCAGATGGCATGGAAAGACGCACACTTATTCTTAGAGAGAATCATTATTTGTTGCGTGCGTAAGTTGTTGAAATTAATAGCCTGGAGTATTATTTTTATTATTTTTTTCATTTTTATTGCGTTACAAGCAGTTTTTTTAACTCTTAAAAATCTTCATATTGTGATTTCTTGGATAAGAATAATAGACTTCTGATTTTTGTGGCATACCAGAGAATTGCAGTATTTAGTTTGAAAACGCCTAGGAATGGCTGCGAGACGAGACAGAGATTTACATCTTTTTTTGCGAGACGAGACAAACATTTTTAACATTACGGTATACGGATTTTGCGAGACGGGACGAAGCTTTTAGGCTGTTTTACGAGACCCGAGAAGCCTATTTTCCGACACGCGTGCATCCCTAAAAAAGTCTCGCTTTCGTTTGATGTTCAATTTATGCACTAATACAGCGGTTCCAACCTTTTGGCATCGTGCCCCCCCCCATCAAAGGATAACTTACGATGGCACCCCTCCCCCCAACTCACATTAATGAGCACACATTCAGTTTTCTATTCTTCAACAATGAACTTTTAGTCTCCTTTTCCGCAACAAAAAAGTTATCAGTAAAGTTTAAATAAACATTTTAAGCAAAAATAGATATCTTTTGAAGTAAAAATAAGAGTAGGTAAGATGATTTTTCAAAACATTCGTATATCACTTGCTCTTTGTTTTTTCTCCCGACCCTCCCTGCAAGCGCTATGCATACCCCCCCCCCTCTAGGTTTGCGCGCTCCATGTAATTTATTTTTATTTACTTTAGAGTATGATTTTGGAGAAGAATTTACTGAAATTTCATGTTAATTTTTGTTTATTTAATATTGGTCTGTGATTATAAAAAGTATTCAAAAATAAATTTAATTAAATATTACCCAAAGTAAGTATTTTTTAATACAAAATTTTACGGATTCACAACTTTGCAGTTAAGCATTGTTTTTTAAATTCCTTTGTTTATAACTCAGTTTACTTACTTTTGGCTCGATATTCCTCTTATGATGATGAGCGATGGCACTAAGGACCTAACCACTAACGACTCTATAACTCACTGTAGTGTAGACTAGTTTTTCGGATTTTGATACTCTTCTTTCTTTTGAATGTGTAAGTAGTTAGAAATCATAAAAGCCCCTCTCTACTAGAACTAAACACTTAGTTTATTCATTCGGGAATAAAAACAGCATTTCACGATTTTGATTATTTGTTTATGGATTATCATGTTCAGAATACTTTTGTGACTGTCATAGATATTAATGTTATCGCCATACTGTATCTTATGTCTAGTGAAACAAAACTTCGGTTAATCTAATTAAAAATGGCCGATAATTCATTATAAATGCCACAATGATAAGTATTTTTGAAGCTATCATCATTGAATGAGAAAATGTGAATGCAACCTAGTGTAACCGCAAAGTGAAATCTTTTCTCTCAATAAAATGTCTCGTAAAAAGTACTTAGTAATGGTATATACCTCAATATTTAATGAAGTGCATTAAATATACGTATACAACTTCCTTTTATCAGGGGAACTAAAAGTGAATACAATTCACTTATGGTTCATATTTTGCATTTAAATATGACTTAAATCTTTGATCATATTTTGTATTTAAATATGACTTAAAATCTTTTTTGTATTTGGTTCATAATTTGTATTTAAATATGACTTAAAATATTCTGTTCCTAGCTTACACACTAGATTTCTCCGTGAGAAAAGAGACTTTAAAATCTTTTTTCTAAAGTTTTGCACATAAATTTCAATAGCTTTCTGCATATGGCTTAGGTAGCTGCGGCTACATCCTGGTCGTATAAATTTTATAGATCAGCTCTAAATCGAAGATGCAAAGCTTTGTAAACAATAACCGCCCCGTGCTTTTGTAATAAATTTTACCTTACTTGTCATTTTAAGACTCTATATGAGATAAAATATATTTGAGAAAGTCGGTGACAAATTTCATAATTTTAAAATGTATTTTGCACTAACAACACATTACTTAAATTTTATTTGTTTATTTCTTTTTTTTCTGGAAAATATTTCTATAAATTATTTAACTTTACAATAGAACAGTATCTGAAAACAAATTGAAAATAGTTATATACTTTTTAGAGTTTTTTCAAACAAATGCAGAATTTTAATATTTTGTTCACTTTTCAAACATTGGTTTGTTTATGTCATGGCATTATAAAATATCTAAATAAAAGCCGTCCCATAATATCTGTAAAAGTCTTAAACACGTATGGGATAAGTTTCTGATTTATTTAGGTGATTTACTTTTAATTTATTTTATTTTTTTAATTTCAAACTATTTTGAATTATTCTGAATATTTTTTATTTTTAAATTTCCAAGTCCCTACATTCGTTACATACAACTGTTTGTTTTGATTTCTCTCATGGTCACCACCATGGCCGAGTGGAAAAGACCCTGAAAATGGTAAATAGGTCTTTCCAGGATTTTTTCCTTGCTGCTGTTGATTTAAAGGTCTGGAATTTCGGGAAGTTTTCTCCGTGAATACGAGCTAGAACCCCTGAAAAAGATCTCCACTCAGGCAGATACTACCCATGCAGTCTGTCCTTAACACAGTACACTCAAAACATTTGATGACATTGACCTGTTCACTACCTTAGAGATAATAGCACATTTCCATTGAAAATAAATTTTCTATGTTTTCTAAATACGTTATTTCTTCTTTTCTGTTACATGAACCAACAGAAAAGAACCAACATGTCCACATGAACCAACAGTCCTTAAAACGTTATTTGTTCTGTTACATAAACAAATATCGAGTAATATCTAGCAGATTTCTTTTTTAAATGTTTTTTCTTTTTCTTTATTGAATAAAAGTATCTTTTATTCGATCACAAATAATTAGTCAAACTGCCTAGAAGTGTTTATAACATCCACTAATATAATCCAATAAAAATAACATCCAAAAATGCATCGATTATTTGCATATACTACAGCTATATATTGCATGCGCTTATGGCTGAGTGTGCCAGAGAGACGGAAGGGACCTGAGAGACGGAAGGGACCTGGTTCAAACCGAGGTCGTGTCCGTCGACCTAGCCATTCGAAGCTTTCCGTGGTTTTCTCTGAAACTTAGCGTAAATACGGGTTAGGACCCCTCAGAAAGACCCCCTGGGAGGTCATTCCCCTCTCTCGGCCTAGATGCGTAGTGCAGATAGTTGGCCGTAATTCCACAAACAAGCAATTCATTGAGCCAGGTTCCCTATTGAAAATGACCTTATTCAGCAGAAAGAGTTTACTTACAGGGGCATTCAAAAGACAGTCGATACATTGCTCTCTAGTGGCAATGAATGATTAAAATGCATTTCGAAAACGTTCCTCTATTTCAAAAGAAAAGAAGAAGAATAAGAAGAGGAAGAAGAATATAGATAAGTGAATCTTATAAAAGAATTATCCTGTTTAAAATAGAATATGTATTATTTATAAATCTTTCACAAGGACGATGAAAAAGACTCTCATTGATTTAGGTTATGAGAACAGTGATTAAAGACAAATATTTTAGTTCCATATCGGGATTAACCTGTTCTTTCCCATTGTAGTAATATTGTGGAGAGGATGATTCGCCTTTTATGTGCATCGTTGTTCCTCAGCACGGTTCTTTGATTGCCTCTCTCTTAAAAGAATAAATTGAATGAAATATATGCATTTCTCAACAGGATCATGGAATAACGTATTTAAATTTTTACCAAAGGATACCTGTTTTCGGCAGTTAAAGCACAAAAATACAAACTAAAATCATAAATGTGTCTTTGCTTATAAAATGCAAACCGTGAAAAATCTATACAAATCGGCTTGTTAAATAATCTGCCGGATCTTCTTTCGGGCAATTTAAAGATACTCTGTTTCTCAGCACGAATACAGTATTCAGGTAAAAGAGGGAAATGGGTAATATTTAAAAAAATCATTATTTTCCATGTAAAAATTCTAATATTTTTTCGAATAAGACGTGTTCAACTGAAATCTCTACTTGTTGATGTACAAAGAGCAGGATCTCCATATCATTATTACTCATATTTTGATTAACTTACTTTAAAGTAAACCTACATGAAATGGGTCGTGACAGGCAGCCTTTGATATGAGCATCTAACTTTCCTGTGAGATCTCCTCTTATATTAACCCTATAACGCGCAGTGTTCCCGCTCTGGGAACACCAAACTCTGACGTTTTCACTGTTGCCAGTCACGAAGAAAAGATTTGATTTCTATAAAAATAGTTGTGGGTGAGATAGCTCCACGAGAATCCTTTACTTTTTAGCACGTCATTTCCCGTAAAAAATTGTCACGATTATTTTTAACATCTCTGATATCTGCTGAATAATGAAAGAATGCGAGAACAGCTGGGTAGATTGACCAATGCTGAAAAAAGGGCAGCCGTTGCCATCGCTCGACTTAACTACCAGCAAGATGGCGGACGATCGAAACGTTCATAGCGTGCCACAGATCTCGAGACCCTTTTTTGACGACAGCTGTCTGTGTACCTGATTTTTTTATTGATAAAGTTTGTGTGAGTAATAATTTTTCGGAGGGATTATTATAATACAGAATACAAAATCTTTAATCCGGACGATTTGCTAATCATCTTCTTTTATATAAAATGAATTTCAGACGATGTTTGAATCAATTTTTTTAATGATGTTGCAAGCAATAATTAACCTCCATCCACATCCCTTTCCGTTATTAACGCTCTAACATTTAACCCAGTGGTTCTAACATGGAATATTGGTGCACGTGTGACAAGTGATCGCAATGGTTCAAGATCACACAATTCTGTCACAACCTATTTTTTTTCCGCTTAATAGGTTTTAGTTTAAAACGGAAAAGTTTTTCGGTAAAAATACGTGCTGCCGTATAAATCAATCACCTTGCTTTATAGTACAACTAGCTGCGTGCCCGTTCTTCGCACGGTAGGAAACGAAAATTTTCCTTACATGTGTAATTCGAAATTATTCGTGATGTCGAATTTAAAAAAAAAAAGAAAAGAGCACAATTATTTGACTCTTAATGTAAAGTTTGCGTCACGAGTATTAACCTGGCATCATTGCAGTATAATGACTCAAAAAACTACGTCAGTGTCATTCACTATCAAACAAGTGGAAAGCTTAATGGTTTGCAGAGAACTCCTGGCTTTCAAAATGTCTTATTCAGGGGCGTAGCCAGAGGGGGGGATATCGGGATATATCCCCCCCCCGAAATTTTTGGATTAGTGATGAAATTCCGTCTATTTATGCATATGTAAGTTCATATACCCCTCGAAAAAATTTCCAGGCTCATATCCCCTCCCCGAAAAAATTTCCTGGCTACGCACCTGGTCTTATTTCTACATCATACTGTTTTTTAGGCTCAAGTTGTAGCATTAAATACCTAAGACACTACATGAAATGGAGCACCATTTATCTCTTTCCGAACATGTACCATATAAGGAAAGTATTGTAATCATGAAAAAATTCGACTTCGAGATTTTGGTGTATTAACACGTTTCGAGGTCTTCTGAATTCATTTATGCTATTTTCAAGAGATGTTTTTAAAATAGCTGCGCACCCTTTCTTCATACGGGAAGAAGGGAATATTTTACTACTAAAATCATATCTGCATGTGACAAAACAGAATTTCATTTTTAAAAAAGTTCAAGTAGTCTCCTCTGTTGAAATTACTGCGGGATATATTAACGCAAATTAGAATTACTTTTCGTTTAGTTGGTTGTAAGACAACCGTTGAAACAGGACACTTTTAATTTCATGAAATATTTATTAACGTGGTACATTGCGATTTATTCATATTATCTTTACAAATCTAATAATACTACCTATTACGTACATTAATACTATCTATATTCGCTTCTCCCTCTTCAAGGCTCCCTTTAAAGAAACAGTTTAGATTATTTGGTCTCAATGAGATCTTTTGATTCTGTGGCGATTCTTTGCAATTTACGCATTAGCATAAATAATAATCATTTCACATAATGGTTGCCATTAAGGAAACTCTCCATATATATTTAATTTATACATAGTTTTATAAGATGGGCGTATTTAGCGCCGCAAACCATTTCATCTTACTGTGGTGAGAAAATATCCAAGGGGTGCCATTTTAACTATCCATGTATCTAATATATCGATATATTTTATATCCTCCATAGTCCTGTCTCCTGAAAAACATCAAACTGTGTAATCTCGAGGAGCTACTTATTCCCACTTTAATTGTGACAGGGCGTTAGAGTTGCAGAATTTACAAATTTCACGCATTTTTTTATTTATGACGTCACTGTTTGACTGCCGTAAAGGATACCCCGGTAGGTTGAGGGAGTTAATTTCGATATTTCGCATAATTGTTTTCAAACGGTATCATTAAAACTTAAAAACCTTTATGGAGGACGTAATTCAACGTTAAAATAAAATTATACTCGCAACCTGCATGCGTATGTTAGGCAACGCCTGCGCTAAATTAAATGCCAAAAATAAAAATAGTAAATAGAAAAAATTTAATATATCGCGCTTTGAAACGAACTTTGTAACTTTTAAAATGAACATTTTCAGCGCCGTGAAAACATTTCAATTTTAAAATAAGCACCGGATTAAAATACCACTTCTAATAATAATAATCGTGAATTACTTAATATATTTTTCTACAGTAAATTTTAATCAAAATATCGTCTCCCTGTGTTGAAAATAGAGCTGGAATAAATGAGTTAAAATTAGGGAATAATTTTTACGTATCTTAAAGCATTTGACGTCATAGATCCTCACTTGCGAATTGAAATTCTGATATCCCATTCAAAAACTCGATTGGTTGAAAAAATCCTTTTTTCTAATCCTTTCTGTAGCAACAACCGAACATAAATTCTCGTGCCGTGATCGCAATGTAATGAATGGCGTAAGATCGCGTGGATGCTATTAAATTCTAAACATTAGGCTGCATTAAAATTCGTAAAAAATCATCTAATTTACATAATTTTTTCGTTTTTATTTTAAAAGAGGCAGTAAAGAATGTGTCACGATTTGTTAAAATATCTAAAAGTTATGACGGATAGAATTCAAGATGCGACAGTTTTAAAATTATTTTACGAAAAACAATCGCGAAGCAGATGCTTAGTAAAAAAATTCCTAAAAATCGGTAAATCATGTTGCGTATTCAGAACAAACTGTTTTTAAAAGAAAATTTCCTCCTCTATCCGATGATACAAATGCCGTTTTGCTGCGAGCGTAATTTACGCCGTTATTACGAATTAGGCGAGAAAAAAATGCCAAAAATCACATAAAACATAAAATAAAAAAATTCTAGTCGAATTTTGAAAAAAATCGCTTCGAGGTGCACAACTACATATTTACATCTTCCCGAGTACCAAATTTGGTGTTTCTAGGTGTAGCCGTTTGTCCGTAACGCTGCCGACAGACACACACACACACACACACACAGACACACAGACACCTTCTTTTATAATAAGTAGAGATTACGAGTTAAACATCAGTAATACAATAATTTTTCATTTTTGTTCTCTCGTCCAGGATGTTTCAGGTGTAAATAAAAAAGAGTTAAAACTTAAGTAAGGAATTGTTAGGTTAGGTTCTCTTCTACTTCCCCAGGCTTTCGGGAAAAAAATGGAGGGGGGGCTGCAAATTATCCCGAAAATTCCGAAGCGTCTAGTTCTTACGTATTTCGAACGGTGTTCCGTATTTGATTAACATTTGTGAAATATTTGCAATTACTAAATATGAGCTTAAAAATTTAAATAAAACCAAAGTAGCACTTTTATTTTTTTTTCTTTCAGATTTTAAGGCTAATCCAGATGTTTTCCAATGGTTTCGTGCAGACTTCGTTCTGATTACAATCGACTGTAATCGAAGACTAAAATTATATTTTACAAACTTTACAAAAATGCTATGATAAAATTGCATTATTATAGAATTTTTCTGATGTTTGATTTCTTTAACATCAAGATTACTGTTATTTTACTAAATTAACATTCATTAGTCATATTTTTTTTGGAAATTGTTAGTAATCGTAATCGTAACCCATATCTTTTCTTGTAATCGATTACAGATGACCGTGTAATCGCACGAAGTCTTGTTTCGTGCAATGTGATCTCGGACCTTGATTTTAGCTACGCATGTATGAAACAAATACAATTTTCTCTACCCTAATTATTGATTAATGCCTTTTTAAACTTGGTAACGAGGCAATGAAAATTTCTACCATGAATCATAATACGCTAATAGGTATCATAATAGAAAAAAAAAACATAAAAAAAGCCGATATCAGAACGCAACTTTCTATCTGAATTCATTGATCTAATTCTGTTTGCTTTTGGCCGAACAGAAGTTTTTCAGTGTATGTGACAATCACAAATCTTCCAACATTTATAAAAATCGGTCGATACAAGAATAACTTTTTTCTTTAACAGACACGATTATGGAGACCCACATTGTCTTTATTTTATTCTGAAATTACAAGTAAAATATGGGCATTTTTTTAATAAATGGGTTATAAGTCGATAGTTCAATATTCACAGAACTGTGGAATCCCTTTTAATCTTCAAACTAAAAGAATTATTCCCTGTCACGTAATTTTACCACTGGGTCAGTTAGTTAAATGTCTTCTCGGACATGAGTAGGCTTGTATTTAGAGCATGACCATTGGTCAAGTAGTCGACGCCCGCAATTCGATGGTAATGACCCTGTGCAGCCAGTCGCGAAGGAAACGAATAAGATTAACAGAAACAAAAAAATAGTATATTTGGTGCGTTTGTTAGACCGTAGTGCTATTTTCGAATCAAGTTTCATTTACTAATGAAGTTGTAAGAGAAATATTTTCAGTTTTCACTTTCTTACTTTATCATTGGGTAGGAATAAATATGTAGGTAATAATTTGCTTAATTTATGCTCTTATAAACGTATAAGCACCGGTGCAAAATTTTATTTATTTATTTTTAATTATTTTAACATTTGAGAATGTCTCACATAAATGAAATGAGACATTTCTTAGTGTTGTATAAGAACTTTTAAAATACAGTTTTACATTTGTCTAGAAATTTCGTCAATATATATGCTAAATAAACAATAAAAATGATAAAAATGTATAGTGAAAAAATATCAGAACATTTTAAAAAATCCCCAAATTTTAGAGATTATTTTCTTGTCTTTTCGAGGACATTTCAAACTCTAAAAGTGTAAAACAGTGAACAGTGTGGCCGTTTCATTATTACTGCCTTTCACAATTTTAGAAAAATACCCTTTAGTATCTTGCCTCTGAATTTTAAATTTAACCTTTGTTGGAAAGCAAATCTTCATTACACTGAAAAGTAAGGGTTATAACTTTATTACCCATTATTATAATTTCATGACTTTTAAGTTTACCAATAACTATATTTACACTTATATGTTTTCCCTTGAGTTTCTCTTCATACCAATGCACTTGTAAGATGCTGGGTCACTGCGAAACTTTGGTGAAACATTTATAGATAGATCTATTACAAGGTAAACGAAATGCAGCTCTCACAGAGTAGACTCTGAAAACAATGATATAAAAGCAATAATTCAGTAGGTTTCTTTAAATTACTCGCTTTTGTTTCGAAGACGGTAGAGGTTTTTTTTTTCCTTTCTTAGAAAGAAAGAAAGAAAAAACACCATACTTGATCCACTTCAAATTTCACTTCACTAGATATTCAAAGACCTAACTTGTTAAGTAATGGTAAAAATCCCCGTAGTCTTGTGTTTGAGTGATTTATAAAGCATAAATACATGCGCCAATAAATTCGCGTTTGAAAGTGCCTTTTCTGTCTTCAAAGAGTGGTCATTCAGAAGTCTGTTAAAGGTACTCATACACTTTTACCTAGGAGTATGTGAGCATTATTTTAGTCATATTGAAGGATCCTTAGCGTGATTCGAAAATAAATGTCCAGAACCTTGTATAATAACTATAGGAGATACTATACACTGTAAGAAATACTGTAATTTTACCACGCATATTCGTTTAAAATAATACAGCACAAGTTTTGGAGCTTTGGAATACATCACTATGCGTTGTAAGCCCACTCACGAAACGGCGTGATGACGTTGATAAACCAATTACGAAGAGCCTTGTACAACAAATTGGAGCAATCTTTACACGGCACTGTGTGAAGCGTATTATGATTGCATATGTGTTGGCGTTACGTTTATCCACACGTTGTGTTGTAATATAGGAAATTATTTTTTGCAGTGTGTAGCAGAGATGGACAGCGGTAAATGGGAGTTTCTATTTATCTTCAGTTTCCTGAAATCGGAAGTTCTATGTTATCTCTCGTATTCTATGCACATGGTGCCACTCGTGCAGTCATGAGTCACAAGAACGAAAGATTTACTCCTTGTGAAATATAAGGGGTCAGTAATATACTCTGCACAGTATTTGCATACTGGCTGCACAGCAGTACAGGTGAGGTGGCGCTCGACTCCAGTCTCGTGAACCATAGACACTGAAAGGCATCTGGAGCATCGCTAGAGTTGATTCCGACGTTAATTCTCGGAACAGCTCAGTTGATGCACAAACACTGGTGGCGAATGAAGGTCAGACGCCACAGATACATACAATAAACGTCAAAGTTGCGTAAGAAAGGTACAGAATTTTATGGTAGGGATTAAAATTTTCAGCCAATTAAATATAAATAATTACAAAATTTTTATTTTTAGACGACCCCCGTACAAGAAAACTCCCAATTAGTAAAATGTGTTCAAATACTAATCGGGTGATGCAGAAATTTCAGCTTTTCATAATAAAAAGACTCTGAAATAGGTTTGCACAAGCTTGGTAAGGGGCTATGCAGTACCAGTAACAGCAAAGGTATTATGTATTTATGCAATCAATGTTTTCTTTCCTAATTTGTGGGATTATGAAATTCGATCTTCCAATGGGATCTTTTTCTCCCTGATAGTTATTGAAAAGTGGTTTATAACATATATTAAAGAGTCAACATATCATAGAAACATATCAACAAGACATAATATCAACATAGAAAAGTCAACATATATTAATTTTCATATAGCTGAGCCTTTTTATGATGAAAGGCGGAAAATTCGTAAATCTGCTAAATAATGTATGGAGCACATTTTGCTAATGGGGGAATTTCTGTGGTTGAGTGTTGCATAAAAATTTAAATTTTGTATTTATTTAGTTTTAATTTCCGGATAATTATAATCTATACCATAAAATTATGTACCTTTTTTCTACGTAAATTTGTAATTCGTTGTATAGGTCTAGTATCAGTATTTAAGGAAAAAACCTTATGTTAGTGTTTTTGAGACACTTTGCACATGTAAATTATTACTCATCAGCAAATTTACGCTTAAATGTAAAGTAATCTAAAAAGGTGATGTTTGAATTTCGAGTCTGTGTCATTTAAAATTTACTAAGTGTTAAAAAAATTTCAATTTAAAAATTTAGACTTGTTTTGAGATAAATTTGAATTTACTTTCAAATATTTTTATTTTGATACTTTTTGTCAAATATTTCTGTACGCTTATTCATTTTCACTTTAAATAATTTTTCACGAAAAGTCTGATTAAAGTTCGCAGAATTGAAAAGGTGAGCATTCTCTTTGTTCTGGCTTCCAAAACTTCGACATGCATTATTACACAATCGAATAAGTGTCGTGGAAGATGACTGAGTGAAAATTATAACCAGAACTGGAGACAGATAACATGACATTTTCCATTTATATGAAGGGCTTTCGGTGTTTCAAGAACACTGATGAACATTTAGCTTAGCACGTTAACCTTGATCTACATTTCTTCTAATAGGGTAATTGCTATCGTTTCATGTAATGGAAAAAAAAAGGAAAAATCATTTTCAGACATGGTATCTGATCATGCAATTTCACTAAAAGACATTTAATTGACGACACCATAACATTTCCGACTGTATTTTAGGAGTATTAGTAGATTATGTATTAATTTAGAATAGAAATTTCACCTGAAGAAATTAATTGTTTTTTAAACGTCTTGCAGTAATTTTTGTAAAATATTTATGAATCTAAAATTCCCATTATTTAATACTGATGTAGTAGTTTATAATACTTTCCAACAAGGTTGAAAAGTATGATTGCACATGATACGAGTTTTACAATTCATTCAAATTACGAATTTATTATAAGTGCTTCTAATGTTTTAAATATTATTCTAGAGTTTACTAAATGTTCTGGTTAAATTTCAACAATTAAATATTGCTAACTTACCACGATTTATCTTATTTCCTTTATGTTTTATACTTTATGTTTTATCCACATGGATCTAACCCTCAGAGATTGGAATTCAGCGAAAAATTGGTAATTTGAATAAATGAAAAAGAAATTAAAACATGTTTACAACTATGACACATCAGATCTGGATTTCTATTCTATTTTGAGTAGCTTTCATCGAAGAAAACGTACTAACGTACCTTAAAAAGTTTCTTTTGATTAATACTTTTTGTGAAACATTACCAGGTCTTATTATGTATTATCAGTCCTGATTGTCTTCTGCGTGAAATATCAATTACATTACGAACTTCGATACATTTTACTGCTTGATTTTAATTAAATATGTGTAAACTTTTCTTAAGGATACGTATAGTCCTGTACGATTTTAAATGGACCATACAACTAACTTCAACTGTTCATTGGTGTCCACTGTCTACTAAAAAAAATTTAAAAAACAGAAAAAAAAATAAAGAAAGAACGTGAATGAATGAAAGAAAAGGTAATTTCTTATTATAAAAAGTTAATTAACATTTTATATAATTATTATAAGACATTTATTAATTAAACATTTCTAGGAAAAACAAATCAATGTCTTTAAAATTCCAAGCACGTTTTCTACCATGGCAATGAACTTAACATGCGTTAAGCAATCCCCATTACGTGACGTGAAACTTTTCTTAAACTATTAAAGGTCAGTGACTTCCTCACCACGAAATACCGATGCATAATATATCAAATCTGTTTTTGCATGCTACGCCACAAGAAAAAGAAGAAAAAAAAAAAAGAAAAAAAAAGAAATCTTTGAAAATCTCTATAAGAAGTCTTACTGTCTCAAAAATTATTTTTCGATTTATAGTGTCAAATGGTTCTAAAGAGTTACTAAGTGTTGAATTTTTCGATTTTAAAAGCCAAATTAAGAATTTTAATGAGCAATAGGAAAGTTATTGTGTATCAGGATTACTGTTGTCAAGGAATCAAGTCGAAAAGTCTCTAATAACACAGAAAACAAATACCTTTCGATACTGCGAGAACTTTTTCAGAAGGCTATACCAACTCCCACATTTTTATTTTAAAACAGTTTTATTTAATACTACACTTTATCAAAACACTATACAAAAATTTACATCCCCGTGGTTGCGATATCGGACTCGTAACCAAAGAGTTGTAATTCCATTCTCGACCTATCACTGAAGACCACCACCATGTACTAGCAGTGCACGTCCATACTAAGTCCATGGATCTGAAAGTTGTCTTTTCTGGCACTATTTATTCCCAAGGCGCCAATTGAAGATATCTGTTACGTTCCAATGAGGATCTAATTTGTGGTGCTAAACTGAGAGGTGGGTGCAAGTAGCTCCAAACAACGCATTCAGTGACAAGTATTGGAAATCACTCACCGAGGTGGTCTCTAGGCATGAAGCCGCTTCCGACTTATTTAGTTATGAAAAATTATGTTTGCTTTCTTTTGGTTAAGTTTGAGAAAAAACATGAAGTTCATATAACAGTACTTTTAGTGAGTGCAAAATTGCAGAGGAAAAAAATGACCGGGAACATGTCTACACAAGCGATATGATAAAAAATGTTCTCTTTTTTACCCATTGTTTAAATAACGGATGCAGCCAAATTTCTTTTTCCATTAAATCTATGATTTTGCAATAGTGAAATTGTTTTGATTTAAATTTATATAAATATAATTTTTTATATTTTAAAACATTTTTCTTGTAGATTTATTTAAGAATCTGACTATCAAAAAATCTAAAAAAGCACTCTAATTCTCACTTATTTCCATATGAATAAATACATAAATAAACTTAAATTTTCTGTATAAATTCATATAAAAATTTAAGTATTTAATCAGAGTTCTCACTTATACCTTTATTTGAAAAGTACAACTGCTTTTAAACTACTTAACACTATTTATCTATACGATTTATCAAAAAAATGAAAATTTTTAATATTATCACATAATTATTTGTCCCTCAGTGATCTAGTCGCTAAACTCCGTTTCCATAAGTACACGGAAAGTGAAGCAACATGCGGTTGGGCCAGTGCTTTGGAGGGTGAACTCCTCTCTCAGCTGTACAGTTGTGGGACCGTGTATTCTAATGGGAGCTGGAGCACGAAAAATCCGTCGTGGCTCCAATGTCCTCCTTTTTGAAATGATATCTCAGGGGATGCCGATTTCAGATGGTGATTCATCAGGTGATCAAAATTAGGGACCGACAAGCAGAAGTCCAACACCCTCGGGGCCCATAGCACCTATTTTCTTGGATAGTGCAATCGTCTATCCATGGACAGGAGAACAACAACAGATGATTATTTTTATCACCTAAATATAAAATATTAGCTCAAAATTGTTAAATTCGTACTTCTAATTGTCTTTTATTAATTAAAAATTTTTATAGAAAAATGCATACTATTTTACTAATATTATAAAAAATCACCAAAAATGTGAGCTTCTGTTAAATAATGAATGAATTAAATAACGCAACATAATTAACATTTTTAAAGAAAAGTTCTCTATAGATAGCTTGATCTGTTCTGTAACTGGTTGCAATAATAATAGTATCTTCCAGGAACATCATTTCAATGATTCAGTGTCTGAATTCATAATTGATTAACTTTCAAAATCATAACTCCTCTAATGGTAAAATTTTGAGAGTGAATAAGCCAGGATTCAAAGTTTAGCCATTCCAAACATTTAGTGCAACCTTCATTTCTATTTGAATTCCATTCAGAAAGATTTTTATCGCCAATACATCCGCAAAACACCATCGGGAGTATCATTTACCGTTTCATGAATAAGAGATTACACGAGTCCCTAAAAAGTATTCTTCCGAAGACACGGGCCCAGGGTCATTATCGTTTTAGTCTCGTGTCTCGGTCAGGTGCTGGAAGGATGAGTTGACCAAACGTCACGCTTCGGATATGAACTGAAACCACTGGAGCAGTTAGAACCAACTGACCTAGTCCCAGCATGGGAGCCTCTGCGTTAAATATGTATGAAGTTTTAACCACCTTTTACATTATCATAGTAATTCTTGCGTTCTACGTAGTGAGTGAATGTTAGAGAAATAATTTATAAAATTTCGGTGCCAATATTATATAGTTGATTTTAGTTTTGTTTGTAGAATTATGTATTGAAGTTGGACGTTGTTGAAGAGATGCATTCGCTTTCCGCTAAAAGTTACTCAAACTAAATTTGAATTTTTTTTTTTTTCAGATTCGTTCTTTTTCAATTTCTCGTTTTTTATTTTAGAATAAAGAGCTACATTTAACTTATAATGAAGAAATTTTAAGAAATAAGGAATGAAATGCTCAAATACCGATTAAAAAATAAGGACATAATATTTTATACAGTAATATATGGTTAAAGTATTCTTGTATAAATAATATATGGTTAAAGTATACTTTAACCATTACTGTATAAAATATTATGTCCTTACTTTTCAATCGGTATTTGAGCATTTCATTCCTTATTCCGATATTTTATAGAAATTCGTTCAAACCTCTGAAATCGTTGACTAAAATTGGCTAATCCACACCAGTTTCATGAAATTCCACTTAAATATACGTATAACTGGATTTATTATAGCAAGGTTGCAGCAATTAGCGTGTAAAAACATATTTAAATAGTCTAGTAGTAGAAGTACGAAAATGTTCTTAGCTATGGAGAGCTATAAATTATTTAATGATCATTAAAAATAAGCAAAACTATAAATATTTTATAGAAAATAAAGAATAAAATTTTCAAATATCTGTGTAAAAATTTTTCCATGGTTTACCTGTCTTTGCTAATATCATTTTATTTTGTTTTGATTCTGCTTAAATTTAGTCAAATTTTCAGTATCCTATTCTTCGTAGTACTTCTGCACAAAGGAAAAAGTCTGTGCATAAACAAATGGATATTTCTTATTTAATTGAGTTGATGAAAGTGACACTTACAACAAATGATTTTAGAGTTTCTTAAAGAGCTAAATTATACATTAATTTCTATATACTTATATAAAAATAATTGCTTAGAATGAAGATCTGTAGCAAATATCATTTAAAACGCTCTTTATGCAGGAATAATATCTAAAGCTTTAGATTTTTATAGCTTTGCAGTTTTAACAAGATTACTCTTTTGAATTTTTTTCTCTAAACTTTCTTACACATGGTTGTTGGCATTATTTATTATCCACCCACCCCCTTCCAAATAGCTAATTTACAGTTATTCTTAAACATCGTTTCACTTTTTATAAACTTACATCTTTTTATTTAATAAGTCAGTTAGCTCATTTATATGTTTTAACCAAAATAATTTTATTTTTAGTAATTTATGCATTACTTTTAAATTCTTTTTATATGTTCCCCTGCATTGTTTGAAAAGGCCTCAACAAATTACAATTTCCAATTAATTATGTGCTTTACTGCTATAATTCTCACTCTCTGAATATTAAGCAAAAAATATTGCAAACATAAATTTAATAATTTCTTTAGGCATTTAAAAAAGAATAACATCTAGTATTATGAAACATTTATCCTAAACCATCCGGCTAGTTTAGGTTTTAACGGATCATATCCATTTAAAATATCCAAACCAAATAAAGCCTTTAGAAAAAATTATGTGAGGACACCGTGCAATCTTGCTTCAGGAATGATTCGTATATAGATTGCTCGCTCTAAATGTCTGCAGATCGAATCCTTCCATTTTTGGAGTAAGGTCGTTGCAGTGGTAATGATATTGACGTCCGCATGAACTTACGTAGTTCGATATCGTCACACGCAACAAAGAAAAATAAGTAAACAGAACAAGCTGTCATAGAAGCTAAACAAATTTTCAACAATGCTTTTGACAGCGGAAGGTTTTTTTTTCAAAACACTATATTTTAATGATTTGTTATCAATGCTGTATGTAAATAAGTATGAGTTGGATTTAATATAATATAAATCTATACGCTGTTGCAACACACTATATTTCTAGCTCTTTTCTTTCAAATTTTCCGCGAGAAATGTTAAAATTATGTTAGTATAATTATTTTATTAACCAATTATATTAAGAAATTTAAAAAAAAACTTTAAATTATATAATAAAAACCGGTCTCTTTTAAGGATTTTTTTACTGTAGAAATAAACCAGTAAAAAAAGGATCCAATTTATTTCGGTTTTCACTATTTCAATCATATAGTTTGACGATCTATTTTACAGAGTACCTGAATCAAGATTTTAGATTTTGTTCTTTTTCATCGATGATATATATATATAACTATAACGTCGGATAAATTTAGAGAATCAGACTGTTTTACCTTGTCAAAGAAGTTTTATTATTAATTTTTTCGTTCATTTGATCAAAATTACAAATTTTATAAATTTCTACACGGATTTGAAAATGCATTCGTCTTTTTCTAGTAAACATAAGGCGTATACGCATTTTAGAAATGTCAAAAAATTCCCTTAAGAATAACAATAACTAAGATAAGTAATATGTATGTGGTTTTCTTCCTAATGCTCCAAATCATGGAAAAAAGGAAACAAATACAAGAATCTACACACAATGCTTATTATTTGAGGTAGATCTCATATAATTCTAAATTTTGTAATACACATGAGAAATTAATTCAGAGAGCTTCATCTTTTGAGATGTTTATACATATGAATAAATTATTTTGTGACGTTTTAATACTGTAAAACAGATTATTTTCATTATTTATGAGTACAAATTTTCATTTGCTTAGGGATTTAGAATTTTCTTCACGAATGCAACATAGTATCAGAGGGAGGTAATTAAACTTTGAAAAATTTATGAAATTGTTCATTATTCATGTCTAGCGCGGATTTCAATCTTTTGTTACGAACATTACAGAATTGGTATTTTTTTTTTCGCATTATTAAATGTTTACTTAATAATGAATTTAGGGGAAATGCTTAATAAATAGGAAGTTTTTTAGAGAAATTTACACAAACGACAGCAATAAATAAAATAAGAACTAAACAGGATTAAATTGATTAAAGAAAAGTAGATAATTCGAATAATACTTAGAAAATAAAAATATTATTCATGCGGGCGTTGTCATGATACACCTGATTTGTTGCGTAAAAAAAAAATACTGGTTTTATATCACTTACGCATACACAATTAAAGCTGAGAAGTACGTGTAATATAACTGCAGTGAAACATTTAAGCCAAAATAGAAAATAAAATTATATTTCAATATATATTATTTGTTGAAGTACTGAAAAAAAGATGTACTGATAAACAAAGTATTTGCATTTTGCCATTATTAAAAAAAAGTGAACTGTGCTAAATAGGGTCAGATGGTGGAAAATGAGGGTTTTTCATAAAGTACCTTTTTTCATCATAAAAATTTATATATTTCAATATTCTTTTCTATGGAGATTTATTTTTACAACCTTACAAGTACTTCCAATAAAATTTTAATATATATGAATGCTATTAATGTGTGCAAAATTTCTTGTTTTTGCTCTAAACATACTGCCTGTTAACAAGTAATATTGGAAAACTTCTTCTAGATTCCCTATAATCAGATAAATCATTTATATTTTTGTGTATATTAGTAGAGAGACTTCAAAAGAAGTGTATTATAGAAAAAGTAAGAATAAAATGGTAATTTATATTTTTAAAATTTGTTCGTCTAAGGTGGGGTAAAATGGGGGTATTGTAGGACTTAGTAAATTATATATGATACTGACATTTATATTTCTTCTTTAGTTAAATATTCCTGAAATAAAAGTTATAATCAACGAAATTGGCATTTTAATTAACTGTTTAGTGTAGAAATTAATTTTGTAGAACCAGTAGCATAGCCAAGAATATTTTTCAGAGGAGACTGAGAACTCAAAAAACTAGAATGCAATATATGCAGTTTATAAAAAAATCGGTATAGCTCTTTTTTTATTTATAAGGGAGGAGGGAACGGAACCTCTTTACTTTACCTACAAATGTTCGCATCTAAAAATGTTTTTTTTTTTTCGAACGAAAGAAAAATTAAATCATAAATCCAATTTGAAATCTTTGCAATTGGAGAAACATACATTAAAGAAAATATTAAATTTGGCTCAGGTCCGAAGGTGAACCGCAAATTTTTCAAGCGGAACTGTCAAATTTATCCAAGCACACATGCGTAATCTTTTTCATATCTTATGTTTACTTATTCCGGGGGTGGGCTACAGCCCCATTAGCTATCCACTGTCTACACCCTTGTGTGTGTTAGCTCAACACACTAACGTAAACGTATTAAAGACAAAACAAAACATTTATTTCTAACATAACGTACAGCGTTAACTTGAACTAATTCATACATATACCGTAACTTGAATTTTATACAACACACTACGTACTTTTCTTTTCTAATAATTTTCTTATTTTTTAAATACCATCGCTTATACGTTGCCACCAGTGAATTTGTATTACACTCTCAATATAATTAATCGTGCTCGTGTCAAAAATGTGTGATAATAAAAGAAATATTAGCATTAAGAAATGTTTAGTGTCTACATTCGGCCATCCTGGCATTTCAACTGTCCTCAGTTGAACTCTCATTACCGTAACGCAACGGTTTTCGGACAGTTCGTTTAGGCCTCTGACTTTCGGATTCCTCATCTGAATCTGCACTCGAGCTACTGCAATCGTCATTCCAGCTCCTCCAGGCTTTTAGCTGGCTAATATGAGCTGTTGTTGCATATAGGTGACCGTCGCTTCCTTCTAACTGCGATATTCTATATGTGTCACCAGGTAGTACTTCTGTCACAACCATTGGTCCTCGGTACTTTTGTTGAGTTTTTGTTGGCTCACCGGTTGCTTTTGGATTTCTTCTTACCACAACTATTTCTCCTTTATCAAATAATAATGTGCCAGACTTCTTTTTATCAAAATGTGCTTTCATTTTCTGTTGTTCCATCTTAATTTTTTCTTTAGCTTTGGATTGTAGTTTTTCTGGGTCGTTCCAAACTTGAGCATTTTCATCAGCTAATATTCTCAATATTCCATCTTTAAATCGTGGTACATATCCGTGAAGTATTTCAAAAGGGGTTTTTCCAAGAGTGTTATTCACCGTATTGTTCAAGTTTCTTTCTACATCCTTAATTTTGCTGTCCCAATCCTTTTGATTGATCTTTTCGATAGAAGGTATGATCGTAGATAAAATCGTTCTATTCACTCTCTCACACATTCCATTCCCTTGTGGATGTGATGTAGAATTTAAGGTGTGCATAATACCATTTTCATCGCAGAACTTTCTAAATTCGTGTGAGGTGAAACATGATCCTCGATCTGAAATTAAACGATCCGGTAATCCAAAATCTTGAATGAAGTCCTTTAATGATTTTAGAACATTCTTGGTCGAAGTGTCTCTGACAGGATAAAGGCGTACGAATCTCGTCATGTTATCAATAATTACAAGTAATTCCTTGTTTCTCTTACTACTTGTTACAAATGGACCAAGGTGGTCTAAGTGTATAATAGCGAAAGGTCTGCGGCCAGTTGGAATAGGATGGAGAAGACCTTGTCTCTTACCACTTGGTACCTTATTGACTAAGCATTCGAAGCACATTGATATATGTCGACGAACGTATCTTTTCATTGATGGAAACCAATATAGTTCCTTGATCTTCGATACCGTTTTGTCTACTGCAAAATGTCCCATGAGGTCATGAAATTTTACAACCGTACTCTTCCTCATACTTTTCGGTAAAACGTACAAGAGTTTTTCCTTTCCATCTGCCTTGATTACCCGAAAAAGTCTATTTCCTTTGAGAATATAATGATCGACTTTATTATTTTCTTCTGGACTTCTTTCATCCTTATCTTTTTTGAGAATTTCTATTAATTCTTTTAAGGTTTCATCTGCTTGCTGCATCATAAGAACTTGGTCTTCTATACTCAACGTTAGGCATACTTCAAGCTTGTTTTCTATCAGGGAGTCTAGTGTATCCGTAGGATTCAAAACTGGAGCTCTGCTGATAGCATCGATGTGAGACATTTTGACACCTGGCCTGTGGCGAATTTCAAAATTGAATTCTTGAATGAGGAGACTCCAACGAGCAATTTGAGGGTTACTTGATTTTTTTGCATTCATATAAACTAAGGCCTGACAGTCAGTTACTACTGTAAAACTGATACCCAACAAAAACTGTCTTAGTCGTTCAAGTGTCCATACAATTGCCATTAATTCAAGCTTACTCGAATGGTATTTATTCTCTTTCTGTGGTCTTTTTACTCACGCAGTACACCAGATGCAAATTGTTATCGTTTCCCCGTTGAAACAACATGCCAGCTATTCCGTCCGTACATGCATCACAGTGAACTTCCGTTTCTGCCTCAGGATTATAGAGGGCTAAGATTGGTTTGTTTGTCAATTCACGTCTTAAAGTGTCGAATGATTCTTCTTGCCCCTTTTCCCATTTAAAAGGTGCATTCTTCTTGGTAAGTTGAGTCAGAAACTTCGCCTTCGTAGCATAATTCGGAATAAATCGTCTAAAGAAAGATGTCAAGCCAAGAAATCTTCGTACATCATGTATGTTTTTAGGTTGAGGAAACTTCGATATAGCTTCCACTTTCCTGAACCCAGGCTTGATCCCGCGTTCATTGATAACAAATCCTAAGTATTCTACCTCTTTCCTTCCAAATTCACATTTAGGTAATTTCAAAGTTAAATTTGCGGAACGCAGTGCTTCAAATACGTCGGTTAATTTATCGATCATAGCGTTCCAAGTTTTTGCTGGAATAAGTATATCATCCAGATAGCATAATACACCCCTGTTGTATAATGGCCCTAATGCGTGATACATCAAACGCTGAAATTCCGCCAGAGCATTTGTTAACCCAAAAATCATTCTTTCAAACTGTCCTGTTTCATCTGGTGTTATAAAAGCTGTTTTCAGTTTTGCTTTTTTGGTTAAAGGTATTTGTAAGTATCCATGTGCCAAGTCCAGTGTAGTAAAATAGCTACATTCATGTAACTGCTCCAACAAATCGTCTATCTTAGGTAAAGGGAATTTATCTTTTACAGTCTGATTATTAAGGCGTCTATAATCAACAACCAATCTGTTTTCGCCAGTCTTCTTCTTTACCAATATGACAGGACTTGCATACGGAGATCTTGTTTCCGACACAATTCCATTTTCCTTCCACTCTTTCACAATTTCTTTTATAGCAGCTCTTTGAGAGGCGTTCGTTTTATATGGCTTCATACATATGGGTTTTGATCCGTGAATTTCCTTAATATCCATCTCTGTTATTGTTGTGCATCCTAGCTCAGAAATATTCAGTGCGAAACAGTCTCTATAGTCATTCAACAAATTAAGTAGTTCTTGCTTCTTCTCACTTTCAATAGTTTGGTCAATCTTGATTTCATTCAAAGTTATTGGGGTCTTTTCTTTTATATCTCGTAAATTAGGTGGATCGTTTGAAACTTCTTCGCTACCTTCAGCATTTAAATCCTCGACCATGCTTGCTCTACCAACACACTGGTCCTTAAGAAGCATAACATTTTCATCTCCCGTATTCATCACAGGTATATACGTTTTTCCATCTTTAACTTCCAGTAGATAACCGACTTCAGAGTTTTCCAATAAAATTAGTCCATTGTCAATAAAATCGGTCTGAGAACTGACAAGATTGATTGTATTTTTCTCTAATGTAGTTGTTTCAAGAGTTCTGAGAGAAATGCGATTTACTTTTTCATCAATTAATAAATTTCTAAAAGGCTCATCTTCATGATACGCGATATGAAATGTATTTCCAATTCTAGCATAGGCGATGTATGGAAGATCAAGCCATGACCGTCCAATTAAAAGATCAACTGGTTGTGCGTCATCAGGAACAATGTATATATTTATATTTTGACCTTTTACGTTATCAACTTCAATATCGGCTTCAATCTTTCCCATGGAAGTTACTACAGGAGTGATTTGGTTTCCAAAACCATATAGTTCATTAACAGTAGGTTTGGGTCTCAATCCGAGTTTTTGAGCGACTGAAATCCTTAACAGACAACAAGAACTCCCTGTATCTACAAGAGCCTCAACTTTTCCACAGTCATTTATTTTTGCTTCCTTTAAATATTTTGCACACTGATCTGGACGTCCTCCAACCTGAGTAACGGACAAGCTTTTTTCGTTTGAATTATTATTTTCAGTCTTAGCCGTACAGCTCTTTGCTTTATGTCCAGTTTTTCCACATCTACGACAGATTATGACGACTTTCGGTTATGGGCAGTCCTTAGAAATATGTCCGTAAAAATTGCAGTTAAAGCATTTTGGCTCTCCTTTCTCATTATGAGTTGCACTGTATAACCTTTTCTTTTCGTTGGTCGAAACAACATAATCATCTTTGAAACGACTCTTTTTCTCGAAATGCCCTTCTTTACGTGGTTGCTTGTTCTTGAAAGTTGATCTCACAGTTTCATAATCGTCCAGTTTTTCGACTAAATGATCGGGCGATATTAATTTCGGCCAGTCATCAATAAAATGATCTCTAATTTCTTGTGTTACTTTGCGTTTTATCTGATCTGCAATAATTATATCGCTTAATTTCTCAAAGGTATCAACTTTAACACCGCTTATCCATTCATTAAAGTAACTTTTTAACTCATATGCAAAGTTTTTCCACGTGCATCCACTATTCTTGCTATGTGTGAAAAATTTTTGGCGAAACTTTTCTGGCGTTAACTTGTATCGTTGCAGCAATATCTTTTTAACTTCTTTATAATCACTTGCTATTTCATCTGATTCTCTGGCGATTAATTGGGCAACATCATATGGTAGCAATCCTAGTAGATGACTCACCCACGTATTTTCAAGCGCATCTGCTTGTTTGGCTAAGCGTTCAAACATTGTTAAATACAAGCCTATATCACTTTCATCTGGATTAAATTTTTGCATCAAGTGGTGGAGTTCCAATTTTGGTTTCACTTGTACACTAGTACCATTTTGATTGGCGACAGGAATTGCAGCTCTACCTTCCATTTCGATACGTAATTTTTGGAGTTCAAATTCCATCTCATCCTTACGTTTACGTTCTTCCATTTCCTCTCGCCGTAATTTTTCTGCCATTTCTTCTTGGCGCTTTCTTTCAGCCAGTTCTTCTCTATCTTTTCGCTCATTAATTATCGTAGCTAACCATTCCTTGGCGCAGTTTTCGTCATACTCTTTACTTGCCAAAATCATTTTTTTCAGATCACTCATTTTGAGATCGTCATTAACTTGTTCACCTAACTCTTCGGCTAATACTTTTAAGTCACACTTCTTTGCTTTTCCAAACAGAGGCATGTTCAATTTCTTAATTAATTCAAAAACGAATTCGTATTTAAACGTACACTTGGAAAAAATAGAATTTATACTATTTTCTTATCGTAACTTATCTTCTCGTACTTATCTTATCATAAAATCTGAATTAGTTTATCCCGCTTCTGAATTGTTAGCTCAACACACTAACGTAAACGTATTAAAGACAAAACAAAACATTTATTTCTAACATAACGTACAGCGTTAACTTGAACTAATTCATACATATACCGTAACTTGAATTTTATACAACACACTACGTACTTTTCTTATTCTAATAATTTCTTATTCTTCAATACCATCGCTTATACGTTGCCACCAGTGAATTTGTGTTACACTCTCAATATAATCAATCGTGCTCGTGTCAAAAATGTGTGATAATAAAAGAAATATTAGCATTAAGAAATGTTTAGTGTCTACATGTGGAACCAAGTAACATTTACCATATAGTGTACAAATCTGATAATCGTGGACATTATTTCTTTAGTTAAATATTTTGGAAAATAACCTTTTCCTGTGCACCTGTTTCTTAAAGTATATAAAAAATGCATTGAATGGGGTGCCTTTTCTTTCATTCATAGCTTTAACATGGCTTTTATTAAAAAGATATAGGTATTTCTGTACTACAACCATTTTCCACGACCATGGGGGAAAATGGGGGTATCAATACTTGCATAAATAAAAATCACACCTTAGAAAAGTATTTTGATAACATTAAAAAAATAATGCTATGTAAGTCCAGTGTATGCAATATACGTTAACAATTTTACTAACATAAATTTAACAGCTTGATTTTAGGACCTTTTAAAAAAATGCATGATTTTCCCACTATTTTTCCCCACCTAACACTATCGTTCGTACGATTAGTAAGTACGATTAATAAGAAACTGATTTATTCAGAAAGATCGTAAAATGACCTATTTTCTTTATAGTATATCTTTAAAAAAATCACAATTTTAAATAGCGACAGAGTTAAATTTTGCCTCGATTTTTATAAAAAACAACTTGCAAATACAAGTTTTATACTATCATCAGTTGAAATTAAATCTATCTTTTCAAAAACCATTTAAGTCAAAACTTGTCAGGCGCCAATAAAAATTGAACAGCACACAAATATGTGGATATTTAAGAACTTGTTTGGGTTTATTACTGTCTTTATTCTCCAAAGTATGTAATCCTTTTGTTTTATTGACTTTGTTATAAAACTATATTAAAAAACTGTATCCGACTGCATTTGAAAAAAAACTAACTAAAAACATGATTTTTGTGGATTTAGAAATTACCAATTCAATTGGCTCCAAACTTACTACTCCAAGGTAAAGTGTCAGATACTGGTGCAACTAGCCTATACATATATTTGAGTTAATTTCCTGTTTTTGATTACTTTCAATTGATTCTTTCAACTGCTTTTCAAAAAGAGAGCACATAACTGTTTTAAGTATTACAATAAATAGTAAGGCACTTTTGTTTATTAGTTAGAGGGCTGTACTTTTTAATTAATAAAGGCATTTCTTAATGTATCTTGAAGTACACATATTGTCTCTAAAATTGTTTTAATAAGATTAGAACAAATTTCTAGATGTATGTTGTATTTCAAATATGTCTTATATGTTGTACAAACATGTGGTATTCTAAAATCAAACAATTTAAAACAGTTTTTAATCATTTATTAAACAAATGTGGTTCATTTTTATGTACAAAATTATTTTCGATGTCAATAAATCAGTATATTTAGTTTCGTCAATCGATTTTCGGTAGAGTGGAGCAAAAATAAAACAATTGTCAGAAGGGAGAAATCCCACTTAAATACAAGGGTGTTTCAAAATATCTGTCTCAATGTAGAAGTTGGTATATGGAACCGAGACGATTTAGAATTACACAGCAAAGTAATATTAAAATACTGTTTCCATATGCTGATTAATAATCCCTAAAAGGAAACTTAAATTACACATTTTAATTAATTATTTCACTATAAACGCGTTTTATTCTTCAAAAATTGCATCATTCAAAATAAAATACAATTTATAAGTATAGGTTTTAGTTCAGTATTTTATAAAAAGTAAAGTTAATTTTTAGAAAATAACTGTTTAAATCTTCGCTATCACTTTTAACACTTATTATGATTAGTAAGTGATTCACTACGATCAGTTTCTGTCATTCTGCATGATTACAAATTGTTTTCGCTCTTTCTAGCACTCTCTAAATTGTGCTAAGTTCTTCTGAAGCATCCTGTATACTGAATTCCTGCCAAAGGTTAAAATTTTTTCTTAAATTTTCGAAAAACTAGTTAAAACTGCCATGCACTTATGATTTTACAGATTCCATCTTGACCTCAAAACTTTAACTTTGATTATATCGAAGGATTTTTGTAAACAGTATTATTAGGTAATGCACAACTGAAACATTAGTATACTTTATCGTCTTTATCAATCAATCTCGAAAGCAATTGAATCTTAAATATTATTTTAAAAAATTGCTATAATAGCTTTTTCTTTCTGTGAATTAAAATTTTTTTTAATTCAAGCTTAGAACCCCCCCCCCCCAAAAAAAATGTAATTATGCCAACCGAAATATTTTATTATGTTTAAAAATATATCATCTGATGCAGGACATTTTTGCTTCATATTAATTTACAGTTTGTGGAGTAGTTCATTTATTTACACTGTACACTTTTTAAACATCGCAGAAATCATTTTTTAATAACTCAAGTAAATTAATTAAACATTTCATAGTCACAACATTCTGCAGTCCATTTAACTATCTATTTAAACTATTTAAATACTTAAAAAAGCTTTATTCCAGTACTTTATTTTCATTAATTAAATGTAATTGATAATTTACCGAATTCTGTTAAAATTTTAATTCGAATTCAAATCGTTTAAAAAGTGTTTTAAAATTTAAATATTAGAGCGTCTAATTTGTTTCCGTCGCTTTTTTTCATACTACTACTTGTCTGAGACTTCGGATAATATTAACGGTGTATTTTAAAAAAATATTTATTTTTGCCTCTATAAAAAAAAATTAAAAAATAATTCCTTTCAAAAATTGAATTTACTGATACTTTAAATTTTGTTGATATGTTTGTCATTTTTAAAAAATTATTACTTAAAAATATATAAAAAAAACCACTTAACTGATATTCCTTTTAATGTTTCTCTTAATGTTAATTTCCTTTTAAAAAAACAATAGTTCCGCTTAACTGTTCTGTATTTAAAGAAAAACTCCTTTAATTTGTGCAAATACATCTTTTTTTTAAACTATAACAAATTCTCAAGTGACATTATGCATCTACCACTTTGTTTTTGCAGCTTCGTACATATTCTCTTCTTTTTTCTTGCAAAAAACATATTATAGTGAATCTTAAATAGTTGCAATTCTAATTCTATACAATTTCGAATGTCTTTTATGAATATTATTTTCTTTTTCATCTTTTATTGGTGAATGATTTATTACTGGATATCTATTAATTAAATCCTCATCGAATCTGTAGAAAATCTGAGAAAAACATAAATACACAAATATATAGGCACTTCAAAAACTATACGAATATATGTGTAATTTCTCATCTTTATTAAAAATAAATATAAAGGTCGTTCTTTAAAATTACCAGAAATAAAAACCAGAATAAAAAGAAAAATCTTATTTTACTTTAATTTATTTTTCTCCCCCTAAAAAATAATAATTATTTGTAAAACAAAAGTGCCAAATTTCATTTATCTTTTATAAGTCCCATGAATGAATGTATAAGTACATTCACTCATAAAAGTATTTGAATATTTTCACGAGTGAATGTACTTACTTACGAGTCAACGAATTCATAGAAGAAAGCAGATACATTTATGACTCAGATCTCAAAAAAGTAGAGAAACTGTAAGAATTCATAACCACGGAAAATATAAAAACCACAAATAACGTAATTTCTGTTGAATTCTTCCGATGACTATCTATGTAGGACTTTAACACATATTGTATTCATACATAATATAATGAAGTATGTTCTAATAACTTAAATTTGTATTTAAAGATGTATTAGTACATTATCTGATAAACAAAACATAAAAATTCATTATGTCCACAACTGACATAAGATTGGGTGAGGGAGGTGCGAGAGATAAAGTAATTTAATTTCCCCTGCACTTTAACCCAAATTTAACTTGTTTACTCCTGTTGCTGCAATATGCAATACTGAGTCTCAGCAAAGCATTTTCATCCCAATCTATAGAAGCAAATCTTAGACATAGAAAAAGAATATTCATTGTTGTTTCTTTTCAATGATAGAAACAAACAAGTTAAGTTTATGCTCAAGAATTTCACAAAGTTTTTGAAGAACATTTGAACGATTTGGCCCTATGGGATAAGTATATATATATAAAGCAAACAAAAATACTTTATTTCTTTCTTCTAAAACATTCTTTATTCATTTCTGATATTTTTAATCAGGGAATTCTTTTTTTAAGAAACAAATTAATTCTACAATTGAGTCAAAAGTGAAAAAGAAATAAATTTAAATTTAAAAGACGCTATTTTTATGAATTGTAGGAAAAAAATGAAACAAAATGCTCAAAAAAATAAGATTACAGCTTACATATAATAGTAATATGATTACATGAAATAAATGAACAGAACAAAATAAAAATTCGTTTCGTAAAGAGGAAATGCTGAACTTTTATAATAGTTATAATCACGTATTCGTTGAACTACTATGTGAAAGGAGTTTGTTATAACCAGCCATCTTTTCCGTACATACAAAAATCTGTACACACTTATGTTTGCAACCTACAAATATTTGTTCAAAATTATTTCCTGCAAAATATTAATTAATTTTTAAAAAATATTAAATATTGAATTATGTAATATAATTCTATAAGATTAATCAAGTCCTCTCAACCACTTCTACAATTATTCAAGCATCTAAAAATATTGCGAAAAGAAGCATGAAAATAAATTTTGCGAATATAAATTTCAACTTTATTTTCATTTTCTTCCCCTTTTTTTATCATAATAGAAGAGAAATATTTTTCAAAAGAGTAAAATTTTCACAATCTATAAAGCTTGCCATTAATTGAATTAAACTATCGTCAGATACATTCTTCAAAAAAATAATTAAGGGATTTTTTTAAACAATTCGTGCCTCTTAATAAGTCATTTTTTTCCAGAATTTAAATAAACAAGTTGGTAAAACTTGCACATTCGTCTAAGAAGTTAGCATTATAAAATGATAGTTGATCACTGGAAATGCTATTTTAAGAAATAATTTATTTTAAATTTAAATTATTGTGCGTTCTTTTCTCTCTCTCTTTTTTTACAATTTATATTTGATTTTATTTATAGAATCATAAAAGTGTTATCAACCATAACAAAATACTCTAATGTGCTACACTGTTACTGTCTAAGAAGTAAACGTCATTTATATATTTACAATACTATTTTCAAATTCAATATATTAAACTAAAAAATAGAAAAAAGAACATAATTTTTTAAATGTAGTAAATGTACAAATATCCAGAGTATTACATTATGTTAAAAATTGTGGGTGTAGAAAAACAGCATCGTACAACTATTTAAATTCATACCAGAATCAATTTTACATTTATGAATTCGGTAAAAAATAATTTTACGATTTTACAGAATAAAAATACTCAGTTTATTAGTGCTCTCCTATAATGAAATAAAATTTAATATAAATTTTAACATTATAAATAGGAGAATCACTATTATTTCGATGAAAAACAAACAATAATTTATGACTTTAGTATTAAGTTGCGAAATAATTATCAATAATGTATTCCTACTTAGTTATGCACTTCAAATAACAACCATTTTCATATAAAATAATTATAAAGAAATACGTCATGTTGTAAACATTTTAAAAGTGATTTTATGAGTTAATAGCATTAAAAAAACAAGTATTGAAAGGACATTGTTAATCTGAATCCGAATCACTGCGGGATTGTAAATAAAACAATGTCTTATCATCAATACCAGCTTCTTTAAGAGTCATAGTTAGATCCTTAAAAATTCTTTTAGGTATGTCAGTTGTTACCAAAGACCATTTCTCCGACTCAGTCTCTTCTGCATCGTCCAACGCCATGTCACAAACACTTTGCAGAGTTTCTTTGCAATCAAACTGTCTTGACAGTCGGGAACCATTTGGTAATCGAACAGCAATATTCAAAAAAGGACCGTGAACATCTGGTTTCTCTTTTTCGATCGTAAAAGTGGCTGATCGAATTATTGGCCTCCTTGGCTTGCTGCAGGAATCCTCAGCGTCAGAATCACCTTGCTGGATATTCTCAGACTCATCTTCAAAATCCGAGTCGGTGTCGGAATTGTCAAGAGTCAAGGAAAACACTGGCTTGACAGCAGTCCCCTCTTTGTCTTCATGGAAGACATAATCATTATCGTTTACGTCAGGTGAATCTTCTTCGCTGCAGTCTATGTCCAATGGACCCATGAAGCACTGTCTTCTCACGGGAACTGGGCGTTCATCAAACAATCCCATCTTCTGTTTCTGAGATCCGATAGCAGGAAGAGGAGCATATCTAGACAAAGAACATCTTGGGGAACAATTGTCCCAAGCATGGACAGTATTTGGGCGATTGACAAGTTCTTCATCGTTAACTGGGGAATAGGATTTCTTTATGGGAGCTGTATGACGACGACCCGGACCGTCTCTCCAAAAGAAAGGAGAAGAATTACGTCTGCTACCAAAATCATCTAAGGATCCTTCGCCGCTATCAGTTGACAGCCTACTGCAAGATGAACGTTTGCTATCTTGAGTACTCGGGCGGCTTAGAGAAGAGGACAATGAAAGATCCTGAAAATCGTCTTCGATTTGTTTTGCTGCATAACTTCTTCTTTTTGATCTGCACGATGATGGCTTAGCGCTGTGCATTGCGATAGTCTTTAAAAAAAATTAGTTTTTAATTGTTATTCATTTTTGTTTTGCTATATGAGACAATATAGAAAGCTAAATATAATTTTGAAAAACTTTTCTTATATCAAAGGGAGAGAAAAGGCTGAAATTGATTATCGGTAGAGTTCATAAATTTATATTAATAACAAAATTATTATTTTGTTGTAATAATACTTAAATATTCAAATAAGTTTAATTATTTTTTGAAATATTAGTGTTACACGATTATACAAAAATTAAATGTTCTTTGCAAAGTAAACACCGCTAAAGCATTTATATGTTATAGTCGGAAATGTTAATCAAGAAAAAAAATAAGTAAAAACATATGCTTCAATAAAATGATATAAAATTTTAAACTACAAGATATTCTTTAGTTTAAATTTATTTATTTATTTTCCTAATAGTTCATTATAAACAACAGGATTTTGGAATATCTTAAGTAATAAAAATATTTTTAATAAGTTATGGCAGAGTTTCATTTTTGTTTTTTAATTCATTATTTCTGTACAGAAATTAGTTGATGAAAATTATAATTTAAAAACAGTTAAAATTTTATTCTTAAAAAATTAAAAATTCTAGAATTTCTTCAAGTGCACTAAAACTGATTCTCTAAAGATTTTTACTATAATTTGTTTTAAAAACATTTGCTTTATCTAAGCTTTTAATGGTAAAGATTTTAATAATAAAATTAAATAATTTTTCAGAAAGATTAGCAAAATATATATTTTCAGAAAAAATATGAATAAGACAACAGGACTAAATGTATAAATTAATATTTTTCGAAATTTCTTAAATGGAACTTCCTTAAAAATGAAATGTAATAAAAATATATAACTTTATCTCCTTAATAAACAGTGAGAAATTTAATTCCCTCGGTATTGCCTTTATGTAATTAAGTAACATTTAGAGAAATTTTCTTTTTATATCTTTATTTTAAAATTGGTTTATTTAGTTAATATTCATTCCTTGCTAAGCTTAAAATTAAATTTATCCAATGTTATGTCATCGTTTTCGAATCACTCATTTTTACAGGTTCTTCAAAACCTTTAAATATACTGTAAAATGTATATTATTTCATTAATAAGTATACAAAAACTGAAGTTTCTAAATTTGTTCTACGTATTAATTATATTACTAAAGTCGCTTAGCCAACATATTGTAAGTATTTTTACTATTTTAAGAATATTCTTTTTTCTAATTATAATTATTCACTTTAACATAAATATGTTTCTAATGGATTTTAAAATTAAAATTGCTTTATTTTGTTTAATAATCGTATAGTTGTGGAATTATTTAGTATAATTAGAATTTTATTTAAATGAAGCCATTTAAATCAAACTAAAACTGCAATGTAAAGCAAATGTAATTGGTTTAACTTGACAGCTCACAAGAATTCATGTATATACTCATAATAAACAATGTTCTCTATCGTCCTGCTGTATTGTAAACATTCAAAAGTTGTAATAGTTGGGTTCATCATTTTCGTATTTTTAATATAATAAATAATTCTTCATTATCTGAAACTTTCAAATTGTTTGTTTCGATGAAGCTTTGATTCCCACTGAAAAATTTTTGCTAGTTATTCTACATCAATTTTTTTCTGTATACATGCACTGCACTTTTAGCGAATGTATTCTCTTTACAATTATAGTATGACAGTAGCCCAATTTCAGCAGAACATTTTGCTTTGATGGATGATTTTATTTCGTATCAATTGATCTAAGTAAATTTATCATCCTGTATCACTAGGTAATCCTACGTACAGAGCATAATATTCCATTTTTTGCCTACTTCTGATTTATCGCATCACCTCCAACACACAAAAGTCAGCAATCTATTGAGAAGCGTCGATTTTCAAGCGTACAAACAAGCGTCTTCCACCAATCAATCTCAAATCTATCTCATCAAAGAAATCGCAGCCGCCTCACACAACTCAGCACGACTTCTCGACAACTTCCTGGTGTTCCGCAAGCTCACGAAACCCACGTCACTACACGCACTTTCAAAGCACCTGTTGGCAGGGGCATCCCTTACTCAAGACGGGGCTCAAAGACGACCAGACCGGCTGCATGCGTCTGTAAAGTCCAGTCTCTTGCGACAACTGCTGTTGCACGGCCGAATGTATGTGGGCCAACGCTCGAATTGATCGCCAGTGATAATGGAAACAGATCTGGTTGTCTTGGTTACACTTTCGGCGTTTCTTTCCAGTCGCACGTCACAGCTTTTGCTTTCTCCTCTCTCTTTTGTTTTTCTTTTTTTTTTTTTGATATTTTGTTAATGTATCTAACGGGCCGGTAAACGTTCTAAAAGGTATTTCGTTAATATTTACGTGTCACCTTGACAGAAGTGTCCATCCGGGCGTGCAAGTTCGGACAATCACGTCGTGACTAATAGATCGTGAAAATTTTGGAGGCCGAGAAGTGCAACTTTTATGTGTTATCTTGGACAGTATTTTTTTCTTATTTATAATGCTGAGTTTCAAAACAATTAACATGCGTTAGTTGCTGAGTTACATTCTTCATGAAGAAACACTTTGACTATTTACATAATTACTTACACCCTTAAAAGCATATGTACGAAAGAACTGATATGATTTGAGGGTAATGTATTCCACTATTTTTTGGCTACTTAACCCTTTAACGCGCTGTATCCCGCTCTGAGAACACCAAACTCTGACTTTTTGACTATTGCCAGTCACGAAGAATAAATTTGATTTCTATAAAAATAGTTGCGGGTGGCATAGCTCCACGAGAATCCTTTACTTTTTAGCACGTCATTTCCCGTAAAAAAATAGTCACGATTATTTTTAACAGCACTGACATCTGCTGAAAAATGGAAGAATGCGAAAACAGTTTGATAGATTGCCCAATGCTGAAAAAAGGTCAGCCGTTGCCATCGCTCGACTTAACTACCAGCAAGATGGCGGATGATCGAAACGTTCATCGCGTGCCACAGATCTAGAGACCCTTTTTGACGCAGCTGGCTGTGACCGCACACAGCCAGCGGCATCAAAAAAGGGTCTCTAGATCTGTGGCACGCGATGAACGTTTCGATCGTCCGCCATCTTGCTGGTAGTTAAGTCGAGCGATGGCAACGGCTGCCCTTTTTTCAGCATTGGGAAAGGGTTGCGCCTCAAAGGGTTAAATAAAATGATTACTTATTTTTAAGTAGTAAGACCATTTTTTGATAGCTTAAATAATAATAAGCTGTAAAACCACTCATTATAATACCACTTATTGACTGCTTAAATAATCACTTATACATCAAGAGCGAAAACTACCGCTCCTTACTGACTATTTAAATAATTATTTAACGTTTTCTAAGCCAGTAGGAAGTACTTACCACCAAATTGACCTGCTTTGTACAGCCTGTGATACGCCATTTTATCACATCTTAGTACTGTGCACATCCATTAAACTCCAGAAACAAATAATTACATACGCCTTGGCCATACAATGGGATATTAATAATAATGAACGCAGGACGACATCAGTATATCGTCTTTTCTTGCGCAGACACTTTCTCCATTTGATTTTTTCTCTTTTTTTTCGTCTTAGTAGTTTTTACACACCAAATTTATATATATCGTAAGTTTCAGATGAAGAAGTACAAAAAAAAAATATAAAAGACTCCGAGGTCTGCAGTAAGAAAACTTCCCACAAAGAAGGTGGTGCTTAAAACAAAACTAATTTTACCCAACACACTCAATGATTTTATTTTTAAAGCTCTCCAATAAAACTGAAAAGTCCATTATTTCACTTTTTCTGTCTGTCCGTGCTCTAATTTTCCTAAAAATGCAAACATGACTTAAAAATTTTTATATGTTTTTGCAATGTACTGCATCATGGACCCTATTGAAAATAAATTTGGTTGAGTGAACACATTTTTTTTTTCTTTTTCCACTTAAAGTAATTCCTATATATGCCACTCAATGGCCAAGCATTATTTACAGTGTACTTTAAGAAAATAAATCTGTTACAAATAAAGGAAGTGCAACTTAGTTTCATAAAATAATTCTGTCTACCTAATGGAGTGCACGTAGCATTTATAGTTCTTTTACAGGTTCATAGAAAAGAATTCCAATATCTCACTGTTTACGGAATTTTAGAAAGATTAATCCACTTCAAGTGCAATAAAATAAGTGCATATAACAGATTTTCATGTCAGTCAGCTTATTTTCCATCTAAAACGATGCACAACATTTGTAGCTTTTAAAAGATCTCACAAAACTTACCTGAGTAGTAATACAGATTTTTGTAATTTTATTCAAAATTTGGCGAAAATATCGCCAAGTAGAGAGCCTATTTACGATACCTCGCCGAAAATTCGATGGTAGAAATGTTTCCAAAATTTTATTTGCGTAACGCATGTAGCAAGCTAAATTTTGACTATTTTTCCGTGAGACTATTTATTAATTTTAGAGAATAAACCATAATAATAGTAGATGCAAGTACGTAACAATAGATTATGCTGAGTTTACGGTGATAGATAAAAAATGCCTTAGTGATGCTGACCTTGAATGTTCGTTTTGCAGATTTATACAGTGAAGCACTGTTTATACATTTTTCAAGGGACAAGGGGGGGGGGGCAAACCTATAAATGTGAAAAACGTATAAACGAAATTCTCAAAAGTACGTGCATTTTCGAATAACAAACAATAAAAAGCCAGCTTTAAATAAAAATACTGCATCTTATATTACTGCATGAAAATAAAATACACAATAGGTATGTATTACTTTTATTCTGAATTAATGTACAGCTAGTACTTGCATTCATATGCGTTCCGTATGTACAAAATATTTTGTAATTTACCGCTGTATGGCTCTGTGGGAATCCACAGAAAACAGTTCATTGTACATAGTTAAAAGTGCCTGTTTAACATTATCATTTAAATCGCCGGATGTTAGATATTCTTGCATAAAACTAAAACCTGTCAAAGCTTGTTGAAAATTTGCATCACACAGTTTCTCGCCTCTCCATTTCTAAAAAAAAAAAAAATGAAGTTTTCGAATTCAGAAAACTGTATAAATGAAGTTATTTAACACTAAAATCCAATGGGTTCTGCCGGTACCATTCAGAAAAACGTATAAATGGTGCTTCACTGTATGTCCTAAATGTTTTGACGTAACTGAGCGATCGAGTCCTCTGCTTGCATTTCCCCAATCATTGCTTTGCGATTTTAGTGGAAACATGCGAACCCTTCTGGCTTCGGTTCCCATACCGTGCAACTTGCAGTTTTTCAATTAATGTTCATTAATTAATCAATGCATTTTTGTTTCATGCAAATCGATTAATGAGAGCGAGAATTTAAAATTCTCATTGACAACAGTACGATTTGGCGATATGTCATCAAATATAGGCTGGTTCAGTTATAGAAAATTTCATCCCAAATTTGGAAATACTTCGCCCAAAGTCGCCAAGTGTGGATATACTTGGTGCTATTTATAGGGATGCATGCATATGACATCGAATGTCGGGCCATTGGCAAATATTTCATACTAAGATTTTTTTTAAAGACTACTTTTTAAGGGTCAGATGGTTAATCACCGAATCAACATGAATACTCAATTATTACTAAATACTTACTTTTTAAATCGCTTTTTTGTATGAAACAGAGAGTATATTCCCATAATTTCACTGTCTGTAAACAGAGCTCCCTATTGGCCACTTTTGATCTTTCCTTTAGAAACGGAACTTGATTTTGGAGTTGATATGCGATGCAATACAATGTTCTCAGTTCAAAGCATCAGATAAAAAACTATTTTGTTCACAAAATAATTAACTTATACCAACACGAAAAGGAAAAATGTAAGTGCCACATGAGCATGATCTATTATGTTGCAATGGAAGGCCCATATACAGAAAATTATTATGTCAGAAATCTAAGGTATATTACGCAGCAATAGCACGCAGAAATTTCGTATAAATCTATCCTTATTTATGGCAGTTAGGGCACGGACAGACACACAAATCAAAGTCATAAACAGTGTTAAAGATAGGATATTAAAATATTTTTGCACAGTTGCTATTTTCTGTTAGTAAACCCAAAGCTTATTCTTCTTCAGTTGATTTTACTTGTAATTACTTATAGGCGATTTTAATATTCTCTTCACTTTTCAAGTGCACTTAAGTTAATGGAAAAAAGAAAAAAAAATAGTGTGTCCACCCAAGCAAATTACACGCCTCATTTATTTCGTGTTTCTTGCGTCTTGTACTTTTTCGCGTGATAATGTTCCAGGATTCATTTTTTCCCTCCATTTTCCGGAGTTGATGTCGTTAATTTATTTTTCAAGGTTATAATTTTCGGGAGATTTCAAGGTTAGAGTTTTGCCAGATATAATACAATTTACGCTGGTTGCTTTTCCTTGAAAATTAACACCTTACTTCATTAACGTAAATATGTTGTTTACACCATTGAGAAAACGATCCAATAGAAGATTAATAAATAAATGGAATGCTGAAACTTCGAAAATACATTCATTCTTTACTTATGAGGACGCAATCAGTTGATATCAATGAAAACACTAGACTTCAAATCAGTCTAAAATTTATCTTTATTGGTATGCTTTTAATTATTAAATGAAAACTTAACACCCATTTTGTTCGCAAACTTTTACCTATAGAAAATGCTCCATTCGCACACAGATAAAAAAAATAAAAATACCGCTCACATTTAGAACGAATAGATGGCTATTTTCTATGTCTCAAAACTAGAAGAACAGATCGTAGAATTATGCGTGTATAGACACAACTGGAATAGACGAAATGGTTAAGAATTTCTAGTCCGTAGTATTCTAGCTAATCACAGAAGAACGACTAGTTATTATTCGATTATTGTTCGATTTTGGGAGCACTAGAATTACCCTCTGTGAGTTTACCCGCTACTGTACGCAGCAACTGCAGATATTTTCATCTGGATACAAGTACCTGATTATGGAAGACAGATCTAAAAATTGGATAAGTGCCTTCAGAAGTCTGTCGTCATATGATGCAGTATTTATAGGGATTACATAGACCCATAAATTTTAGTTTCACCAATTATCTTCTAGATGTCAGCTGCATATTTTTTTCGAGCACAGAATTTCTACCTATTTCAATAAAATTACCTATAGTTGCTAAAAATACCCTGCAAATCTGATTTGAGCATCTTATTTTTAATCGCTTATCATTTGGGTGCGTAAAATGAACGAAAAAGTGGAAATATACTATAATTAAGAAATGTTTTGAGATTATAGTCTTTTAAACAACCATTAAAAAATACTATTGCTCAAATTCTTAAAAGCATATTCAAAATATTTTATTGCATGTTTTAAAACAGCTTTTTGTTCAAATTATTTTAAAATAAAAAAATTAATGCGCGTGGAATACTTTTTTAATTCACTTTTTTAATTAAAAGTTGATGTAGAATTTTGAAAGTTGCAAATTAACTTGTTCAACATAGCAGCACATGCACATGAAATTTCATCTTCATGGGGCAATTATAGCAAAAGGAGACTTTCAAAATCCACATATTCAACCCTTTTTAAGGGGTTAAATGCTAGAATATTTTTATTACTAATTTTGACTGATCCACCTCGTCCCTGTAAGGGTAATTAAACACAGTGGCCAAATGACTAGGCACCTACCACTTTTTATGATTATTTTTTTTTCTCTTAAACTTTAAGTTTAGTTCACTAATATCTCCCAAAAATTAAATGTAAATGCAAATGAATCTAATATTCAAATTTAAGATTGATAAAACGATGCAAAAATTAGTTGTTTTTTGTTTGGCAGATGCCATCAACGAAAGCAATCAGTACGTTTAAAAGAGAGCAGATGGCTTCTACGCGACAAAATGGCGTAAAAATTTTCTGCATTTCAAATTGACTAAAAATATGAAATATGAGCGTAATACGAATATATAAAGGATTTTTAACTGAAGGTTGCACAAAAGCTTCAACATTACGAAGGCATAGACGCAAGAAAATGGCCAAACATGATGAAAGAAAATTGAAACGGATTGTGAAGAAAAATAGGGAAAATTGACAACTCTAGAAATTACCAAATTCCATTTGAACCCAAAAACAAAGACGATTAAATAATGTATGTGAAGTAAAAGGACCAAATATTAAATAAAGCGACAAGTTATTTGGCCAGCATATTTACTAAAAGAATTATTGTTTTCACTTTTAAGGGCGTTCTTTACTTTATAAATATAAATATATCTGCGTTGGCTGATAAAACAATGCCTTGTTCATCAAAGAGTTAAGTAACAAATACCTATTACCGAGTTATGGGGCTTTTGTACCGTTTCCAAAAGAGTAAAATCATGTGAGAGACTTAAGAGCTTCCACAAGTTGTACTATGCACTTATATAAACGGTAACTTACATTTCTGAAACATATGGAGCCCCTAAAAATATCTTAATATGACTTATTTTACTTTATTTATTTGTAATATTATGAGTATATTTTACTAAGTGCTTTGATTTTTCCGTTTTCATTATCACTGCAGAAAAAAAGGTTTTTAACAAAATTTAGTTGGCGCTATTTTAATCGTACAATTTTGTTCGATAAACAAAATTTTCGTCTATATTTTGCTGGTGTAAAGGAATTTAACAAAATTTCTGGCTGTGGAAAACATATTTATATTGGCCAAGCAATTCATACGAACTCGTTATTCAATTTAAAACAAATGTTTTTGGCACAGATACACGTTTCAGTTTAAAAACTTCGAAATACGTTTAAAAAATTCATTCAAACGATACTGATTTGCGCGTACTGCCTTTACTATATGCCTTTACTATAAAGGCAGTTGTCTGTAAACTTATAAATTTGATTACAATTCAAAAACGGAGTTCAAACTTTGACATTTTAGTTTGATATCTTATATTTAACATATTTATTATTTCACTGCATCTTAACTCTGTATGCAGAAAAAGTAGTTTTACAGGCAAGGAAATTTTATGAAGCATCTTGACATCAGTAATTATTATTTCACTGCATCATAATTCTTTATGCAGAAAAAGAAGTTTTACAGGCAAGGAAATTTCATAAAGCCTCTTGGCATCTTCAAAATATATAGAGATCCAGAATCCAAAGTACAATCACTTCAAATTTAATGATTAATTGAAACAATATTTTTATTAATTGATTAAACAATATTGTTGTTACAATATTTTTATTAATTGATTAAATAATATTGCTGTTACAATATTTTTATTAATTGGTTAAACAATATTGTTCTTACAGTATTTTTATTAATTGTTTAAAACAGTATCGTTGTTAATGTTCTGCTAACGGTTTAATCAGCACGTGAAGCGAAACGTTGGATCTTGGCGTGTTTTCAGATGTTAGTGGTTGCCAAATTGTGCATTGATTGGCCTTTTTCTACCATCTGAAAGTCACTGACTTTTGCTCCTGACTTTTTTCTAAGTAGGTACTGCAGTCTCCCCTCCCTTCACCACAAAAAATGTATCGTTTTCTAGACTGATAACAAAGCAGTTGCTGGTTAGAAAGTCTCCGTCCTTTAGAGAAGCTTTCCTAGTCTATTAGTGGGCATCTACGCAATGTTGTACTTATCGTGGAACTGCAATGTGCCTAGTTATTTCATTTGTAAGGCTTAAAAATCAAATTCACACTCCACTAATTAGATAACCGTCGACTCCTGTATCATAGGCCCCCCAACAGCCATCACATGAATAACATTAATTTTTGTATTTAATCATTTGAAAATGACATGTTACATTAACTGTTACAATAAATATTACAAGTTTCAGGTGTTGGGAAGGAGGTTTGAAATAGCACTTTTCACTTGTTTCTCACATTTTTGTATTTTACAATGAATATAAGTAAATCCACCGAAAAATAATCTCTAAAGGAAGATGCCCTGACTGACTGACATACGATCATCACCCAGCCAAATCTACCGGAGGTACAGACATGAAATTTTAGGAGCTTATAGGTTCTGTGCCCAAGGCGTCATTTAAGAAGCGATTTTTAAATATTCGAACCCAGACGGGGATGGCAACCCAAAACGTTCTTTTCATGTTTTCCTTCATATCTCAGGGGAGAAAAGAGATAATCGTAAAATTCTTGCCTTAAAATGTAACTAATACAAATGCCTAAACATCAATTTCAGGGTTTTTTGAAATTCACACCCAAACAGGGATAAGGGGGCCAAAACGTTCTTTAACGTTCTTTTCACATTTCCCTTCATATTTCAGAGAAAAAAAAGATAGCCGTTAAACTCTTACTTCAAAGAGTAACTAATAGAAATACCTAAAAGTCACTTTCAGGGTTTTTTAGAATTTTCATCCAAACAGGGTTAAGGGGCCAAAACGTTCTTTTCACATTTTCCTTTGTATCTCAGAAGAAAAAAGAGATGCCGCAAAATTTTTGCTTCAAAATGTAACTAACGGAAATTCCTAAATATCAGTTTCAGGATTTTTAGAATTCGCACCCAAACGAGGTTAAGGGGCCAAAATGTTCTTAAACGTTCTTTTTACATTTCCTTTTATATCTCATAAGCAAAATGAAATAGGAGCAAAATTATTGCTTTAAAATGTAACTAAATTAAATACCTAAAATTCATTTTCACGTTATTTTTAGAATTTTCACCGAAACGAGGGGCAAGGGGCCAAAACGTTCTTTTCACATTTTCCTTCGTATCACAGAGGAGATGCCGCAAAATTCTTGCTTTAAAATGGAACTAACGGAAATAGCCAGAATTCGCACCCGAACGGGGGTAAGGGGCCAAAACGTTCTTTTACGTAATTTTCACATTTACTTCTATATCTCAGAAATAAAAAGAGACAGTAGCAAAATTCTTACTTTAAAGTGTAACTGACTAAAATACCTAAAAATAATTTTCATGATTCTTTAGAATTCGTACCCAAGCGGGGGTAAAGTATCAAAATGTTTTTAACATTCTTTTCACATTTTCATTTATATCTGCAGCTCAGAAGAAAAAAAAGATAGCCTCAAAATTCTTGCTTTAAAATGTAAATAACAGAAATACCTAAAAATAATTTTCAGGGTTTGTTAGAATTCGCACCCAAACGGGGGTAAGGGACCAAAATGTTTTTTGACGTTCTTTGCATATTTCCCTTCATATATCAGAAGAAAAAGACATAGCCTAAAATTCGCCTTACAGAATTTTTTCCAGAATTTCCAGAATTTTTTAGAATTCGCATCAAAACGGAATAAAGGGGCCGAAACGTTGTTTTCAAATTTTCCATCGTAGCTCGAAAGGAAAAGGAGATAGGCATAAAATTCTTCCTTTAAAATTTAGCGAACACGAATACCTAAAGTCATTTTCAGGGTTTTTTAGTATTCGTGTATAAACTGGTGTAAGGGACCAAAAAGTTGTTTTCATATTTGTCTTCATATTTCGAACAAAAATTAAGACAATCTTAAAAATCGTGCATTAAAATGTAGAGATCACAAATTCATAAACATCCTTTTCAAGATTTTTCAACCTCAAAAAGAGGTAGTTGATAAAAAAAAATGTGTTTTAGCTCTTGAGTGCTGTTAATTTCAGACAAAATTTTTGTCTACCTGGTGGAAGAGCGAATGATTTTTAAGGGTTGCCAGATTAAAAGTGAAAAGTCGCGAAGGTTTGCCACTTTTTGGTGATTTCTCGCCAAATTTGGCATTAAAAAAATTAAGTTCCCAAAATTGGAACCAGCTTAGCTATATCTTCCACGTTTGTCGAGAAATTGCCTAACCCTACTGTTTATTTAACTGAAAATTAAAACATTTTTAGTAGGCGATTTTAATATAGATTTCGATTTTGAAGAAGTGTTTTATGGAACAAGAAAGCCAAATTCGACACACTCGCGGATTATGATGCGCATTCCAAGCAGTATCTAGGAAGATCAAATATAGATAGAATATGCCTAACGAATACTGTAAAACAGTTTTTAAGGCGATTCAATCTAAAAGTATGTTTAATATTTATTTGTTTATTTTCCATTTGTAGTTTTTGGTTTAACAATATCCAGTCCGTGCGAAGAACGGGTACTTAAGCTAGTAATATATAAAACACGTGCAAGCATTACTCACTTTAGGAGCAAAATATCATTGCATTTTATTGATAAATATTTCATTTAAAAAATTGGAACAGCTTTCATATAATGCCTTTTTGGTGTTGTTCTGGCTTGACGACAAATTAATCTCCTTGTTTAATCTAATATACTAATTCTATTTTTGGACAGGGATATATAAGTTTGTGCTGCATAGTTATAGGATTTATTATTCACTAGCCTTTCAGTTGATATATTTACTTCATGAGGTGGGCTCTGCCACACCCCTCCCCCTCTTCAGCTCTCAGCTTTTTTTACTTTAATGTAAATATAGTTGTGCTAAAAACAAGTTCTTAAAGCAATTATTAAACATTATAACAAATCTAAAATTACACAGCGCTAAATATATTAATAAGAAGATGAAGAAAACATTAAAATAAAATTGAAATTTCACGTCAAAACAAAAGATTAACAATCGCTAGTCATTGCCATACCATGTCATTTATCACGCCAAAAGAAACTTACCCAAAAAGGGATGATACCAAAGCTGTATAAAAATGTATGATAGTTAAAACACAAATAGAGACTTAGATTCCTAAGAAATGTGAATTGAAATAGTATGACATGCAAATTAGTTCGTGAGTGTGACAGATAAAGGAAGAAGGAACAGCGAGCTACTAATTTCCTCTAATACAATCACATCACGCGAATCAAGAATGCATATCACAGGGATCCCTTGTAAATGCAAATGCCTGATCACATTTTCAGCACAAATTAATAATCTTCCCAGTAGAAAGTAGTTTTTTTTCTTCCTATGCCTCTCGCAAAAACGAAATACTACGATTCAAACTTAACACATTTCAATAAATTCGCATGCATATGCTGCTCCGAAAAATTGAAGAAAGACAGGAAAATTCAAATGTGGTCATTAGGTGAAGATTCGTGAAATGCTGGTTTGAATCTTATTTTAAAATTGTAAGTCAGAAGTTTTTGTAAACCGGAATGAAAAGTCGCAGATGTATAATATGACTGAATATATTAGTACAGATTACATTTTAAAGACAGACAAAGAACAAAAATGTTAAACTCAAAAGTTAAATGTTCGACTGTCCAAATTTTATTTAATTTGAAAGAAATCTATTGTATGTACTCATATTTAGTTTTATTTTATATTAATAGTCATAAACGTAGCGTGACCTAACATTTGATTTGGAAACCTAACATATTAAATTGTAAAAATTGCTTTAGATGTAGCAAAATTGCTTCAGATTAAAAAGTATAGGATTTTAAAATAAATGTTCTTCTAAACAAGGTTGATATATAACATGCCATGACGCTAGTTCTATATAAATGGTATACGTTCCATTTTTTTTTCGTTATTTTTGCATATTATTATTAAAAAGTATCTCAGAAATACTGCTATTTCATGCTCCATTTTAGAGAGGTTTCACTATATGTATGTTGTTCTGCACCCCCATCCCCTTATAAGTTTGATTTGAAAGAGCTAATTCAGTTGTTGTGCAAAAAAAAGGCACACAAATCATCACAGCTAAAATTTTTATAGTCCATAAAAGCTTATTTTAATGTTTTAGCTTTACAATTGTCGGTCTTTCGTCACTATCTGGCTCAAAAATCCTCTAGTCTGTTTTGCCGATGAAGCAGAATCAGAGTAAACTTTCATCAGAATGGCTATTGACTGCTGCCTGGGAGTCCTCGAAATTACTCGTCGCGAGATTAGGATCCGAACAATTAGAATATGAACTATACGCACGAAGCTGATTCTGCGAAAAATCGCCCTTTTCTTCTATCCAAGAACAATGGCTGATTTGTTTCATGTTGGCTCTGCGAGTAACGTCGGGCTCCAACATCCATGATATTATTTTCTGAAATAAGAGAGAAACAGAGTTATTTTATTAGCAGATTCCATTTTTTTTAAAAACGAACTGTGTAAAATAAATTGCATGCGTATATAGTTTTTAACTCTTTTCAACGAACACTTGTGAAAAAATGTTACGATACCCTATTTTTGGTTTAACCCTTTCACGCGCAGTGTTACCGCTCTGGGAACACCAACTCTGACGTTTTCACTGTTGCCAGTCGCGGAGAATAGATTTGATTTCTATAAAAATAATAATAAACTACTAATAATAATGCTTTTCACACTGCACGAAATTTTTTCGTTGCCCATTATTTCTATCCAAGATCAACTCTTTGGGGACTGGAGATCGCATGAGAGAATTCCAATACAGGAGGGTCTCTGGTCACTCATTGTTAAAATGAGAAGTTCATTTATTTTAACTATTAGAACAAATAGTAGGATTATAGAAGTTTGTGAAATAATACTTTTTGTAAAAACGGGTACATTTTATTTACAGCTATTTTTCTTCATTAAACAAAACCATTTTTATAGATTAGACTCTAAGGACAGTAAACAAATAAAAAAGTAGGTGTTTTACTTTCTTTATAACTTGTTTACTTCTTCAGTAAACAGAAATATGACGGCAGAGATAGCTTTTCTGTGCCCTTCGTTACTTCCCGCTTGAGGATTTTTCTTGCGGGAGAAATGTTATCCCAATTAACGCATTCAATTGCCTACTGAGTCATATTTTATCGGTGTACCATCTGTTGATGGGCTGCATCACAGTAAAACAGCATATTTTATGTTATCACGTATAATAGCGTTTTAATTATACAGATTTCAACTGTTATAAACAAAAGCTAACTCTTGCAGGCTCAAAACATTTATATTCGTTAAAAAAAAAAAACTATAAATCATGTTATCATGTTTCGATTATGAACAATTCAAAACAGATAACATCACATCATACTTATAAAAGGTGGGACTCGATTGAAAATGCCAAATCCAATACAGCCTGATTATAAGCCCACAACATATGGCGAGCGAAGTTGCATGTTAAATTTGTAGGGACGTACTGTTTGACTACCGATTAGATAACAACCTAAACATCCACCTTAGAGGTAAAAAGGGCACGACCATTAGTTTTTGGGGTAGCAGTCGGATGTGCGCATGCCGTTAAATTTTTCAGATGCAATTTTCAAGAAATAAAGACTTGTTAACTGCAATGATATTTTTTTAACTTATAATGAATCAGTTTTTGCATTAAAAATAATCCAAACGAGATTGATGATTTGTAATACTTAATAATAAAAAATAACACGTTGATTCACTCCGATCGCTCCCCCCCCCTCCTCGACCGTTTAATTTGGATCCCCCCTTACTGGCAGTTTGCCAATATTTTACGCAAAACGCAGTCAGACAGTATGTCCTTTCGCTGCGTCAGCTCATATGTAGAAAAGCAGAGCGGATGTTAGGATGTGTCCTCTTTTTCCGGTAATCTTCTAAACAGTTAGTCTCCACTTTCTTAAGGTCCTCCGAGCCTAACGTTAAGAATTTAAAAACATTTCTCTTTAACTAATCTGCCTGTCTTCGGCTGTGAGATTTATTACCGTTTTCAGAATTTAATTATGCACCTGCACAAAGTATCAGAATTCATTTACTCCAAAAGTAACATTTAAAATTAAATGCTTTAAAGTAATGGCCTTGTTTTACAGCTTTAATGGTTCATGCTAAGAGATTTAACAGTCGACAAATGATGTCACGTCGTTCGCTGTTATGAGATCCATGTGAATACTGTTGAAATAGTAGTACATTTTCAGCTGTTAACACTCCGAAAAATATAATGTTGAAAATTATTAATAGTAATTTTTGCTTGGAAGGGAGAATAAGTTTCTTTCGGGCTTAGTAAAGCCATAAAAATAATTGCATTAGCTATTCAGTTCCGTTGAAGGCCTAAATATGGCTCAGCATTAGTAGATTAATAATCGTTTTAAAAAGCTAGTCTTAATATATATGTTTCTATTATATGACGATGATGATTTCTTTTGAAATAAGTTTTGGCAGCCCACCAAACGTCAGTTACCAGCAGTAGGAAGCTCTAATTTATGGTTTACTTTAATATCTATTCATAGCTAATTTATTACGTACGTTTTGTATAGTGTCTAGGTTAAAGTTAAGGAATATTATGTTACATACATATATATATATATATATATATATATATATATATATATATACTTTTCAAATCTAAAGTTAGTGACTTATCCCTGTGGAAACGTAAATGTTTCTACTGGAGAAAACTCCTTCGTCTCTTTAATTAGTAACTCTTTTAAAAAATGCAAATCGAATTTTTTTAATTAATTCTTGTAAAATACATGCAAGGGGTGGTATGGGGATTCAAAATGGGTCAGAGGCACATATAAATGTGGGGTCAGAAACGTCGTTTTCATGTAGCAGTCAATAATAAATTTGAAATAATAGTTAGCTTTCCGACCATGGTTCGTCAAAAACCAACGAATTTTTCACATGAAGTACTTGATTATTAAAGTAGTGATTACTTGTTGATTATTAAAGTGATTATTAACAGGTGGGTAAATGAAAGCATTTCCGTCCCCACATAAATATGTGAATCTGAACAGTTCCGGTTCCCGCTTCCATCCGTTGCATGTTTTAGATGTTGAGTTATGAATAGCCCTGTACATATTTATTGCTTCGAAAAAGTAACCTTTGGAACCGGATAGAGTTTTAAACTGAATACGTGTAACACTGTTTTACGTTTTGACTCCCACTTATACATGTGTGATCTGCTTTGTCCGATTGCGAATCCCTTTTGATTCGTTTTTAAAACTTTAACGTGCAGTGTTCCCGCTCTGGGAACATCAAACTCTGACGTTTTGACTGTTGCCAGTCACGTAGAATAGATTGAATTTCTGTAAAAATAGTTGCGGGTGGCATAGCTCCACGTCCTTTACTTTTTTAGCACGTCATTTCCCGTCAAAAAATTGTCACGATTATTCTTAACATCACTGGCATCTGCTGAGAAATGGAAGAATGCGAGAACACCTGGATAGATTGCCCAATGCTGAAAAAAGGGCAGCCGTTGCCATCGCTCGACTTAACTACCAGCAAGGTGGCGGACGATCGAAACGTTCATCGCGTGCCACAGCTCTAGAGAGCACACAGCGCAGCTGGCTGTGCTCACGCACAGCCAGCTGCGTCAATAAAAGGGTCTCTAGATCTGTGGCACGCGATGAACGTTTCGATCGTCCGCTATCTTGCTGGTAGTTAAGTTGAGCGATGGCAACGTCTGCCCTTTTTTCGGCATTGGGAAAGGGTTGCGCCTCAAAGGGTTAAAAAAGTTGCTCAGACTCACTTTCACTTTTTTGGGGACATGGAATGTCGACGGGTATTTGAACTTCTTATTGATCTGGCAGGCCACCATTTTCCTCACATTGGTGTCGTCGAAGGGCATCGTACCCGTCATCATGATGAAGAGAATGCACCCCAAACTCCACACGTCGTACATCATGGGGTTGTAAGGCATGCCCCGGAGAACTTCCGGGGCTGCGTAGGCGGTACTTCCGCAGTACGTTTCACTCAGCTCTCTGCGACCTGTCCGGTCCACTATCGATTTAAAAGAAAAAAAGAGTTAATATAAATCAATAAGATATGGCTATTAAAAAGTAAGATGCAATTGGGTTGCCAGATAGCGTAGTGAGAAAAGAAAATGTTGAAAGTGACCAAGGTTTGCAATGTTTGATGATTTATCGCCAAGTTTGGCACCAAAAGAAAGAAGTCCCCATAACTGAACCTAGTTTGACGATATCTTCCTTATTCGGCGAGAAACTGAGAAACTTTACTGTTTATTACAAAGGGGATGTTTAGTTAGAATATGCATGACAAAGGTTGTAAGACAGTTTTAGTAGACGACGATTTTAATGTAGATTTCATGCCATAGAAGTGTTTAATGGAACATGAAAAACAAATACGGTGCACTCATGAATTTTGATACACTTTCCAAATATTTATAAAAGTGAAGTATGGTAAGAATATGCCCGATTGTTAAGTAGTTTGAGAAGAAAGTTTTAATGTAGATTTCAACTCTAAGAAATGCTTTTTGGAACAAGAAAGAAAAATACGGAACACTCATGAATAAATATACACTTTCCAACTTAAAGGAATAAGGAAGAAAAATAATGATGATGCATGGATTATGATACGCTCATAATACACAGCACTTTACTGCGCATTTAAAATATGTATTTCAGATTTTTAGCACTAGAGTGCTATTTCATTAACTTTTTCTTTTTTAACCTTTTTTTCCTACTCTATCCAATTCTCTTTCCCTCCACTATACAGAATTATTTTTCGTATTGCGTTCATTTCTAGTACAAATGTAAAGGTTTTCGGGAGATACTTCGGTTCCTTAACGATTAAATATCTATAAATGCTACAGCCCACAAGGAACGCAACTTTGTTTTTTCTCTCCAGTCCTTAACCTTAGCTAATCGCTTTCTTGCCTCTGTGCAGCCTGGTAATTTCACTCCAGGTGAAAGATGGAACCTTTGTACTATCCGAGACGCATGTAAATTCCTCTATCTGAATTACGTGTACTTACACAATGTTATTGATTTTTAATTTCTTCTTAACACCATCTTTCTTGAGCGTTTTTTTTTTGTTATCTTGTTAATATGTACACACTCATCGGACACAAATCTTCTTTTTCCAATTTTTCCATTTAAATTATTAGATTGAAGAGTTATTAATTTCCTAAGCCTCAGATTGTACAACAACCAATACGCAGTTGCTGGAGCCTGACATGTAATTGTACAGGTAGGATTGCTTAACATTGAGCAATGCCCAGGTTTATCGTCTGTCTCACAATCCTTACAGGAGCTCATCATTTAATACAACGTGTCAAACTACATATTTTCTCCTCTTGCTACACAGCAGAAACAAATTGATTTTACACTCTTTTCCCGTATATCACGAATTTCGAAGCATCGCTTTGATAAATGAAGGAATAGTTGATCAATAGTCTGAAAACGCACAGTTTCTCTTCCCAAAACGCTTATTTTTAGATTATCAATAGTTCAGTCGTACTGTCGCCTTTCGATGCAGTTAGGGTTATTGTTATTACAACCCATAATGTGGTATGTATACACTGGTGTATAAAGTTAAGTTTTCAAACATAGAAAAATGAGACTTTTTGACCAAAAAAAAAAAAAAAAAAAATGGGAGAATTTCAAATATGTATTGAGAAATTTGCTCTACTGGATGCCTCATGCAAGGCAGAAGATTGTAGCAAAAATACTTGCACAGAATTTTAACGCAAGCTGATATGCAAATGAGACCACCATTGATCAAAATATTAGGTTGTAACGAAAGTTTCCCGCCACCGTAAACATCGTCAGCCCACAGTTCGCGTTGGCGTATTTGCTCATATTTTGTCAAATGATTTTTGGCATTTGAAAGAAAGAGACTTACTTTATAACACTGTGCTATGAAACCTGTAAAAAAATATAGTTATCATTAAGTATAAGGTGTGTCAAATGGAACTATCACTCTAGAGGATTGGAACCATCCTTTACTTCCAGTTGTGTTGCAAAAAGTCAGCTACAGAATATCAACGAATAATGAGTACAGCTTTAAATACTATTGTTGCATCACGTGACACAGAGCAGGTTTGGTACCGAAAGATCAAAAAGAGTTATCTAAGGAGTTAGAAGTTAGTTTTTCAAGCAGATTTGGCGGAAAACTTTCGTTACAATCTGATAGGATGATCAAAGCGTTGTATTGCTTCGTCTAAAAAGAGGTGTTCCCAACTTGTATAGACATGCAGGCGTCACATCGAGGTCTCATTCAATGAGGCTAACGATTGTGGCATTCGTTCCCACTCTTCCAAGAAGTCCGACTTTTAAACGCATGAAGGGTTTTCCCTGGAGGGGGGTTGTCGACATCCAGTGGCTCTTCCTAGACCATACCACAAGTGCTTTGTGGGAATCAGGTCTAGAAACCACGCTCAACACATCATATGGTGAATACCTTCTTCTTAAAGATAATCGTCGACTTTGTAACTTTAATGCTTTCCGAACGATTGCCCCGTTCCTAAAAAGCGCCACTGCGCCAATCCCATTGTAGGGCGGGAAATTTTCACTGTTGAGCTCAGCGGCATAAAAGTCTCCAAAATCACATTGCATTTCATATTAATTTTTCTCCGCATGATAAAAAACATAAAAAAGCATTGCATGTTATATTCTACTTATTCTCATGATTAATTTCAACATTAGAAGTAAAAGAGTTTTTATATACTTGAAAAAAAAAATGTATTCTCTTTGATAAATTATAGAAGAGTTTAAAATTTATCCTACTTTAATTTAAGTTTTATTTTTAAAATGTTGTTGTTGTTGTTGCTATTGCTAATGCCCTATGGCAACCACACAGTGGTTCCAGATACCCCATATAGGAAGGCGATGGGCGAAAGGGGAGGCTTTCATTTTAATGAGACCCAGTGAGAGGAAGTCCGACTTAGCTCGGAGGTCCTTTCATTTTGAACCGATTCCAGAGGAGGGACCAGCCATCTGAAATCGGTAGCGCCAAACATGGAGGATATTGGAACCACGAGGGATTTTAGGTACACCATCTCCCATTAGCGTTCACGGTCCCACAACAGCCCAGCCGCGAGAGGAGTTCACCCTCCCAAGCACTGGTCAAACCGGGTGCTGCTTCACTTTCCGTGTTCTTACGGGAACGGAGTTTAGTGACTAGGAAAAAGCGGTACATGTTAAAAATGTGAGAATTTATATTTCAAAAGAAAATTTAGAGAGGATTTATGTACAGTTAAAAAGTTTAATATTTTAAAATTATTTTTAAAACACTATTGAGTGTGATACCGCCAATTGAAGTAAACACATTGAAAACCGGAAATTTTATCATCACCATTCGATTCATCTCAAGTGGATGAAATAAAGTCCAAGAATCTATACTACCCGCTTTATTTTTATTAGTATATCTCATTGCTCCAACAGAAATAAAATGTTTTCCTGATGAATCCTTTCCTTTTAGCCATATTTTCACTTCTCTTACTCTAACTTTCTGACACCAGAATATGAAAATTGTGTCATAGAACAAATATCCCCCTATCCCTCTGAAAAATGAAAAGTAAAAACAGAAGAAACTAGAGAAAATAAATTAAACTAGAAATTTACCAGTACTCCGACTGAATCCAAAGTCGATGATTTTAACTGTGTTGTTCTCCCCGATCATAATGTTCTCGCACTTCAGATCTCGATGAGCGAAATTCAGACTGTGTAGATAACTGATGGCGCTGACCACTTGGCTGAAATAGTGGCACGTTTCCTCTTCCATTAGCCTTCCGCGACTCTAAAATGCAAGAAAAGAATAAAATACAGACAATATTTTAACATTTACAGCCCAAAGCCTACATTAACCCTTTGAGGCGCAACCCTTTCCCAATGCTGAAAAAAGGGCAGCCGTTGCCATCGCTCGACTTAACTACCAGCAAGATGGTGGACGATCGAAACGTTCATCGTGTGCCACAGATCTAGAGAATCCCCTTTTTTTGACGACAGCTGGCTGTGCGCGAGAATCGTGACAATTTTTTTTTATGGGAAATGACGTGCTAAAAAGTAGAGAATTCTCGGGGAGCTAAGTCACCCGCAACTATTTTTATAGACATCAAATCTAATATTCGTGACTGGCAACAGTCAAAACGTCAGAGTCTGGTGTTCCCAGAGCGGTATCACTGAGCCTTAAAGGGTTAAAACAAGAAAGATAAACCATCTCGGGCACATGAGTTATAAAACAATTTCCACTTAAGGAAAGATGCGGTGACAGAAATTCCATTCAGTGACAAGGTAGTTTTCCGATGTGGGTCTTCCGCTATAGCTCAGTATGTATTGTTAATCTAGGGTTAAACCTTTAACACGCAGTGTTCCTGCTCTAGGAACACCCAACTCTGACGTTTTGACTGTTGCCAGTCACGAAGAATAGATTTTATTTCTATAAAAATAGTTGCGGGTGACACAGCTCCACGAGAATCCTTTACTTTTTAGCACGTCATTTCCCGTAAAAAAATGGTCACGGTTATTTTTAACAGCACTGACATCTGCTGAAAAATAAAAGAATGCGAGAACTGCTGGATAGATGGCCCAATGCTGAAAAAAGGGCAGCCGTTGCTATCGCTCGACTTAACTACCAGCAAGATGGCAGACGATCGAAACGTGATCGAAATTCCTTTTTTGACGACAGCTGGCTGTGCGAGGGCACAGCCAGCTGTCGTCAAAAAAGGAATTTCGATCACGTTTCGATCGTCTGCCATCTTGCTGGTAGTTAAGTCGAGCGATAGCAACGGCTGCCCTTTTTTCAGCATTGGGATAGGGTTGCGTCTTAAAGGGTTAAATGTGTATCCACCCACCCTTTAATATCCACAAATGTACAGGATAAAGCCCGTTGTGGATACAATTACAACAGGGCTGCAAAAAACCCTTTATAAACAAAAATATGTCTACACTCAGTATATTTAATCTTTGCCCGCTTAAAATAAATAACTTCATATTCAATTTTTACTACATACCGAAATCGGAATTGTATACTCTGCGGAAACTTTTCGCATTCGAAAGATTTCGTTTAGTAGGAACACCCTCCCTTTTATTAATACTTCATGCATAGAAAATCATTTTGTTTGTGAAAAATAGTTAAACTAGTTAATCTAGAAAAACTATTATAAGCGAATTGGAATCGTAATTTTCTCTTCAAAGTTTGATAACTGTGACTTCAATATGTCGACAAAGTGACTTCAATATGACGACACGTGTGCGCAGGCACAGCCAGATGCGTCAAAAAAGGGGTCTCTAGATCTGTGGCACGCGATGAACGTTCCGATCGTCCGCCATCTTGCTGGTAGTTAAGTCGAGCAATGGCAGCGGCTGCCCTTTTTTCAGCATTGGGAAAGGATTGCGCCTCAAAGGGTTAACAATTTCAATATTTTTGCGTGACAGAGTACGATTGTATTCTCCTCCCCAACATGTTAAAATAATGGCTGTATTATCGATGCAAACACACACGTACCCTCACGAGATGCAGGATGTCTCCACTCTGGGCGCATTCCATGAAGATGTAAACGTGCGTGGGATAGCTGTAAATCTTGTACACTTTGATGATGTTCGGGTGCTGGACCTTACTCAGGGTCTCGATTTCTCTTGGCAGGAACTTTGCCTTGAAATCCAGAGACAAGCGCTCTCGATTGATGATCTTCACGGCGATGTCCTCGCCTCGATACCTCGCCATTCTGTTTTAAAAGTAAACGAGAAAAATAAACCATGACAGACGCATCGGTTACAGAACACTTTCTCGCACAACAGTCTTTCTCGCCCCAAATTTGGCGATGTAGTGTAGTCGCACTCGGCGAAATTTTTGCGTTAACTTCAATATCACTAATAATGTAAAATTTTGAGACCCTGTATAAGAGCTTTAACCCTTTAACGCGCAGTGTTCCCACTCTGGAAACACCCAACTCTGACGTTTTGACTGTTGCCAGTCACGAAGAATAGATTTTATTTCTATAAAAATAGTTGCGGTTGACACAGCTCCACGAGAATCCTTTACTTTTTAGCACGTCATTTCCCGTAACAAAAATTGTCAGGATTATTTTTAACAGCACTGACATCTGCTGAAAAATGGAAAAATGCGTGACCATCCGGATAGATTGACCAATGCTGAAAAAAGGGCAGCCGTGTCCATCGCTCGACTTAACTACCAGCAGCATGGTGGACGATCGACGCAGCTGGCTGTGCGCGAGCACAGCCAGCTGTCGTCAAAAAAGGATCTTTAGATCTGTGGCACGCGATGAACGTTCCGATCGTCCACCATGTTGCTGGTAGTTAAGTCGAGCGATGGCAACGGCTGCCCTTTTTTCAGCATTGGGAAAGGGTTGCGCCTCAAAGGGTTAACCTTAATATCACTAATAATGTAAATTTTTGAGACCCTGTGTAAGAGCTTTAAATGTTATTTAATCGTTTCAGTGAATAATGAGCTGGTACAATAGTTTATATGTTTACTGAATTGTGCTTTAAATGGATTAATGTCGCAAATCTGCGATAGACCGTAATGCATTGGAATTTTTTTGAATGCTCCTGCAGAGGAACTATAAATGATACAGAATGTTCGATGATACGTTCGATGAAGAGCTTTATTTTGCAATCCTTGATAATATTTATTAATTTCGTATTATCTGAAATACCGAATATCTCTGAAATATACTTTAAATTATGACTCCCTACAAAGTATATTATATTTCAGGTGCTCCTGAAAAAAAAACTATGAATAATATATTTTCAATAGGCTAAAGACACTTGTACAATACATGGAAATAACATTTATACATTTTGTAGAAATCAACGCGTATTTACGGCTGTGAAAATATGAACGGTCGGATGCACAGGCATGGAAACCAAAATCGTAAAGCTTTGCAACCTCATTGGAAACAGTTAAAAATGCCAAACATATCGTACGCTTGGCAAACAATTTTGTCAACTGATTAACTGAAATGATTGTTTAAAGCAAATGATTAACATTTTTTTACTCTCGAAAATAAAATAAAAATGAATCTAGCGAAAAACCGCTAAAATTGAGGAATGGGTGGGTTTTCAGATTTTTAAAGTAGCGCAGATTGTTTTCAATATTTTTATGCAGAATTATGAACATTTTCAAGGGGATCGTACAAACTTTGTAGATATTATTGCTCTTTTTGTGCTTAAATTTTTAATCTGTTTCGAGTAATAGTGATAAAAGTTTTACCCTGGAGTGGTTGCCTGGAGTTGTTAGAGAGTCAGTGAGTCAGGATTTAGTGTAGCTATATAGTAGGCTACTTTGCGTTATCGAATTATTAGAAATAATTTCAATTAATTTTGCTGAATCTTTTTTTCGTGTGTATTATTAACTAGTCAAAGTCATTTTCAGAATGCAATAGCTTCGTTCCGTTACTTGAAAATGCGTTTATCATAAAATATGATTGTTATATTTTTTCTTGATATTTCCCTTTTTAGCCAAAGCGGGCATTAGTTAAACTTAATCGGTTAACCCTTTAACGCGCAGTGTTGCCGCTCTGGCAACGCCAAACTCTGAAGTTTTGACTGTTGCCAGTCACGAAGAATAGATTTGATTTCTATAAAAATAGTTGCGGGTGACATAGCTCCACGAGAATCCTTTTTTAGCACGCCATTTCCGTAAAAAAATTGCCACAATTATTTTTAACAGCACTGACATCTGCCGAAAAATGGAAGAACGCGAGAACAGCTGGATAGATGGCCTAATGCTGTAAAAAGGGCAGCCGTTGCCATCGCTCGACTTAACTACCACCAATATGGAGGACGATCGAAACGTACATCGCGTGCCACAGATCTAGAGACCCTTTTTTGACGCAGGCACAGCCAGCTGTCGTCAAAAAAGGGTCTCTAGATCTGTGGCACGCGATGAACATTTCTATCGTCCGCCATCTTGCTGGTCGTTAAGTCGAGCGATGGCAACGGCTGCCCTTTTTTCAGCATTTGGAAAGGGTTGCGCCTCAAAGGGTTAATCATTGAAAAAACATCTTCTTGTAGAGATGGTTGTGAGACGATATAGGCTTGCTGTTACTATGCGAAAAGAAACAAACTTATTACTACACAGTGATTTTCTGAGAGGAGGCAACCCTATTTCTTGTCTAGCAACCATACTACCATTCTGTTTTACACTAGCTTATAAAGCGAGTTACGGTCAGTACAACCAATTCCTATACCACCAACCTGACTTTGGAGTAAGACCCTTCACCCAGTTCTCGGCCTATCAGAAATCCCTCATCAGCTAAATCTTCCTGCGACGTCTTTCTACGGTGGGTCTTCCTGGAATCAGAGCGCTTTTTAGTGACGTGGAGTTTTCTCGATGCATTTGAAGTAGCTGAGTACGATTGAGAGGGGTTGTCGCAATCGGACTGATTCTGACTCTCTTCCATTTCTGCCATTTTTTTTCCCCTGTGGAATCTACCTGATTGGGAAGAAGTTCAAATCTACTAAGTGAATGTGAGTTGTTGACTAAATTTATCTGATAGATGTCTGACAACAATGAGACTTTTAAATATCAATTTCGTTCATTGATACATTGTTGAATCCTCTAGATCATTTACTGCGTTTTCATTGTTTCAACAATGAATTTGACAGCATAAATAGTGTTTTTGTTGGTTAAATTCACGTTGTCTTCAAAGAAATACTAATACTAAAATATTTCTGATTTACTTCATTCTCCTTAGTTGGTGCAAAATGCAACCTCATTTATCCCTCCACCCACCCCATTCGCCCGTAAAAAAAGAATATTTCAGAAATTAATTGTTATTTAAGATTAATTATTTTTATAGACCTAATTTTACGGGTTAATGTTTAATATCTTTATTTAATAATGTATACATTTTAGGAACATTTACGTACTTATTTTCAACTTAATGATGAAATTTAAAACACAGACTGTTTTTCTCGCTTGTTTAAAAATCTGAGATAACATTTATGATTTCAACATGCCTTTGAAAGTTTTTCACTCTACTGCTGTCTCACTCTACTGCTCTAATTCCTATTACAAAACAGGATGTGACAGTACGGTGAAGATAGAAACAAGAGTGTGGTTTTTTAATGCTTGATTTTAAATTCATTACTGTACATATTTAAAGTTTCGGGGCCTGAATGTAACCTTTTTTTAGGATTTTGAAATCATTTTGATTTTATTAAAAATCACATGAAAGAAGAGGCTGATTTTAAAGATAAACACAAATTACGAACTTTGTATAAAACAAAGCAACAGAGCTTCTCCAGTGAGTTTCAAATGGCATAGAAAGGCTATTTTTTCATGAGCAGTAAAGCATCTGTGTTCTCAATCTTTAAGTAGAAAAGTGAAAACTGGAGATTTATGAAGCATAGAGATGAAAGCATATTGCTATTGAAAAAATTGAGGGGGAAATGTAAAAAAGGAAAACAAAGTGTATAGAACAGTAATAAAAATTAGGAGGGATAGAAATAAAAAAGGAAATTTAGGGAGAAGGGATTTGGTAAGAATATAAAACCAATGAAATAAAATGTATACAATTATCTAAGTCAGTTTGATCGATAGAACTGGTGAAAAATACGTTTATGGAAATAAAAGTTTTCTTTTATAAATAAATCAAAACATGCAGCAACCCTAAAGATTTCCTCGCGTCTATTTATACCCACCCATATGCATATTTCAGTTTTCGCTACTAGAGAACTATTCATTGCAATCTCCTGTAATTTCATGAATTTTCCTGATTTGTTTTTAAATAGCACATACTAAAATTGTAAGTTCATAGGAATTTAATTTCAGCACAGCAAAAATTATTTTATTGCTCCCTTGGGTCTATCTTGTCCAAGCGTTGAATACATTCAGTTAGTTTACTAATAATATTATTTTGTTTGTGCAATTCAGCTGAAAAAAGATAAGAAGGGATAAAAAGAGAAGGAATTGACCGGGTAGGTATTGAATGAGACAGTTCTGGTCAAGCGATAGCAATAATTCATTTAGTTAGTTTTTTTTTTTTTTTCAATGAGTGAGATTCAAAATGTATACTTCCTGATTGAGTGTGAACATTTTTTTTGAGGTGGCAGTACTAGATATTGTGTTAATTAATGGAATGTAAATAAACTTTTTACCTTCCATTTTATAAAAGGTTGTAAAGAAGATGAAAAGTGGATACAGTTGTATCTGTCTGTGTGGATGAAGTGGTCTTATGTAGGTGTAGTTGTATCAGAGGAAGAGGATCATTTATCTATTGATAGTTCTTCATATGATGAGAAATACCGACAAAGATAAATATCCTGAAATGATGAAATTTAAAAGATGGAAAAACAATATTACAAGCAAAACGGTATCCGAGTGCTTACCAGTTACAAATTAGCAATATTTTGAATCTAAACCCTGGTCAAACTAGATTTTCAACAGCATGAATAGAAGACAAAAATAGTGTTTTAAATTGTTTTTCCCCTCACAATTTGAAGAGCATGATCATATAATATAGAAGTTCAGAATGTAAACGTATATATGAAGTAAAAATTGGAGAGATAAATGAAGTAGATTTTAATGCATACATTGACCTTTTATTGTTCCCAGGAAACAAGTGGTGAATCATCAACGATTCTGGGGAATGAATTTGCGGGAAGACGCTTGTATAGAGCAACCATTTCTCTAAAGAAATTCAAAATAATACTTCTAAAGTAATCATCTGTATAACTCAAAATAACATCAAAATAAAAAGCTTATAGAGACAAGATAAAAATCTTCTAAGAGGACAAGCTATAAACAGGCGGCACGAAGGATGCGACAAATCCACAAACAAAAAAAAAAAACAAAAAAATCACTATCGCTCCAGGTGACTTGGATAATGTTAAGAAGAAAGAATGGCACTTATGTAAATAAAGGATGATAAGTGTACTTTTAAACGTGTACCAAGTCTACCCTTTACATGAAAAACATTTAAATAAAATTAGACATAAGTGTTTTAAGGAATACATATTTATTTTTAGATTGATCTACGTTTTTCAGATGTAAACAGGATTGTGTGAGAATTTTTTAGTGTTATCAGTTTTCTAATGTCAAAAAAAAAACTATTTAAGAAAACATGGACACAAAATAAACTAATATAATAAATTTATTACTTCCAGGCTACAGAAGTTAAGCATGAAACATACATATTTTTAGGCCCAAGGGATGAATTCGTAGGTACTGCATGAGGAGCGCTTGCAGGTTAATAAAATCAAAATAAAAAGTAAGACAGTTTAAAATTTAACACATAATTATCACCTTATAACATAACATAACCTTATGTAATCTAATAATAACAACTATAGTATAATTATGAACGCACTTAGAAATATAACTAATACATAGAGAAACATAAACAGCCCACACAGACAAAAGAAGTTTGAAGAAAAAATGCACAGGAAAATAGTGCACCATAGCTCTGTTTCCTATTCTTTCTCTCTTTTTCTTTTTCGGATGACGACATTACTTTTTTTATCTGCAGTATTTTTTTCTTATTCTTGCCGGTTCCTTTACGAGAAAGTGAGAAGGAAATTTTGATTTAACTTGAATGAGACTTTAATATACTCTCTTTTCATTAGTGTTTTTGTTAAATTTCCTTCAACAAAATATCGACGAACATTTAAATTTAAAAACGAAATGGACAAAGCATGAAAATATTCAAAAAAATGTGTGTAATGAATAATGAATGTGTGTGTGTGCAACAGCTTGTTTCTTGAACAGTTTAAAGTTATACCCACTGCAGGCAAGACATATTCGCGTATCAGCTCGTAGATCACTCACTTGAATTTTTTACCCCAAACTGCACGATCCAGCATCAATAATGGGTTAAAACAATTTTTGGGTTACTAGACTGATGCCAAATACATATATGTGTGCAACAAAAGGAAAATAAAACGAGAAATTTTCAGCGTGGGTTTTAGAGTGACAAGAAATTCTACGGTAATGAAAAAAAAAGAAAAGAAAACTCAGTTTCATTTGCAAAAGGGATGAAAAAAATTAATTATGATTATTGTAACATGGTAATTTTGTAGGTGAAAATAAATTTTACAACTTCGTATCTGATGGTGCAATAATGGTTAGGAAGAAGAAATTTGGAGAAGAAAAGAATTAAACAAGAAAACTTAATTAAACTTAGGGGTGAAGTAGTAATGGTTTGAGGGTGTAATTATTGAATTTATAGATGACTAGCTGCTACCCGCGACTTCGTCCGCGTCGGCTTTAGAATTAGGTCCCGAGAGAAATGAAGCATGTGTGAATAACAAATATGTTTGCGACAAAAGAAACTGCATTTAAATATTATTTGCTTTTTACTTGTTTTAAATGAAGTATAATGCATAGTAGTATACTTCATTTAAAATAGCAGAGTATGCAGAGTTACTAAATTTAGATTTTATTCAGGCATTTGGCGAATAGAGACAGTTACGACAGAATTTGCGAACTGTTTTGTAAAAGAAATATTTATGCTATATGCATGAATTTAGCCTATGTTAATGAGGAATAGAGCAGCTTTCTATTAGTGAAAAAGTTTTAGAATCGGTTCTGTAGTTACAGAGATACCCAGAGAGCGTAATGTGTTAGAATTATTTTGAGTGTTCCTGTAAAGCTACATGCATGAATTTTAACCTATAATACTCAAAAATAGTGCAGCTTTCACTACTACACTATTTAAGTACATCACTTACATTTCATCAAGAATAGTGTAACTTTTTTTACTATCAGTATAAAAAGTTTAGTAATCGGTTCAGTATTTACAGAGATACACATAGAGCGTAGTGTAATCCTTATGAGCATCCCAGTAAAAGAACTATCTGTGATATATGCATTAAAGGTAGCCTATAACACTTAGGATGCCACCAGTGTCTAAGAAGTTCTGCTCTCAAAAACTGCAAGACGGGAGGTGCCAGGTTCAAACCCCGGTAGCGACTGTCTGATTAGCCACACGCAGTTTTCCGTGGTTTTCTAAAAAACCCTGCATAAATACGGCATAGGATCCCTTAGAAAGTCCCCCATAGAGGAATTCCTCATATGGGCCTAGGACCCTAGTGCAGTCAATCGGTCTTAATCCAAAAACAAACAAACAATAATACTCAGGAGTAATGTAGCTTTCAATCAGTGAAAAAGTTTTAGAATCGGTTTAGTAGCTACAACATTTCCATAGAGCGCAATGCATTAGAATTATTTTGAATGTCTTTGTAAAAGAACTTTTTATGCTATATGCTTGAAAGGTTACCTGTATGTTAATCCAGGGCATAAGCTATCTTCGTTACAAATTTTTCCAAATCCGTTCACCCATTTTTGTGTGATTCAGTCAAAAACATCCAAACACACAAACGTACACATTTATATTATTGGTAGGACTTGGAAATTTATGAACTTTAAGAAACATACCTGGACTTCTCTTGGTATTTACGTATTATCCCGGCGGTCATTCCTGCCAAACTGTTTTTTCGTCAAATGAGTTGCCAAACTGTTGCCAATCGGATTCAACCATTAATAATTTCATGTGCACGGCATTTATCTTGGCAAAAAATCGCTCGTCTTGGCAGACCGCCGAAATATTACGTAAGTACCCTTTTCTTTACTTATGCTTTTTAATTTGGCGTAAAATCAACATAATTTCCACACAAATTCATATTTTTCAAATGAATATGATTTTGCAAATAGAATTTCTGCTTTGTTTCAAAAGTATTAATCATTTTGTGCGGGCAATAAAACGGTTTTTAATTAATAGTTAGAAAAGTAATTAAACTTTAAACATTCTGAGCCTCAGGTGCACTTTACCGAAGTCATGGGCTCAGTCATGCTCAAATTTTCAAAGCTTTGCTTTCTGTAGATTTGTATGGAGAACATTCATTTTTATTATTATAGATAAATTTGGCATAAAACTGGCATAATTTCCGTGGTATTTAATGTTTTTCAGATGCACGCTCTTCTTTATTGAAGTAATAGCATTCTTGTTAGCTCAAAACATGAATCATTTCATACGGGCGAAACTCGCCAAGCAAAACAACGAAAAATCGGTTTTTAATTAATAGTTAAAAAATTAATTAAAAATCTAAAATTCTAAGTAGCCTATAACCTTCTCCAGAGTCCCATTTATATCTAAACCACAATTCATCCTAATCGATTCAGCGGTTTAGGCGTGAAAGCGTCATAAAGAAACAAACAAACTCACTTTCGCATTTATAATATTAGTTAGAATATAATGGATCACTATAGGTGTATTTACATTATGGAACAGAATCTGGGATTTTCAGCAGTAGCGCTTGGTCTTAGAAGTGACTACCGATTCTATCAAGACAATGATCTGAAGCATACTGCTTTGAATGCACGGTTCTGGTTTCTTTATAACTGCCTCATGTCCACCTTAGACCGCAAATCCTAACGGAAAAGAGCATATTTGGAAAGAACTAGAATCAAGAATTTGAAAATACGCTTTTCGTCAAAGCAACCTTTGAAAATAACGATAGACAATGAGTAGGACAAAAGAGGATCATAATTCACAAAATAAATATGCAATATATATCTATAGATAAATAGATAGATAGATAGATATAGATATAATCAAATTATTAAGTTTTAAAACTCAATCCAGCGAAATATTAATGCTTTATTATAGTTATTTTTAAAAAACTATATTATCTTAAAGTGCTTAGTGTGCGAATACTTTTGTGAGTAATTTTCATTCCTTAATGATATATATTATTGAATGCATGTTTAATTTAGACTTAGCTATATTCAAAAATTTTATGAAGCATTTTAATTAGATGATTAATAAACTATTTGCATCAATAAACATAAAATAATTGTATTATAAATTTTTAAACTAAATATTTTTAAAATGATACTAGTGTCGCATTACTTTTGTGAGACACTCTATGTCTGTCTCTACTTATGTCAAAAGATGTTTGTCTGTTCGTGTGTGTTTCGGTGGCGTTACGGACAAACGGCTAAAGGTTAAAATATCAAATTTAATATAATGAAAGTTCTAAACATGAAGTTATGTATCTCGAAGCAATGTTTTCCAATTTAGCCTAGAATTTTTTTAGTTCATTACTTTTTTGGATTTATGAACAGTTTTTCATGCACATTTGGTGATAGAGGATTAAATAATATCTAGAAGGAAAAGTTCGTTTTATCATCAGATAGAAGAGAATATTTTCTTTCAAAAACCCCTTTTACTGAGTGTTTAACATAATTTCCTGATTAAGATTTTTTCATCAAAACTCCCACATTTATCAGAAATTTTCGAGAAATTATTTTTAAACTGTCGCATCTTAAAATCTGTCCCTCAGAATGTATTTCGATTTGGTCAGGCTATAAAATATATATTCAACCGCCTTTTAAACTTTAAACGAAATAAAATTATAAATTAGGAGATTTTTTATGAATTTTAAAGTAGTACTTTAAATTCAATTAGCTGCTGCGTACGCTGTCTATGTAAAGCAAACATTGAAACTGCGCATTCTAAAATAATTATAATATTTCCAAACGTGATTCCGATTATTAAATCGTAAGTGAGATGGACGTCACTTTCATCTCACGAGTTTAAAAACGCATTTTAAATTAATTCAGGTTAACATATTCTGACGAAAATCTCACGTCACGAAATAATTTAGCAAATTATCAAATTTCCGATTGAGTGAGAAATAGCCATTGTTTAAAATTTAAGGTTGTGTATCAAATTACTAATTTTAGGTCAAAGTCTGTTAAATTAATCGGATTTCTAATTCATTTTTAAACTCGTGTTGTGAAAACGATGTCAATCTCACTTGCGATACTCAACTGGAATAATTGAAAGTGGTAAAAATGAATCTCGATTTTTATCACTATGTTCGTGAATGCACTCTTTTGAATATTGAATCAATAGTGTTTCTGACTGAAAGTTACGAAAAATCACCAAGTTTCTTGGAACGGACGGATTTCCAGAACTTTAAATTCGACTACTGCTTCCTCTATATCGTTCTACGTATCGGCGAACGCTTTCAAGCTGATCGGACTAACGTTGTGAATTTATATTCCGGTCCACGGGCGTAAATATAGCTTTCCCAAGGGAGGAGTCCAGCTAAGGATGGAGGAAGGGGAGGCCCCATTCTTACTATAAAATTTATTGATAGAAAAATTTTACTATAAATATCTGGTAACATTTTTCAATAACAGTAACATAAACTTTAATTCATTATAGTAAGTGTTTGTTAGGCAAGGAATTATAAAATTTACAAAATAAGTATAATTTTTTTAATTTTAATTTTTATATATAAACTTTTAAAAATGTATGTAAAATTTTAATATTTTTAACCATATACTATTTTGAGCCATGTATTCAAAAGGTGAATATTTGGCTGCAATGAGCGTTTTTGCGTAAACTGAGAGGGGTGCGGTTGTCCAGACCCCCCTCTTAAACCCCTCCCCTTTATATACGTCCGTGTTCCGGACAAATAGACATTCACATTTATATATTAGATTTCAAACAATATTTATGAGCATTTATTCCGGGGTTTTCTTTTACAGTATATCAAAAAAAAAAAAAAGTTGAAGTAGAAGGCTTTTGAAAATGCGAGAAAATATCAATTTCATAGGAGCGGCAGATAATTATACATCAATACATAAGATTTGAAAAATGCATAGATTTTCTTTTATTTATAAAAATGCAAAAATGCCATTAATTCATACTAAAAACCATTACACAGCTCAATACGCTTTAAGTTGCTGCTATTACTTTCGCTAACAGCAATTATAGATTTTAAAAGCACTAATAAAGAGGTTTCTGTCATAATCTCATACCACAATAACACTTTTTAGGATAATAAATAACTCAAGTGTATTAGTTAATTGTGTTTTGCAAAATACATTTGCAAGTGGCATTTTGACATTCGTGTTCATTAATTTTAGTTATGGTAATTACGTGCGCCCCTCCCATCCGATTACTAAAGCAAAAGGTTGTTTTGCATTAGGAAAATCTCTTGGGAGTCATTGAAACTCAAGGTTATAGAACTCCCAGGAGATTTCTTGCAAAGAAACTGTTAGAAAGACTGCATCCACTCATAATCAAACAAATTTTGTTTCGAATGTTATGCTAAATAACATTCGATATGCCATGTGGGAGATTCAAGTGATACACTCTCTACTAAAGTCAGCAACGGCATTGCATATTGTTAACTGTAAATTTTTTGTTGATTATCACTATTAGCTGCATTATTACTCTTAATTCAATTCATTATCTGTTCGTTGTTGGTGAAATTTCATATACAGAGAATTTCAGAATATCCTACATTTAATTTTTATCAAAACTTTCATTAACTTTTTCTGGAACTCTAAAAATGATTATATAACTAAAGTCATGCATTTTTAAATGTCTGTGATAGTCTGTTTTACGACCTCCGTTAAATCTTTTAAAAACAAAATTAGCTAATTCACTTTTAAAAAATTAAAACTTTATTGCGAATTTTTTAAATGTTCCTGAAGTTTCACTTCCCACTCAAATTTAAATTGCTATTTAAAAATATATTCTAAGCATATTTATGTATCACTTCAAAGACTTATTTAAGCGTTAAATTTTAGAAAAGTGTTTTATGTTTTAGTTTTTTATGTTTTGTGTTTTATGTTTCTAAACTTATATTGAATTTTCATAATCCTAATGACCACAAATTTCTTTTTATATCTATCAGGAGTCTCTGCAGTAAATTTTAAAATATTTCGCCAAAAATTAAGACACGTGGAATGGAAAATTTTTAAAAACATTCAACTCTGAAAACTACTCATTTTACGAAAAGGACACATAAAAAATAACTATGCATTTACATTTAACAGACTTCCATATTTTTAAAAGCTTCGAACATTCTTTTTTTTTATTTTAGATATATGCCTTTTTTTTACAATTGATCCAGTAAAAATAATAAAACATTCAAACATTCATAGTTCGTAATTTCAAATTACACAATCACCTTAACGATTTGGATGGTGATAAATATTATACATTTTTAAATAAATAATAACTTATATGTATGTTTTTCTATTATTGTACTTTGTAATAAATGGAAATAAGATTTTCGGAAAATAATAACATTTAGGAAGGGATTCCACCATTGCTCTGGTTGAAACGGTTAATAAAATCAATTGTGTAAATTGTAATTATCAATTAAACAGATACAATTTATTTCAATGGTAAATACTTTATTTTTAAAAAGTTCTAATCAAAACTCAAATGGAGGCGCACATGAAAGTTCTAAGAAATGCGAATAGAAGTCACATTACATTGAAATTAGTTCGTGAGAATGACAGATTAAGGAATAATGAACACTGACGTACTAAATTCGTACAATATAATCACCCTACGCGAGTGCAGAATGCATATTTAAGGGATTGCTTGAAAATACTAATAGCTCTTCATATTTTCACAAAAAACTAATAATCTTCCAAGGAAATAGCTCGGTTTTTTTTCGTCCCATGCCGTTCGGGAAAACGAAATATAATTCAAACTTTACTCATTTTAATAATTTTGTATGCATGTATTGAACAAGAAAAAAATGAAAACAAGAAAACAAGAAAGAAAGACGAAAAGAAAAAGAGAGATAAGTAACTCAAATGTGGTCATTGGGCGTGGATTTGTGCAGTTCTGCTCTATAAATCTTATTCTGAAAAGGAAGTCAGAATTTTCAGAAAGTTGGAAATAAAAAGCTGCAGATATAAATATGATTTAATAAATTATTACAATTACATTTTATAGGAAGGCTAAAAAACAAAATGTGCCTCTCAAAAGTTAAATGTTCGATGGTCTATATTTCATTATTTTACTTATGAGGACACTCCTGCATTTATTTGGTTTTATTAATAATATTGTCTGAAGTACATGTTCCCCCCCTTATGGGAATAGCGACTGTTTTAGACACTAAGATGAACAAATGAAAAACAAAATTAAATATTCATATTTTTAATTCTGTATTTTTCTTCGTATGAGAGGTAAACTCAGAATTGAAAGAAAATATCTCGTATAGTGTTATCAAAGTCGCATGTAGCTCAGACTTTTTTGTTTATTTTTCTGCTTACCTGTGCACATTATCAAACAAATTGGTACCTATGAGCTAAAATCCTTTTCGAAAACTAAAGCTTCTAAAAATCCGAAAAATAAATGAATACGCATAGATATTTATACCTTCGATGTAGTTTTATGGCTTAAAAATTACAAAAACTCGTTAAAAATCAAAGGTGAAATTTTAACTTTATCTGACGGTGAGTATTTTTATACTACATAACTAAATAGACAAACAAACAAACGAACAGATTTTTATTTATAAGAAAAAAATATATATTAAAAGCCAAAAGTGTAGCGTGAGGAAAAATGTTGGAGGTGCGCTAAAATGTTAAAGCGTTTAAATAACAAAGTTTCTTCAGATTAAAAATTTTCAAAAAACATGTTTGTCTAAAAAATGTTGAAGAGGCACAGATCCCTGGGCCTCCCTCCAAATCTACGTCTAGTTTAACGACGTAGATCCCATTCTGTCTGGAACTTTTCACGCTCTATTAAGAAGGGCAAATCGATTAAATTTTTTGATGGATTAATTGACTCATCGTAGTCGTGCGATAGATGCCATAATTTAAAATCTATGTCAGAAGAAAAATAGTTCTAAATCACTATATCATTTTTAAGGTTTTCTCAAAATGGGACTTTTAATGGATACTATTAATGAGTACCTGTTTACCATTCAGAAAAAGCCTGCAAATGCCATTACCTTTTTCACAAATGTTTTTGCAATTACTAGCACTGTAATAACCGGACAGTTACGCAGTTATGCAATTTTTGATTTACGGCAGTTTACACTTAAATAATTATTATTGCTGGAACTTTTAAATTAAGTCTGCAAAACCAAGTCTTGGGGGTTTTCTGCTTGGTATTTGCTTCAAAGTAGAAGCCCCATTACGACCGATAGTGCTACCGTCAGTGGCGGAGCCAGAAGTTTTTCAAGGGAGGGGGGGATGTACAACTACTGCAACTCACATAAATGTACTGCAACTCACATAATATGAGTGATAAGGCAGTGAAAAATATACATTTTGCATGGCAAAAAATTCCTCATGTGGGGAGGAGTGACCTCCCTATTCCCCTCCCCCCCTTGGCTACGCCACTGGGTGCCATCTATCGGCTCCTGAATGAGATAGAAATGAACTTTTCGGGAACTGTGGTAGAAATTAACACCTTTTGAAGGTACGGTCGCTATCGATCTAATCGATCGCTGCAAGTATTTATGCTAATTAAATAAAACTGAACACAAATTTTGTACTTCCGCCCTCATGTTATTGCCGGAACTATGCAAATTCGGTGATTGACAATGTGTTGTGCAATGGATGCACGCTGAAAATCCGGTCTGGGCCCTTGCTCAAAAGTGTATGTCCTTTCTGAGAGTGATCAGTATGTTCATTAATTCTAGTTCAAAGCCATAAGCATTCCATAAACAGTCATTTCAGTGAACTCCAAAAATGGCAAATAATTGGTAGAATCGAGGAATGGCAAAGAAAAATGGATGTTGCTTAAGATTTGAATATCACGTAAATCGTATAGAGTAGTTAGAGCCGCTTTTCAAGCTCTGAATCGTTTGACAGATAGCCTTATCAAGGCCAACCAGAAGCAAAAACTTCAACCGAGGGCCGTTTTCTCTCATTGATGGCTTGGGAAAACTGTGAAAAAGCTACGAGAGATTTGATTTTAGCCTTCCAGGGTGCCAGAAGAACTCCAATTGGCTCTTCTATCGCTGCTCAAAGGCTCAAGAAGGTTTAACTGTATGCGAGAAAACCAGTCGTTTGTGTCCCCCTCTATCGAGTTTCCAAAGGTACCCGTTTAAATTGGTGCCGTCATCATGTTCAATGGAGCCAAGAAGACTGGCCACAGTGTTGATTACTAACGAGTTCATATACTGCCTGAATACTGATTCTAGATTTGTTTTGACCTTTAAAAGAAGAAGGAACACACTCAACTTTCCTTTCCTCTGTCAGTGATGACAAGCGAAATATCCCATTTCCAAAATTGCAATTTTAATGGTTTGAGGAGAAATCATGATAAATGGCTGCGTCGAGCTGCATATCTTTCAAGAAGTTTCTGTAACTGCTCGTAAATATGTGAACGACGTACTGGAATCTCAAGTTTTACTGTGTAGGGATACTGTTTGCCTGGAGTTTTTGCTGATGGATGACAATATTCGACCATATAGGTAAAATGTGGTGTTAGAATACATTTAAACAAAAGATATCACTTCAAAGGATTGTACCTTACTCCTCCGATTTGAACCTTATTGAGCATCTGTGGGATTCTTTATAGAGCCAAATTCCACCCTCCACTCTCCAGAACCTAAAAGGTACACTTTTAGAAGAGTGATCTTTAATTTCACAAGACCTTGATCGCCAGTTTGGTACAGTCTATGAAATAAAGATATGAAATATGCATATCTGTCGAGGTGACCAAACACCATATTAAAAGGGGGATGGAAATACACAAGATGTGACTTGAAGTTTTCATCATTATCCATTTTCATAAATTTGGTTTTAATTACAATGTTTGGAAGTTAATTTTGCCAATAATTAACTCCCAAACATTATTATTTATGTTAGCTAATGCTTTTCTACAACTTCTGTTAATATTTTTTACTTAGTTGCATTTTATTTCTGCCATTATCCTTCAATTTTGATCACCAGTGTATTTTTAAATATAATTTTGATATAAAAAATGAATTTTTAAGTGTTACATAAAAACATGCACACAAATAATTACTGCTTAAACTGTTACAATCTAAAAACATTTATTTTAGGTTTTACATTTGTCTATCTATCGTCAATAATTGGTTCAGAAAGTCTTCCAGTATTTTCCGTGGAGAATCAGAATCATAAAGCAATTTAATCAGGCTGGTTTTAATCTACTGTCTGCGTTCCCGTGGAAATACTTTTCGTGGGATTAGTATCCGAACCTCTGTAGTGTGACCTGTACCCACGAGGCAGATTCTGCAAGAAATCTCCTCTGTTATCCTCTATCCAAGAGCACCGGCTGATTTGTTTCATGTTGGCTCTACGAGTAACATCAGGCTCTAACATCCATGATATTATTTTCTGAAATAAGAGAACAGAATTAGGTCATCAGCGAAAACGATACAAGATGACTTTGCATGAGGACATAGTCTTTCACACTGGACGCTTTTCTGCGAAGATATGTGAAAACTTTCATGATATATTGCTCTATGCATATGTTCGCCCGTTCTGTAACTGTCAATATTATGCAATGATTTCTAATAAATTCACAAATGGCTTTGATTGATACCATTCTATGCACCCTGTCGCGGCATTGTTGGGAATGTACCAAGTGATTCGCTACCGCCGGTATAAACTTTAGGGAGGCATAGGTTAATCAAAGACTAGTCGATATGACAATATAGGGTCACTCTAAATCGAATGCAATCATCCGAAGAAATGTTAACGTGCTTGTCTAATTTCTTAACTAGATTCCAAAAACAATCCCTTTGTCTCAGAAAATTTCGTCAATAAAATGAAATGAGATTGCTAAAATATCAATTTATTCAAGTGCTTTTCATATAAGATCAGGTTTATTTTTCACAAGAACTCAACATGTCCGAAAGATATTATTGCAAGTTTGTACCATCATTAGTGAATCACCCTGTAAAAACTTGAAAATAAATCAATTCCGAGAACGAAAATGTAAAATCTTTCAATAAGGGAACCTTTAGAGTGAGCATATTAAAACAATAAATATAACAACTATGAAGGTGAATGACACACTTGTCTTCGTATGCATACATTACATTATGAATATCTTAACAGGTAAACATATCTTATTAAATAATACATATGTTCGAACTCACTTTCACCTGCCTGGGGACAGTGAAAGTTGCTGGATATTTGAACTTCCTCTTCAGCTGGCAAACCACCATTTTCCTCACATTGGTGTCGTCGAATGGCATCGTTCCTGTGATCATGATGAAGAGAATGCAACCCAAACTCCATACATCGTACATCATAGGATTGTAAGGGATGCTCTGTAGAACTTCCGGTGCTGCGTAGGCGGTACTTCCGCAATACGTTTCACTCAGTTCTCTACGACCCATGCTGTTCACTATCGATTTGAAAAAGAATCAATATAAGTTAATTAAAATATTATAGTTATGACAAAATAAGAAAAAAAATCGATCCAGCTAAAGATGGCATCGATATACTTTCAGAACATTCTCTTCGTGCGTTATTTAAATTATTATTTTTTGTATATTTTTTTGTTTTAACTATCTTAAATATTGTTTATTTCAGCCCCCTCCTTCTCCATTTTTTCACACTTAATTTCTTACAACTTAGATTGAGTGATTTGATTGCTGAAGAAGTAAGTATAGTCCAGCAGCTGCATTATGTGTGCTTGAACGAAGTTTAATTTGTTCTTAACAGCCACTTTTTTTGAGTGCTTTTGTTATCTTATTAACACACATTCGTCGGACTCAAAGTTTCCTTGTCTCAAATTTTTCCATTTAAACAACTAGCAAGTTGAAAGCAGTGGGAGATACTTTTTTAGGATTGGGAGAACTAATTTTAAAGAAAAGATTTTATCAAAATAATAGTAATAACATGCACAATAATTGTAAATTTTACGCTCTAACGCAATGTAAATCGTTTTAAGAAGGACTAATTTATATGAAAAAAGCCTCAATTGAAGTACGCAAAGTATAAAATCAAGCAAAATGGCACATTTAAGCAATGCCTTTTAGAGGCGGCTGGAGACACATTGCCCCCTCCCCTATATCTGCCACTGACTTGGAATGCATTATATTGCTACCCAAATGGCAAAATAATGATTAATTCACATGATTCTATCTAAATTGTGTTACCTTTATTGAACAGTTATGAGTGAAAAATAAATTACATTCGAACGAAGAATAAAACGAATAGTTTTAATAGAAAGAAAAAGAACGTAAGAAAAAGAAATAAATATCGATACAGAAGCAGAAGAAAATAAATAAAAATGTAACGGAAGAAAGACTGATATATCTAGATATTCTACTGTACGTTTAGATAACATAATAGCAATATGTGAGGAAAGATTAATTTTTCTCATTCAGACAATTGGTTTAACCTCATTTACCTGCATCATGAGTGCTGTAAAGGAGAAAGTACTTTTACAGGCAAACTCCAATAATGAACTGATTTTTATCATGCACTCAAAACATGTTTCTGAATGTTCTGTGATGTATACAATAATGCTTTTTAAATGGTAAAAACATTATTAATTCAGCAGATTCTATTTAAACCGTGTTTCCTTTATCGAACAGTGTTTTAAAAGAGAAAACATTTTTATAAGTAAATTAAACTGGTCAAAAAATAAGTAGAATAGTTTAACAATAAAGAGTCAGAGAGAGAGAGAGAGAGAGAGAGAGAGAGAGAGAGAGAAGAAAAGGAAACAGAACGGCACATATATCTAGATGTTCTACTGTATATTTAGATAACATAATTGCAATTTCTGAGAAAAAAGTAATTACTCATTCAGATAATTCATCGAACCTTTTTTACCTGCCTTAACAGTGTTATGAATGAGAAAGTACTTTTACAGGCAAACTGCACTAACGGTTTAATTCCTACCTTTCACTCAAAACGTGTCCAGTAGATGTTCTTTGATGAACATCTGAGGATGCAGATTTTTTATTATTTTAATTTATTTATTTTATTTTTAAGGGGCTAATTTTTAAAGGAAGCGTGTTTTACTTAAAAAAACATGTCTAATAATGATAAATATTACGCTAACGCACTGTAAAAAGATTTAGGAGGAGGTAATTTTTTTAATAAAGCTGGTTCGAGCTAAAAAAAACTGTTCGATTGAATAAAATGTTACATATAAGCAGTGTCTTTGGGGGGGGGGGAGCCCCATAGCCCCTTCCCTAGATGAGTTACTAATTGAAGGATTATTAATTTCCGAAATCCCAGAGTGTACACTATTAATATGCTATTGCTAGAGCCTGACAATTTACTGCACAGATAAAATTGGTTAACAGTGAGGAATGTCCGGGTATGTCGTCAGTAAGTACATCGCCGCCGTCATCAATGCAATTCAACGTGTAAAAGTACATCTTTTCTCCTCTTGTAACAAATCAGAAACAAATTTATTTCGTACTCTTTCGTTACATATCACGAATTTCGAAGCATTGCTTTAATAAATGAAGGAGTAGTTGATCAATAGTCTGCAAACATACAATTTCTCTCCTTTCAACGCACTTATTTTTAGATTATCAATAGTTCAGTCGCACTTTCACCTTTTAAGGATTATCTGATATAATGAGGGTTATCGTTTTTATAGTTTCAGAATATTTATATGTTCCAAAATGTATGCAAGCTGCAAACTTTAGAACTTTTAACAAAAAAATGTAAGTGCCATATATGCAAAAGTATATATAGAATGTATAATAGAATGATATAGAGAGTGAATATAGTATTTGTATATATAAATAGCGATAAAGCATATACTATAGAGTGAGTAATACCTCCAAGCAAGTCGAAAACAGTGACTAATTATTAACACGATATTGTTAGTAACTTAATATGTTCATCACTGTCACATTTGTCTAAAGGTTTATGGCTCAGCCTGCATGTGTTTTTCGAAATAAACTTCATCAATTATCGGAGGTATAAGCTGCTCACCAGATAAACGGAATGTTTCGTCACTAGAGGTCGTTATTTGTACACGTCATTCAGATCAACCTGCTAAATTTCCAATTGAAAAATATTCGACGAGATGAAGTGTAATTTATATAAATAAAATTAGACTTTTGTCTGTACATTTCTTGGAATTTAAAAATTTTTCGATTTCTATCCGTTTCAAGCACCCGGGAATCCGATGCGACCCTCAAAAAAAAGTTTGTCTGTCTGTCATTCTGTCGTTCTGTCGTTCTGTCATTCTGTCATTCTGTCCGTGACGCTTTTTTTGTTTAATCATCACGTAAAAACGACTGAAGCGAATGATATGAAATTGCGAGTCATGATAGGTGGTCACTCAACTTAAAACATAGGCGTCGAATTTTTAAAAAATCGATTGGATTTTGTGATTTTGCGAAAATTCTTTCAAACTGCGTAAATTTGTGTTCGCACATCACGTAATAACTGCAAAGGTGAAAAAATGATATTTGGTGAAATGATAGGGGGTCACTCACCTTAAACTATAAGCATATAATTTTAAAAAAAATCGATCAGATTCGAGATTTTGTGAAAATCGTTTAAAACTGGATGAATTTTTGTTCCCGCATTACGTAATAACGACTAAAACGAATGATATGAAATTTGGTCACATGATAGTTGGTTGCTCAACATAAACTATAGGTGTCCAATTTTTTAAACATTTTTATTAGATTTTGAGATTTTGTGAAAATTCTCTCAAAATACGTTTATATTTCTCCAAACATCACGTAATAATTACTAATATGAATGATACGAAATTTAGTGATATGATAGGTAGTTGCTAATCTTTATTTATAGGCGTTGAATTTTAAAAATTTTGATTACATTTTGAGATTTTGCGAAAATCGTTTTAAAATGCTAAAATTTTGTTCCAGCATCACGAAATAAAGACTGCAGGGAATGAAACGAAATTGGGTGACAGGATAGATTGTCACTCAATTTAAATTCTAGGCTTCAAATTTTTCAAAATGTTGATTAGATTTTGTGATTTTGCGAAAATTATTTCAATATGCCTAAATATTCGTTCGCGCATCACATAATTACGACTAAAGCGAATGAAATGATATTACTTAGTTACTTTCTAACCTGTAATATGTTAACAATATGTAAAAATTATAACTTCGCTTTCTTTACTTTAGCAATATACTACATCCATTCTGTGCACTCCAATGCTGACGAAAGTTCTTGCTTTTTTGAATTTGCATTCACTAACCCGTCAAGGACGGGTACTTCAGCTAGTATATATATATCTATCTATCTATCTATATATATATATATATATATATATATATATATATATACAGGGTAGTTATAATTAAACTTCCCGTACAATCAGCATTCTGCAGCTGTAACGGGTGAGCAGATTGCTACCAAATTTGGCATATGGAATGTACACGAGATGCGCTGAAAGGAATTTTTCATAACGTTTAGTTAAAAGTCCACTAGATGGCACTTTGCATGATGAAATCAGCTCAAATATTACCCAAGTGAGTGATTAAATGGACAAAAACCATTGACTAAATGTTAAAATTGTTTGTATACTTCGAACTAGCCATTTCTATCATTAAATTTACCGTTTTTCATGAAAAACGCCACCTGGTGGACATTTTTTGAACTTTTTTTCCAAATTCCTTGAGTGCATATCATGAATAGAAAATATTACAATTTTGGTTAAAATCTGTTCGCCCGTTTTAGATATAGAGCACTGTTCATAGGGGAAGTTTGATTATAAGCACTCTGTATATTTCTAAAGATAAATTGGTCGTTATAATTTTCGTATTGCTCCATTCTAAGAATGGATATCGATTGGCCGAATTTCCTAAGAATTTGGAAGCAGGGGTGAAATGGTTAAAATACGCTTTTCATAACACTTGCGTCAAACTGAGGTATGAGTTAGTCTGAAGCTATAGGAGCCCAAAAGAAGACAGCTGTAATAGTGGATGACGACTTTTTCAGCTGGCGGTTTAGTGTAATGTTGTCACGATGTTTTTAGAACAGGAACAACGGAGTTGGATAAAAATTGAATGTGACAAAGATTGTACGGCAAGACAGTACCACCAAGGTCTTCAAGAATTTTGCGGAGAATCTGCACACCCTTACAGAACAATGGCAAGCTTTCAACGAAGGACATCAAAATGTGGCACACAACTTTTGGCCAGGTCAGCCCAAACCGCGGTAAGCTTTGAAGAAGCGTCGATATTTTCTACAGAAACCAGCCATCCTTTTGCAGGACAAATCTCAGTCGACCACAGTGCAAGCTGTAGCTGATTTGTTCGATCGATGGTGGTGGAAAGTGCTATACCATCCACATACTCACCGAATTTCAGCCCTTGGAATTTAAATCCGGTTACTCAGACTGGATTTCTAAGAGGATGGTATTACTTCAGAACTGTTCCTGCAATTAGGGATGGACGCGAGACGACTTTTTGCGAGACGAGACAGAGATTTACAGCTTTTTTGCGAGACGAGACAAACATTTTTAACATTATGATATAGGGATTTTTGCGAGACGAGACAAGCTTTTCGGCTGTTTTGCGAGACGCGAGACACCAATTTTTCGTCTCGCGTCCATCCCTACCTGCAATTCTTAAGGTAGTAGTTCCCTGCATTTTATATATCAATATAACAGGCTCTACCAAAGGTATCTTCCAACTTCCACATTACTGGCAACGGGTTGTATACAATGCTGGTGACTACATTGAAGGATAGTAAAACTTTGTAGCAAATATCTCTTTTGTACCAGTTGAAAATAAATAGTTGTCATAACAAATATTCCAACAGTCTTATAAAGAATGTTTTTTTTTTTCCTAAAAATTTTAATCGTTCAAAGTACATGATTTTTATATATGACTCTTTGAAATACCCTGTAGTACCTGAGAATTCATGCAGGAACACAATGTCCACACACACTTGAAATCAGTAACTTTGTGTATTTGTAACCTTGTGGCTATTCCTTTTGTCTACGTCAGTGATTGTATTTCTAGCGAAGTGAACAACAGTTTTACATTTCTGTCTGTTTCGACAACTCACCAAAGACCAATTTATAAAAATAATTAATATCTTTTACCGTCTGAAGCGTTCTTTTGGACTTCGATCAAGCATGCTTACTAAGAAATTACAGGAAATAAATTTAGAAGAAAATTTACCAGTGGACCGGCAAAATCCAAAGTCGATGATTTTAACGATATTGTGATCTGCGATCATAACGTTCTCGCACTTCAGATCCCGGTGAGCGATATTCAGACTGTGAAGATATTGGAGGGCGTTAACTATTTGGGTGAAATAATAGCACGTTTCATCTTCCATTAGCCTTCCGCGACTCTAAAATGCAAGAAAAGAATAATGTTAACAAAGTTTTTGCGCAGTTGTAGTTTCACTCTACATTAAAACAAAAAGTATGTAAATCATTCCGAAAGCACAACCTATAAAAAACTTCCCAATATAGTCTTGTTTGCAAGAGCACAACTGCTGAAAGAATGATGAACCATCGTTGCAAAAGATGAATCTATAGCGAATCCACTTAGGTGCCCATTGAGCCTACGGTTGTGTTCTTTCTCTATAGCCCAGTATGTAGCGTTAAACCTGGGTTAAAGTCAGAAATCCTCATACTTAACCCTTTAACGCACGGTGAGGACACCAAACTCTGACGTTTTGACTGTTGCCAGTCACGAAGAATAGATTTGATTTCTATAAAAATAGTTGTGAGTGACATAGCTCCACGAGAATCCTTTACTTTTTAGCACGTCATTTCCCGTAAAAAAATTGTCACGGTTATTTTTAACAGCACTGACATCTGCTGAAAAATGGAAGAACGCGAGAACAGCTGGAAAGATTGCCCAATGCTGAAAAAAGGGCATCCGTTGCCATCGCTCGACTTAACTACCAGCAAGATGGTGGGCGATCGAAACGTTCATCGCGTGCCACAGATCTAGAGACCCTTTTTTTACGACAGCTGGTGTGCTCGCGCACAGCCAGCTGCGTCTAAAACACTAGTTTTGTTTGGTGATGTCATGCGAATGAGACACGATATCTGCAAATAATACTATTAATAAATCAGATTTAAGTATCAATACTGGCAAACTAATCAACCGACTTACATGCAACAGCAACAAGATGGAATTTTCGTTATTTTCCACAGTCTATTCCTTTTAAAATAGATAAAAGCCCGAATAAGAGATAGACCACCCTAATACTTTACAAACGATTACGAACTTTAAAAACGGTAAAAGTGAACAAGTGATAATTGAATGGTTTACTGCAAAAAGTGGTAGCTTTATCCTACGGAAGTTTGGTGTTACATGTGCTATCTTGAATAATAAAAAGTAACCTCTTTCGTTTGATGCCAAAAGTATGTAAGTTTCAGTTTTTGATTCTTGTGTTACTCAAGCGAGGAAACTGGCTATCTCGTTAGTTTGTGTTGAATCCACAAACATCTTTTTTTGTAAGTTTTCCTCAAACTTGAATAGTTGGAGCAGGAGCCAACTATTCAAGCGAAGCGAAAAAAATTTCGGAAGATATACAAAAGGTAAAAAAGGTAGAATTTCTCAGAAAAAATGCTTGATTTGTTGACATACAATTAACAGAAATCCAAAAGTTCAGGGTGTGTCCAAGCTCCCATGGGCCACCTCCTGGCTACGTCCCTGTATTGAAGCTACCTCTTTTTGCAGCAAATCCTTCAACATTAACAAGAGCCTGAAGATCATAGTGAATTACTAAGACAGAGTCTGTCGCATCCGTATCCACGACGAATTTATTTTGTAATGAGAACACCCAGCAAGAAACAAATCGTAGCATTCATTCAAACAAATCACTTCATGCAACATATCAATCGTTTCAAGGAATCTGCGTAATAGACTACCCCTCTCGCTTTATTGTTAAATCAATTACGTTTCATTGGTGCAAAATCTAAACACACACATACCCTCACGAGATTGAGAAGATCTCCCCTCTGAGCCAACTCCATGAAGATATAAACTCGCAAAGGATAGCTGTAAATCCTGTATACTTTGATGATGTTCGGGTGCTTGACCTTACTCAGGATCTCGATTTCTCTTGGCAGGAACTTTGCTCTGAAGTCCATAGACAGTCGCTCTCGACTGATGATCTTCACGGCAATCTCCTTCTCTTGATACCTCGCCAGTCTGTTAAGAAAATAAGAAAAATGGATCATCGCAAAAGTTTCGGATTTAAACAAATTTCTCAACATTATTGTTTGGAATTTCGATAATTTTGAGAAAGGAGAACAGCTTATCTAGCGGGTATAGCACTCTGTGTTTCCATAAAGTTGTTTTTGGTGTGCTAATTCTAGCCGCTGTCACAGGTTTCGCCATACTAAAACAAAAAAACAGAGGATAAAAGGGCTTTAAATCATGACTTGGCATTCACAAAAGATTTGAGAGGTCGAATGTTAACCAGAATTTTAAGAGATAAATGAGTTATTTTCAAACTCACGAGAAGTTTAATTTTACATACAATAAATTGGCCTTTAGAAGTAATACATGGCCACAAGATGAAAACGTTAAGATCGATTTTCGGCCGGCATTGGTTTGATTACTTTGGATATCTTGGCAATTCCCAAATAAAATTCGAACCTAGGCGACATCTTAAGCTCTAATGTAACCGAAGGAAACTGCTTAGACTTTTATCAATGCTCTCTGATTTTTTACATAAAATAGAAATGGGCTGTCCCAATTTATTTTTTACTCAACTGTGGAATTTTCATTTCAAAGTAATATTTTTCACACACCCAATAGATATAGATTGAGTTATGCTTAAAGCTGAGAGCGTTGTTAATTCGGGATGTATCATGGTTTAGCTTCCTTGAAAACTAAAAATACAATGTGCAGATGGGTAGAATCGTTTAGATTAACTATATTAGTTTATATATTCAAACTGAAAGACGGAACAGAACCAAAATCTATTTACTGGGTTATGCATACACTGATTTTAAGGAAAACATAAGTTATAGACTCACACACACACACATATATATATATATATTTCTTGAAAATTAATAAAAAAATTATATTTTGGGTTTTGTTTTTAATATGCTGAATTTCAAATATAAAATAAAATTATGGGGTGCATTAAACTTTCAAAACCTAGACTAGGTTTTAATGTGTTTATATACTATTTGATTGTTTCCTGGAATTCCTTCGTGTACCTAAAAGCTAGCATTGTTTACTCTTAATCACTTAACCGTCTTGTCTGTCTTAGTTACTAAATGTTATTGAATTTTCCTACCAATAATTCTTTATAAATCTTATTTCTAGAAAATACTTAAGATGGTAAAGTGATGCAGGTAAAATTTTCACTTTTGCACATATATTTCAAGGAAAAATTATCAATTGAACTTACAGCTCACGCGCGCGTGTTAGAAATTTATCTAATACCGCAGGCATCATCAAAAATTCAAGTCTGTGATGACAGTAGTCTGGGGATAAATGGGTGAAACTTAAAATTGACATCTACTTTCAGAAATGGGAGACGAGACAGAGATTTTCGGTTGTTTTGAGAAAGAAGGACGGCTTATTACTACACAGGGATTTTGCGGGACAAAACAGCCCAACTTCTCGTCCAGCAACGATACCCTTACCTCCTTTGATTGAAATATCTTAAATTAACCAGCCAATTACGGTTATTACAACCGTTCATAAAACACTATTCCAGTCAAAATGGCGTTTTATGTTTATTTTAGTATCTTTAAGTAGCTTTCTCTTAAAACATCCAATTCATTCTCTCTGAAATATTTCTACTACATTTTTTTCCCCGCACAAGATGTGACACACCAGTGTTGGGATAACTTGATAGCTGCCATACAAGAAGAGGTTCTGAGAATCATAGATCTGTTATAGCTTCGCCAAGATGGATCATTTGGCAACACAGTTTCGATACCAGAAAAAGATAGACCATCGGTTGAGGCAACTATGCCTTTTGTGGTGGTCCTGAACTTTAATGTTGAAAAATTGGTTTTTAAAAAAATAAATTCTTATCTATGAATACACCCCCGACACATTGTAAGTGGCTGAATTACCCCTCTTGCTAATGTTATTTTTGTTTCAGAAGAAATTGATTCACACCTCTATGGGCGCAGTTTTAAGGTTACCATATTTTCTAAAGCCTACAATTTCTCTCCAAGGCAAAATGACTTTCTCTATTTTTCCGGTGCATATTCGACGTACCTTTCTTCGCCTTTAATTTTTACTACAGGCAGGTGTGGGGAGCCAGTTTTAAAATTTAAACGGTCTCTTATTGAAATGTAGTCCATTAATAATTTATTGGACAAATAATTGACGAAAATACCTTAGTGCAAATATATAATATGAGTTAAATGTGTAAGAGAAGCCTAGGTTATATTTTTTATTAAAATTTTACTTGTCAGTTTTTTATCTTCAAAGCTCTAATTTTATTCAGTAAATTTTATTTGAAATATCTAGTAGATGTTTTTTTTAACCCTGTTGAATACAGGTTTACATTTTTCGGCCAAGGACCTAAGATTTATAAAGTCCTTAGTGTAAATTCCTCACAATACTTAAAGTAAAAAATTTTTAAGTTCCCTATCTACTTTCAGCTTCATCATTTCAAATATCTCTCTTTCTTTTAATTTTTAGGATTTGTGTTGGTGTCCTTTACCCACCATTGGATATATTTTTTACAGCAATTACTATTATATGAGGTACTATCTATTTCTGGATTGCACACAGCACTTTTTTTAAAAACCTATATGATCACAATTGTTTGTTTAGGCAATTTTTTTTGTGCTGATTCTCTTTAGTGCTTTGCACTCCGTCTTAGTCAAAATTTGACGCCACAACCACCAACCTGACTTTGCAGTAAGATCCTTCGCCCAGTTCTCGAAGTATCAGAAATCCCTCATCTGCCAAATCTTCCTGCGATGTCTTTCTGCGGGAGTTTTTCCTGGGAGCGCAGCGTTTTTTAGTGACATGGAGTTTCCTCGAATTAGATGAAGTTTCTGAGTAGAAATGAGACACGTGGTTGCCATTGGATTGATTCTGTCTATTTTCCATCTGTTTTGTCTATCTAAGTAATCTGCCTCACAAGAAAATATTTCGGATCTACCTAGTGGATGGGATCTATTGCCTGAATTTAACTTGTTAATGTGTGACAACAATGAAGCTACATTTCGATACTGTTGAATCTTCCAGAAAATTCAGTTATCACGCTTTTGTTGTTTCAACAATGACTTTGAAAGGTTTTTTATTGTTTTAACTCACGTTCTTTGAACAGAAAAACTATTTCTTAATAATTCTAGTACGCGACAGCATTTTTCTTCTTTTTTTTCAACTTAGGTGCAAAAATACAAACTCTTTTGTCCTTTCCAAGCAAATCCCTCCCAGACATCTTATTTGATAGGGTTTTAATGCTGCTTTTACAGTTTCTCCACTTAATTACAGTATCCCTTATTCTGTCAACAACATCCCCCTCCCACTCAAAAAAAAAAAAAGAAGGGTTGAGGCAGCCTGCAGTAGAAAGATGTTTAGTCCTTGTTCATGATTTAATGTTTCCTATATTTATTTGTAAACGCGTTTACTCTTTAAGGTCCACCTCTCTAGTGCATATTTATTTTTTTATTAATTATAATATTTGAAACAGAAAGGATTTTTCTTACTTTTTCAACTAAGAGATCAACATTGTACATTTATTCTAAATATGAAAGTTTCTTGTCCTGCTACGATTAAGGAGTAATTTACCGCTCAATGGTTGTGATCGAATATCAGAAAACAGAATATGACATTCTGAAAGTTTAAAATGTAGTAGATTTGATCTAGCTTTGCTAGGCGTGGAAATTTGTAACAACAGCAAAAACAGTATGTAAAAATACAGAGAACAGTAGAAACAAACTTATGGCCCCTTAATGCTCGATTTCAAATACATTAGCCAATACTTTCGCAATTAGAGGTTTAAATGTAAACAAAATATGTTTTCACTAGTTTTCAACCATACTGGTGTTTTTTTTAAGGAAAAGAAAAAAAAGATGGTGTTATATATATATATAATTAAACTTTTGCATTAAACTTACAAAGCAGTAATAAAAAATCTGGTCCGTGCTTAATTCTTTGCTTAAAATTATAAAAAGGTTATGTCTTCATCAGCAGTAAAACACCAGCCTTCTCAAGCTTCAAGAAGAAAATCAGAAAGTGGAGATAATTAAAACAAAGTATTAGCATTCCGAAAAAGGGAAAAAACGCAAAACACCAGAGTGAATAGGAAAGGAACAAAATAAACAACACTTCATATAAAAAAAAAAAATACAAATAAATAATAAAATGAACAAGAATTTATAAAGCCAACCCCCATGTTGATAATAATGCAACTCACAAACGTTATTAATTTAAAATACAGTGATTAGATGATTTATGCAGTAACTTAATACTCCCATATTTATTTATCTTTCAAATAATAAAATCTTTAACTAATTTATTTCAAAGAATTACAATTTTTAATGATTCTTTGCAAACATCATTGAAATTCGCGAAAATTGAAGATTTTTTTTATAGACAGTTAGTCTTACGAGCACAAAGACAAGCTAACTAACACAGATGATCTACAAAATTTTCTCCCTCCTCGCACACCCTAAATCAACGAAGTAGATGTTTTAAATCCTCGTAATAGCAATATTCTGTTGGATAAAAATCATACTTAACGCGCAGTGTTCGCGCTCTGGGAACAACAAACTCTGACGTTTTGACTGTTGCCAGTCACGAAGAATGTATTTGATTTCTATAAAAATAGTTGCGGATGACATAGCTCCACGAGAATCCTTTACTTTTTAACACGTCATTTCCCGTAAAAAAATTGCCCCGATTATTTTTAACAGCACTGACATCTGCTGAAAGATGGAAGAATGCGAGAACAGCTTGACGGCTGTCCTTTTTTCAGCATTGGGAAAGCGTTGCGCCTGAAAGGGTTAAATAATCATTTCGGTTAAATGCATTTTAAAATAAGGCCTGTTGTCATCAGTAATTTTTTTAGAATGTTCCAACCTTATCACAAAATGACCTCGAAAGCAACCATTTAATATCCATTTCGCTACTCTCTTTAACCAAAACTCATACCCTTTCACAAAAGGCGTGTAATGTGCCCCGCCGTAATTTTATTCTTTACTACAAAAATAGAAGTCAGAAAATAACAGAAATTCGGGCCCTCTTTTTTTGATAATAATGAAATGGAAGCCACCCTAAGGTAAAGATATTACACGTATAGTCTGAAATCACTTTGTTCGGCGAAAAATGGCCGCGGCAATTAGAGATAAGTGCTTTCGTCGCTGTCTCTAGGGTACAATTTCGCGCAGACTTACCTACTGGGCTCTTTATCGTAGTTTTTATGGCTTTAAAACTGATTGCAGCAGAGGTTTTTTTTTTTTAATAAAGTTGAAATTATTTTTGTCTGGACCTCTTATGCGCACAGTGTATGATGGTACAATAGTAACCTAGCCAAGGGACCGAGAAAAATCACCCTATAATCGAAGTTATATTAGAAACAACTGATATTATATTTTATAACAAGGTATTGCAAAAGCACTTATCCAGGCTTTTGTCACTTAGATATTGATCAAAGACATATACAATACCTTTAAAAGTTTCTTTAAAAAGGTACAGAATTTCATGACATCGTTTGAACTTTTTCAGGAGATTCAATCTGTGGTGGAACGAGATTGCCTCCGCACACACAACACCATGGCAATTGAAGGTCAAGTGAATGGGGTACCTTTAGGCTCGGCGGGAAAATGCTTCAGTCTACCACGCGGATTTCACGAGTTCGAAACACTCCCGCCAGCCGCTCTCCCTTCATTAATGACCCGGACGACGAACAAGCATTCTCCTTCTCGCCTTCAGCGACAGATGGCGGCAGCACCGACCTCATCCGTATCTCGCTCGGCTGGCTCTTTCAAAGTCCTCAACGGAGGCTACGAGTGGCAGCCACCTCACAATGTCCACAACGAGTGGCAACATTCCATAACGCTTGGAACATCGGTCGTCAGCCTCCGACTGACTCTCTAGGGCAGTGTTTCTCAACCTGTGTGCCGCGGCACACTGATGTGCCGTGAGATATAGTCTAATGTGCCGCCAGGGCTGTTGAAAAATTATTAAAACTGCGTGGTGTCATATCAGTTATATGACATTTTCAATTTATCATGTCCTGTCTTGTTCAGTTTCAGTAAGCTATACACCAAGAAGAGCGGAACTTTTATTTCATAGCATGGAAAACCGTTCTGCCAATTTTTGAAACAGCTGTTTGCCTCAAGATCCATGCAAAAACAGGCTTAGCCCTTTCATTGAATTTTATTATTATTTTTTTGGTAAATAAACAATTTTTTAAAGTTATTTGCATTTGTCATTTTTTTGTATCACACAACCTTTGCAATTTTTATATTCAGGCGTGCCGGAAATAATTCTAGATATTTTCAGTGTGCCGTCAGCCATTAACTCTTTCGCTCCCAAGCTTTGATTTGGAATGCTTGCTCAAAATCCCGGAAACGCCCGAGAAATGTTTTTGTATGCTTTCCCCCACCAAACACGTTTCTTTTGTACCTGTGTAGATATATCTCTGTCAAAACAGGCGTGCAAAAAATCAGTGGGAGTGCCTCCCCCGAAGGATTTGAAAAGCACCCATTCGTAAATGCAGCTGATCACCCAAAGGGGGAAGGGGGTTACAGTAGCAAACACGAGAAAGGGGTTTTTCACACGTGACTGTAGGGAACCCACTGAGTTTTCACCCCCTCTTTTAGGATGACCCAAAGATATGATAACCCACGGTGATGCTCTCCGAACGGAGAGAAGAGAGAACGCGGGGGGGACGAAGCAAGGGGCTTGTGTCCTGGGGGTCATCTAAGGAGGCGAGGGAAAGAAAAAAACAGATGACTTGACTTGGAGCGGAGAGATGCATCGATGCGGACGCCAGTTAGGAGAGTTCCCGTGACTCTCCGATGTAATAGCATCAGAAGGATGTTGTATGTCAAATATATATATTCAAAGTCCAACCTGTAAATATGATTATGTATGTATATATAATAAATGATTAGTCTCGACATCAGGCTTGGTTAATTGCATCCCCAACCTGTATTAAAACCGTGGAATGGTCAGCAGTTCCCGCTACCAAACTGCAGCTTAATGACAATTCGACGGGCGGACCCTACAGTGACACTTGCAAATGGATGTTGCAAAGCGCGGGCCGGACGAAGCTTCGTCCTGGCGTAAGGCCGGATCTGGGAACGTGCATTATGAGCCGGTACGGGCGGATTGAGAGCGAAAGGGTTAGAGGTTGAGAAACACTGCCCTAGGGGGTGATTAGAGTGGCGGGGCGAGATTGGCTCTGCGCATACAACACCATGGCAATTGAAGTTCGGGCAAATGGGGTACCTTTAGGCTTGACTGGAAAATGCTTCAGTTACCATGCGGATTTCACGGGTTCGAAACCGGCTCCCGCCGCACTCTCCCTTCAAATCTAAATAAATATGAAATTTATTTATTTTCCAGAAGAGTACAGCTCCCGTCACTGAATGTGTCGCTTAGAGCTACATATGCGTCCTTCCCGGAATTTCCCGTCACAATTTGGAACCTCATCAGAAGATGGGGACTTCTGAATATTGGCTACCCTCGGAAACTGCAAGAGACCGCCAAGAGGACTTTCGGAACCAAGGATTTAACGTGCACATACACCGCATGTACACGAGGCTCTTTAGTGGTACGCCGGTATCGTACCCACAAACTTCCGGTTAAGTCCAACGCCTTAACCACTGGGCTACCACGGCCCAAAAATATGAAATTTTAATTAATATTTTTTATACGGACCGCCGTAACAAAAATTCCCAATTAGTAAAATGTGTTTCGTACATTACTGAGGTGATGTACAAAGTTTCAGCTTTTCATCATAAAAAGTCCTAAGGAGTGTTTAAACAAAGTTGATGAGGGGTTATGCAATACTAGCAGAAGTATTATGCATCTATACAATCATTGTTTTGTTTTGTCATTTGTGTACGGCTCCTGAAATGAAATCATTTGACGTGATTTTCCCCTTTTAAGAAAAATCTGCCTACGGCGGAAGGGGTGGCTTGGTTGGAAGACTTTTTAAGGGGTTCTAACGAGTATTAACGTTACATCTGGAGAAAACCGAGCAAAACTCATACTATTAGAGCGACAGCCGAGCGGTAGTCCCGAAATCAACAGCCATTGAAAAATAGTTTAAGTCACCATAATAATAAGTAAAAAGTAAAACGAAATTTAAATATGTATTGTTTAGACAAGTACCTATTTAAGCTATCTAAACAGTTCAGTGTCATTGAAATGTTTCTTTTTACTACTTGCCTTACTCTGGAAATTGTTTGGCCAATTAACATGTTGACAAATATTTTACATTACAAATACCTAATTCGGTAATGTGAGTAATTTTCCGTTCCGTTGTTTGCAAACTTCAACGCTCTTTTCAAATAATCATTCTGCTTGTGGATTAATTAACAATAATAATAATAACTGCTTAAAAGTTATGAAAAGCTCTTTCGGGATGACGCATAGAAATTAACGTCCAGCTTATTTTACGCACTTTTTATTTTGATATTTTACATATTCTTATCATTTATTTTCATACCATGCTATTTTAAATTTTTATACAGCCCTTAATTACTTCACCAACCGAAATGTGTATTTCGTTTATATTTTTAAATTTTTAGAGAGTGGTCTGTTACATTTTAGAGTTTTGAATCAAGTAAATGTCATTAATGAATTAACTAATATTTAAGGGGTGATAGAACAAATCGAAACAAATATTTTTTACCATAGAAAGTATAATTGAATCATTCGTTAAAGATCTCTTTAAAACAAGGTGAATTACCAGTTTCTCATCCACATGAATTATACCGAATATCGACCCTTAAATTAGCCGTGTTTACACCCATTAAAATCACAATGCTTCGAACAAGTGAGCCCATCATCAAACCGGAAAGTATTTAGAGCAGTGGGTGAAAAATATGAAAATGCGTGATCGTTAATTCCCTTTTGTACGTGAATGATGTTAATAGCTCCCCTGTTTGCAGTCACTTGTGACCCCGTTTCTTAAAAATAACGACAAAATAGGCCATGCTCTCTTCCTTTCTGTTGATTAAATAAATGAGTGCATACTAAACATGAAGGCTTCAAAGTACTTCTTCGGACTTAAGTATAAGAATGTTTTCCGCACTCAGCCAATCAATAATTCTTCTGCTGGGAAGAAATTTAATAACATTTGAAAATAATATTTAAAAGATGCTTTTGAATTTAAAATAAAAATCTTCATATAGCTCATGAAGAATTTTAAAAACAACAAATTATCAGATCAGAGATCGATGCAAATGAAATTTTGGTCAGTTTCACGGCCCTTCCGCAAATTGCAATCCATTAAAATGGCCCTTTCACAAAACTGATTAAAACATCCCCTTCACAAAAATACAGTCGATTAAAACAACTCTGCATTCGCATTTTATCCAAGATTATAATTTGTTTTGTAAATTATTTTAAGAAAAAAAAAAGTGACTTTTGCATAAATTGGTATGACAATTCACAAAAATAGGCGTCGAAATTCACAAATATATACATAGAAATTCACAAAAATAAACGGTTTTCAAAAAATGGGACCCTGCAAAAGATTTCTACATCGACCCGTAGTGATAGACTTTGAAAAAATCTGAAAGTGTTTTCACAAACACTCAGACAGAGAACAAACAATCCAAAGGTACAGCAATCGTATCAAAACGAACTTTTTTAAAAAATTTCTAATGGCAAAGTGGCTTGACATAAAAAAAACTGACTATTGCAAAGGGGACAATAAGGATCAGGAGCCAGGTTGATCCTGTGCAAGTGGACAGCAAAACAGTCATGTTATACGAAAAGTCGAAACTCGGCGACGGCCTCCAGGCGTGGCCAGTCGGGAATGGTGTCTGGGTCGAGATCCTTCCACTTTTTGTTAGAATTTCCTTCCATAATTAGTGAGCGGAAATTATTGGAGACTTTTCTTTGGCGTAATCGTTTAACCCTTTGAGGCGCAACCCTTTCCCAATGCTGAAAAAAGGGCAACGGCTACCCTTTTTTCAGCATTGGGCAACCAATCCAGCTGTTTTCGCATTCTTCCATTTTCCAGCAGATGCCAATGCTGTTAAAAGTAATCGTGACAATTTTTTTACGGGAAATGACGTGCTAAAAAGTAAAGGATTCTCGTGGAGCTATGTCACCCGCCACTATTTTTATAGAAATCAAATCTATTCTTTGTGACTGGCAACAATCAAAACGTCAGAGTTTGGTGATCCCAGAGCGAGAACACTGCGCGTTAAAGGGTTAAAGGGACCGGTTTATTGTTGATTTGTTGAATAGAAGTACCCATTTTGGCCAGGTTATCAGCTATATCATTTCCTCTAATTACGCAGAGTGAAGGGATCCACCGGAGAACGACAGATTTACCCAGTTGTTGCAACATTTTAATAGAGATATGACATTTAAATATATCTTCAGAAGATGGACTGTCTATAGATTTTATTGAATGGAGAGCAGCTTGTGAATCAGAAAGGATGACGATATTTGTAAATTTATCAAGGTAACATTAAAAGCTGTTCCAAGATGACATAGATTGCAGAAATTTCACCATCATAGGCTGTTCTGAAAGTGCCCACTGGTACATAAAAAGGAAATAGGTTGCAGAACACTCCTGCACCAGCATTAGGCTGTTCAGGCAGAAAGGACCCATCTATAAAAATTCTTAACCAGTGAGTTTCGGGGTTAAAAAGTATCCATAGTTTCCAGGCAAGAATGTGAAGAACAGCAGTGGGAGTATCCTGCTTCACAAACTCTAGTCCGAGGTACAGTTTTATGTTTACTTTGAAGCCATCAAGGAGGTTAGTAGGTTTTATTTGTTTTAAGCAAACTAAGGAGCTAAACATTTAAGAAAATGCTGCCCTTCACACACACACACAAATATTTTATTTAAAAAGCACTCTCTTTAATTATCAACATAATAATCTGCAAATACCTAAAATCTACCATACCTTTCAGATGTAAACAAATAATTTGAAATTTCAGTTCTTAACCCTATAACGCGCAGTGTTCCTGCTCTGGGAACTCCAAACTCTGACGTTTTGACTGTTGCCAGTCACGAAGAATAGATTTAATTTCTATAAAAAATAGTTGCGGGTGATATAGCTCCACGAGAATCCTTTACTTTTTAGCACGTCATTTCCCGTAAAAAAATTATCACGATTATTTTAACAGCACTGACATCTGCTGAAAAAGGGAAGAATGCGAGAGCAGCTGGATAGATGGTCCAATGCTGAAAAAAGGGCAGCCGTTACCATCGCTCGACTTAACTACCAGCAAGATGGCGGACGATCGAAACGTTCATTGCGTGCCATAGATCTAGAGACCTTTTTTTGACGCAGCTGGCTGTATCAGCCATCTGCAGACAGCCATCTGCAAAAAAAAGGGTGTCTGTCAAAAGGGGGCCAAAAAAGGGCCCAGTCAAAAAAAGGGTCTCTAGATCTGTGGCACGCGATGAACGTTTCGATCGTCAGCCATCTTGCTGGTCGTTAAGTCGAGCGATGGCAACGGCTGCCCTTTTTTCAGCATTGGGAAAGGGTTGCGCCTCAAAGGGTTAACAGAGTGAAACACTGGTGAAAGTTTCCACCTTCTTGAAAATGAAATCACCAGAATAGGCATTCTCGGAAATACTATCAGCCTATTAATAGTCATAATTAAACCAATCATTTGTTGCAATTTTATAATTATATACTTACACATGACAAAGTACGAGTTTACACTTATATCATTTTTGCATAATTTCAGAGATTTATCTGTTACTACCTATTTATAAGCTGCTAGATCAAATTGGTTAGTACAAATTTAAATTTTTTGCTTACTTTAAAAGATAGAGGATTTTGAAATAATCGAATATTACTCGAATTTCCCAAAAAGTTTTTTGTTGAATGTCCAAAAATGTCCCAACGAGTGTATTCTACGCAAACTAAGTCTTCCAAAATAACATTAAAATCCAAACTGAAAAGTATACTAAAAAATTATTCATATTAATTAGTTCAGAGTCAGAAGTATGACTAGCATTCGAATGATTTCTTTAAAAAAAAAAAAACTATCCATAGCTAAACTGCTATTAAGAATGGATTAAATCAATGTCAGCTAACTCACATTGCTATGCGATTCTATGTCGTCTTGGTTGCATCAGAGCCATCGTGACTCTAGCGGGCCTACTCTTGTGCTCTCCAATGAGTCATCCAAAGAGGCCTACGAAAGAATAAATAAGTATCAGACTTGCTGGTTTCAGCACTTAGATAGGTCTTCTAACGTCCAAATACAACCAATGAGAAACGTCCGTAGGCCTCTCTGGATGACTCATCGAAGTACACAAGCAGGACCGTTGGAAGATTCACGATGGCCCGGGTTGCTTGATGAACATGGTGTAACGAATGCATATTTCAGCATACATGTTAGTCAGATTCTTTAGAGAGAAGTGAATCATCTACTAAAAAGTGTTATTTTGTTTCAAAAAAATTTTTATGGTGTTGCTCAGATTCCCAAAGGACAAAGCCCGCACCAGTGAATAATAAATGTGTTCATAGACAGTTCGAAATGAGGGTAATTTGCTTCATTTCTCATAAAATCTGTGCAATCATAGAGAGGCTCTAAAGAGTACTTCATTTATGATGCATATCAGAGGTGAAATCTAAAGTCAGTTTTCTTAACAATTCCAAATTCGAAAGCATTAATAAATAAATATCAGCACGTACAGAAAGTATAAAACTTGGAGTTGTTCCAAGTTTTATATTTGTATCTATTTTTAATGATGCATTTACACTCTAAACCTTTCTAAGGCCTTGGTAAATATACTACGATGGAGTGGTCCCAAAGAAATAAAAGGGGGGCAGTGGCGGATTAATGCAAGTTTGTCGGGGGGGGGGGAGCCTTTAGTTTGTCGGTGGGAGCGGTTAGTTAGAAGATTGACATAGACATCAATGGAAGTAAAATAGGATCTTTTACATTAATTTCTTTTTCTCGGGGAGAGAGGCGGTCCACCCCTCCGCCCCCCTTTAATCCGGCCTTGGTGAGAGGGAGGGGGGGGATGCTCAAGAAATTGAACCTCAATGCTTGCAATTAATTTGACGTATTAATACAAGCTTGACACTTCAATTCATTTTAAGCTTGCAGCAAGCTTGGAGAAGTCATTTGAACTGTCAAGTTTGAATACAGCTTGATTACTGCTTGATTTGGAAAGCCACATCCACATAACATATAATTTATCATCAGTCATAAATGTATTTGACCATAGAATTAAAAAAAAAAGAAGATTCTATATTTCCAAGCATGAAACTTCTTCAAAGTAAATACAATTATACTACGAAATTGATTTCAAAATCAGTCGTTTGTCTCGATTTTGGCCAGTATTGCCCAACATGAGTGTCGCGATATTGAAAGTTTTAAAACGTGTGCTGCTTTTAAGTTTATATTATGCTTTTTTCCCTATTAGTAGAGTCTATAAATCACACATTATATTAATTTTTATTCATCCCATGGAAAATAAAAAAAACAGATCGGCATCGGGCACTGATCGATCTCGCTAGAAAACGGCGTGATAAACATAATAGTCACTTCAAACTTTAGTCATGCCACGCGAGGCAGATTGGCAGAATGGTTAGGACGCTGACCTCCCAACCCCGAGTTCGATCCCAGATGCGGACGCTTGATGGAAACAGATAAAATTAACTTGAAATTTCAGCAGAGGGGAAAATGCGTGGAAAAATAAAATATGTGGGGCGAGTTCGCCGACGGGCGCCCCGTGTATTTAGGAAAAATTTTTAAGCTTGCTATGTCAAGCTTAATGCAAGCTGGGTAACTGTAAACTTGAACACTTGATTCAAGCTTGCATTAAGCTTACACGATTGAAATTTTCAAGCTTAATTCAAGTTTATTGACTTGATAAATCAAGCTTGCTGCAAGTTTGCTGTACTGTCATGGTAGGTGGTCCAAAAATTTATTTTGGTTGTCTTTCTGACTCAAAATCTTAAAATGAAAAATTTAATGAAAATATCTACTTATTTCAAAAACTTCAAAATTCTTAGAATGTTTCTTTACAACCTGTACTATACACTGAAATAAACGCTAAACCTGTATCATTTTTTAAAATGCTTATAATTCGAAAATTTTGCAAAATGTATCATTTTTTGAAAATTTGCTTCTTCGACATGCACTTTTAATGGGCAGTGATATATACATAAAAGAAAAATGTTAAAAATTAGATGAATTTTATCTCATAAATTTGTAAATTACTTTTCTTAAATCAATCTCGATCCCAAAAAATATTTTAATGTGCCATTACCATGGAACCCACAAGGGTGGTGCTGGGTGGACCCCTGGATCCAGGGCCCGGCCCTAGGGAGGCCCCAAGTCGAGCCCTACACAGTTTAATTTTTAATTACTAATATAAAATAGGAAAATATTTCGATTATATTTTTTATACGATGAAATGTTAGACGATCACACTGCTAATTGTAGTTTAAAATTTAAATAGTCCATATTTATGATGAACTGTTTATCACAAACGTTTAGTAAAATTGTTATTCCGTGAGGTGTGTGAACTTGTATGCGTATTATTTCAATCTTTTCTTACTTCTGGGCCCGCCAAGAAGAGGAGACAGGAGGGGCAATTGCCCCAGGCTCTAGAGGGCCCGTAATTGAATGGAAATTTTATCATGTGTAAGGTTTTGTATATGTGACATGGTAAATTTAAAGTGTACTAAAGTATTCTACACTGTTAAAAAAAATTATAGGGAGAAAAAGCTGAAGGATTTTTTTTTTCTTTTTTAAGGGTGGGTGGGATGTCCGAAATCTGCCCTGGGCCAGGACGTATTTAGGGGACACCCCCCCCCCACTCCCAAATTTTCATTTTTGTTACTAAAATGATAATGATATAGTCTTTTTGTGAAAAATTCAGCCTTTTTTACCGTTTGGACCCCCCTCCCCCCAAATTGCTTTTCTAGATACGTGCCTGGCCCTGGGGGCCGAAAATTCTGTCCTCGGAGATTGCTTTCTGCTTTGGATATTTTTTTCGCAGCCCTACAACATTTTTATGCCCAAGGTAACTTTCAAATTTTGGCTACATCTGAATCAGCATGCTAATATGTGTACATGTCTAAGCTCGATTTTTTGGCCTAACCTGCATGCAGTGCTCATTTCACAGCCCTAAATGCCTGTGCGATAATTAGGACTTGAGTCCAACAGTCAACTCTTGGTGACGTGAGTTGAGTTCCATCAGTGTTGTGACCTGCTAGTGAAAATGACAACACGTATATGATTCAGTTCCACAATATGTTATTTCGCATAAAAGTGATTTCTTTTACGATTTTTTTATGTGAAAATATTTTTCTTAATAAGTCAAAAGTAGCCTTCACTAATAATTATGAGTTTAGCTCTTTTTCTGTGAAACGGGATAGATTTAATATGGTACTTAACTCTTACCAATTTTAAGTATTACCATTTTATAAATAAAGTTTAGTTGGACTTCTGTAAAAAGAGTATGACCAAGAAATAACAGGTCGATTTTAATGTAGCGCGCTGTATAAAAAAATCTGAAGTGACTCCACTGGACTTTCCGAACACTTACGATTAAGATCATTACCAGGCATTTAAATAAATTTTAATCAATGAATATTTCAAACATATATACCAAACTGAAGCTCGATCGAATGCGCCGTTTAAACGCTGGCGCACTTTCAATAATTTCTCCCCATATGCCATAATGTAAAAGAAATCTTTGTCGTAACCCTGCAGAAAAACTACAAGTTCTATACACATCAAAATCAATAAGGGTTTTACGATGGAGGTTTATAACATGTATACCCAATCGAATGTACCGTTTAAACGCTAGCGCACTTTCAAGAATTTCCTCCCATAGGCCATAATGTAAAAGAAATTTTTGTCGTAGCCCTGTAGAAAAACTATAAGTCCTATACACACCAAAATCAATACCGGTCTTGCGACGGTGGTTTATAACCTATATACCGAATTTGAGCTCAATCGAATGCTCCGTTTAGGAGCTATCGTGTTCACTCACATACACACAAACACACACACATACATACATACATCTCGTAAAAATGGCATAAATGACCTCAAAATGTGTCAATACACCAAAATCTCGAAGTCGAATTTTTTCATGATTACAATACTTTTCTTACATGGTACATGTTAGGAAAGTAAAAAGAGAGAGAAAGAAAGATAGAGAGAGGGGGGGGGGGACGTGTCTTTGATTCTGTGCCCAGGGCCCGTAATCGAATCTGGGGGGGGGGGGGCACGGCCATTACTAGAAATAAATAAATAAATGGGCAGTTATAGCGTTAACACATGTAATTTAAACCTTCACATATCTAACTAGATTTCTTTTCTTACTAACTTGAGAGTATTTTACTCATACATTTAGAATTAAATCGTACGAGTATATACGATTATGAATTAATTAATAAAAATTTCACTTATGCATGTTATATCTTTCGAATATTCTTCTTTTTTTAAGTAAAAGAACGAAAAGAGATAAAGAAAAAACGTTAAAAATTGAAAAAAATTCTAAAAATATTTCAATTTACATTCCGGAATAGTTTATAATCAGACAAAGACATTAATATACCATCGCTGAACAGCTCTCAAAAATTATGAGGCGTTTTCCTATTTTAGAAATTTTTCCATTTTAAGCTGCGCGAAATTTATTCGATAAGGTCAAGGTATGTTTTATTTTTACCTGATTCACAATACAAGAGAAATACCTCCTCCCCCCCCCAAAGTAAAAAGCAATATGGTAGATTGATTGTAATGCATTTTCTATCGTGTAATTATGCATCCAGCCTTTTTGAATCTCCATATTGATGGATTTCACTTTTCAATCAAGTTATTACCAAATTGGAAAACGTCGAATGGGCGACTTTTGAACTTTTCATGTGGTAGAGTTCTTCAAAAACATTATTTGCATTTTTATTAAACAGGCTATAAATATCGTCAGTTAATATGCAGAAAAAAAAAAAAAAGCCAATTTCAAAGGCATTTATTTTCACAATCGAATTTTAAGTCACTTCCAAAGAAAATGCAGTTTTGCTCGAGGGCGCGAAAAAAAGGAAAACACAAGAGGTGCCTTTCCTGTTAGTTATAGTGTGAATTTTACGGGGGATTTTTGATTTTCTTCTGCTACAACATGGAAATGTTCTCTCTTAACCCTTTAACGCGCAGTTTCCCGCTCTGGGAACACCAAGCTCTGACGTTTTGACTGTTGCCAGTCACGAAAAATAGATTTTTCTATAAAAATAGTTGCAGGTGATATATTTGCGCGGGTGACATATTGCGGGTGACATATTCTCGCAAAAAAAATATCACGATTATTTTTAACAGCACTGACATCTGCTGAAAAAGGGAAGTATGCGAGAGCAGGTGGATAGATTGCCCAATGCTGAAAAAAGGGCAGCCGTTGCCATCGCTCGACTTAACTACCAACAAGATGGCGGACGATCGAAACGTTCATCGCGTGCCATAGATCTAGACCCTTTTTTGACGCAGCTGGCTGTGCGGCACAGCCATCTGCAAAAAAAAGGGTCTCTGTCAAAAGGGGGCAAAAAAGGGCCCTGTCAAAAAAAGGGTCTTTAGATCTGTGGCACGCGATGAACGTTTCGATCGTCAGCCATCTTGCTGATAGTTAAGTCGAGCGATGGCAACGGCTGCCCTTTTTTCAGCATTAGGAAAGAGTTGCGCCTCAAAGGATTAAAATGGCAGCTACTTCACTTTCGTCGGTTTATTAGTTAACATTAAACAATACAACAAAAAGGAAAACGATTTTTTTGAAACTTTTTTTTTTCTTCTGGCAATAAAAAATTGTCCTTTGAAGGCTAAAAAGTAGGTTGTTCTGAAAGTGTTTTACATGTATTTCAAGGGTAAGTAGAAAATGTCCAACAGCGTGGAGTTGGAAACAACCACTGAAGTTAAATCTGTAAACAATACTATTTTCATATTTTTAAAATAATTTTGTGAATGCTCAATTATTACTTCAAATTTCTGTTAAAGGGCGGGGGGGAAAGAAATTTTCTTTCCCCCCTGCCCTAAAACGTAACTAGAATTACATTATTTGAAATAATTTTTCTTTCATTTTTTTCAGCTTATTTCACTTGAAAGAAAACTAAGGCAAACCAATATTTTCATGTCTTCCAATATCTATCTATATATATATAAATGAATGTTTATGGGTCTGTGTGTGTGTATGACGTTGGAAAACTCCAAAACCGTTTGACCAATCACCATGAAATTTGGTACACGTAAGTCTTTTGTCACGGAGAAGGTTTTTATGCTACCCATTTTCCTCTAGCTCACCGCTAGGTGACGCTGCAGAATGTCGAATTTTATTGAACCGCTTGTTATGAAAATACCGTTTAACAAATTTTGACGAAAATTATTACGTATGGATATTTGAACACGGAGAATATTTTAACGCTATCCATTTTGCCTTGACTTGCCGCTAGATGGCGCTGCAGAGCCTCGAATTCTATTCCGTTCGACCGCTTGTTATGAAAGTACCGTTCAACCAATTTTGATGAAAATTTGTACACATGGATATTTGAACACGGAGAATATTTTTACATTATCCATTTAGCTCTAACGTGCCACTAGATGGCGCATCAACTTCTATACCGTTCGACCGATTGCTATAAAAATTTTATACCTTCACATTTGAGTATGGAGAATATACTCTAACTATTCATTTAGTTGTAACTCACTACTAGACGGCACTGCAGCGCATTATTACTTTAATTCGCTATTATATGGCAATGCAGCGCGCCCACTTCTTGACCGCACTATTGATCTCTATGAAAATTGATATACAGATACTTGAAATGGAGAATATTTTCGTGTTATCTATTTTCCTATAACTCGCAGCATATAAAGACTGTTCAGCTCATCGCCATGAAAACTGGTACAGATAGATACTTGAACACGGAGAATATTTTAGCGTCTCAATTTGCTGCTATTAGAGGTTACTTCAAGCCAATAACTTCAGGACCATTCAACTGATCGCCATGGAAAGTCCTACACATAGATGTTTGAACAGGAAGAATATTTTCGCCGCATCCGTTTTGCTATAACTCGCCTTCTGTACCGTTCAACCGCTTGCTCTGAAAATACCGTTTAACTGATTTCGATGAAAATTGGTACACACGGATATTTGAGCACGGAGAATATTTTTACGCTATCCATTTTGCTACGACTTGCCGCTACATGGCGATGCAGAGAAACAACTTCAAAAACGTTTGACCTTAAAAATTGGTATACTTACACATATGAGCAGAGAAAATATTTTTTTCGTATTCATTTTGCTGTAGCTCACCACTAGATGGCACTGCAGCACATTATTACTTTAACTCGCCACTAGATGGCACTGCAGCAATCAACTTCTTGATCGGTCAACTGACCGCTCTGAAAATTGGTATACATATTTCAACACGGAGAATATTTTCGCGTTATCCATTTTGCTATAACCTATAACTCGCCTATTGATGGCGTTGTAGCGTATTATTATTTTAATTCGGCACTAGATGGCGCTGCAGCGTATCTTGACCGTTAAATTGTTTGCTATGAAAATTGGTACACATGGACATTTGAGCATGAGAATATTTTGATGCTATCCATTTTGCAATAACTTTGACAATAGATGGCGCTGCGCCGAATCATCTTCTTTCTTCACCATTCAAACGATCGCCACGAAATTATATATCCGTGATTATTATTGAACACAGATAATATTTATGCGATATCCATTTTGCTATATCTATTTATTATAATAAATAGTAATTACAACAAACCGTAATATGAAAAAAACTATTCATTCCCGTGAGAAGAACGGGGCCTCCAGCTAGTACAGTGGCGTAGCAAGGGGGGGGGCGGTGGGCAGGCAGCAGCCGCCCCCGTTTTTTCCCCTCACACAAGATCTAAAAGAATTGTACTCAATTTAATGAATATCATTTTACGCTGAACCATTAACGCCCATACTGGGGATGCACATGAGGCTTGACCTGATGGTCGACTGGGGATATCCCCAACATGGGCGCCCATAGGAATTTTTCTAGGGGGGAGAAACTTCAAAAAAATTTTCTAGAGGGGGGCAAATTTCAAACTTTTAACGAATTTAGTTCTGTTTTTGCGATTTGTTTACATCATGAGACACTAACCTAAAACTGTAGGGGGGGGGGGCAAGTGCCCTACCTTGCCCCCCCCTATGGGCGCCCATGATCCCCAAGCTGGCAATCTGTAACTAAAGATAGAGGCCGCAGGAACAGACCTTCTTTTTGCCCTTCCGCATATTTTTCTTACAGAATATCTAAAATTTTTACTCTCCATTTAATGAAAAACATTATACACTAAACCATGGGCGCCCATATATTGGGCGAAAATGGTGGCTTGACCTAAAGGGCGGTTGGGGTTACCTTAAGACTTAAGTATAATAGGCAGTTCTATAGCACAGTGAACATTTTCTATTATTTTAGTACTAAAACGTTTAGAAGACCGAGATGAGCCGCCCCTTACAAATATAAGATTACTTCTAAAAGTGCTCATATGGGCGCCCATGCCCATATGAGTATCACTTGCCAAAGACATCGTCTGGTTAGCTGTTGGTAGTTGAATTTTTCAAAATTGATAAAGAACAATACTTTTCTTGAAAATTTTTTGAAGTACTTTCCGTTAAATGTTTCATCCTGCTTTAGCAATGCGAAAAGATATCAAAGTCTGAGGACCAGGGTCGTGAACAAGGGGCATCGTTAGGGTCGAGGGTCAAAATCACTAAACCCTCCTCCCCCGTGGTTTTTCTGTGGGTAAAATGGGACTGTTTTTTATGTTCAAGTAAAAAAAAAATTGAGTTTTTCTCCCTTCTCTAAGGCCCGACCAGTGGCAGAGCGCATTTGCGCTCTGAGCTGGGAGTAGGAAGGTGTCTGGTTCAAAACTAGGTCCCGTCCGCCGACCTAACCGTCCGGAGTTTTCGGTGGTTTCCTCCGAAACTTGGCAAATAACCCATAGGCCTAGATCCCTCGTGTAGATAATTGGCCTTAATCCCGCAGCACAAACACACCCTTCTCTAAGTGCAGGAGTGGATCTTGTGGCTAGTGGTCGCCACTACTTACTTCTAATGATTCTTCTGTGGAAAAACCCAAATTCTCCAAACAGTAAGCATGATAAGAAAGTGTCTGTTTTCAAACCTCCAAGTGGTTTTTTTCACTAACACCGGCCCTCAGAAAGTCCACTGTCCAGGCCAAAAAATTTTTCATGGGAAAAAAAAAAAAAAAAAAAAAAAAGAGAGAGAAGAACAGAATGCAATCAAGGATGTCTGGGATGATACCGAAGGTAATTGATCAGAGGTTTATTTTCGACAAAGTCATTGAGAACTTTGCAAATAAGAAAGCAAGAAAAATACAAATTTAAAATTTATACAGGAAAATCTCGAAAAAATATTTTTATTGAACAAATTTTTAACTTCATAGAATAACTTGAATTCTTGTTTTTTAAAGGTATGACTTGAAAATTTATTTCGATTTTGCTGTTATTGAATTATTATTTTAGATTTGCTGCGTTAAACATTTTGGTGTTGATTCCCTCCTAATTCACTATTGTTAAAAACATCACGAAATTATATAAAATACTTAATTCTAATGTATTTTAACTTTAAACTATATTTTAGTAAACGATGAGTTGACTCCCCCTCTTCCATCAAGGCATTATTTAGTAAGTGTGATAAAACTGAATTGAACTTTTACTAATAAAAATTTCCCACATAATCTTGCAGTATCGAGATTTTGGGCGATTTTAAAATATCGAATATTTCCTGTATTTATCACCATTGTTATAATTTAATTAGCGATAATTAAAAAGTCGTATTTAAAGGTTTGCTTGCTAAATTTACTAAACTGTTTATGTGCTGTACTATTGCTTCAAAAATTCTCGATCATTAACTAGTTTCAGAATTTTATACTGTTTTCGGTTATATATCCTCACCACCTATTTTTTTTTTTTTTTTTTTTTTTAATGTTCCTAATCAAAACTTAAGCATTTCTGCTGAAAGAAATGAAGGCTATCGAAAAAACATATTTATACTATTGATTTTTAATTATATTGTTTTACATAACCAGCAAAATTTACTTTATTAAAAACAAGTTATCTAATTTCTAATATTGTAATTACGGCCAATCAAATATAGTTTTGATCATGGTAAATTCCTGTAAAGTTGTTTTTTTTTTTTTTTTTTTTTACAATTATATGTACAGCTGCGGGGGGGGAAAAAATGCCCACTTGCACTGTATTTGGCCATTATTCGTCGGACTGCAAAGTTATATATACCATTCGTTTACAAATAACGTATATACTTTAATTTTCTAGTAATTTAATTTGCATAAGGGGTCGTCTTAATGTTTAATTCTGCATCAACTTCGTTTTTTTCAGTGGCAACATATTACTTTATTAAACAAAAGAAAACCTTCAAATTACCCTAAATATAAATTTTCACCTATTTTCTACAATAATTTCCGAAGATATTGCGATTTATTTTTTGAGAGATTTTAAGGGACTTTCTGCAAATTGAGAAACGCTATTTGAATTTTCCGAACTTTTCGCCTTTCATTAATTTCGCTCGTGTGAGTTAAAAGAAATAAATATTATTTTCACGGAAAATGTTTCTAGTTTTCGTACAAGTTTGTTATGCAAGTTAGTACAAGTTTTTTGTACTAAGAATATCAGGTATAGAATTTAGAATATTTAGTCAGTGGTTCATCAAATAACCATAATTTCCTTACTTCGTACACATGATTTAAATTAAAAATGCAAAACGACTGCTCACGATTTTGAAAATCTTTCTAATTTTGAAATTGTTATTGAGTATTTCTCTTGAAGGTTCTCTTAGACAGGTGAAATGTTGCCAGGAGTGAGAGGCTGTTCTCTGCTCTTCTGACTACAAGCATGAATGTTACTCAGCTACGGTCGAACTTGAAGAATGGTTTCATGATTGAAAATTTATTTGTTTGAATTTCGTGTAAAAAACGCAATTACATTTTTGCCGACCCAATATTATCACTGTGTTTGTTATTTCACATTCTTCATTTAATATTATCGTCTGCAATGTGTAATATTCTTAAGACTTTTAGCGGTATTTTCATTTATAGTCAGATGAAAATTTAGACACAAAAACATGATTTTGAATGTTTGATAAAATATGGGGAAGCAGTGGCGGACTAACGCTAAGTGAGGCCCGGGGCGGTCTCCGCGTTTGCCCCCCCCCTTTTAAAATTGTATTTTTTAACCGAAAATTACATTTTAAAGCTAACATTCATAACTGAAAAGAAAAATATGGAAAAATTCTATTAAACTTTTTTTTTTAACTTTTACATTTTGGTAAAATCGAAAAATAGTCTGCTTTGACTGGCTCGTACAAAATTAGTAAATTAGTTCGCGTGAAACTAAAACTCATTTTATTTTGCTGGTACCGGCTGGCCCGGCCCAAAGCATATAGGAATAATGATAACATAGCTCAGTACATTTAAAACTTTTAACTACCTACACTTCGCATATTAAAACATACCTAAACCACTGAACCTTAAACTTAAATTTGTTTTGAAGGAAATAGTTCATTCTGTTGAAGACACTTTTATTCAACGGAAACCTGTTTTTAGAGGAAAAATATTTCGGTACCTTTCGATTCCATTTAAATCCACCTTGTGATCCCAGCAGAGCTCAGTTAAGGGGGGGTCTGAGGGGGCTGCAGCCCCGGGCCCAGTGAACAAGGGGGCCCTAGATAGGGCCAAGAAAACCCAGTAAATAGGAAAAAGAAACGTAAATTTTATGTGAACCTAAAAATGGAGCGGGTTAATTATTTTAATGGAAGATAAAGGTAAAGTTAGTGCGTTCTGATTGTAAATTTTACAATCAAACGATGGCTTTTTACGATTGAAGGTATTGAGTATCTTTGTTAAACATATTCTCTGAAAAAAATTCAAAATCTATTGAGACAAAATTTTTGCCTGAATAAACAGACTATACGCAAGAAAAAAGACATAGATTCTCATGATCTACTAGACATACTAGAAACTGGAGTAAATAAACACTAGCTTCAAACAGCATCAATCTTCTTTCACCTTCCATTGCATTGACAGACAGTGTGCCACAGAGACGCCTAACATTTTAAATGCTACGAATAAAGTTAGCATTTATCTTTAAAAACCAGGTCTTGAATTTATTTACAGCTGTTATCTTGTTGAAAGGGTGGAATGCAAATATTGCATCCATCAGAGATCAAATTGAGTTAAAAGAAAGATTTCAATTGCTATCTCCACATGTAGCGACTTAACCTAAGGATCAGGGAAAAAGACTGAGAAAAATTTATCAATGGTACTCGCTAATCCAGAACAACTAGCAATGTAACTCTTCAAGGATTTGAAAAACTTAAAGTTGAAACTTTATTCGTGATAGTCGATAGATTAAATTCAGAAAAGATAAACGAATTGATGTTTGTAACCCAGTATGCAGCATTTTCAATTTCATTATTAAATTAGGTTTCGAACAAATAAATGATGAATCATTCAATAATTTTCTTGAATTTTATGAAGGAGAAGTAGATTTTGAAACCACAAAATCTGAAGTCATTCAATTTTCACAATATTTGTTAAGCTCTAGCTTAGAGAAAAAAAAAAAAAAAAAAATCACCGGCAGAGCCTGATTATGACCAACAGGGGCCCCGAGCTATAAAATTTGTGTTATTTTTCATAAAATTTTGATATAAAAAAAGAATATTTCAGAACAACATTTGATATTGAGGGCAATGGGCAAAGTCCCGATTTGCCCATGTGGTAATAAGGCTCTGATCACTGATACATATTTATGATCATATGTTTAAAAACGAGTTAAAAGAAAATTTTCCAAATATGTTTATTGCATTACGTATTTATTTAACTCTGCTCTTTCGACTTTGCAATTTGATATCGGTAAACTCCAAATCAGAGAGAATTCTATCTCTTTGAAGAACAAAAATGCAATAAAATAAGCAGCAATGTTTGGCTTTGCTGTGCTCAGAGCACGATTTAACCAGCAACCTGGATTTTTAAAGATGTAATTGAAACTTTCAGCGCGGCAAAGACTAGGAAGAAAAGAAGCCAATTTAATTTTTTTTTAATCTGTAAAATATATATTCATTAAAGTTTTTGTTGCAGTATCTTTTCCTTTAGTTGGTGTGTTAGATTCTTTTATTGTTAATATTTTTTTAAATTAATTTTTTGCAAACAGTTTCAGAGTTCATTTAAATGGTAATGAGAATCTTATTCTAATATGGCCATTATAAAATTTTATCTAACGACGAACATTCATATTAAAGAAAAATAAAAATGTGCGTGCGTGGGAGGGGGGGGGGGGCTCCGCTACTATCACAGCCCCGGGCCCTTAAATGGGTAAACTGGGCCCTGGATCCCAGGGTTATTTTTTGCGACCCCATTTGAGGTAGCAACCCAAAGATTGATAAGATTGATAAATTAAAATCACATTAGATTACAGAATTACCAAATAATAATAATTATAATAGAATATTGATTTAAACATTTATAAAATAAAAAAAGTCTCGCCATTTTTAATAAATTGCTTTTTACTTTCTGGAACTTTTATGTGATTAGTTGTAAGATACAATTTATGTTCTTAACACGCATTTTATATAATTTATTTTTTCTTCAAATTTCAGTATTATTTAAATTAGAAGCACTTCTGATGAAATTAATGGACAAAAATTTCCATATTTGATTTATTAAATATTATATTTATATTCAAAGAACGAGGGCTTAGGTCTGATTTACACAAAAATGCACCATTAAAGACGCAGAGAAACTATATACAATCAATATTTCTTACAATTAAAGAATTACATTCATATTGAAAGAGGTTGTTTTTAAATAAATATAAAATTTAAAACATAAAATCTAAAATAAAGAATCTAAATATATCAAATTGTTTTGAAACAGAGATGCATATTTAAGCAAAAAAAAGACATATAATTTTACATATTTTGAAGTATTTAACTAATAATTTTTACAATGACATTCCAAAAGCCTTATTTGATCTCTAAATTCTACTAAGACATTGCATAAGCGAATATATTAGTTACATATAAAAGATTGTTATAATAAATATGAACGTAAAACACAGATTTAGATAACTATTGATTTGAAGAAAAAAAGTGTAATTCCAGCGGTTTTCTTACAACAGTTAATGCAAGAGTAAAAAATACTTAGAAAATGTATTTTGTTAAAAGACATAGAGGACAAAACGCAATCAAGAATTGATGGTGCACAAGTAAGTAGTGAATTTTTATTCATTTAAATTACAATAACATACTACAAATTTATTAGACAATTATTAATGAATTATGTAAATATTTCTGTAAAATTAAAGCTAAAAATTATTTCAAATTTATTAGACAATTATCTATGGATTATGTAAATATTTCTGTAAAATTAAAGTAAAAATTATCAAAGGCAGAAATGAGCAAAGAAATATGATCAAATTTAACTGAGTGGATTTTATTTTTTTATAAAATATAGCGTATTATGACAGAAATTGCAACCGAACTGTCAAAATGACTGAAAATAAACACTTTGCCTATGTTTGACACCATTATTGGCATACTTTCGTAGCTATGCAAGAGTTTCTATCTATCATGTACGAATACATTTATAGTAAATTTACATCTTTCTCAAAGATTTTTTTATCATCTGACAAATAAAGAATCACCTTAAAACAGTATACCTAAGCAATTGAAAGGGCATTAATTAAAATATTTAATTAAAAACAAAACAAATATTTGGAGTATATTAATTTAAATCAGAAAATTATTTATGGAAATTTAAAAAAATAAAATAATCAAAACTGTACTCATAAAGATAAAATATATTTGTGTGCTTTCGCTTTGCTAAATTTGTCGATGACATCATCAAAGTCAACAGTAGCAGCTACTTTTCTTTCTATGGACAAAATAACCAAATTTGATAATCTTTATTCCCTCATTGTCGATCTTAGATAATTTTTATTAGTTTAAGTTTCGAAAAACTTCTTTCGCACGAGGACCCACAACACAAGTAGTTAAAAAATACTGCAAAATTGAAAATAAATTGAAAATTGAATTTACAAAATTAAAATCACACTCGTATAAAAATGTCAGACATACTGAAAAAAAAAAAATTATGGATGTTCTGTGAATAAAACATTTTTTAACAGCATTTTGCGTTGTTCTTGTTTTTAAAATATGATTTCCTCTGGTGAAAATTAGTACGAAGTTGCTGATATTGAGCTGAAGTTTTACTATGTAGTGGAATATGAAAAGTTATTTGACATCGGAAGGGTTATCGCTTTATCAAAACAAGATGAGATTGCTAAGATGAAATATTTGCATGCAATACCTGGCTCAGATTCTTTTATTAGGCTACGCCACGCCAAGATGACGCAGAAATAATTACTGTAGACAAGATTTTTTTTTTAGTCGAATTGAATTTATTTCAGTTATTCGATTTACCATTACTAACGTAAAAAGTATCAAAACAGCTCACAATCAACTATACAATAGACTCTATAAAAAAAAGTATGTAAATAACCTGATATTTTTTTTTTATGTTACATTTTGTTTGAAATGATGTTCGCCGATTTTGTTGTAAAATGGTACACAAGTCAGAAATAAATTATGTAGATTTGTGACAACTTCTTTTAATCGCATTATTATTTACTTTTTGTTTATTTTAAATGAAGTATAAGATATGGTATGTGTAGGGTTACATTTACATAGTATTTTTTTCCCTCAGTTGGCGAATGGAGAAAGTTATGACATTATTTACGAATTATTTTGAGTGTTCCTGTAAATTATGCTATATGCATGAATTTTAGTACTCATAAAGATAATACTCAGAAATAGTCATAGTGTAGCTTTGAGAGGAAAAAAGAACTATTTGTGATACATGCAGGGTAAGTTTAATTTTCTGTAGTACTTCTACAGTCGATTAAACTTCTAAAAGTAACGACGGAATGCTCCATGCGTGTGATTGGAATGTCCCAAATAGAGAGGTACTTTTGGGGATTTTTCTTGGAAACAGTTGCACCTTCAAAAAATGTTTTTTCAAAATATGAAAATACTTGGTTGATGCTACATCTCCATGCCAATAGTTCTCATGTGGGAAGTTGGCGCCAGCTGTACCAGTCCTTCGAAATTGTATAAATTAGCGTTAATGACTATGTTTCGGGCCCCATACGGAGAGTCCCTGGGGGCCTTCAAAAATTTTTAACACTGGATTTACTTTATATGAAGATGTATAACTGCACTGTGCAAAAATTTTTTCTATATCACGTCAGAACCAACATTTAAAGTATTCTTAAAAACTGTATTTTTCATGAAATTGGAGGTATTTGGGGGCTCTGACTATCTTCGAATGAATTTACAATATGAGTTGTTAATATTCAAGGTATATTATCAGATTTAAAAAAATTCTCTGAAGTACCTCAGAGCCAGTCACAGTCGAGAAAATAACGTGGCAAAAATGACCGAAATTATTTCTACGTCGGGGACTTTGACACCCCCCCTTCCCTCCCCCAATAACTCCAAAACTAAAAGAGGTAAATTAAAAATATTTAAAATTTTTTCTTTCCTTGTGTAAAGCAACACAAGAAAAAAAAATCATGAAATTCTGAGATAGTGATGGAAACTTTTCTCTTTTTTACCCGATTTGCTCTTGCAATGCGTCTTAAATGTATTATCAATCAAGCATCTTGTGAGAAACAGTGATAAGAATAATAATAACTACATTGGGGGGGAAACATACTGAAGCAATTCCCAAGCTGGACGACTCGAACAATTTCCTTGTCCCCAGCCTAAGTGATCCCCCCAAAAAAATAAATGAATAAAAGTGAACATATTTTACAAGGAAAATAGCTATACCGATTGGATGTAGATGACAGATAAATAAGTGCAACATCAAACAGCATTTCAGCAACATCAAACTGTATTCCCTGATTTTGTTATCATTAGTCAGCAGCCGACAGGCCAACAGCTAATTTAAGGACCCCAATCATGTAATGGCACAATTGTCTATTGTAGAAAGGTGTTAAGTGTTTCTAGGAAATTCTTGCTTCGAACGGTTGCTTCGGTCATTGATTTTGAGTATCGTGGAAATAATTTCGCCATGGAATGAAAAGAATCGTGCAAAACTTTTGGAGCTTCTCAATATTTTGATTATAAAAAAGGTCTTCCTATGTAAAAAATAATTTACATACAGGTCGTGACTAAGGCAGTAGGAGGACCTAAGCACTGTTCGGGGGCCCCTATACATTCATACCCTGCTGACCCATACATATGTATAGTCACTGGAATTTTTCAGATTAGAACTTAAGCTCTCTTAATAATCCCTGGGCCTATGAAAAAAAACTTAGGAGAAGGGAGAGGGGGGGGGAATTCAAATAAATTATCTAGAGCGGGCAAATTTCACACTTGTAACAATTTCATTTGTGATTTTGCTTTCTAGTGAAGTTTTGTTTACATCCTAGACAATGCACTAAAACTCTAGGGGGGGGCAAGCGACTTACCTGGACTCAACTTTTTATGGGCGCCTTTGTAGGGGGCCCCTAGGCCGAGGCTCCCTATACAGTCATACCTAGCTGACACATTTATGTATAGTAACTAGAAGTTTTCAAACTAGAACTTCAAATCTCTTAATAATTCTAGGCCCCAGGATTCTTTGGCTTCGTCTCTTGAGATTTCGGTATAATCTTGAACATTCACATTTTTCTAAACCCACCCAGGTGGTGTAGCTACTAAAGAACCATTCTATCACGCCTTGGGTTCGAAATCCCGCTTGGGCATGGATGTTAACTTGTCCATCCCTTCATAGGCGGTAATGCAGTCCGCCAACTGGGTGTCCCCATGATGAAATGGACAGTAATTCGTGCCTTTGTAGTTGCGATTGCTTGATGAGCAAGTACCCGCACATTAAAGGAGGGGAGAAAGAAAAAAAAGTTTTTATATAAAGAAAAGTGAAAATGGAATTTAAAAATTTCTAACGATTTCGGGGGCCCCTTATCAGTCGGGGCACGGGGCGGACCGCCCCCCCCCCCGTTAGTCCGCTACTGTGGGGAAGGCCAAAGGCCTGATGTTTCCAATATTAAAAAAGGTCAAATTTAAGCCTGGAATGTTGAGAATGTTAGTTTTTCAGAAATAGGACTTTGTATTGGAAGGCATACAGCATCTTCTGCATCTAATTCTATACATGGGAAAACATTTTATTTGGTGGGATGTAGCGGACGCTACAATAGACGCTTTATAGAATCGCCATCAAAATGTAAAAACCTCTAATTTATTTGCTTCAAAATTTGATTTTTTTTTCCTTTTAATACAGCTATCTTTTACTGTTTTTGCACAAAAGAAATCTAATTTACGTTTCTTTTACGCAATTTTCAAAAAAATGTCACTTAATAAATTTATATAGGGTCCCTTAACTCAGGAAAATAACACATTTTATTTAATATAAATTAAACAACTGAATGTAGAAATTTTAAATTTTGCACAGCCATGTAAAATCACTTTTCGCATCTATTTCCATCAAAATTTGGCTAGGTTGCTATTCATAATTTTTTTGAATATTAATTTAATAATTCATATTAATACTTTATTAAAAATTATAATAATAGTAAATTATGTTTGGGCCGTTTAGTTCTAATAGTACGAATAAAAGTCAGCTTCTTACTATCAATATTATATGAGATATGAATTAAAGTTTTAAAAAATATTTTAATATAGGGGGAGGGGGAATTTGGGTGCTCATAATTCACTCATTTTTAGGTCAAATTAATTGAAAATTGATATCCGGGGTTAAAATGAGCTAATTTTTGAGATATGAAGTGAAATCCAGGGGTTGCTATTGGGGGGGGGGGGAAAGTTGATGCGAATTTTAATATGGAGACGGCCCCTTATGCAATTTTTATGTATAGCAAATTAAAGTGTACGTCAATCATAAATGATTGGTATATGTAACTTTGCTGTACGACAAACGATGGCTGAATAAAGTGGGCTTTTTTTTCCGCAGCTGTACATGTTTGGTGAATAATGTTTTGATCATTCTAATTATATTGTATTTCCTTATAATATAATCCAGAAACTAAAGTGTTTCTTCAACTAAATGAGTAGAAAAGCTTTAAATTTTTTTTTTAATTTCTGTTCAAACCTGCCCCATGAAAAGTGGTATTTTGAACAAGCTATGGCCACATTTTAACAAATACAAAAATATATGAAAATTTAAATTCTTTTCATAATCAAAAATCACATATATTTAAGAAATTTAATGTCACAAGAATAAATTAAATAGTTACATTTAAGTGAATTTATTAAAATTCATTATTTAAAGAAATTAATACCCGTCAATATTGACATCAACGTTCGATTTTCAGACAGCATTGTTTAGACAGTCTTGTAAATATCATTAAGATGAAATGTTCCAATCTATCATTCTTATTCATAAACAGCAAATGTTTTAATCTTCTTACATTCATCGTATAGCCGAGAGAGAACTGTATGCTACTGCTGATAGTACAGTAATACCACCTTTCCCCACATTCTGTACCGAATCTTAAAGAAAAATTAGTCACCTTCTAACACCTTAATCTTAGAATGTAAGGGGCGGCAAACTGAAGCTCCGCCCGGGGACCAATAACCCTCGCTACGCCACTAAGCTAGTACAATCTATCATCGCTTTCAATGTGAATACTGCTACACAATTTTACTTATTTAAAGATGAAATAAAACTAGAATTCTCCAGGGGATGTACCCAATGATTATTTCCATTTATCTTTCCAAAACATCGATAAAACAGATGACACTAAAACTCGTTAAATATGAAAGACTGGGGAATTTTGAACGAAATAAATAATACAAATAAAAATTAAATAATAAAGGAAAAAATATTAATAAATAAGTGATATCTTTGGTTTTAATTCATTAAAAAAATTTTCACAATAGTAAAAATTCTCAATATGTGAAAAATTAAATTTGATTTTAAGTGTCATTTAAATATTAAAATCAAACATGATTTTTGAAAGTTGAAACAGCCACACTGGCTTGGATCCAGCATAAAAAAATAGTAAATAGCAAATTTTTGTAACTTCTTAAAGAATTCTTAGTTACAAGCCACTGAAACATAAAGTGTCTAGTGTAAGAGAAAAATTAACCAGTAAAGTAATGAATGTAATTTTTTTAAACCAACTCTTATGTTGCAAAAGCAAAAAAAAAAAAAAAAAAAAAAAAAAGCCCAAATTAAGAAAAAAAATAATTATACAAATTTATTAATTCTATTTCAAAACGTTCAAATGATAACTCATGTTTGCTCTTTTTATCCAAAGGTAACGTAAACTTTATTATTTGAAGTAAAGGACACTGAATAAAAAGGACAAGTTAATAAATATGAAGGTCTGCATTGCGAATTTCAATGTTAGATCAAATATGACTATGCAGATATATCTACAAAAAATTACACATGTAATGTACATACAGTAAAATTTAAAACATCCAACAGAAATCTAGATCAAAACAGCTTTCTTTTCCACAGTTAAATTTTGCTTGCAGACACATGTTTGGCCCAATACCATCATATAGATAAAGCATGAGCAACTTTAAAAATTTTGCAATTCTAGGTGTTATTTTAGGCCAGAAAAAGTGAATATATAAATGTGGTATTTAAACTCTTTTGTCAGTGTGACCCTACTTGAGACATCTAGACAGCATGCTTACCCAAAAGTTACAATAATTAACATTTTAAAAATTGAGCAGTTAAATAAATTTTGACATTTAAAAGATTTCACATTTTAAAGACAAAACTTTTCTTCTCAAAACAGTTCGCCAGTTTATCCAAGTAAATTTATTCATAAATTTTTAGCCTACAATTTCTTATCTTTTATTCTTTAATCTACCCTGTAAACCTAAAGTAGTTTTTCAGGGCTCCACTTGGGGTTGTGATCCATAGATTGAAAATTACTGATGTATAGCATTAGGGAAAATAAATAATTCACACAAGAACTTTAGTGTTTGTTAATTTATTTACATAGGCACATCACAGAATGTTACAGTTATAAATTTTTACTCTCCGTAATCGGCCTTCCATTATCCTATAAACAATGTCTTTCTGAGCTTCCAAAAATAGAAATATGGAATTTTCTTTCTTTTGCTAGTCTACAAACTAAATATATACAAAGGGTGGGACAGGAAGAAAAATCCTCCCAGAAAGTAACCACAATGAGAACACTTGAGCAGAAAGGTTTCTCTAAATGAAGGAAGAAAATTATACAAATAAGAAAGTCTTTACATTAATCACTTACATTTCATCTTTTGTAGAAAAAGATGTTTTCTAAATATATAAAAAATACCCAACGAGCTGCTGCTCTCAACATGCTCAATGAATGATGTTCGAAACTTGATAGAAGCTTATATAAATAATACCCACAAAAAGAAGGAAAAAAATATTTAACATCAAAAACAATAATTAATAAGCAATGAATACATAGACAAACTTCACTAGATGATGAAGTTGAAATAAGATAAGAACACATATTACACACGATTCATGAAATTTAGAAAAAAAAAAAATCCCTTAGAGGAAAAATGGAACATTAGCTTCATTTTTATTTCAGACATGCTTCAGGACTTGTGCACTGCTAGAAACTTGCATGAAAATGTGATACTTTCGAATTCATTAAAATATATAATTAATAAAAATGCAAAAATTGAAAAACTAAATTGATTGTCTTTTTTCTCTTATGAAATACTTCTTAAAATTCAGCATATGTCTCATAAACATGTACTCTAAATTGTAGAAAAGAATAAGCCAATAAATACAACTAAGAAAAGAGTTAAATAAACAAGTTCTGTTTAATAGTTATTTATGCCATGCTTCTATCTTCAAAATTTCAGTATTTATATTAGTTCACTTTTAATTAATTAACAATTCATTTCACAATAAATGTAGTAAAATTTTCGGAGAGCTAAGTAAAAAAAAAAAAAAATTATCACAAATCCCAACAAAATCAAGAACAGCTTGGCACATACCCAGAATCAGTACAACTAACTATTACTGGAATTTTTAATGTTTTCACAATTAAATTTACATTCTAGATGTAAACATTAAATTAGTTTCTACTCATCACACATTGATTAAAAACTACACTATACATGTATTTAAACATATTTATTTCAGTAAATGCAGTATTTTATTAATGGCAGCAAACAGCTCATTGGGCTAATAAACATAGTTAATTTTCTACAGAAGCTCCAATTGCATAATTATCAAGAACCATATTTTTTTTTCTGTGCCTTCACATAAATTATTTAACTTTGAATTTACTACACAAAGAATATATGTACTGAAAGAGGTAGAACCAGAAAGACCTTACACTGAGGCCAAGCATTAAGTCTAAGTTTTCACATAAAAACCAAATACAAATTATTTTGTGTCTACGGGGAGGGGGGAAAGAGTTTGAGTTATAATTTTCTCAAATGGCCTCAAGGACCTGGTAAAAGGAGAAGCTGGTGTTGGTAAAAATGTACACAATGCAAAATTGGGGGAATAAATAAATTAAGAAATTGAGTGCTCAACTACTATAATAGTTTAAGAGTGTGAAAGGGCAAGGAATTTGCAGAATGATTTAGATACTTTATAAATTCTGCATACATTTTTCGGTAGATGGGCAAACAGTAAAAAAAAAAAAAAAAAAAAAAAAAAAAAAGGAGGAAAAAAGTTATCTAACTTAAACACAAATTAATAAAAACAGTTATATTACATCAAAAATTTTAATTGGCTTAATCTAGAATCATGTTTTGAGGAAAGTTGAAAATATCAAAAAATTACATTTCCATTGTTTGCAAACAGGTTTGCCTTTCATGCATCAATGATTTTGCAACAGATATTAAAATTTCAATAATCTATTAGTTTAAAGAAAATATCAAAATATAGAGTTGAAAATATTTTTGCTAATAATTTTTTGTAAGCATAGATAATCTAATATAATAGAATCTTTACTACGGCTTAAATTTATTATGGTTGCACATTTAGGATAGATGTAAAATAACAAAATCTACCAAATGAAATTACATAAGATGCAAGAATTGTACTTAGAATTACTTGAAGCACTTTAATTTAATTTCTTTTAATTTCGTGCAAAATTTTAAATCTAAAATTATAACTGTTACACAAAAAGCAAATCACTTATTCACTAATTTCTTGATGAAGTAGATAATTCAACATGGATAACAGTTTTAAAATTTATATTATGATTTACACATTAAAATTTACAATATTTAAAAAATAAAACAAAATCATTTCATTTATAGAATTAGTAAATTTAAATTATTTTTAAAAAATTCTAAAATCCTAAAAAAGTAATTTATTCTGTTTATTTATTGACTTACCTTTTGGAACATTAAAAAGAATTCTGAATTATTTGTTCTGAAAGATAGCAATTAGAGAAGAACTTTAAATATCGCATGAAAACCACATGGTTTTACAATCAATTTTCTACACAAAACAATATTTGATTTCTTTAAATTTTATGCAGATATTTATCTTGCAAAATACAAAAATATACAATTTAAACTATCAAGTAAACCCTATATTGTGAATGGTTTGTTTTGTATGATTGGTCTCAATCAAGTTTAACAACCAGTTTTTTACTATCAATAAACATTTTTGGATAATATTTTTTAATGTACTATTCATCACTTAAATAGATAATGAAAATGATATTCATTCGCACAATGTGATAGAATGTAACATATACTGATGTAGTACTAAAAATATGATACTACACTATGACAAAATTGGAATCATCTACAGTATAGTAAACAAATTTCAGAAAAAATCAATTTTTTCCTTCTTATCATGTTTTAAAAATTAACTGTACATTCTAACTAGAAAAACATGTCAAACTTAAAAATATTTTTTAATGAATAATGTGTACACAGTTAAAATATACGAAAATGTAAAATTAAAGCTCACAGTACAGCATTTAATATCTTCTGCGATAGACATAAAAACTATTTATATATACCACATTTATCCTCACATAAGCTCTCTAGGATTTCTCCAAAAACACTTTGGCATTACATCTACCTGTTATGCTTTAGAAAAGCAATACATACATTTTACAAAATGAAGTAAAAAATGATATTTTTTGTTTAGTTATGAATATATTATGAAGCACAAAAAAGCACATTTATTTTTCAACAGAAACAATATTTAGAAATGTCAATGTACATTCGCTTGGCCTCAGATGAATCTAACTTACTGATAAAACTTTTAACATACATTTGTTAGGTCTTACCACCAGACATCACTGATAAATGCATTTTAGGTCAGGAAATTGTGGAATAAACACAATTACATTATATTTGAAGTGTTATTTAATTTCTAATTACAAAAAAATATATGTGGTTTACAGTCCAAATTATAACTGTAAAGAGTTTGCTAGAATTATGAAAATGCTTCATGAATAGAAGCAAATCTACAATCTTCATAAAATTATTATTTGGTGAAATATGTAAAAATATTATGCTCATCTAAATTACTTCTAATATGTATATCTTCTTTTCAATAGAGAAAAAATCCAATTTTTCTTTTACGAAAAAATAATTGCACATCACTTTTTATTTCTCACTTTTCAGAAAAAAGAGCCTTAATCAGAATGCAAATTCCGAAATACACACAAAAAATGATATACAAATAAAAAAAATATGCATTCAATTATATCATTAATTTCTTCTACAATAATTTGGTAAATAAGTTTTGTTTAAAACAACATGATCAAGTTTCAATCAATGTTACACAAAAGAGAGAAGGATAATTTTGTATCATAAAAAAGGGGGAAAAAAATGTGAGCTAAATTTTCTTGACCTCATTAAAACTAACATACATAAAATATGATGGCGTTTGAATGAGAAATACACCGCAAATGAAAAATAATACTACTGAAAAATTCAAGGAAATCAAAAAATTAATCAATTTTGCAACAAAGTACAATAGATCCATAACTATCCGGTTATGATGAAATATAATTGCTTACGCTAAAAACTGTTTTAAGCATTAGTAAGATAATTAAATATATTCAACAACTGTTTATAAAGGAAAGGGACTTTTAAACAACCCCACCTGTTTGTTCTAAATTCAAAATCAATTTGAGGTATGCTAATTATTCAAAGTGTAATAGAGTAAAAGTTTACAAGAAAGTTCACTGCTATTTCAAATGTTTCATTAAAATAAATCTCTTTTAATTATGCAGAAAATGATTATCTATACCCTAGAAAATTTAATTCATATTTTCTCCATTAAACTCAAATGCAGTATAAATTTGCATAAATGTAATGCCAAATGTTTGAAAGCTTCTATCCATTATTACAGTTAACGCACGTTCCTAATTGGACTTGCTTCTCCATCTTAGTTTTAGGATAAAAAGAGACCATATTCAATATAATCATTAGCTGAAAGTAATATACTTCATTCTATCTACAAAAAAATTTACCTCTTATGGATATCAATGATTGAATCTTGTTTATGCTGCTCATTTAAGAGTGATTTGAGCCTTATATCAGCCAATAGTAAAGAAACTTATGATTCTATGAATATAAAGCGACTTTAGAGAATACTTTCAGGAAAAAACGCTTTTTCAAAGTATTTCTTTATTTAAAAAGTTCAAACAAAATAGAAATAAAATGAAATTTACAAAAATAATACAGTTTCAAAATTTCATATATTAAAAAATGTTGAAATGTAAAACAAATTTTTACAATGAGTGCAGTAATATACATTTTAATAATATTGTTATACACTAAATAATAATTCTTGAGCATTTTATAATCAATAAAAGTTGTATTCAAATTTCTGAGCATACCCTAAAAAAATCTAAAGCTTATACCCTGGATCAAGAATATAAAAAATCTACTTTTAAACAATTTTGTTTACCTGATATGACATGAACAATGTAACTAGGTCTTACAATACAGTTTAATTACCCAGTTAACCGGTGTGTAATCGATTATTAGACAATCTCTTCATATATCCTAAGAATGCCTGAAACACATTTGAGACTACTTTGAAAAAATACATACTATAAAACATTTAAAAATACCTAGCATATTATTAACTCTAGTCAACATCAATACATCAGCAAAACATTTATTTAAAAGTTACAATGGCTTATAAACTAACTTTGAAGAATTAATGTCTCATTAGTGCTTAATTTTTCAGGCGCAAAAAGAAAAAAAGAGCAAAGCTTACAAAAATATGAATGTAGTCTTCTAATATCTGTAATTAAATTTTAAAATTCATTTATTTAAGCACAATAATAAAACTAAAAAAATGTTATTTCATAACAAACCTTTCACTCTGACATGATATTATCAAGTTTAATAGAGAAAGCAGATTTAGATTCAAACATAATCTCTTCTAAAATTTAAGGTTGCTTTTTCCCTTTCATAAAAATAGCGTTATTTTATTTAACAATCTATTGTTTTATCATTTCTCCAATATGTTTTCTTTATTTTGGTCTAGATGTACTTATGAAAATGATGCATCATTATTGTTGTTGTTGCTGTGATAATTATCAAGTTAATACAATTTTGTGTTGATTTTTTTATTTAAAAAAAGTATATAAATATTAATTAATATATAGTTTTTGCTTTCATAAAAAATAAACCTTTGAAACCAACATTAAAATAAATTTTTGAACAGATTCTTAAGATTTAAAAACACATAAAAGTTTTTTTTAATAATATTTTATCTGGAGTGGAGTTACATATGAAAGCTGAAATTATAAGTATGTGTATTTTTAATTTTCTAAAATAAAGAACAAAAAAGCTCACAGATTGATAAAACCAATGCAAGAAAAAAGTACATTGAAAAGTTACACATTGCAAAACAGTTCCCTGAAAATAACCAATGCCGGTTAACTGGAAAATTTCAAAATCAATAAGGCAAGCTTTCAACTCTACTTTTAAAAATGACTGCAATACTTAGTAAGTTATAAGAATTACTGATTTTAAACACTGATTAATATTGACAAGAGACTAAACAAAAGATTCCACTTTTATATTAAAAAAATAAGTAAATGGTTATCCATCACTATTTAGTAACTGAATTAGCAGACTTTATTTTTGGAAAACACATATTTAACAGATAATATGGAATGAAGTGTATACATATTTGTTTATTTTTTCCCCATTTCTTAAAATCATGACTTGGAAGCATTAAAAAAAATTAAGAATTATATTTATATTTCAATAAATCTGTATAGCAGTGCTTGTGCAATTAGGTGTTGGTAAGAGTGAAAACATAATAAGGATAAAGGAACAGGGTATGCTAGCAAATAACATTTGAATCAAATTATAAATGAAGGTACACAAAAAACCCAGGTGTTTATGTACAAGAGGAAATTGAAACTGTATACAGCAGAAAGGAACTATATATTACATTGATACCATTTTGTTAAGACTGTACTGATATCAAGATTAAACACATGTGTAAAATAGAACACAGGTATAAATTATGCCTAACTACACATTACACACTTTTCAATAGTTAAGAAAACAGCAAAAAATTAAATGAAAAATGCACTCGAAAAACACATAGTTTTTTTTCTTTTTTTTCTATTACAATAGATATCATGACAAGTTTTCTAAACAATATGAAGGATAGATACAACATTTAATAGTTTGAGCATGCCACATGATAAACAGGTGATAAGTAGACAAAACACAGACTAACAGAAGAATTCTAATAATATGAGACTTTGAAAAATCTGACAGTGGGTGAAAATGCAACAGAGATTCATTGGCAAAACTTTGAAAAATCTGTAAAAGTCATTTGAGCCAAACAAAAAATTACATGATTGGTATTCCATACATTACTAATTTTTTTCTGGATAAAAATTATCCTTAAAATTAATAACAAATCAAAATGTCATGTTCGAAAACTATTAATAAAGGAGACTACATTTGGCAGGATACCCGATTATTTTTTCCCTTGTGATTGTTAAAAAGGAGATAGTTTATGACCTGTCTTTTGCACTTTGTTAAAAATCATACTTGCTCAAATAGTAGTTATTTTACAAGAAATGAACATAAAATAATTTTAGTGACATGAAATGTGAAATTATTTACAAGATATTCAAACTGTACATGAAGCATAGCAGTAGTTATGTATAGAAATAGTACTTACCTTAATATCTGATATTTAAAACATCAAACACTCCTTCTCCCCCCCCCCCCCAAAAAAAAAGTAGTTTTTATGCTTTAACAATTAAATCTTTTTCTTAAATGTAACATAATTGAACACAACCAGATTTTTTTCAATATAAAAAGTATCTATCTGTACATTTTGTCATAAAAATCTAAAAAAGTAGATTATGCAATATACTTATTATTGATGGTGTGATTAAGTTTTATGCAAAAGACAGCTAAATAAAAAGAGCTTTCACATCCTTTTAAAGAAAGGCTAGTAAAAATTTATCCTGTGATCAGCTTAAGTGTATGCTTCATTTAAGAAAAGTTAAAAGTTTAATAGTCATACTGTCAATAACAGAAAACTGCTGGCAGTCAATGTGTGTTCGGAACACTGGTTTTATCATTGATAATGCATTAAAATATCTTAAAATGTGACCTTCTAATTGGTTTATAATCGGGCATAATGGTATACTAATTTGAATAGAAAAAGTTTTAAAAGAGCAAACTCATAATACAAAATCATAACTCGGAAAAGATAGACAAGAGAAGATGTGCAAATGTATTTATGATTAAATGCAAGTACATAGGGAAGATTTCAAAATCTCTATTTTATGCAAGCAGAGCAGCCTAAGCAATTTTTAATGGTATGAATTTGATATGGCAGTTCAAGTAACTGTTAAAAAAAATAAATCTTTTTTCCCCCAAGCAAACTGCCTTTAACTCACGAAACTACATTACATAATTTTGCATAGAGCTAGTTATTCCTTTTTCTTAGCTTAGGCTGGTCTCAGGCACTAATTCTATACAGTAAATATAATAAATTTGTAGCACTGTAATAGACTATCTAAGATGGGATTTATCATACAGTTTTCCTTCCATCAGTGACTCACTAATTTTACAGATTTCAAAGCTTCCCTCAAAAACCCCATTGGGTAATGAAATGTAATATCTATATAATATATATGTATATATATATATATATATATATATATATATATATATATATATATTATGCATGTATGAGTGAGTGTATATATATATATATATATATATATATATACTACATTTTCAAAAATCGACCTTTACAATGAAAGATGAAGCACCTAAAATCTTTCTCTTACACTATGGCAGAGTAGTAGTATCAGTTACAGCAAAAGAGAATAAACCTCTTAGAAATGATCAACAGCTATATACAAGAACAGGAATTGGCAAGAAGAATAAAAAAGTCAGAATTCACCATCCTTCCTTTTTTCTTAAGTATCAGTTACCAATTAATTTCTTATATTAAAAAACCCAGAAAAGGTGAAATGGTGATATTCCCCTTTATTCACTTACAGGGGGACTCTGCTGTCACAGCAGATCACCTCTGCTTAGGCACATTTCTTTCTAGCAGAGCAAGAAAAGCTGCCACCGGAACACGTATACAAACTTGATAAACTGACCACATGGCCAACATTTGCAATCGGTTGTTCAGCAATTTGGTGTGGCAACTTCATTTCTTCAGCAGACAATTCTTATCATGGACATTATAAAAATTTACAACTATAAATGCTTGTTGGAATAAAAAAAAATATTGATCTTTCGATAAGAGAAGCATGCATGGGGCAGATCAACAATATATTAATATACTCACCCATTAATGAGTAACTAAAGTGCAAAATGTATTGTACCCTATAAGAAAAATAGATATATTTTGTTTTCAGTTTAATACACACTTGTATTTTCAATTTCAATTAGTAATTTTCAACTTTCTTATACAAGTATAAAAACTTAACAGTTGCCTAAAAAGACAGTCTATTTATGCCAATATATACATACATTTGAAACTACAATTTCAATCTAACTCTAGTTCTGGATGGAATAATCATTTAATGAAGAATTTAACTATAACTTTTTACACCTAATTTTCTTTGGATAAAAATAAAAACTAGGTACTTTCCAAGCAAGTTCAAAGTTTTCTTCAGTCACAAAATAGCTTCTCTCATATGCATCTTCAAACTGGATTTTTTTTAAATGTAGTTTTTTGGAATTAATATGTGAAAAGTGAAGAAACAACATGATAAGAAAAACTCTAATAGATTTTTTAAAATGAATATGTCTTTCAACAATTGGGATAGTTCTAAATCATAAAATTTTTAAACAAACAACATGATAAATTTAATGATACTAGATCCAATAACTAAATATATAATTAGTCTTTTTTTTAATACATACATATCAATATCATACAGTTAATGCTTTTACAACAGATTCAGCAAGAAAAAATTAGCAAATTAATGAAAAGTTCATTAAATGATCAGTGATGATATCACCAGAAAAGTGAATTAAGAAAAATGATATATAAAAATTACTCCATATACAAATTCTGTAGGAAATGAAAAACCTAATTAGTGTTATGTTCTTATACAATGAATAAACCTAACAGAGAATCATGGAATTCTCGGTCACCCATTAATGAGTAAGTATTAATATTTCATTTTAAAGAAATATAACAGCCAACAGAGATACCAAAAAAGTTTATCATCAATGGCTGTAGATCCTGATGCAGTATGAATAATTAGCTCTATGTAATGAATGTACACCGTTTTCTTAAAAGCCTGCCCCAAATATATGATAATAAAATTCATTATTCACCGAAGAAAAAGTAAGTTGCTATAAATCTTTTGATTGAGTAGCGTAAGTAACTACAAAACACTATCAGAGTAAAAGTTTTGTACTCTAAACACGTCTTTGAAAAGTTGAACATCTTTTTGAAACAATGCCTTCAAAACAGTCTCTTTACAGGTGATGCAAAATATGACTAAAAGGGATCCAGAGATCTATGCAACCACACAAAGATGTTTGAAAAGCAAGCATGTATCGCATTCGCAAAATGTGAATGTCATCACCCGTTATACAAAATGTGTAGCTCATTAGATGTGATGTTTAGACAGATTTGCTTTCTTTGTTTTTGGAAACACTTATAAAATTGGAAACAACACACAGGGAGCAAAATTTCCACCCACAATATACCAAATATATTTCACATTGTGAACCGGCAAGATTGACAGAATATTATTAAAATAAATACAAAATTTTGTGACTATGATGAATGAAAGTGACTCTATTTGCTAATTCACATCACCAACAAAAAATTATTTTTATAACTGTATTCAGTTTACAAATCATACAAACTGAAAACAAATATTTGCAAACAATTGTAAAGAAAAATCTCTTATAAAGTATATTTATTTTTAGAAGTTTAAAAATGATTCAAACGTTTTATTTAATCTTTTTGAAGATAGCCTTTGAAAAATCTTTTTAAACATTTTATAATTTGGAAAATAATACAGAGAACAACAGTGCTATAACTTTCAATAATTCCAATTTTATTCAAAAGTAATATTTTCTAATAAATTTTTTGGTTGCTAATTATTTATCAGTTTTATATTTATGTTATAACAGTAACCAAATTAAAATAAGTAAATAAATTATTTTTTCCCTTAGCAATCTGTTTTAAAATGATTTTTTTATTCATTATTTTGTTAATTAGACAATATTTGAGTTCATTATGTCATAAAACCTATTGAATGTAGAATGGACAGGCTAAGTGCTTTCTGAAAAACATGTTTAAATGAAATATTTATCATTAAAATGTGCATGCCTTCCATCCTACTTAAAAATATGAAAACATAAAAGAAAGGAGAAAACAAATATTTAAAAATAAAATTTCATACATTTTAATATAAATAAAAATTGAGAATGGACGAAAGCCTGACAAGATTTCAATTTTATTTAACTATCCAGACAAAAAAAGTATAATTATTTTTGTGTAATCTTTTGTTATAAAAGTTGGATTAATTTTCATTTACAGTAAACAAATAGGACAACTAAAGCAAAATGTTATTTAAACTAAAACCCATATGAAGCAAAGAACAAAGACATGCAATACTTTTTAAAAAATAAATTCTTGCCAATGCTCACTTTCTTTTAGCCCAGCAAGTGAGTGGAAATATTGCACCCCAATATGCATGTCTAGGCTCATCTGCTTTTTAATTCTGTAAAAATGCTGAAATTTTTATCAACGTGACCAACAGAACATAAGATGAATAGAATCAGTTTCACTACACCATAGCCATAATCTAACAAGCTTAAATTTAACTAGAAAGACACACTTAAAAATAAATATAATGGATGCTCCTCAACCAAATACACTTTTTACAGGTTGAATTTATGTGTCATTCTAGCAAAATATAAACTGTCAACAGTCAACAACTATGTACAAGAGATAAGTTAAAACGTTGCTCATCATAAAATGGAACAATATACAATTAAAAAAATCTACACAAATTTTTTAAATCAAACATTTTAGAATTAATTTACATGCATTGTACAAAACTGCATTTTCAATGAATGCTAATTTTTTCAATGAAGATAATTAAAAATCAATGGCATCAAATGTAAATTAGCATGATTCAGTGTTAAAATAATAAGCACTATAATTTAGCAAACATTCATGCATAATAAATATTGCACAAAATATACAGAAAGTGAGATTCAACAAGAATGCAAGTTAGTACTAATTTTCTTTCCAATATATTTATACACAGGATACAAATTATGAAAAGCATAACCTCTGAATACACATATATCACAGCCACAAAGAAAAATTCTAGAATATATATTTTTAAATATATGTATATATATATATATCTATGTATGAGTATACAATGATGCTCGGTATAACATCAGTGAATGAATAAAGAAAATACAAGAGTTAATACTTACACAATACAGAAGATAATCTTCAAAATACTAAGTAGTTCAAAGAATTTTAACGATAAAACAATTTTTAAATGTCAAAATTTGAGACTATACTTATAAATATTGCTTTTCCATAGCAATGAAAAGTATCAGAACTTAAAACACATATTTCACTTACAATATTCTTATATACCCACACACACACACACACACAATCAAAAACTGATATGCCAACTCCTAGATAATGGCTATCCATAAATATTACAAGTTAATAAAAAGCAGCTTATGAAAATGGCACAGCTTGAACCACAAGACTAAAAACTGTTTTTGATGCTTCATATGCATCTTTTTTTTTTAATTTTACACAATTCTTTCAATTTTTTATTATTATTTCAGCCAACAAACATTAAATAACAATATATTGGTGAACACAAACAAAACAAGCAAACAAAAAAAAAGAAGCAAAAAGCTATTTTAATTAATACACTGTGGACAACTCTTAAACATTATTTATTACCAATATCAAACAATTTAATAATGCTTGTATTTATAATTTTGTTTTAACTATATATATTTATATATCTAATAAGAAGAGATCTTTGAAAATGCATTTTTTAAGAAAAAAAAAGTTTTTGAGTTTATGTTCACAACAAACTGTTTCATAAAAGTGTGCTTTTACGCACAAATTTTAAATAGAAAGATAACATTGAATAATAGTTTTGAATAAGTGTAATATAATATAAAACATTTTACTCATAAAGCTCTATGTAAAGTAAAAGGTAATAAGAGTTAAAAATAACTGATATGTTTCGAAAATTTCAAACTGTCAGATGTTAATAAGCAAAAAACATGCCAACATAATCTTTGATCATACAACACTATACATATAGTAGAGTTGCTTCAGTGAATATTTTTTTCCAGCTCTTTGTCTTATACATCACTATAAAATTATTTTTACAAGCATGAAAATAAATTTTGAACTTTGCAACAAGATAAAACTACTTTATTTAAATTTAGTTATTTGGGATAGACATCAGAGAATGGCATCATAATGCATATAAATATACAATAAAGAAAAACTTATCAACAAAAAGTTTAACAAAAACAGTCATAAATATAAATATCAACGAAAGATTATCACACTCCTTTCCATCAGCATAACAATATTAACAAAATAAACCCATTTCATTAAAAAAAAGCAAAATATAAAATTTGAAATATCAACATAAAACAAGCAATACACGGATGATGATTTCACAGATTTCTCTTCACAAATTTTGCCCAATTATGCATTTCAACAAGTGGAACTCACTGCAAGGATGACTAGTGGCAGTGTTGGAAATAAAATTCCGACATTCTAGAGGAATAATTTAGATTCCCCACGCTTCAAAAGCATGCTTTATAAATAAACAACAGTCTTCTCAAACACTTCAAGTATTATCATTATCACACTTGGGATTCCTGCAAGAAATAAAAGAAAATTAAAAATCTGATACATTAAATAATGTTTTCAAAAAATTTAGAGGCATTTTAATGTTTATTTAGATGCACGTGAAACAAGCCCCAAAGAAATCCTAAGATATAATTTGTTTTGAAAAAGAAGAAAATAGAAAAATTTAGATAAATTTCAGGCTAGAAATGTTTTTAAGACATGAAATAAAGTACCGGTAAAATAGAAAGGCAAATAATTTGAAGATACTTAAAAAAATTGCATTAACAAAAAGGAGAGGGGGTAAATCTAAAAAGTTAAAAAAGACATTATTCTTGTAAAATCGTATTTTTTTTTAATTGTAGCAAAAGCATTTATCAAGTAACAAACATTTTAAAAAATAAATCCTAAAGTTTTAACTAAGAAAACAGGTTGCTGTTCTAACAGCAATTTTAAGATACCGTGGAAGTTCTTCAAAGAAAGTATTTCAGCATTTTACATAGCTACTTGTAACTCTATTTTAGATGATAAATATAATAGCACTATGATACTTTTATATATATGTGTGTTTTATTTAAAAATATTTTTAGTTTTAACTTTTAACATGTTTTTCTTTTCCTTTTTCTTGTAATATGTGTTCTTATACTCTTAATATGATATTTTTTTAATGTTTTAATTTTTAAGCACTACTAATATATTTTCAGGCATAGCAGACTGCCCATCCTCCCAACCCCCAAATAAGGAAGGGGAAATGAAATACAAGAACTTAAGATAAATTTCTACCAAGAAATATTTTCTGTTAAGAATGGCCACATAGGTGTCATTTCGAAATTCCCTGACACTCTATGTAATACCAAGTCAGAATATGTGAAATCCACCAAACTATTATTTTCACATTCCCTGATGTTTATAATAATTTGATAGCTTAAAATAGGAAATAATCGAATCAAAATTACCCACCAGTTTGATCAATAAGGATACAAATGCATTTGAATTTAGAAACCACAACTCAACTGTTTATTAGGGAAACCATGCAATATTACTGATAATTTAATTAGTAATACTCTTATTTATAAATACAGTAAAAATTTCATAAATGAGAATAAAATTGTGTGGAAAAAAGTAATGAAAACAATATAGATTATGACTAAGTTTTAAGGGTAAGGGAAGGTTTTATTTTTTCTCCTTTTTTGGGGGGGAGGGGGGTATAATTTAAAACACTGTCTGTTGAATTATTTTTTTTTTAATTAAATTCTCCAAATTTTTTCACAAACTGTAAATTTCTGAATAATTTCCATCAGTGGCTACCCTGTAAATTATAACTATAAAACTATGAGTAAATTGTAGAAAATGACTGCATGTATCACTATGAGGGAATTGGATTTGAATCTCCTATAAAAACTAAAGCTTGGCAGCTATTACATTACAGCTATTCTATAAAGTTCAGTTTTACGCACACAGATTCAGAAGCAAGCCTTTTGTCAGAAGGCTGTTCCTGGAATTTTAGGTGCAGAGGCTGCAGATTCTGTGCTTCCACCAGTTGCTTCTCTTTTTCGGCAGCTAATGCACGTTCTCTCTGCAATCTGAAATAGAAAAAAAAAAGTCATGCAGGAAATCAATTTTATATATTCTGTGACTAAATTAATTACATGTAAATGATATAAAATATAATTACAACAAAATTCCTAAATAAATCAAACTGTGAATTAAATATTAGGTGTTTGATGAGTACTTCCACACACACACACATATATATATATATATAACAATATGACCTCATAGATCAGCCTACCTATTAAATTTACTTTAAATATTACTCTCAAAGAATGGATTTTACTACCCAGCTACGCCACCATTCCGGCAACTGAATTTTTGTAGTACAAAACTAAATCTGATATTTTGGAGTGTATTATAAACTGTAGAGTAAAAGAATATATATATATATATATATATATATATATATATATATATATATATATATGTATGTATAAGCGTAGTCTGAAACAGAGTCACTTACCGTATGTGTTAATCATATTGAAATTGGGGAAATATACTGTAATTGGTTATTTTCTATTGGTTATAAGATATGCTATTTTATAATATTGGTAAGCTTGGTTATTTTCTATTTCTGATATTCCCATAATTATTTTATTATGTAAATGATGGTTATTTAATATATATTTTGCCCAAGATTCGCCATTTTGGGAAGGAGATCTCTTAATATAATTCTTGGTTAATGGGCATACTGTGAAGTAATGGACTGAATTTAAAAATTATTAGAGATAGAGTTTTCTGTTGGTGATTCATTAAATTTATAAAGATATGATGGAAAAGGCAAATGATTTGTAAAAAATATGTTGAGATTGTTATTGTTTGAGTATTAAATCTTCAGATACTCATTAAAAACAGTTAAAAACACATTAAAATCCGTTTGTAGCACTTTCGCTGGCAGCCACCACCTTCTTCAGCTCTGGTCTTAATGCAAAATGCCTGGCTCTCTTCATGAGTAAGGCGTTCACCCAGGATCTATCTGCACATGCGTCATGTCATTTATAGCGCCATCTGTCGTTATAATCTGTAAGTCCTACATGTTTAGGGCATAATAACTATTTTTGTAATTGGCGAGTTTTTGGCTATTGTTAAAGTCGATTTCTATGGGGCGTTCTTGGGCTATTTTTGAGAGGGCTGTAGTGGTTTTATTGAATTTAATGTCATTGTAGTGTTCCTTTTTACGGTCTTTGATTTTCCATTTCGTCATACCAATATAGCAGCCTGGTTTATTAGTACTATTGTCTGTAAAGTTTATTTTATAAATACAGGCGGTTTCATCAGGAGTAATAGTATCTTTATCACTGCGAATGCGTTTGAAGATATTTTGATTAGGTTTTATGGGTATTTTGATATTTGGTTTCGGGTTCTGATAGTTATTAATTTGTTCCAGTTTTTTAATTCTCTTTTTGAAAAGGTTTTTGACGATGAATTTTGGGTAACCTGCATTTTTACATTGTGTTTTAATAAATTGGAGTTCTTCATTGAGTAGTTTTTTGTCTGAGCATACTGTAATTGCGCGATTGACATATGAGTGTATGGCGGCTATTTTGAAAACTGTAGTATTGATATTATTCTTCTTATCTCTAGTGATTTTACCGAAGTTATCTCTAGTGATTGACCGAAAATATCCTCAAAGAAATCAATTCAATAGGCAATAACATTCAATTCACCATGTACAGTTTTCAGAACTACACACAGAGAACTATACTACAGTTCAGAATACTACAGTTTTCAGAAAAGCCACTAATAATAATGAAATAGTACATTTTAATTCAAAAACTCCCTACAAATTCAAAATAGCCGCCATACGCTCATATGTCGATCGCGCAATTACAGTATGCTCAGACGAAAAACTACTCAATGAAGAACTCCAACTTATTAAAACACAATGTAAAAACGCAGGTTACCCAAAATCCATCGTCAAAAACCTTTTCAAAAAGAGAATTAAAAAACTGGAACAAATTAATAACTCTCAAAACCCAAAACCAAAATTTACCAACGCCATTCCCTACTGCAGGGGAGCCGCTCTAAAAATTACAAATGAAGCCGCCAAGAAAAATATCAAAATCCCCATAAAACCTAATCAAAATATCTTCAAACGCATTCGCAAAGATACTATTACTCCTGATGAAACCGCCGGTATTTATAAAATAAACTTTACAGACAATAGTACTAATAAACCAGGCTGCTATATTGTTATGACGAAACGGAAAATCAAAGACCGAAAAAAGGAACACCACAATGACATTAAATTCAATAAAACCACTACAGCCCTCTCAAAAATAGCCCAAGAACGCCCCATAGAAATCGACTTTAACAATAGCCAAAAACTCGCCAATTACAGTTATTATACCCTAAACATGGAGGCCTTACAGATTACAACAACAGATGCGCTATAAATGACATGACGCATGCGCAGATAGATCCTGGGTGGAATGCCTTACTGAGGAAGAGAGCCAGGCATTTTGCATTAAGACCAGAGCTGAAGAAGGTGGTGGCTGCCACCGAAAGTGCTACAAACGGATTTTAATGTGTTTTTAACTGTTTTGAATGCTTTTATGCTATCCGTCTTTTTGCTTTTAAATTACTTCAGATACTCTTTTCAAAATAATTGTATGTAAATCGTCCTTCTTCTGATTAATTCCATCTGGATTGCCAATCACTAATTTTATTTAATTTTAACGTATATTTCAAACTTGATAGCTGAGAGGGATGGAAAACACTGATTGCATTTATTGGCAAAAATTTAAGAATTTGACCATTATTTGTATTACTGTTATTATGTGCTGCTTTCTTGGCCAGTCCGTCCACTAGTTCATTACCAATAATATTAGCATGTGCCTGGATCCGTTTGAAGTAGATGGTTTTATTTAGGCTATTTAGTTTAACTAGGATTTTATGGGCTATGTATTGGTAGTTATGTTATTTTATAATATTGAGATGTTAGATTGACTATCTGTTAAAATCAAAGCTGAATTATATATTGAGATTTTAAACCATTCTATTGCATAATAAATAGCCAGGAGTTCTGATTGGAATTTGAAGTTTGTACTTAGTACAGTAGACACCGGTTATAACGTACTCACATGGGACCTATAAAAGTAGTACGTTATAGCCGAAGTACGTTATAAGCAGTACCACCGGTAAGATTCAATAGGACACAAGAAAAGAGAATGGGCCCATCATTTCATTGTAATGTGTGTTTTAAACAGGTCTGATTTTATAAAATTGAAACTCAACACAAAATTCTTTATGACGTACAATTTTTATTGAGATCAATAATATGTCATTTACTTTTGTTTTAAATGGACAGATGCAGATTTAAAAATACCGTTTTGGATATCCATAATAGACTTTTATAGAGTCTCTGCCTCATCACTGAGGCATTCAAAATATCGTGATCCTGTTTTTGCAGCATTGAATGCGTCGGGTACGCTTGGTATAGGCTCTTCTGTTTCTTCTTCATTATCACCCTAATCATTATAGTTAGGGCTTCTCAGGAGGCATTCACATGGATGAATGATACATAAAAAACAGGGTCTTGTTCTTAGCCCTACCTAGCGGGCGGAAAAGATAAAAGATCACTCCCTTCATTCATACACAATTCGTCTCGCTAGAGAATCCGAAAACTGACAACCAGTGTTTTTGAAGGTATTGAAATAAAATTAGGAAAATAAGGACATAAAATGCTTAAGAAAAGCAAAATTTTATTTTTGGCCTTTGTATAAAAAGTACGTTACAGCCGAAGTAGGTACTTCTGTTAAGTACGTTTTAACCGAAGTTCAATAACATTATAAATATAGGACTTCCATCGGGACCTAGCTTCTAGGTACGTTATAACTGATAGTACGTTATATCCCAGGTCCGTTATAACCGGTGTGCACTGTATATGTAATTTTACTTTTATAAATTCATTTTTTAATAAAACACATAACGCTGCGCCACAAACATGTGGAGATTTAGAGGCATCTGTAAATATGTGGCGTGAAATGTATAGTGGGTACATTCATTGTAGGAAATTATGGTTGTATCTTATAGTCCTTAAGACAATTAGACTACACAGAAAAAGCTCTCTCAGGTTCTTGCTAATAAAGTATGGTAATCAATTCTGAATCATGTAATTTTATTGGGCTGATCAATGGATCTATTGTTGTTTTCTTTAAAGGTATGTCAAAATCTGATGGACTAAGTTGGTTACTTATTAACATTTATCGATGTTTCGAGTCTTGATATGAATGCGTAATTTATTTCTTTAACTATTGTTAAATCTATTGGTAATATGCCTGATAACACTTGTAAAGCATGTGCCGACGTTTTTCTGTATGCTCTGGTTATTAAAAGAATGCATTTTCAATGTATTGATTCCAGAAATCTTTTTCCATTACAGTTTATATATGGGTACCAACAAGATGAAGCATAGACTATAATTCTTGACAAAATGCCTTTATACCATATCTTCAAGATCTGTTTTGGTATTCCTGTGTTTGATGATGAAAATTTGAAAAATTATTGGATCATTTCGTCTATTTTGTTATTTATATATTTTAAGTGGGGAATCCATGATAGTTAGTTATTTAGTATGATGCCGAGATACTTAAATTTTGTATCATAAGGAATAACAGAATTTCCTGTTTTAAAATATGGTCACCTTAGAAGTTGTTTCAGTTTTCCTGTTATTATTGATATGCATTTTGATATTGATAGATTATTGCTTATTGACCAAATATTGATTTTTTCTAGAGCTTTGTTTACTATTATTTCTAAATGATTTCTCAAAGATCCTCTGCCTATTATTAGTAAATCGTATGCAAATGCCACAAGTGTTATCTCTGAAATGTCAAATGCAATTAATAAAGAATTTAAAATGATTTTCCATAAAAATGGACTAAGGCACGAACCCTGGGGACATCCTCACGACTAAAAAAGCTTCTATTCAGGATGCTGCCAATCCCCGAATGATGATCTGTCTGTTAAGAATAAATAAAATAAATTCATATGTGATGTTAAGTTTAAATTTCTTATAAGTATTTTAATTTGCCTCCATGGTATTGAATCAAATGCTTTGGTGAAATCGACAGAGACTATTGCTGTGTACATTTTATTTGCTTTATTGTGTTTGATTATTTCTGTAACTTGCCTTATCGCTGTTTCTGTGGTTTTTCCCACGAGAAATCCATGTTGGTTTGGATTAACTAAATTTGTTTGTGATAATAAAATTTCGGTTCTATTTAGCATGAGCTTTTCTAATATTTTTAAAAAATCTGGAGCAAAGTTATAGGTCTGTATGATTGAAGCAATAGCGGATCTTTATTAGGTTTTAGGAAATCGTGAATGGGTTATGTGTGTTTGCTAAAGAGTTTCTAAGATGAAAAAAAATAGTTTAAAAACTTGATCTGAATAAATTAAATTATTTAAACTTCAGAATGAATAAAAACTGCAAATTTTACAGAATTTCATGGGCCAAATAAATAAATAAATATATAAATTGAGATATACAATAATTGACTGATCATTTTGTAGATTTTTAAAAAATCACCATGTAAAAATTAATTAAGATTCCAATTAAACATTTAATTTATAATGTATTATAAGCCTTTCAATTAAAAGATGGCCATGATTTTCTGTAAAGTGGGGGATATTTTCAATCTTCAATATTTATCATTAAAAATATTCAATTCATATAGATGTACAAATACAGAATGAATAATTTCTAACAGGAAACATACTATAAACAACTACTTAGATTAACTCACCGCTTTGCCTTGTAAATAATCCCACATGCTGGTTAGCAAGAAAGAGAAAATTAAAGAAACTTTAAAACAGGTACCAGAGATGCAAGAGGATGTCTTACAGTCTTACTAAGAAGATTATTAGTTACATACAAAACAAAGATTTGAATTCAAATAAAAAATGATGGTGTTTACTTATTTTTCGACTGCCTGAGAAACTGCTGTATTTTTCTAGCTGCTTGATGTTGCCTCCTCTGTGAATATGTCCTCCTTAATTAAAAAAAAACACTTGTAATTGTAGTAACAGATAACAAGTGATAATGAATTTAAAACATTTTTCACTATCTTAGAAAAAAAAATGCAAATGTGAGAAAGCTATTCACCAAAAGATAAATAATTTTCCAAGCAATATTTGAAGAAGAAATGTTAAAGTTATATCAAATTTCCATCAATAAATTTCTAACTTACAAAAAAAATTACTGGGGAAATAAAGGTGAAATTAATTACAGAAAGGCTATAAATATTTATCAAATTTCTTGAAGTATATTTAATCTCATATTAAAACATGTAAATCTGATTCTGAAAAATATAGTTTTACATAACAAGTGTAAAAAGATAATTTTAAATGCTAATTTACATATAAGTTGAGCCTTTTATAAAATTTAAAATAATTTAAAAGTCATACAACATACTGTAAAAAAATTAGCATTTATTTATAAATAATAATATCATTTCAAATGTAGGATGCTAAATATTCTAAATGAGCAGCCCTTAACAGATATAAATTTATCATTTCAATTTTTTTCTTTTAAATGTAAATTTATACAGGTAAATATGTAAAAAAAAAAAATTTCACTATATTTTAAGGGGGAAGAAATTAAGTTTAAATACTAGTAACATAGACCAATATCTATATGATAACTTATGTTTGTACGCTGTAAGTATATTACATAATTTATTCTTAAAAATATTTAATCAATCAATGATTAAAATGTATAAATGATAGGAGTAAATACCTAAAAAAAAGATATATGCACTTATTTGTCAGATGTATGCACTTATTTGTCCCGTTTTCATTAGACTTTATTTTTAGAAAAGCGACCCAAAACGAAGTTATCGGTATCAGAGAAATAGTTATAGAAATGTCTTAATAGACACTTTATAGAAGAAAGGAGGTGGTTGAAAGAGTCACAATAACAACATGAAGCTCAGTATTTAAAATCAGAATATTAAGCTATTTTTGTTAGTCTCTGATGATAAGTCAGCTGTCGGTCCATAGATATGTCATTTTTAGTATTTATACATATGATGTGTTGATTTATAGTCAATCATCTTTGAGAAAAAATTTATCCAAGTTGATTTCATTCAGAAATCTTCATTAATGATAAATAACAAAATGGTTATTAAAAAAATAAAGATTGCTTAGTATTTATTAATATTTCACAATCAAATTCTGCTTTTAAAGTTAATAAAGTATATAATGAAAACAAAATCTACCATCCATCCATGCATACATATGATTTGTTATAATAGTCAGAAACAAGAGTAGCTCTGTTTGGGTTTTTCAGAACTTTAGTAATATATTTTAGGAAGAAGATTCTACAATGTACACTCAGAATAAGACCTTGTTTGCTCATTGAGTTTGAATCCTAGTTCAACCCAATTTCCCACCAGTAGAGCAATAAACAGTTAAATGTGGCTGGTGATCCTTGTGCTAACTGGTAATCCTCGAGATCAGTCACCATTAATGTATTGTAAGTAAAATTTCATTTTTGGAAATTTTATTTCTTGTCTTTATGTGTTTTTGTATTCATCATATTATATAGCTCTTTTTTTTATTTAATTTCCAAAACTATTAATTTCAAAATTCCAAATTTGTGTGTGTTCTTCAACATTGTTTATCGAAACATTACAGCTCCTAGAAACAAGATAGGAAAATATGCAAAATGGCATATTTTAAAATTCTGTCAAGGAGTGGGCTAAACCAGGAATCAACATTCTCATTAATTACAATTGTTACAAGCAAACATGATATTCCAAAAATTAAAGGCATATTTATCTATTTCTGTAAAATAAATGTAAGTAGGTGAAATGCCATACTTGAGTGTTGATGATGTTGGTGTGCCTTCTCTACTGGAATTCAGTCTTCTCTCTGATTCAGCCAATGTCCAGTAGAGGGACTGTAAACTAGCAGCAGATGGTCCAGCCGCAGAACTTGGAGAGCTACCAAGTGCTGGAGAAATACAGTCAGCATCACTTTCTTTCCACTTCTTGAAGCGCTTGTGCTCGCAGTAGTTGCGGTATTGACTCTGGATAAGCTGGGCAGCCTTAGTCATTTGTTTGTAATACATATACTGCAAGGCAATGCAAACAGTGGTTATTATCAATTGAATGTACAGGATGTCCCAAAAAAGATGGTAACACACTTTCATTTTTTATGCAGTAGTGATAAGTAGGCAAGGTAAATTGAAAAACTGTTTCAAATAAGATAGGAAACAAACCTATGTTTAAAAAAATAAAAAATAAATCAGTTAATAAAATATATGCCCCATACACTAATGAGGTGATGTAAAAAAATTAGATAATTATATCCTAAAAAGTGTGAGATATGAAAATAAATATATGCTGATTTAAAACACTTTTCAATGACTCTCGAAGGGGAAAAAAAAATCATGTTTGATGATCGAATTTCAGGGGTTGTACAAAAATTATCAATGAAAAGATTTTTTTCATACTCTTAACAATAAACATTAACCTTCAAATTCATGTAAAGCCCTTGACAATCTTTGTTAAAAGATACCTGTTTAATGATGAAAGCTTGAAATTTGTACATCACACTTCAGTAGTATGTGTGTGAGTGTGTGTGGGGGGGGGGAGGGGGGGGGGGTATATGCAAATATGAAAAATGTTATTTTTTGAAAATTAATTACAGAAATTTTTCTTGATGTATTCCTTTTTGTACTTTACATTGAACATCTTATCATTACATTGTCTACTTATATGTAATGAATAAAGGATTAAAGTGTGTTATCATCTTTCTGGATCATATTTAATTTATGAATAACTGTTAATAAAGTATTTTTACTGAAACGTTTATTTAACAAAAGGAGCATTTTACCAATAACTTAACAAAAAAAAATGAATAAGTTTCGTAATTTTATATTGAGATACATTACTATTTACTTAAAAAAAAAAAAAAAATTAAAGGTATATATTTTTTTTTTAATTTAAATATATATTTAATGTTAAGTGGATATTTAAATATATTCACTGTAAATATATTTTTAAATAAGTATTGAATATAAATGGACCTTAACTGAAAATAAATATTCTGAATGTTTTGATAACTATAAAAAAGGACAAAACTACGACTCTTGTACTGTGTTTTAATGCTACTGTTAATACTTCATGAATTTGATAACATTCTTAGAAAAACTATAACTGCAGAGTGCCACTATAATAAAGAAGATCTATAATTGAAATTTAACAACATGAAATGAGTTGACAGCCGAGAGTTTTTAAAGATCCACATCTCATTAATGTAATCATCAGTTTTAATAATTTTTTTTTAAATATGTGTTTGAAAATTTTCTGCTGCCCAAAAATAAGAAATTCTTGACAGTTTAACATAAAACAAAAAATGATTAATCAAATGTCAGTGTTTTAAACATGTTAAATTCAATTAAATTATTTGTGAAATACTTCAAAGCATTTTAAAAATTTATATAAATGTGATACTTGAAGAGTAATTGAGACATACCTGTTTGTATCGCCTGTAATATGTCTGAATGAGAGTTGCAGCAGCTTTTTCTTTTTCTTGCTCTTCTTGACGTTTACGCCCCTTGTATGACCTATAAGCTTTTTGAATAATTTTTGCAGCCTCATAAAGTTCACGCTGTTCTTTGTCTAAAAAGACATACACATGCAAATTATTCTGATGGAAACTTTTGAGGAATTAAAATTAGGACTACAAATTTGTTCAATTACAAAAATTAAAATAAAAAATTTCAAGTCTTCTTAAAATATATATTCTAGTTAATATCCGGCAAATAATTTTCTTAATCCCAAGTGATGCCCATTATTTCTATGCCTTTTGAGAACACAAAGGAATAAATGAAGCAATACATAAAGCTAACAAAGCACTTTTGATATACTTCCGCAACAATGAATATAAACACACACCAAAAAAAAAAAAAAAAAGAAAGAAAGAGAAAAGAAAAATGAGACAAAATTCACTTAACAAACTGAACACCTGAAAGTGAGTTTCAAATTTTAGAATAAATTGTATTGATACTGTTTAATGAAAAAACAATTGAAATAAAAAATCATATCATAAAAACAAATACAGTAGAACCTCGATTAACCTAGCTTCGGTTAACCGAGGCAATAGCGAAGTCTAATTTTATTTTTTTCTCCTTTCCAAAATGAGCTTGGAAAAAATTATACACATTTTAGTTCGCTGTCCGTGTTACAGGCACACCTTCCCCACAAAAGCACTCAACTTCCAAGAAATATTACACCCTGAGGAGACAACATCCATGAATGTTTTGTGAACAGTGGTCATGTGACCCAATAAATACCAGGTGCAATATGTTATCGGACACTTACCCCCCCGCCCACTGTTGGGTGAGGGGATTGGCCAACCTTACAATAGGCAGTTGTGTTTCATAACATTCTGTTGAACTGTGAGACATAAGTTCATATATGTTTATTTTTATCATTTCAAAAGCGTTCTATTGTTTTTTACTTTAAAAGTTAATTAAATTCGCAAGCACGGAAGGTTTTTATACATAGTTTCTATCAACCGAGATTTCCGATATCCAAGGTACTAGCGGTCAAAATTAGCTTGGATAATCGAGGTTCTGCTCCATGTTTCATTTATTTTTGCCTGAAACAACAGCCTAATTAAGTCAAAAATAAATCTAGGAAATCAAATTAGTATTTCTTTTTTCTAATAAAACAGTTTTGTACATTACAAAATTTTCAATAATCTGAGATGTGATATTTAAATTAAAAATAAATAAATTGCATGAAAATTAGTCTTCCTCAAAAGAAAATGCATTGGAAAATTTCCAAAAAATGCTCTTACTTGCTTTATATGCATAAAAGTTTTTCTCAACAGGTCAAATAAAATACAAAATTATTATTCATAGACTTACCAGAAAGAGTAAGTTTAGAAAAATCTTTTTCCATAATTTTACCAGATGCTTGAAAAAATTCACAAAAATCTGCAGTGGTGGGTGGGGGTGAAGGAGAATCTAGAGTAAAACTGCCTGGACTTTGCAGGCATGATGATGATGCAGGACTTAAAGAAGATACAGGAGTGCTTGTTTCACAATATCTTTTTTAAAAAAAAAAGTGCTATTAATATAACAGGTGTATTTGAATGTTTCAGTCATCATACATACAATAAAGCTATTAAATAAAATGAATTCATAATAATTTGTAAAAATATTTTTGTATAAGAAGCATCAATCTCTTCACCAAGATATTTCACTACCATCCAGATCTGCATGATCTTGCATTTATTGCTGTAGTAATGAACTTCTGTTAAAATTATAAACATGCATTTACTACTTACCACTTGTTTAATTATGCATTATGAACAACAGAGAAATCTATAGTCTAATGCAAAAGTTGCAATATAATTCAATTTAATTCCTTCTTGGAGTTTGCAAGTTTTGGGTGCTGATTTCTAAAAATTGTTGAAATACTTTATTCATAATTTCATTAACACTTTGTGTTGATATTAACAGATAAAATCTGTATTATTGGCATTAAACTGTATTCTAGATTTTCTAATGTTGTTTTTGTGTTTCATTTACTAGCTAAATTTTGAATCCCAGAGACCAAGAAAATCTTAAATCAAGAAACCTCTAAATACATCTATTAAGGATCAGATGAACAAATTTCCTATTGCAGAAGCAAGTATTAATAAACTTTGAAAGAGAAAAAAAAAAGAAAATTTGAACAGAAAACACAAGAAATGGATACTTAAATGTAAAAACTGGAGAAAGTGGTAAAAAGCAGTAACTTCTGTTGAAAAACAGGAGAGTTGGCAGGTATGCCAACCTCCATATCATTCAACTATGATCTACTGTGACAGTAAAAATAATCTACAGACATAAAATATAGTACATTCATTCAATAATTTAGTTTAAAACTAGTTTATTCATTACAAGAAATTAGAATAAAACACTACACTAAATTGATGGCCTACCTATAAGAATGATCAAAATTAAATTCCTCATTTATAAGAGGTGGAGGTGAATCATCAATGGGGCACATTTCCAAATCTGGAGGATTTTGACCAATGGATAGACTTCTGTCACCATCACTAAAATCCTCACCACTTCGGAATGACATATCTTCAGAGTCTGTATTTGCTGTAGCTTTTATACGATCTGGCATAGCAGCAATTATGTGCTCAGCTAATGTAAGAACTCTGTTGTCAGCTTCACTATTCAAAGGTAAATTAAGGTCACAACTACTGCAGCTATCTCGACGGCTTGACAAAGTGCTACCTTCTAAAAAAATGAAATAAATTGACATATAAGGTAAGGTTAAAAAAAAATGGGTACTTAGGTATTATCCCGGCAATCCGCCAAGGTGGGCGATTTTTTTGCCACGAGAAATGGCGGGTATATGAAATTATTAATGGTTTTGAATACGATTGGCAACAGTTTGGCAACTCATTTGGCAAAAAAATAGTTTGGCAGGAATGACTGCCAGTGTAATACGTAAGTACCAAAGAAAGAAAGGGTTTTATGATTAGGTTGCTTTAAACTACAAAATTTTTTGGTTCAAGAAACATCTAGATATCTAAAATTAATCAGAATCATATTAGATTCAGCAATTGTTCATAATTGGTGTACAAAATATAGGATAAGAAAAGCTTGTTTTGCTTAAACTTTTTTCTTTTCTTTTCTTCAGAAACTACATTAGAGTAACATGTGCAAAGTAAAATAATAAAAATTTTAAAGTAGTTTTACTTTCATTTACTTCAGTTACTCTACCATCTCTCTTTTCTTTTCTTTTTTTTCTTCTTTTCAATATCTTTTTTTTTTACAAAACATACAGCAAAATTACATTATTGTAGTGTATTTTAAGAAAACATTTCAATTTCTAATGACAAGTAACAAGACTACACTTGTTAAAAAAGGGGAGGGGGGAAGAATGCAAGATGTAAAAGTGGCATCAATTAATCTAACTTATACATGGTAATCCAATGTACCACTAACATAAGAAAGAGAGAGGCAAAACAAGACAAGAAGAAAGGTGAAACATAATCAGCACATTATATGGTAAAGTGGGTAAAATTGGTCTGTTTTTGCATTGTGTATGCTTTTGCAGCATACATTTCTCTGTAAATTTCCATTCTGAGGAAATTCTGATTGCAAACACAAGTTCAGTTTACAGAGAGATAAAGATAGAATGGGGATCAAAATAATATTCATAATACTCGGGTGTTCAGATTCGAGGATGTTCAGAATACAGAGTTCATCTTATGTTAAGGCTATGAGTTTTGCTTTATATTATATATATATAGATAGATAGATAGATACATATATATGTATATATATATATATATATATATATATATATATATATATATATAATCCATATTTAATACTGACTTATACTGAAAATACATTATGAGGATCAACACATACTGGAGTTAAAGATCTACTGCTAAGGGCACTTCTACATGAACATTCCAACTGTCAGTCATTAATCAAAGCTTTCATTATGATAAATATTATTAAATAAATAAAATATAAAATATTTTATTTTTAATAAACATATTACTACTGATATGTCTTATTTATAAGGAAATATTTATTATTCAATTTCTGGACAGAGAAGTTTATGTAAGCTGTCAATAGCTAAATGATAATTTTAAAAAACTTTTTAATAAGAACTAATCATTTTAACAAAACTATATCTTATTATTAGAAACAAATTATCATATAAGAATAGAAAAAATTATAGAATAAGGTTAAATTAAAAGTTTTGCCAACATACTGTTTACAAAAATACATTAAAAAAAAAGGAAATTACCAGTAGCTGCAGTAGAGAACTGACCATCAGGTTCATCATCTGATGGTACAATTTCACCTAATGGACTTTTACTCTTTTCTACTGGAATGAAAAACATTGAGAGCTTCAAACCACTTCAAAAGTAAAGAAATGGAAAAAGTACTCTTTAAAACATTTCAAACTTATAAAACAACACATAAAACATATACTAATGTACCTGGACTTAGCATAAAAGATATAAGGAACATTGTATGAAGTTTTAGCAGAAAGTTCTAAAAACTAATAAAAATGTTTCTGGGCTACCATGTAAAAATGACATTATCATTATTAACTTTCAGAAATAAGAAAAGATAACAATTTTTGACACATTATAGCTGCATTTCAGATATTACTATTAATACATCATTATCATTAAACATGTAACACAATAAATTATAACATTTTTAATGCATTGTTTAAACAAAAGCTTTTAAAATTTGAACTGAAAGATTAATTAGATGTATATTTACTCTAGTTATAAAGTACCTAAAAAAGCTATAATTTTTTCATATATATACTACATTTAAATGGATGTATTTATTATTTGGTAAATTTAATTGTATGGTTTATTTAACTGTATGATATTAACAGTTCAACATGCTACACAGAGAACTAAACAGAAAATACTATAAAATATCTCACCATTTTCAATGAGAACAGGTGGAGAAGTTGACACATCTTTTTTATTTTTAGATGAGATTACATTATACCTATCCCTATTATTAGGTTGATGAACATTCAAGAAAGATAACAAGCTGCTCTCATTTAAATGCAAACTATATGACTGGCTTTCAAGACTAGGAGGATCTAGTACATCAGCGCTTGAATATGATGATGATGAAGATGATATTCTTTGTGTTGATGTAGACTGAGATTCTTTAGAAGTAGATATTCTTAATTTGGAAGTCACCGGAGAACTTGATATATTTGTCAGTAATTGATCTATCTGTTTCATTGAAAGGTTTGAATTGGAGTCTTCAGGTTTGATGCCAGAAGTTAAATCAGTTTCAGATCTATAAATAATACATACTCTTAATATTATAACTTTCTGAAAGAGAGCCCAAAAATTGGAATAGAAAAATTTTTAAAGGATAATATAGGCTAAAGCTGTCCATCATTTATTAATTAATATGACTGCTTGAATTATGGATGCTTCGCTATATTTCAATATTTATGTTTAATGCAAGATTTTCTATGAAATACTCCTTTGAAAAAAGGGAAAAGAAATAAATAAACCATTTTGTTTGCTTGCAGTAAAAAGTTCATTCCAACCAGAAGCATACGGGGGATTTTTTTTTTTTTTTTTTTTTTAAGGGGGATATAACTCTGTATTAATATATAAACTTCTAAATGAGGGGAAAAAAATCTGAAAGCTTATGTTAACTAATGTAAACATTTTTCTGTGGGAGATATAATTCAATATAGCATAAAAATTAGAAACAAAAGTAAAACATTTTGTGAATTTAAACATTTATTAGGTACCTAAAAATATTTTTAGAGAAAATATTTTAAATTAGCACATCTATATAAATAAAACAGAGTGTAAACTGTCCGTTTGTCTGTCTGTGTCTCGCGTAGCTCCGAAACGGGTGATCGTAGACCTACCCAATTTGGTACGGAAATTCTCCAAGACGGGTGTCGACACACCTCGAAGCGATTTTTTCGAAATTCGAATTAGAAAATGTTTTATTTTATGTTTTGTCCGATTTTTAGCGATTTTTCTTGCGTAATACATAATAACACCGGTAATTGCGATCGCAAGAAAACGATATTTACATCATCGTATAGAGGAGAAAATTTTCTTTTAAAAACTATTTGTTCGGACTGTGTAACATAATTTGCAGATTTTTGGAAATTTTTCAAATAAAATTAAATTTGACGCTGACTTTCGAAAAATATTTTTAAAACTGCTGCATCTTGAATTCTATCTGTCATAACTTTTTTATATTTGAACAAAAGACGGAGCACACAATTCGCCCACTTTTAAAAGAAGAACGGGGGGAAAATATAAATTAGGAGAATTTTTACGAATTTTTAAGTAAAGAAGGATTTTCATTTCAGTAGTACCTGCTTATGAGTTCCGGTTTGATATCTTGCGGTTTGGTTGTCATGGATACAGTAACAATGATTAAAATTGCCAGTTGAAAAAAATAAATAAAAACGGGTCCCGCGAGCAGACGATTTCTTTGCTTGGCTCGATTTCCTTTTATAAATACTGGATTTATTTGTGAGAAGAAAATTAAACGGCACAATCTAGAAAAACAATTTTAAAGCCCTTATAAATAGCGCAGTCTTATTTCTTATCTCTTTTCTTTTTGTAAAGGGTTCCAAGAGAGGGTGACGTATTTTTAAAATAAAAAAAATGTCCATTTCATGTAGTGTCTGAGGTATTTAACGCTAAAACGTGAACCTAAAAGACAGCATGTCTGCGGAAATAAGACATTTTGAAAGTGAGAAGTTCACTGCAAACGGTCCATTTTCACTTTTTTGATACCGAATGACGTTGACATAGTTTTTTTTTTTTTTTTTTTTTTTGTGTGTGTGTCATTATATTGCAGTGATCTCAGGTTATTACATATATGACGCAAATTTTAAGTCAAGAGTGAAATAATTTTGCTTTTTCTAGATTCCACATCACTGGAATTATTCGAATTACACATGTGAGGAAATTTTTCGTTTCCTACCGTGCGAAGAACGGGCACGCAGCTAGTTGATAATAAAACATAAGAAGGTGGGAAGACATTTCAGAACAAAATTTGCATTTGCAAGCAATAAAGAACTAGGCATATTTTTTTTTTTTTTTAATTCTTGCAGAATGAGCAGCAGATCATAATGGTTATGTCTGCAGTATCCCAAAAGCTACATACTTTCATTCTTAACGCATTATAAAATCAGTAGAAATGAAGTACCACTTGTACTCAAATTCACATTTTCATTTGAAATGTGAAGTAAATAAACAGTGGGAGAAGAAGCATATTTTATTTCATTTCTTTTTAATTCATTTTGAATCTTATTGCACTATAGTTAAAATAGAATTCCATAAAGAGAAAGATTGAACACGAGGTTTCTCAAAGATAACATTATATCTTCAAAACATAAAATATAAAATCAATAAAATCCGCTTAAGAAATAAACAAACATATAAAGGTAAATATAAATTAAGAAATTATTTAAAGCTGTAGTTTTAATCACAGAGAGTGCATTTTAAATAAAAGTAACAACAATATAAAAGTATATATTTACAGAGACTCATAAATGTAGAACAGTACTATTCAAAATTAATGATAATGACTGCTTCATACTTATGACATTAAAGTTAAAATTATAACCACTATTGAAATTAAATATAAACTAGCAGTGTTTACCGTCTATTGTTAGTCAGAAGTTGATCTTCAGTTAGTTCAAGCTTTTCGATTTGATCACACAGATCTACATGACCACGCTCACTTGCTATGGCTAAAGGAGTTACGCCTCTGTTATTAGGGACTTTTATGGCAGCTCTGTTCCACTGATACAACAATAATGCAACTTCTGTAAATCCTAGAGCACAAGCCCACGTCTAGAATAAAAATTAGAAATAAATAAATAAATATTTTAAACATAAGAACCTATGATTTGAATTATGGGCATTTTGAAAACCTATCCATTTCTTGAAAATTAAGTTTTACCATCAAACAAAACTTTGTGCAAAAAATATTTACTGCACAAAAAGTAAATCTGCACACATAACAATTTAAATCTGTTCATTTTTCCTTAAGATTTCTAAAGATAAATGGAGTAAAAACACAGTGGTGGAAGAAATTAAGAAAAAAAAAAAATCCCTGATTTCTGTGACTATCTTTGTCAAATTTTCATAACTATGTACATACGATATTTTTTATGCATAAATCAGCTTTACATTTTTCAGTAATTTCACAAAATTTCCTGACTTTTCCCTGAACATTCCAAAACAAAAAAGTTCCCTGATCTTCCTGATCTATATCTGTTACATAAAAATTTAAATATTTTATAGTCAATTTGAATCGCATAAAATAGATATGAAACCAATATATTTACAACAAAATTTTAAACAGAAATGCCTATAAAATCCCTGGTTGGAGAAAATTAATCAACCATGATAGGAATAAATGCTCATCAAAAATAAAACTTATGAGGTAGCAATTTACGTAACAAATATCAATAATTAGTTGTATTAGGCATGAAATAATAAAAAAATTTAGGATGAAAGTTCACATAAAGGCAAAAATCAATTAAGATTCTTTTTTATAAGTTCATGTGTACTGTCCAGGCTATCAATTATACTGAAAACCAAATGTGCAGCTGTCTTAAAAATTTCTTTAAAAACTTTCAGAAACTTTAAGAGATTTATAAAATTTGCTTAAAGATTTTTTTTAAATTATGCTCCCAAGTCAACTGAAATAACTGTACCACCGTACTGTATAATAAGGATGCACTAAATAGATTTTCAAAATTTTAGGGTTATGCTTATGAAAGCAAGTTACTGTGTGATATGAAAGTTCTCAACATCTACTAACTTTACAAGGCATACATTTAAAAAGGCAGCATAATAATCTAGTTCTCAAAATTAAGGCTTCCTTCCAGTTTTAAAAAATAATGTTTACTACCAGTGAAAAATCTTTAAACATAGCTGGTGACTGAAAATCATTTGCAAGTGGAACAAATATTATAGAGACTCTGTGAATTATTAACTAGCCATGAATTGACGGCAAGACTTGTTTTTATGCGATTTTTTAAATATGTTTTAGAACTGATGATGTTTTGTTGCTGTTATAAAAATTTAAGCTAACTAAATCTAATCATTCTAAGAATTATGAGATGTGAATTTTAATCAACAGTCCTGGTTGTATTAATTGAATAAATGGATTATTTTTATAAACTGGTGTGAACAATAGTTGTTGTTAACGAGTTTTATACAAGAAATCCACCCCTTATGATAAAACCCTTGTTAAGATTATTTTTACCCTTTTAAAATCTTTGTTTTTGTGACAATAATATTTTAATGAAAACAAAAAAGTAAGTAGGAGATTGTTTAAAACTAGAAGAAGGCCTTTAAAAAGAAGTGAGGGGGGGGGGTAGCATAAGAGAACAAATATAATAGTAGATTTAATTATTACCATTTACACTAAAGAAGAACATAACATAAAAATATCTTACCAAAGGAGTGCAGCCCCTCTTATCTTGGCTCATAGCATCAACCTCCTGTTCCAGCATAAGTGATGAATTTTCAGTCCTCCAGTGCAGCAGGGTACAGACAAGACGAGAAAATCCTAAAGCTGCCGCCAAATGAAGCAGTGTTAGATCAGAACATGTGGTGGTAAGAATAGGAGAAACATCATCATGTCTAGTCCAACTGCCTGTCATAAACTTCTGGCAAAGAGTGACTAGGCGATCTTCAAAGGATTTTTGTTCATCATTTGCATTCTAAAATGGAAATTAAATAAATATTAAATAGCACTGAAACTCCATGTTAACTTATGAGAAAAGTTATTATACTTATACTGTCAGTCAACCATTACCGAATGTTATGTTTTGGCAATTTTTTAATGTCCAGTCATAAGAACGCAGAATAATTTACTTCTAAAAGAAGGCCCAAATGAACTGTGAAATAAGGTTGTGGTAAAATTTTAGATGGTTCAAATAAAGAAAAAACAGACGATCTCTGAAATAGTTATAAAAATGTGGGTTACACGACTGTCTAAATTTCAATAGCTTAACAGGTATTATGTATGTGCATATATATATATATATAGAGAGAGAGAGAGAGAAGAAAGTTCCATTAAATAATTTTCAGACTTGCTATAATTTTCTGTGTTTGTTACTAGAATTACATCATTTGAAAAATAAATAAACTTTTTTTGAAAAATCAACATATATATATCATTAGACTTTTAAAAAATTTGTGAAGTAATACACATTTATATATTTCAAAAAGGAAACCAATAGTTATTTTAAACTTTACCATGGCAATGCTTTCAAAATAAAAATTGAGTAGAGTATTAACTTAGATAAGCACCTGTCTTTCAGGAGATTTAATCAGTTAGTTTATGTGTATTTGAAAAATACATAAAAATGCTCACCCAAATATGTTCACAGGATGCAAATTTTAAAATGCTATACATAATAAAGTACACATTCCATTATTCTAAGATTCCAGAACATTTAATGAATATCAGCAAGTAAACTGATTTAAAAATAAAAATGAATCCAAGTATTACATAAAATGGTAAGAAAGCTCCTAACTCCCATTTTGACACGCAAATATCATCTTCAGAGGAAAATGCTTGACACTATGTCACTTTTACTTTTCAGGGTTTTAATCAGTTAGTTTAAGAGTATTGTAAAACTAATATACCAATTATAGTTAATTACAAACTGGGGGGGAAGTAGGGTACTTGCCCCCCTTAGTATATTTTGCTATGATGTAAACAAACGTGAATCACAAAGTGAAATTGGAACTCAAATTGTTACAAGTGTGAAATTTGCCCCCTCTAGGAAAAATTTTGAAGATTGATCCTCCCTAAAAAAAATTCTATGGACGCTCATGCTAGATGCAACATTAATAAATGAAATTCAGGAAAATTTAGAAATTGCAACTGGTATTTTTTTTAAGGTACTGTTTTTCTATTTAATCAGACAAGAAAAAGACTTTTGTAAATTAATTATGATTAAAAGAAGAAAAAAAAACTTTGGCAAATTTTTGTCAAAATAATATTTGAAAGCAATAATATTGATATTACTAAAAACGTAAACAGCTAAATTTTATTTTTTTATGGAACAAAAATATTTATAAATTAGTATAAATTACAGCCATTTAGAAATAAAAATAAACACTGGCAAAATAAAAAGGTACAAATGGATATACTAACAGAGTGCAGACTGTTGCTTATATTTAATATATATTTACATAGTCTTAAATAATCACTTTATATAATTTTTAATAACATTAAATGCTATTATTTTATATCAAACAACCATCTACTTCACAGCAAATTTAGTTTTCATGCAAAGAAGATATTTTTGCAGTCAATAAGGACTCAATGATTTTGTTTTTTTGAAAAATGCTATTTCCTACTAATGTTAAATTAAAAAATATTACATAAATTTACAAAAATATGAAACATATAATTATGAATCTGTTAAGTTTTATCCATGGAAAAATACATTCAGTTAAATTTAAAGTAACAAATGTAATAATACCAATAGTTCATAACACTGGCCTAGATGAGAAGTGACAGTCTGAATATGTGTACAGTGAAAGCTGCGTATAACAATATATCTGTCGATTAACAATATTCCCTTTGGTCATGACAGAATTCCTATTTACTCAATATAAACCTATCTATAATGATAATTTTAATGTTTATAAAACATTCAATAGAACGTATAATAAACACAATAAGTTTATTTTAAAAAACACTAACCACGGTCTAGAATGTGCAATAATAAAAGACAGCCGCATGCGAGTAAAAAAAAAAAAAAAAAGCTTTTTCAATCATATAGCGCCTTGTTTCTCAAAGTTTGTTTTTGATACACAAAAGTCTTATCTTTGATGACATAGCATAAAACATTGGCATTTGAAGAAAAGTATCTTTTTTTTCCATTTATGTAATGCTATAACACAATAAAATTCATAGATCTACGTTTTATGCATGTATATTGCTAGCAAAAATTTTAAATAAGATTTTCAATTTATCAAAATATAATAGCATACCAAGGGTTTAGGATTTACAATAGCAAACCCCAAATCAAAAGAAGGAAATTAATATGCCAAAAATAAGCATTGTCCTCCACTTCTATAAGGCAAATTCATCACTCGTCTTCAAAACCAATATAAATGGCATGTGCATTGATGATTGAAGTGCTATTCTGCATTGTAAATCTATTTTACCTTTGTTTTGATCACTAGAAAACACATTTAATGCTCAAATAATATGGAAAAGCTCAATCTGTCTAGAATGATAAACTGTCTTAATGATATTCATTTAAGTCCCTACAGTATCATTATATGCAGGTTTCACTGTATCATGCTTAATGCAAACCTGCATGAGGGTACCTGCCTAAGGTTGCATTCCTAGGACAGAGGACTTTTTAAAGGGCTCTAATATGCATCATGTTACACCTGAAGAAAACTGCCTAAAACTCAGACCATTAGATTATCAGCTGCACAGTAGGCAGAACTGTGGACTTTCACACTTCATCCATTTATACCATACTCAGTGTCTTACCTACTTGGATATGTTAGGGCAAGTGATGTTTGAATGCAGTATAATTAAAATTTAGTTCTGTCTTTAATCTGTAAATAGACACTTCTACATAACTTTTTATAAATAAATTATTGAATACCAACTGTAAGTGAAAAAAAGTCACAACGAAGTTATGATTAATGTTATTTTAACTCAACAAGCAGGTGCGACAGATTAACAACAAAACTTGCCTGAACAACACTATTTGTTGTTAAACCAGCTGTAGTACCATCCAAACTGAAAGTCAGTTTTGTTTCCATTATTTCTAACCTTTCCAACAGAGATAATTTTAATGTGCTATCTGCATGCAAAAAAGGAAAAAAAAAGAATGTAAAGCTTCAAAATTTTACATAACAGAAAATAATCACTACAGCATGTTATCAAATATACATTAACATGCATATGCATAATAAAAATAACAATAAACAGAATTGCAATTTTCATTATTAGTAATGAATAGGGACCTTTTAATTTTTAACACTTAAGGATAAAATAATAATTAGCATAAAAGTATCCCTTTTTAAAATTGTATCAAATGCTTAAGAAAAAAAAAAAAAATCGCTGGTTTCAGTATATTAAAACTTTTTACTAATTTTTATTTTCTAGTCATAATTACCTCAATTATTACTATAACTACTATTATTATTATGTGCAATACTATTATCATAGCCTTAAAATATTAAAATTGAAATATTTAAAAGGATAAAATAATAATTAGCATAAAAGTAACCCTTTTTGAAATTCTATCAAATGCTTTAAAAAAAAAAAAAAAAAAAAAAAAAAAAATCGCTGGTTTCAGTATATTAAAACTTTTTACTAATTTTTATTTTCTAGTCATAATTACCTCAATTATTACTATAACTACTACATATTATGTGCAATACTGTTATCATACCCTTAAAATATTAAAATTGAAATATTTAAAAGTAATAATTCTTTAATAAACAGCTTGTGTGAAAAACTTTTGCTCAAAACAGCACTACATAGAATCTGTTACAACTTATTCATAAAAGTGAACTGAAATGAAGGGTTATCAAACACTTTTAATTTTCAATGTAAGAAATTTTTTGTTGAAACTTTCAATATTATAAGCGAAATGCAGCATGGCACATGATACATAGTTTTTTACATGCTGTCGGTCTAACAAATTTACAGAAAGAAAAACAATATTTAAAAAATTTTTCTAAAGTTTTACTCAATAAATATAGAAGACTAAAATTTAATAAATTAGCAAAATATAATCAATTCAAAGCTATGATGTTAAACAATACACATTCTAACTGACATTACTGTATCTAGAAGAGGATCGTGTGGGTACATGCCTTCTCAGACAGAAAAAGGGAAACTTTTATGCTAATTATTATTTTATCCTTAAGTGTTAAAAATTAAAATGTCCCTATTCAGTACTAATAATGAAAATTGCAATTCTGTTTAGACTACAAAATATCAGCATATTTTGTAAATTCAAATGCATTTATAAGGTAAAACAGATGAATGAAATTGTGCATCCCCTACTACCAAAGAACTAATTCTGGGTCTTGTCCTGCTAAAAGAAAAAATACTTTGAATTACAAATATTTCTTTCCCGTGTTTCTAAAGAAACATTTTTACAGCATTTTAGAATACAGAGTGCCTAAAACAATTTTTCACTCAATTTATTGTCAGTCCCCAAAATGACACATGACTGTACCATGCATTCATAAAATGTGAAATCAAACATATCATTTACATGTATATATAGATGACACAGATGCATACATGCTATGAGTGGATACATTGGCGGAAAATTGCAAGGTCTTGCAGATATTTGGAATACTTTTTTTATTACCTAGGTAGATAGTTACCTAGAGGAAATATCTTTTAATCCTACAGTGCAAATATATTACATACTGTGGAATACCACAAAAGCAATTCGCTGCTTTTCACAAGAATTTCAGTTATTCTTAAAATACTAAATAAATGCCCCTCCTTTTCTCTATCCTTTCTCTTTTTGTGTCTTGGGCACACTTTTATTTTCATTGTGCCATTTCATAAAGCAAACAATTCTGTGAAGCTTGTAGTATTTCATTATCAGCTTCGGCTGCCATGCTGACTGAAAATTTAAAGCGCAGACTGACTGCAGCCTGCTTTCTCATGGAATGGAAAGATATCAGCATGTGGCAGCCTGAGATCGGGTCCATGCACAACATCCCTCAACTGAATGCTGGTGAAGTGGGCACATTTTGGCTCGGCTGGATTGTGCCTCCTTCTACCACTCGGATTTCTCAGGTTCAAAACTGGCTCCCACCATGCGCTTCCTTACATTGACAAATTGGACAACAAACATGCATTCTCCTTCTCGCATTTAGCTACAGATGGTGCCAGCACCGACACCATCCATCTCTAACTTGGCTCTTTCAATGTCCGCAACAAGCAGCAACAAAGTACACAACAAATGGCAGGGACCTCACAAAAGTCCACTATGAGTGGCAGCAACAACCTCAGAAAAGTCCACAACAAGTGGAACCAACCTCACAAAGTCCACGACGAGTGACAAAATTCAATAACGCTAGGAACATCATTCGTCAGCCTCCGCCTGACTCTCTAGGGGGGAGTAGTGTGGCAGCACAAGATCACCTCTATACACTCTTTGTAAAAATAAATATTAATTTGATTTATAGTAAATCTGACACTATGATTATGTGATAATGAAAACCAAACAGCGGTAAATGTTCTAAAAGAATTTATGCAAAGGGAGGGGCAGCGACCTCAAAGTCCACAACAAGTGGCAATGACCTCACAAAAGTCCAAAACAAATGGCAACAACCTCACAAAGTCCACGACGAGTGACAACATTCCATAATGCTGGGAACATTATTCGTCAGCCTCCGCCTGACTCTCTAGGGGGGAGTAGTGTGGCAGCACGAGATCACCTCTGCGCACACAACCCCTGACAATTGTTGGCCGGTCAAGTGGATACCTTTTGGATCTTTTGGATTGTGTCTCATTCTACCACCTAGATTTTTCTGGTTCGAAACCGACTCCCGACGCACGCTCTCCCTACAAGAGCAAAATTTCAGCCTTCTTTAATGGTATATGGTTATTTATAAGACTTACCTTTGTAAAAATAAATATTAATTTGATTTATAGTAAATCTGATACTATGATTAAGTGATAATGAAAACCAAACAGCGGTAAATGTTCTAAAAGAATTTATGCAAAGGGAGGATATCCAAATTTTTCTGGTTAGTTGAATGCCAGTTAACCAAAAATTTACTGCATTTACTTTTTTTATCACTGCAACTTAAAAACATATCGTAAGTGTTTGTTTTAAAATCCTTATTTTGACGCTTTATTTTAGCATGGAAGTATTGGTCAATTTGTATACTTAAACTTATTTTGACCACTTATTTTGCCCCCCTTCCCACTTGCTCAAATGCATCCTGATTTTCTTATGTATTTTTTCTTTGAGGGAGGGGGGGGGGGGGGCTTCTAACGTATACATGGGCACCCATATGCACATATTAATATACACATTACATATTCTATTATCATGGACTACAATGAGTTACAGATAGTTTTTTTTAATCACAATGTTTGCATATATTCATTAGTAAAACAGAATTTGTCAAGTGTTTTTTTCTTAGAAATTAAAATAGGCCTAAAATTCAAACATTTTTTCCAGTACTGCTTATTTAGTGTACATGAGACCAGTAAAAACGCCTTAACATAATATGCGGAGAAATTTCTTTAAAAAGTATTTGATATATTATTCCAATGTAATGTCATTTTTAAAGTATGAAATAGTAATTAAATAATAAGCATTACATTATTTTAAAAAGAATTACCTTCAACTGAAAACCAGTCTTCTGATTTGATATTTGTGGCCGATTGTCTTTGTCGATATTCAAAAAATACTGAATTAGATATAACAAACCCTTCACAAGCAACCTGAAGAGTGACTAAGCCAGTTTCGTGAGCTGCAATTAAAGAATATAACTAGTTTAAAAGCCTAGATTTAAAAAACATTTCTATCCCAGAATCATATGAGATGGTCAACAAGATAAATACTTTGCATAAAGACCGCAAGACTTAATGCAGGACTCCCACCTTCTCCTCCTCCCCCCCCCCCAAAAAAAAAAAAAGAAAAAAATTTTTTTTTTTTTTTTCAGTTGAAAAAAATTAGAAAATCTTTCCTATCATATTTTCATCCAATCTTGATAAGCGTGCTGACCTACTGCAGAACGGGAGATTCTCCTTCTATATCTTTCACGCACATGCTCCCTTCAAGGTAAACATTTTCAAAAATCCATATTTAGTTTAAGCATTGATGATTGTAAAAATAAGTCTCATTCGCTTACACACACAAAAAAAAAAAGGAGTGAGATTAGCAGACATCCCCCCCCCCTCCCCAGGGTTTGCTTCAACACCTAACATGCAAAGCCGGCTAGTACTTAATGTGGACAGCTAGCAGCTACACACAGTTAGTACTTAATGTGGCTATGAAAGACTTCTTTTAAGCATCATGTAGCATTCTATTAAAATTTTGTTTTTTGAATTGTGACTGAAAAATAGCTGAAATGGTGAACACAGAAGCGTTAACAAAAATTAAGGCAAAAATACCATGATAAATTGAATACAATAAAATCATTAAACTACACAGAAATAGTGCAATAATTTCATTTAATATATTTACCTGGACTGTAACATCTAAGCACTCCACTTTGAACTAAGGTAGTTGGCACACTAACTCCGTCAAACAAAATGGTGTAAGGTGATGAGGATGAATACCAAGGCCCTGTTACAAGGACTTTAACACCACCCTGAAATAAATTTTGTACTTAATAAAATAAAGAAAATAATAGAAACGAAAATTTGAAAAAATACCTATTGACAATGAAAGAAATGATAAGCGAAACAAATTTTACACAAGTTTAACGAAATTGACTAAATCCTTAATTTTACTGCAGATACTTGAATATACCATTCAATTGTCGTGAAGGCAAATGCAAATTTGATATTTGCATTTGCCTTCACGACATTTTACGAAACATTAATATAACTTGTAATCCCCCCCACCCCCCGAAAAAAAATCTCCCCCTTCCCATTTTTTTTTAAACAGAAGTATTCAAAAGTTCGTTTTTATTTACGAATCTACAATTATTAAATGCTCGATTAAACAAATAATAAAAATTTTGATTGATAAATCATACATAGAATTGGTAAAGTAAGAAACATTAACTTAAAAATGTCATTTTACACTAACTTTTCTAGTGGGAGGAAGGGGAACTGATCAACGTGGATAAGAGAGCTATTAAAAAACTATTCATACTCAAACAATTTTTACGCAGTTCCCTTTTTCAGTAAATTCTTGAGTACTTTTTTTTTTTTTTAAATATTTCTACTTGCATGTTGAGAAGAAATTTAGTATGGTTACTTAAAGTAGAATAAATCAAAGCTAAATTCAGTTCAAAAGCATAAAATATAGCCAAATTAAGTTATAATGAAAACCAATTAGGCGGTTATTATAAAATTCTATTGATAAAACAATATATAAATATGTGATCTGAAACAAATCAAGTATAAAAATTGAAACATTAGATTTTGATTAGATTGATTATTTAGATGTCATCCAATTAAGTGACTACAAAAGATGTTTTTCAAAATGTTCTCAGATTTTGAGATTTTTAAATTTATTTTCCATCGACAACAGTAACAGTTATTTTATTTTACGAGCTTTCGCAAGTTTGTTCAACGAGTGGTAATAAGTCATAATTAGCTGATTATTTACTGGCAGGACTGCAACTGACTGAAATGTCCAATGATCGATTTTGAGCTATGAAAAATGGTCGGTAAAACAGGTCAAACAGCATCCTTTTATTAAACTGATTAGAGATTTGAAAAAGATACTTCTGATATTATTAATAGAATATAATGCGTAATGAATATAAAAAGCTGAAATTAATTTCAACAAAGTTACATAAATAGTTTATAAAACACAAGTCAGTAGTTATTTGGTAATTTGTAAAAACAAAAAGCAATAGAAACATCCATTATGTTCATAGTTGCAAAATGCGCAATTAAAATTTGATTGAATGAATTTACAAAACCACAGCTTTTAAATTAACACTTATATTAAAAAATTTTATACAAACTTAAGTGCTTTAAATTTAAAAATATATAATTAATAAATTTTTTTAAAATACCTTTGTTTAAATACCAATAATAAAAATTTATGTCAAAACGAATACTGTTTAGTTTAAAATTTAAAAATATTAAAACATTTTTTGTTTGTTTTTGTTTTAAATTTGAAACGAACTCGAGTTTAAAAAAAAATGAAACGGAGAACACTGATTTTAAAACTTTATAAATTTTTTAAGACAACATAAACAAATAAAAGAATTGGCGCAAGTGATAACAAATTCAAAATACGAGTATAGAACAAAAATACTGAAAACATTTATAGGATATATATGTAGACTTTAAGATTACGTATGAGAAAAACACTATGTACTTCCTCTGCAACTAGAGTATTGATGCTGGAAAGAATGTTTTACAGGCAAACAAACACTAATATGAAGCTGCAACAAGGTTTTTCAATTCTGAAAAACAAAATTGACGGAAGGTAAACAGAAAAACCTAATTTGTAAATTTCTTCCATACGATTCATTCAGATTTTACTTAAAAATTTTCTATAGCACATAAATATTTTTACTTTACGTTTTTTATTTTTAAAGAAATGGTGAAGTAGTTTTTTGACCACGTTTCTAAACGGAACAGGAGGGGTTTGGGATTATTTTTTCAAAATAAACAAATTTACTTGATTTTTGTAGTACAGTAAAGCCTATATCAGACGCTCTAAAAATGCAAGTCAAACTACACAGACGACTAATTTTTCGCGACTTGCTTGGCAGGGGAAAGGGTTTAATTTAATTGCTTCAGTTGGAGAAAACATGTAAATACGGCACTGTTTTTGGTGAACTATCGCGTCAGTGGCGATTAGGGGAAAGGTTAAAGATAAAATCGACAGAACATAAAATGAAATGTGATAAAAAGAAAACGCATATCACATTATTGAAATTTTAATGTAATTTTTGGACAAAGAATTAAGTTTTATTTATAAAGCGAAAACGAAATCAGAAATATCAGACTCTTTCTACAACATTTTTTAAAGTAAATAAATAAAATCTTAAACTTAATTTTTGAATTGTGATTTAAGGTGTTCGGAAATCTAAGGCGTTTGAATCCCTGTCACATAATTGTCTGGGCCCTATGGCCTATTCGATAATCAGAGCCTGCTTTGAGGATTTTGCATTCCTTTGCTCAAAATTTTATTGGAGAACATTTTCAGAATTATTATTTGCATACATAATGTTTTTAATAGCAGTATCTGCAATTTTTTTTCTGTCCCATAAAAAAAATATATTCAAACATTTTTTGAAATCGTGAAAAAATCTTTAAACCTGCTCATTTTGTTTGAGCTGTGTATTTTTAGGGGGGCAACGATCAGGGCAAAGATTCCCATTCGGTGGAAAGCGTTGCTGATCCACATTGTCAAACGATGATAGAAAATAGGGTTATCTTCTGATGTGTCTATGCAAGTTTCGTAAGTGCCCAAAGGTCTGTGCTAAAGGGTTCGGAATAATCGGATATGGTTCCACAGGAGGGGTCGCCATAATTAAGGTTTGCCCCGGCTGGCGCAGACTATAGTTGCGGCAATGCGCCTGTACAATAATGAAAACAAACTGCCCCAACACAAAACCACACACAGTTTACTGATTTAAAAAAAATCAATGTAAATGTCAAGGTGAATAATAAATAATTTAAAATGTAAAAAGTGAAATTCGCAATAAGCATGCAAATTGTATGATATGGAAACATGGAGTTCTTCAAATACTGATTTAATTTCAGTCCATAAGTACTTGTGTATCATACTAGGAATTATTATCTTTATTATGTAAGAAAACTGAAAGACTAATTAATTGATGTTTATTAGAATGATGTTTATTAAAATTGATGTTTATTAAAAATTAGAAAATGTTATTAAAGTTATACGGCGTGTTTTGTTAGACCCTCAATGAATAATATTTTACATAAATAGAAGTACAATATAAAATTGCATTTTCCTGATATGTATACATTTAATTTTCAGCTATTTAAAAATAGTAATAAATACACAATATATTATTCTTTTCAAAAGAAAATTAAAAATAAATAAAAATTAAGTAGCTTTAATGCTTCAATAATTTGGCTTAGTTTCAATTCAACTGTAAAATTCGCTTAATCGGCCACCTCCATAGCAAACTGCCATACTGCCGCCATCTTTAAATAAGGAGGGCCTCTGATAGGCCGAAGGCAGAAAGTTGCCCCAACTCTCCCACAACTTTTCCTATGCTGGTGGGGGGAAATTGCGTGTGCCAAACAATAGTATCACACGTGGTTTTTCCCCCAACTACAGGCAGTAAAACCGGTTGTCCTAGGTTGTCTTGTGTAGTTTGACGGGTATTTTTGGAGCGTCTAATATGGACTAACATGTAGGTAGTACGTCTATTATCAAATTACATTTTGAGTCATTTTCATCTGAACTCAATCTATTTGTAAAAGAAAAGTTATCTAGATTCGGGCATATTTCTAAGTATAATAAAAGTCCTATCTTCTATCTAAATATAATAAAAGTCCTGACTATAACGGCACCGGGATCGGCTCATCGCTGCCGGTGCATCTGGCGGCCATGTTGAAATTTTGATAAAAACGACATCTTTATCTTTAATTAAAAGGAAAAACATTTTGTACAGTTTGAAAGATCTCTAAAAAATGAACCTTTTTCAAAGTTGCAGGTAATTTCAACTCTAAATATCTAGAGAGAGATCACGCCTTGAAAAAATAAGCACAAGCGAAGCAAAGATCGATGAAAGAGATCGACGAGAGGTGGCGACATCTATGAATTATATTGTTAACTCCATCGCGATGTGGCGAGTGTGGAATCATTCCTTGAATCTTTGAAAAAAAAATTGCGGAACATAATCCCTGGTGTAGATCGATTAGATGACATCATACAGTGGCGAAAATACTCCTTTTGTGTGAAGTTCTTTGGGGACAGTCCCCAGTTTCTGTGTTCTTTTGCGATTTGCCCCCACAATGTAAAAACGCAATTGGGGATAGCTTTTAATTATGACATTCCTTTTTAATTAGATTATTGTTAATTATTTCATTAATTAGAAAATGTCCTCAATTGTGTTTCCTATTTGGGGACATGTCCTCAATTTTACGTTCAAAAATATGGTCACCTTAATTTAACTGAAAATTTTGAAAGATTTTGGGCAAATTTATTGAGAACTAGCTGAAGTACCCGTTCTTCGCACGGGAATGAATGGACTTTTTGACATTAATATTTGTTGTGATTACTATTTATTGTAATAAAGAGATATAGCAAAATGGATATCGCGTTATATTGTGTTCAATAATCATGCATACTGAATTTCAAGGCAATCGATTTTATGGTGAAGAAGGTGATGCGGCGTAGCGCAATCTAGTGGCGAGTTTTAGCAAAACGGATACGGCGAAAATATTCTTCGCATTCAGATATCGATGCATACGAATTTTCATGACGATCGGCTGAATAGTCCTGAAGTTCATGAGTTGACGCGACATCTAGTGTCAAGTTATAGGAAAATGGATCGTGCCAAACTCTTCCCCGTGTTCAAATATCTATGTATACCTATTTCCATGGCGATCATTCGCACAGTCAAGAAGTGATACACTGCAGGGCCATCTAGTGGTTAATTAAAGAAATGATTTGCTACAGCGCCGTCATGTGGCGAGTTATAGGAAAATGGATAACGCCAAAATATTCTCATTGTTCAAATAGCTATGAGTACTGATTTTCATAGCCACCGTTTGAATGGTCAAAAATTTGGCCTGCTGCAGCGTCATCTAGTGGCGAGTTAAAATACTAATGCATTGCAGTGCCACCTAGTGGTGAGTAACATCAAAAGTAACACAGTTAGAATATATTCTTCGTGCTCAAATGTGTAAGTATAAAAAATTTTATGCCGATCGGTCGAACGGTATAGAAGTTGATGCGTTGCAGCGCTATTTAGCGGTACGTTACAGCAAATGGATAGTGAAAAATATTCTCCGTGTTCTAATATCCGCGTGTACCAAATTTCATAGAAATTGGTTGGACGATATTCGCATAGCAAACGGCTAAACGGAATAGAATTCGACGTTCTGCTGCGCCAGCTAGTGGCAAGTTAGAGGAAAACGGATAGCCTAAAAACCTTCTCCATGATAAAAGACTTAGGTGAACCAAATTTCATGGTGATCGGTGAAACGGTGCTGAGTTTTTCAACCTCCTACACACATACCAACATTCATTTTTATCTATAACCAGTCTTATTATATATACCAGTCTCAAGTAAAATCCAGTTTCAAATCTAAGCCTCGCCAAAGTGCCAGCATACGCCATTTTGCAAGAGTTTTTTCAGGGAATCATTCGAAGCATTGACTTAGCAGCAATCAAAGTGGGAAATGGTTCGACCGCCAGGCATTTTTTTGAAAAGTGGAATCCCTTAATACAGCCTCATTTTTTAAATTATCAACTATAACATGTTTTATTCATCGTTACCTCGATGTACTAAATGCGAAGATTTCAATTTTCTGAAATTTGGCGGATTTCCCCCAAGTCAAATCAATGTACTCAATTGGCGAGAATTCTGAAGCTACATCGTTTGAAATGCCCTAATAACTGCATTATTTCTGCACGGATAGTTAAAATTTCATGCTGTATTCTAAGAAAACCTATACACTTGTTTTCAAAAATGCTATTCCCTTAAGCTCTCAGTAAATTGCGCCAAAAAGCCTAAAACTGTGCAAACCGCTAGAACTCCCTTTCTAAAAATCGGCCTATCAGCCATTTTATTTTTCGCCAAACTAAAAAAATTTACATATTAGTCTCAGAAATCTTCGATCCTCATTGTTTTGCGTATAAAACATTTCATTCCTGCTCTCATTTCTTATGCGCACACGATATTATAATTAAAAAAATAACCTTACAAATATAAACTAAAAAAATCATTATTATTCTTTTCTTTTCACTTTAAGAATTTAAAACGTTTTATTCGGCAAAATCGCCACACATGGCAACCAAGATGCTTATTTCACACACTTTTTTCACTACAGGGGTTACAATTACATAAAGCTTTCTGCGTGGAGAACATAAAAAATCTCTTAAATTCCGGGAACGGATGGACTTTCAAAGTTTTAAAGTGGACTATCATTTATTCTATATTATTTTACATATATCTGTGTAAAATTTCAGGCTGACAGGTCCATTTTTATGGAATTGTATACTACCCAAATCAACAAATTGACAAACAGAATTTGATTTTTATTTATAAGATTACCTACGCTTGTTTTTAAAAATACCCTCTCATTAAATTGCGCCAAGCCCTAGAATCATAGAAAATCTGACACACTTTCAGATTTTAAATACGCACTAAAGTGCTATATATAAAAAGTGTTATAATCCATGGGTCTTCCCTATTTTCGTTCCTTCTTTTATTAAGTTGGAAAGTGTATCATTATTCATGAGTGTGATTAAACAAAATTAAAATTGATATTTCTAACATCCTTAATTTCTGGATGTAATATATTAGAAATAATGCAGAAAAGCTGCTCAGAAAAATGCACAATTCCAACTGAATGAAAATTTCAAAAACTTATACGCAGGTGTATTCATAACCCAAATAGCAGACGATTAAATTACGATAAATAGCGCCAAGCTTTAGAATCCTCCACAAAATCGGACATCAACCCCTTTTATTTTTCGCCCAATTAAAAAGTTGCACATTTATTTTCGGAAAATTTCCAAATTCTATATTTCTTTTGAGTATAAATCATTTCATTCCCGCTCTGATTTCACATGCACACGATATTTTAATTTAAAAACAACCTTACAAACAATCTAGTCAAAATAAAAAAAAATCGTTATTCTTTTAATTTTACTTCAAGAGTCTGAATCATTTAATGAACTGCCGAATGTGGCAACCTATATAAGCTTAATTGTCGCTTAATGCACTGTGGGGTTACAATTACGAAATGGCGGAAAGCAAAAATTAGCCTTTTGCGATACGTTTTTATCGATATTTCCTAAAATAGTTCGAATTTTGAAAAAATCGCTTCGAGGTGTGTCGGGACCTGTCATGGAGAATTTCCGTTCAAAATTTGGTAGGTCTACGATCACCCGTTTGCGAGTTACGCGAGACACAGACAAACAAACAGTTTACACACATTGTTTTATTAATATAGATACCAGTCTCAAATAAAATCCAGTTTCAAATCTAAGCCTCACCAAAGTGCCAACATACGCCATTTTGCAAGAGTTTTTTCAGGGAATCATTCGAAGCATTGACTTAGCAGCAATCAAAATGGGAAATGGTTCGACCACCAGGCATTTTTTTGAAAAGTGGAATCCCTTAATACAGCCTCATTTTTTAAATTATCAACTATAACATGTTTCATTCATCGTTACCTCGATGTACTAAATGCGAAGATTTCAATTTTCTGAAATTTGGCGGATTTCCCCCAACTAAAATCAATGCACTCAATTGGCGAGAATGCTGAAGATAGATCGCTTGAAATCTCTTAATAACTGCATTATTTCCGCACGGATAATTAAAATTTAACACTGTATTCTAATAAAACCTTTGCACTTGTTTTCAAAAATTCGTTTCCATAAGCTCTCAGTAAATTTCGCCAAGCCGGAAACAGTGTAAACCGCTAGAACTCACTTTCTCGGCATTTGAGCCATTTTATTTTTTCGCCAAACTAAAAAATTTTAACATATTAGCCTCGGAAATCTTCAATTCTTATTGTTTTGCGTATAAAACATTTCATTCCTGCTCCGATTTCCTATGCACACGATATTATAATTTAAAAAAAATAACATTACGAATATAAACTAACAAAAAAAAATCATTATTATTCTTTTATTTTTACTTTGAGAATTTAAAACATTTTATTCGGCAAAATCGCCACACATGGCAACCACGATCCTTATTTCACACTTTTTTGACTACAGGGGTTACAATTTCGGAAAGCTTTTTGCGTGGAGAACATAAAAAATCTCTTAAATTCCGGGAACGGGTGGACTATCTTTTATTCTATATTATTTTACACATCTGTGCCCAATTTCAGGCTGATAGGTCCATTTTTGTGGATTTGTATACGAATCAAATCCACAAACAAACAAATAAACAAACAAACAAACAAACAGAATTTCATTTTTATTCATAAGGATGTGTAAAATTTTGTTTGCTCAACACTTAAACACCTACTTATAGGAATTCTTTTTTAGAAATTTGCAACACTCTTTGAGATAAGAAAAACGTATTTGTTGTTGTTTGTGGAAGTCGTGTTTCTTTTCTTTTCTTTTTTTTTTTTTTCCTCATTGAACTCAGCCAAGTGTTTTTAAACGTTAACGGCGTGACATTTGTGAAATCCTATTTTAAAAGCGTTTGAGTGTTTTAGATTGTTTTGGTGACAGCGTTTGCTTAATTTTGAATTCGTTTAAACGGATGCATTTTGATTTCAACGTTGTTGGATCGTAACTTTTATTTCGATTGTTTTGGGACATTTGTTTTATTTTTGTCTTAATTCCATAAGCGTTTGTTTAATTTTGAAGTGTTTAATTGAGTGGTTTAGATTGTTTTTGATGACATATGTTTTTGTCATAAGCGTTTAATTTTCAATTCGTTTAACCGGATGGATTTTGATTTCTACGTTGTTGGATTTCATAGCTTTTATGTAGGTTAATTTGGTGTTGTTTATTTTACTTTTGTCGTAAATCTATAATTGCTAGCCGACGGAAGACCCGCAGGTTTCAAATTTCGGTTGGAAGAGGGCCGTGTGCTGCATTTTGCACAAGCCAGTCATGAAGCGACCATCGACGGCTAGTTACATAATATTAAAGGAAATCTGTCTTTACATCTAAATTAAGAACTTCGTATACTTAACAAAAAGGATAAAAAGTAGAACATAAACTAAACACACGAATAAACAAACATACAATGTAATTTATTTTATATTTAAAACGTATTGCACGATATTTAAACAAACAAAAACGTATTTGTAAGTTTTTCTAATTTTCTAAATTTTTTTTTTAATTTTGAAATTTGTGCATTGTTCGGACATGAGAACAATTTCAACACACAAGTTTTGACTAGAGAAATGCACTATAAGATCGAAAGTACATGAACACGCTGGATTAGACACCTCTCCCCTCAGTCAATTTGTTAAAAGAAAATTACAAGGCGAAAATTGTTCCCTTTTTCGTAAAGCACGTTCCAGAATTCGCACTTTTTGATGAAAGCTCATTGACTTTAAACTTGTGCGTTTAAGGAAGAACCAGCCCGTTCAAAGAGTTTACTCAAAACAAAAAATAATAAAATTTAAAGAAAAAGGAAAGGGGGGTCTAGAATAATAAGCGAGGGGGTGGAACTAAATTATTTGCAAGTTTCACAAAAGTCTAAAAATAATTTGTTTTTCCTTTTAATGCGGAAACTAACTAAACACGGAATTTCGCAGAGATCTTTGGAAGATTCTTATCCCTTTACCTTATTTTGAACATTTAGAAAAAAATTAAATTGGTAGGGTAGAATAATTAATTAAATTGATAATATTGGTAATTAAATTAATTAATTGGTAATAAAAAATTAAATTGATAGGTATTGGAAGGTAACCGAATTCTTACAAAGATCGAAAAACAGTGTTTTGTACAATAATTTCTTCCAGTAATAATTTACACTAATCTTAAAAAAATATAGAAGTACTTTTTTCCCCACATTTTCTATACACGATAAAAATACATTCTAAAAAGTATTGAAAGCAAAATATTTTCACAAAACTTCGTTTTTCCGCATTTTTAACTATAGCAGTTTTCAGAATTTATTCATTTATTATGTTTATTTATCTTATTTCTCAGTATATAATTTTAGGGCAGATGTACTCAGTATATGATATTTTTAATATCCGGATACTGCCAATTGTCCGGTATATTGGCCGGATATCCGTTGCATCTCTAATATCAAATAGTTCTGACTGTACTACCAAACATCTCACATTAATTTTCTACAGACGATTTCAACATGTTTTCATTACAATAAATTTTGTATTGCCAACACTCATTTCTTTCATACTTTGAAAAAAAAAATGCACTGAATGCACTTTAAACATTATAAACATGTATTTTATTTTAGTCAAAAACTGATTACCTTTCCAAGACGTGGTTAAAAAAAAATAGTAATATAGAAACCTTAAAAGTCAAGCCACTAAATATAGCCTAAATTATCATTAACAATTGCACCATAAGTCTGCAAGAAATTCTGTCTAAAATTTAATTTCGATATACAACACGTTGCTATTAAACCTGAAGAAAAGTAACTCAAATTATTTGAAGTGAGAGCATCAATTAACTGCAAAAAGAATCAAATTAAATTTATAATTATGCCAATAAAGTATTAAAAAGAAGTCGCATAATTTTTCTGAGAGCATTTCAATATTCAAATTATTATATAAAAGATGTATTGAAAAAGATAATAGCAGTTATTTGTTTATTTCCGAAGTAGGACTGTGTTTAATAACATGCGAAAAAAAAAACTATTCGAGAGCATTAAATATTTATGAAATATATCAAATGTTCAATTCAGGAAATGAATTTGACAGAAATGCAATGATTGATCGATTTTCCAATATTGCCATGACATTTTTATGTTCAGGATAAAATGTTCTTTCAATTTTGAGTCTCGCGTGTCGAAAACTACGTTATTTGAACTATCCAGATTAAAAGAAAAATACTTTTCCATAAGGTATTGTAAAAATACAATCGGTATCATAAAGCTATCATAGAACACAGTATACCCAAAATTAAAAAGTAATTAAATTATCCACCGAAAAATTAAATGAGAAAGCAAGATATCAAATCAACAATGCATTTTTTATTTGAGTTAATAACAATATTTAGAAGAAGGCTTTCTCTTTTAAACGTAAATTGCAAAAGTCTATGTATTTAAAAAGAAAACTGATTTTTTTCCCGGTAATTGCTAATATGCACGACTGATTATTACTGAAGAAAAAAAAGCAAAGAAAAACTAGGTAAACTGCAAAAATTTACAGAGTACTCTCAATTTTTTAAGCTTATACTGACCACCATAAAAACAACGTAAATGTTTTATCCCCCCCCCCGCAAATTTTATTTTTTTCCCCAGTTTATTAAATTTTGTATATTTATAATAATTTATGCAAGTTTTATGATAAAATTGTTTCTTCTTTTAATTCGCATTCAATACAGAAGTCCTATAAATAGGACGACGGTCCAACATGGATTAAGTACCAAACTTTGACAAAAGTAAAATTAAATATGCTTTACATAGATTTATATAATGTACAATCTCTTTTACAACTGTGGGAAGCATTATTATAATCGAGAAAGACGTTAGAGTTCACGCAATTTTAAAATAAAAATTGTGGAAACACAAAAACTTAACACGGTATTATTAGAATTTAATACAACTCCAAACTCGGATAAGGCGGATTCAAAATAGTCTAAGTCGTAAGATCTCTGAAATAAAAATTAAATGTAATGGTCAGAAGGCGTGCACTTATTTCCCGTTTATTTTGAGTCTTGGTGAAATACGAGAAAAAAAAATATTAAAGAAAATAAAGAAATCTTTTTTTCATTTACAAGTTATTTGAACTTCTTTCTCTAGTTTGGTTTGGTCGAGCTACTCTCAAAACACTTTTGGATTTCTTTGTAATGTCTGTAAGGTAGAATTTAGAAGTACATATCGTCGTTGTCAAACCAATATCTGCTATGTGCAAAAGGTTTATTTCTTATTACCAGTTTTTATTAGCAGTTATTTTTCGACAATATTCTGGCTGATGCACATGACATATTTTTTTAGAGATCACAGTTCACCGTATATTGCTTAGAGTCGCATAAAAGTCTTTTCATACGAAAATTTGGTTAGTAAACTAGTCATAATAGTCAAAATATCGAAATCTAAAAAGTGCACAAAGCAGATATTCATTTGACAACGACGATATGTTGAATATATTTGTAGACCTGTTTTGATACATAAAAAAAGTTTTCCCATAGTTATCGTATTTCTAAAGCGAAATATTTTATGTGGCTATATTTACTTAGTATAAAGAGAAAAAAACTCGATTTCTGAAAATTGCAGTATAAAAATATTGTAAAAGAATAAAGAAACAGTTTAGAGTGAAAGCATGCAAAAAAAATGTTAATTTCATATATTTTATAATATTTCTATATAGCTGTTCTAAGTTTCCTTAATCAACATTTTGTTTAAAGGACTGGGCTGCGGGGGGTCTAAGATCTCAATAATTATACATCCATGAAATTACATGAAAAGCTTCTGTTTGTTTTCTACAAAAGCGGATAATAATTTACCAGAATCAAAGAATGTGAGGAAACAAAATATACCTTTTCCCCAGGTCTTTAAATGAATATGTCTCAAGAAAAGGGAACTTTCAGCTCTGAAAAAAGTTAATTATTTAGTTGTTATATTTTCGGTATCATATACGTCATTTTTTGGAGGTCACATATAAAATTCAGAGTAGTACCGAAGTTTCTTTCAGGGTCTTCTTTTTAAATTTTTAAAAATTAAAAGCAAATTATTATTTATTTTTTAAAGGAAGAATAATCTCAAACAAAGTGGGTACGTATGTCCTTTGCACTGCAGGACGCTCCACTCATAAATTTTACTCGTCAGATTGCAAAAGTATTTTTTTTAAATCAATTATTTATAAATGCTATATAATTCATTCTTTTTATTAAATTTATAAATGTGAAAATTAAAGCATCATGAAAAATAAATAACGAATTAAAAAGTAGATGATTAGAAAAAAAGATACAGCTGAGATACACCATTTTATCATCATCCCATTTTAATAATACAAAATATCGAATATATTTACAGAAAAATATTTCATACATATAGCTATGTAAGAAAATATAAGAAAAATGCTTATGTAACGAACAGTATTGGAAGCAAACTGATCGATTACACAGCCATCTGCAATCGATTACAAGAACTGATAAGGATTGCAATTATTATAAAAATTGCTGAAAATATTAGTGAATGTTGATTTAGTAAAAAAGGAAGTAACTACGATCTTAATGAAACCAATTACTAAAAAAACTGAAGAATCGTGCAATTTACCATAGCATTTTGAAATTTGCAAAATCCTATTCCAGTAAGCGATTGTGATCGACACGAAGTCTGATTGGAAGGTATGTTTTCGGAAAGTTTTAGAGAAGGTACTACAAAAATAAAAAGAGGTGGAGGGGAAGAATAATACATAAAGAAATATTTCACTCAAAAAACTGGAATTCGGCGAAACATGCTATCAAATGAATTCTATCTCTTTCTCTCATGACTGCAAATAAAGTTCCGTTCATTTTGCATTCTAGTACTTTGCATAATAGACTTTGAAACAGAATTATAACGAGAATCGAAATTAATGTTTACTCAACTTGCATACTCCTAGGACATTATGTTAGTATACCGTTTAATTATACATCACTGTCGCAAGTTCCAGTATTAATACCGAATTTCCAATCATGACTTCTCTGTTTATTTCCAAATAAATGAATTACCTATGGTGCGGAAATGTAAAAATCGAACTGTTAATGTTCAAAAGACGATATTTCGCTGTTCCTTTGTTCCCATTGTTTTCCTTCTTTTTTCCAGTGATGTTTTCTTTTACAAACTATTTTGCCCAGATAAGATAATTCATGTAGTTTATATTATAAAAAACAATATTACAACTCACAGAGATATAACACACCAGCTTTCAAGTTCTAAATTTGTAATAAAATTTGTCAGCTGGTTCAACCAATATGGATTGTGCAAATATTTTATCAACTCAATCTACTATATCAATGTTGATTAAGAAATTATTGATATCAATAAAATTATTGATATTTATAATTACCAAAATAAATCATGGTAAGTCATCTATTATAAACCACTTTTCAACACACGAAACTGCATAGGAAAAAATTCGAAAACAATCTCACTGGGGCACTTATTTCAATCATGGTTATTACAGGACAATCTGGTTTTACGCCATGTGCCTGTTCACCCGCTATCCTGAGCTTTAAATTAAGCTAAATTTAACAGGCCGTTTGAAAAATCTCCAGAAATTGCATCTTGTTGGCTGTAAATCAAAGTTTTGAAGACTTCAATTGCCGACACATTTGAGAATATATCATTAATAGCTCCAAAACTCGGGGACTGTTAGGCAAAATTTTGATTATTTCTAAAAGCAATTAGTCATGTAATTTTGTGAAGATTTCGAAAAGGACCACAAATGTTGTGTATTTTCGTTTAGTGTAGATTAAGCTAATTGTAGAATAAGCTTTGCTACTACGATATAGTATAGAGTAGTTTAACCAGTAAGCTGTGATAAACATGCATTACACATACATGAACTCATTTGTGCCTGAATTGATTAAAGTATCTAAACTGCCCTAGACTGGAATGTATTTGAATTACTTTGTGTACTCCAGTAAAAGAACTTTAAATGCTACATACATTCTTTCTGATGAAGAACATTATTTTTTAACTCTAGAAACATAGATCAGTTTTGTTTCGTTTGAAACAGATTTGCTTTTCCAAAATACACTGCATCGACAGTCCTTACGGCATAATGTATCGGAATTTTGGTGTTTTCTTGTACTAGAAATATTCATGCGATTTAGAAAAAATTTAACAGGGTAAATGGTACAGCAAATGACAATAATATATATAAATTCCGTATCTATCATCGCATATTCACGAGAATTAGACAACCCCCCCATAGAAGTCAATAAATTAATTCATATAAAAATTACGAAATTTAAATTTTTATAGGGTTCCCCGGTCCCATCAGTTATATTTAGAATTTTTTTCCTTATATGATTCCACACAAAACAATAAAAAATCATCTTTCTACGACCAAAATTCACCGAGTTACAGCTGCTTAAATTTATAGCACTTTTCGAGATGCAAAACAAGGGCTGTATACAAAATGAATTTGAGAAAAATTAATGTACAGCTGCGGAAAAAAAAAAGTCCCACTTGCTCTTTATTTCGGCATCGTTCGTCGTACAGCAAAGTTATATACACCATTCGTTTTCAAATAACGCATACTTTAATTTACTATTAATTTAATTTGCAGCCGTCTTCATATTTAATTATGCATCAACTTCGTTTTTCTAAATGGCAAGACTGTATTTTGACTTTATTAAACGAAAGAAAACCTTCAAATTACCCTAAATATAAATTTTCACTAATTTTCTACGATAATTTCCGGAGATATTGCGAGTTATTTCTTGCGCGTTTTTAAGGAACTTTCTACAAATTGAAAAGCGCTATTTATAGGTTCCGAACTTTTCGCCTTTCATTCATTTCGCTCGAGAGAGTTAAAAGAAATAAATGTTATTTTCAAGAAAATATTGTTACCATCTCTCTTAAAGTTTTTCGTTCTGAGAATACCAAGGGTAGAAAGTAAAATGTTTAGTCAGAGGTCCAAATGACCCGTGAATTCATAACTTCCTAGGCTCGTACTCAAGACTTAAAGAAAAAATGCAAAACGACTGCTCACGATTCTGAAAATCTTTCTAATTTTGAAATTGTTATTAAGTATTTCCCTTCATGGTTCTCTTAGAGAGGTGAAATGTTTGCAGGAGTGAGAGGCTGTTCTCTGCTCTTCTGACTGCAATCATGAATGTTACCCAGCTACGGTCGAACTAGAAGAACGGTTTCATGATTGAAAATTTATTTGTTTGAATTTCATGTAAAAAAACGCAGTTATTTTTTTGCTGAGCCAATATTATGAGTGTGTTTGTTATTTCACTTTTTTCATTTAATATTATTGACTACAATGAGCAATATTCTTATAAGACTTTTGGTGGTCTTTAATTTATTGTCAGATGAAAATTTAGACAGAAAAACGGGATTTTGAATGTTTTTTGAATGTTTGCGAAAATATGGGGATGTCTAAAGACCTAATGTTTCCAATATTAAAAAAGTTCAAATTCATGCCTGGAATGTTGGGGGATGTTAGTCTTTCAGAAATAGGGTGTTGTATTAGAAGACATATACATCTACTGGATCTAATTCTATACCTGTAAAATATTTTATTTGGGGGGATATAATAGCGGACGCAAGAATAGAAGCTTTATAGAATCACCATCAAACTCTAAAAACCTCTAATTTATTTGCTTCAAAATTTGATTTTTTTTAATACCGCTATCTTTTACTGTGTTTTTGAGCAAAAGAAATCTAATTTACGCTTATTTTAAGCAGTTTAAAAAAATTGTCACTTAATAAATTTATATATGGTCCCTTAACTCATGAAAATAACACATTTTATTTAATATAAATTAAACTACTGAACGTAAAAATTTGAAATTTTGCACAGCCATGTAATATTACTTTCTGCATCTATTTCCATGGAAATTTGGCTAGGTCGCTATTCATAATTTTTTAAATATTAATTTAATAATTCATAATTCAAATTAATATTTTATTAAAAAATCATAATCATAGTGAATTGTGTTTCGGTCGTTTAGTTCTAATAGTAAGAATAAAAATCAGCTTCTTATTGTCAATATTATATGAGATATGATTTAAAGTATGAAAAAATATTTTAACATATGGGGAGGGGGATTTTGGGTGCTCATAACTCACCCATTTTCGGTTCAAATTTATTGAAAATGGGTATCCGGGGTTAAAATGAGCTAAATTTTTGAAATATGAAGGGAAATCTAGGGGTTGCTATTGGGAAAAAAAAAAGTTGGTGTGAATTTTAATATGTAGATGGCCCCTTATGTAATTTTTATGCATAGCAAATTAAAGTGTACGTCAATCGAAAACCATTGGTATCTGTAACTTTGCTGTATGACGATCGACGGCCGAAAAAAGTACAAGTGGGACTTTTTTTTTCCGCAGCTGTACATGGTTTTGAGCCTTGTAACATTTATTAGCAATTTCATCAACTATTTTACGATTGTAGATTACTCTAAAGATTAAAGTTAAACTAAAGTGTATCCAATAAATTACCTTAAAAATATAACTTATACTGAAAATAGAATTTTTAAAGAGTTTTTTTAATGAACTGGCGTTAAATAACTTAAAATACAAAAACAAGATAATAAAACACTTCATTAAACATTAAATTAGAAAATTAAACATTTTAAAGTACGAATACAAGCATTTTAGAAACTTAGAATAATATTACAAATCCTGTTAGCGTAACATTTTCTCAAGTATAGCTTCCTTCGGCTGCAATAAAAATATGCACCCGTTTAGAATCGAAAACTCTTCCTGTACTTTGCGTAGCAAACTCAGTGTTACACATTTGCATGCTACACATATATACGACTTAGTGAGTCTGATCCCGGATAGATTTTTTTTTTTTTTTTTTTTTTTTTTTTTTTTTTTTGGGGGGGGGGGGTGAGGGGGGGGGGGTTCTGAAAATAACCCTTTGCTTGAAAATTAGTAAGTTTTTCTTCTTTCTCCGCATTACGCCAGAAAATGAAATTATAACCTATAATTTAAAATTTCAATATTTATATTGTCCCCTAACGGTTTACTGTAACGGGACATTTTTAAACGTTGAAAAGTGATTTAAGTCAAAATGTTTTCTGCTTCATAACTCTGTGAATTTTGGTCATAGTAAGGCAAGTTTTTTTTTTTTTTTTTTTTCTGTGCATAGAATAAAGAAATTTTTTAAAATATAACTGATAGGACTGGAGGACCGTATAAAAATTTAAGCTTCGTAATTTTTATACGAATTGATTTATTGACTTCGATTGTTTCCGATATAATAGATTACACAATTTAGAACATTTTTGCAACTGAAACTATTTGTCTCTGCCTAACGGTTTAGGAAATAGCCATTGGGCACCGTTAGCACTGGACACTCTCTATACTGTGCTGCAGAAAAATTTTTGTATTTCTGTAACTTGTCGCAGAAAGCATGACAAAATTCTGCCACTGGTGTTAGACCATGAACAGTCAAACAAACCGAAATAAAACATTTTTCAACTTTGCTGGATAGAGTTAATAAGGTGCATTACAATTTAAAATAGATAAAAAATTTTAGTGACCACTAAATTTGAAATTAAAAGTCTTCATTTCAGTATTAGTACACACATTGCTGTTTGTAACTTTTATTTGATTATTCAGGGTGTCCCAAAAAGGTGGTAACATGTTTTAATTCTTATCTATTAGAGATAAGTGGGCAGTGTAAATTGAAAAAAAAATATTGAAAAAATTCTAAAAAAGAAAACGGATACGTTAAGAAAAAATACTTTTCATTATTTTTCAAGATCTACACTACATTTTAATACTAAATTTGTATACAATCCCCGTACATAAAAAAATTCCCAGTTAGTAAAATGTGCCCGATACTAAATTGGTGATGTACAAAATTATTGCCTTTCATCATAAAACATTTCAAAGATATCTTTAAACAAAGATAATCAGGGGCTATAGATGAATTTAAGTGCGAACGTTTAATACTAGAGTGCAAAAAAATAAATAAATAATTTTCTTTCGTAATTTCTGCACGAACCCTGAAACGCAATCAGCCGACGCGATTTTTTCCTTTCGACAGCTATTGAGAAGTGGATAAGTTAGCATATATCTATCTTCATATCTCTGATATTTTTTAGGATATAATTCTCAAATTTTGTAATCACCTCATTAGCGTGGGTGGCACATTTCACTTTTTTTTTTTTTTACGGGGGGGGGGTTGTATAACGATTTAAACAGTGTAACTTTTTGAAATTTTACGAGGGGAATTTCTTAATACAGTCGTTTTTCCTACCTAATTTTTACTTTCCGAACATGTACCATGTAAGGAAATTATTGTAATCATGAAAAAATTCGACTTCGAGATTTTGGTGTATTTACACATTTTGAGGTCTTCTGAATTCATTTATGCTATTTTTACAAGATGTATGTATGTATGTATGTGTGTGTATGTTTGTGTGTATGTGAGGAACACGATAGCTCCTAAACGGAACATTCGATTGAACTCAAATTGGGAATATATGTTATAAACCACTGTCGCAAGACCGGTATTGATTTTGGTGTGCATAGGACTTATAGTTTTTCTACAGGGCTACGATAAAGATTTCTTTTACATTATGGCATATGGGGAGAAATTCTTGAAAATGCGCTAGCGCTTAAACGGTGCATTCGATTGAGCTTCAGTTTGGTATATATGTTTGACTTATTCACCGATTAAAATTTATCTAAAAGCTTGGTAATGATCTTTATTGTAAGTATTCGGAAAGTCGAGGGGAGTGATTTTTTTTTTTTCAAATGACATTGACCACTTTCACTTATCTCTAATAGATAAAGAACTAAAGCATTCTTGCCCGGGACGCCCAAGGGGTGTAGTGGCTAACGCACCACTGTACGACATCGAGTTCGGGTTCGATTCTCGGTATGGGATTGGGTGTTTGTGATACCCCTGTTATGGGGTATCACAAATGGTATCACTATGGGGTATCGCATGCCACCTATTGGTTGTCCTTTCATAAACAGTCCTCACGTCAGGTGATCCTTCGGCCAATCTTGTTATGTGTCGCACCATTGAAAGAAAAAAAAAAGAGTGAGAAACCTTTGAGATCGAACTCGAATTTTTAAAACAACCTGAATTCATCTCTAGTTAATTATAGAGTGAACCAAAATTCAAGACATTAATTTACTTTTCAGCTTTTATTCTTACTGCAAAAAGAAGTTCTTGTATTCACGTAACTTGTTTTATAAAAAATGCCTATAGAGAATATACATTCACAGAATAAGTTATAACTGTCCACGAATAGCCCCTAGCATCCTAAGGAAGTAGCTTACACGTGAACAACCTGATGATGAAGAACGCGTTTTTATGTTTCATCTTAAGCCGGAATTTAACTCTTCCTGCAGGTAAAATTGTTTTTTTAACATGGTACCAAAATAACTTTCGTATAGCATTTGTATATTATCCAAGTTAACAGTTTGACTCGAGCATTGTTACATAAAAACCGATTTAATAGCACCATAACACAAAGAATAAAGAAGGAAGTATATCGTTAAGGTTTGCCCAAACATTTTACGGAACAATATGAAGCACTTAAGAAGATTATTTCTTTGTTCCATTATTACTACTCTCAAGGCAACTATTTTTAGATTATAATAAAGATATATATTTTAGATTATAATAAAAGCTGATGTAGAAGATCAATATAACTTTTTTAATATTCATGCACTTACATGAGTTACTTTAGATACATCATATTAGGTGTACCGGAAAAAAATGTCGTTGCTTTACATAAAATTCAAACAAATGAATTTTCATCCATTATTGAATTAACAAATAAGCTGTGCCTAAGCACAGGACTCATAATTTCAAAGCGAGAATTCTATAGATAATATTTTTTTTTTCCCCTCTCTCAGAGGCCACCCTGCCCCTTTTTTCACGTCTACCCTCCTTGGAGTATTCTATTCGAAATGTTCTGAAATCTATTTTTAGGTATTCGTGAGCATTGTATTTTAAGGCAAGAATTTTAAGGATATCTCTTTTCTTCTTTGAGATCACACAGGATATCTGAAAAGATCGTTTTGGCTCCCTATCCCCCATGAGTTACAAATTTTGGAAAATGCTCTGTTTTCTAGCGCCTATGTTATAAAACTCACGTACCTGGCAAATTTCGTATTATAAGCCTCTGGAGTTTGGGCTAGGCAAAATATTGACATACGAAAAAACGACAATACTTTCTGGTACACCTAATATATTCAATGTATAAAACCAATGCATATGTACAGGATGATAATTATTCAGCTATTTTTTAAATGTTGGCGAGATTCAGTTAAACTCTAATTATTATGGTAGTTTTTTGTTTTTTCCCCGAAGTAAAAATGTCGAAATACAGCTTTTTTGAGAGTGTATCCATCTAGGAAATAAACACTTTTTTGTCCTTATTTTCTTTTCTTTGTATCCCTTCCCCACTCTCTTTTTTCCCCTCTCCTTTGTTTTTTTTTTCCGCCTTTTCTTGTTTCCTTGTGGCAACATGCTTGAATGTTTATCTTTTAAAGTTCCCTCTGCTCTGTTTGACGGAAGGGTTTGTCTGAAGAAGACCGAACGAATTTTCGGTCGAAACGATCGTTACGCCTTGAAGTAACCTTTTATGTGTGTTTTTCTCACAAAGTTTTTATTTATTTTATTGTATCCATCTAGGTTCGATTAAGCTCTAGCATTCGAGCCTATTGAGGCTAAAAGGAAATTTGATACCGAGTACAAGTTGAATTAACAACAGCTGAACAAGCCTCGTATTTGTAGTTACTTCGAAAATTTGCATTAAATTTTTTAACTCCGTAGTTTTTGAAAAAATTAACTTTCATTTCATATAGCTAAGCAATTGTCACTCGGTATAATAACAGCCTCACAGTATTTTGCAAAAGAATCGCATTCAATATTTATGTATGATTACGTAGCGAAAAACATAGTATTACTATTAAAAAGCACTCACAAAACTGGTGTTAAGGTGATATAAATAAAACTTTGTAAAATAGCACACATAGCAAAGTACTTATCTATCATTACAATCGTTTAGTGTTACCGGGTTTTGTATTTTACCTATCAAATTAAATGTAAATATTTGTTTACAGTTGCATGTAAATATAACTTTTTTTTTCTGTGATTTTTTAGTGTTTCTTTTAGACAGGAGTGATACTATGTATGAAACAGAATTAAAATAGGGGGAGAAAGCTAAAGCTGTTGTTTCAAAAGGTTTTCAGAAAAGACCCAGAAAACTTACCAAAGGACTGAAAATGTGAGTTTTTGGGACACACAAATTTAAAAAGCCTGCACGATGCCTGCTTATGGAAGAACGAAATTTATTTAATTTTGGCATTAACTTAATTGTCGTATTATCACAGTATATATGTGATCTGCATCACAATTCAACTTAACCTTTTTTTAGCAGTGTAAATTGCGGTGAGGCAAATGCTTAATATCTTCCAAGACTGCATATTCCAAAAGAAAAACTCGCACTGGTGTTAAATGGGGTTCTATTTCCAGCTGAGACCTGTGAGTGTTTTTCTTTTAGAGCATGCTATCTATAAGTATTTGTTTCAAGGCAGCATACATTTCCAAAAAGGAATCATTGAATCTATTAATACGCAGATGCCAAAATTAATGTATAATTCCGTCCCGCAGTGGTCTGCTCGTTTAACTCCGTTCCCATAAGAACACGGCAAGTGCAGATGCATCCGGCTTGGCCAGAGCTTGGGAGGGTCAATTCCCTCTCGGCCTGACTGCTGTGGAACCGAGTACACTAATAGAAGCTGGTGCATGTAAAATCTGTCGTGGCTCCAATGTCCTCCAAGTTGTTAAACGATACCTCTGGGGGTTGGCCTCTCCTCTGGTATTGGTCCAAAATTAGGGGACAGCGGGCTAAAGTCGGACTTCCTTCCACTGGGGCCCTGATATAGATGGCTACTCCACCCTCTGCTCATCACCTCCCTACCTGGGGGGATCTGGCATTGCATGCGGTTGTCCGAGGGCATAAGTAACAGCAACAGCATGTATAATTCCTATTTAAAAATGCAGAAATTATGTGTAGCTTTACCAGAATTAATTGTGGAGGTTAAATGCGTATTCAATTATGCATTCTGGATACACAAATGTGAGTAACCTTACCCCATAATCATTGTGTAAATTAAGTGAACATTCAATTGTGCATCCCGAATACACAGCTGAGTACACGGTTATGAGTAGCCTTACCATACATTCATTATGTAAATTAAGTGCACAATCAATTGGGCATCCTGAATGCACAAACTGAGAGCACAATTATGTGCAGCAGCTGAGAGTACACATACCGTGTGCTTCCCCAGTACACACATCTGTACACTGTAAGAGCATAATCATTTTAGTGAGTCATAACAGCTTATAAAGAATGAAGATTTTTTCGGCCAAAACGATTGTATTGATAGATAAATACCTTTATGTGTGTTATTTAACAAAGTTTTATTTAAATCACATGGTATTAACGTTCATATAAAAAATAATAATAAACTACGAGGGAATTTTTTTTTCTTTACAACTGGTCACAGAAGATGTAGCACCAAAATATTTCATGGGCTATTAATAAGAACATTCAAAAACTAGTACTAAACGATTAAAACTAATAAAAACTTTGTAAGTAACACACACTTATGTAAAAAGAAACATTGCGGACTGTTTCGGTAACACAAAAGAGCCAATTTTCTTCAACTGTAGAATATTCCTTTTACACACACATCAATATCACTAGCGATATTTAAGTTTGTCACTCAATCGTTTAATATATTTTTATTCTCGGATATAGAAAAAAATTGCATACGAAAAATTGCTTAAAAATTAGGAAAAGGGTCCATTTTTTTATTTTTAAAGTAATTCAGATTGTCTTCTATATTTCTTTTATGTAATTATGAAAAATTTCAATCCGAACGTACAAACGGTGTGGATTTTATTACGTTTTTCGGGATTAACTTTTTAATATTTTTAAAGTAATGACTGTAAAAGTTTTATTTTGGAGTGGTTGAACCGGAAAAGTGAGTCAGCGTTCAGTGTAAATATGATTTAGGATTATTCAAACGAAACAAAATATTTCACTCACCTCCGTGTAACACCAGTCAGGGGAATAATCAGTGATGTTTGCAGTTCCTTCTCTGTAATCCATCGCTGAATGGTTAGTCTTGGCAGCAAAGGAACCGTTACTTACTGGTGTTGACGAACTGCTGCTGGACAAGCCACTGCTAGGTGCAAGGTCCGGGTTTAGATCGTCAAGGTTAGGAAGATCACTCAAAATATCAAAAGTATCCATGTTGAATACTTCTTCGTCTGGTGTTGATATATCGTTATCAATGAAGTCCATTGGATTTAAATCCACGATGACATTGTCTGAAGAGTGAGGAGATTCGAGTTTCACAGAGATTTGAGGGTTAGAATCCGGTACGACATACTTGGGCGGAGGCATGTTGGCCAGCAGAGTGCGCTGAATATCATCATGTGACATGGCTAAAGTATCTTCAAAAAGACCTAGAGGTATATCCTTGGTCTCTGAAGACAGCTCATCCATGACACTGCATAAATCAGGGTCTTTGCTCGTCGGCACATTAGAAAAATTTACATCTCGTTTAAGGGCAGATTCTAAACCCTCATCAATATCAGATTTGACATTTGGCGTTTGTTTTTTGATGGGCTTGGCAGATGTATCCGAGCAGTCTGATGTGTCCATTGCATTCTGCAGCGTATGAGTCGTGATATTTCTCACAGCTGTGGCAGCTGTCGTGTCTTGTCCACACAAGAAAGTCACCGGGGTTACTGAAGCTGATGTAAGTCCAACGCCAGAAGCAGCAGCAGCACTATTCAGAATGAGTAGTCCCCCACCACCTTGAAGCTGTGACAAGTTTAAAATGAGAGAAGTTGCTGCCGTGGCAGACCCACTCCCAGCGCCATGACTGCCAGTCGTCAGGGCGACTTCGTGCTTCCCATCCTGTAGGATTGGTCGACATGGCGCTAATATCACACTACCCGGTCGTGGAGTAACTCCTGAAACAGCCACAGTGGCAGACACTGTAGCTCTTTTGGTTGGAGCTTCTTCTGACTTGACAGATGAGGTCTGTGTTGTCAGTACTGTGGTAGCGGTTGATGGTGCTTGAGTACTTGTAGACGATAAGGTTGTAGAGTTTGCAGCAGCTGTGCTCACGACAGCTAATACGCCTCGGGAATGGGTTTTAGGAGATATGATTCTATGAAAGGTATGAGTGCATTTTTTGTCAGTTGCTGAAGAGTTTCCCTTAGATGCATTGTCACAAGCACATTCATGTGTTCGTGCACTGGACTTGGCACGTTGCTTCTCCATCAACTGCTGCACTATAGCTTCTACAGTTTCTGCCGTCTGAAAATAAAAGTGTAGCAAATTAAAATAAATAATAACCAATCGTCGAGATTGAAATAACAAAGAAATGAGTGTATTTTCACTTACTGAGATCTCTAACTCATTGTTGAGGTCAGGTTCATTCTCACTATAAACTGAATGACAAAAGAAAATTTCAATGAGTAACACAGAGTTAAAACAGTAGAGAAATAAAAATAAGATCACTCTGTAACAAATTGACACGAGAAGACGGTTGCTACAATTTTCAAAAATTAAATTTTGATGCTACTGTTGATTTATACATATGGTAAATGGGGTGGGAGAATAACGTCATTAAAAAGATCAGAGAAAACACGGTGGCTTTTAAGTAAATGAATTAGATTTAACAGAAAGGTCTTTTAATTTTTAAATAAATATCTCAGAATGTTTATCAGGACTTTCTTGACGAATAAGACACTAAAAATACTTCTGAAGAAGAACTTACTATTTTATCAATTACAGTACTTAATTATTGCATTTCTGTGAAAAAAAGTAATGCAGAGATATAAAATTTCAAAAAAGCAACAAGATATTTAAAAATGCACTATTAAAATTGTTTTGCTCGTTTTGGTATAAACATAGGCCATATATGAAAGAAAACAGTTGAAAATAAATGAAACATTTTACCAGTACCAGTCTAATGACTATTTATGGTCTAACTTTGTAAAACATAGATGTCATTTTCGCTCATATGATAAAAATATCTTTTATATAACGCAAATATATTTCAAATTCCAGTAAGAAAATTTCAAAATTGGGATAAAAATAATAAAAATCGTACAACTTCACAATTTCTTGGCACAGAATACGATTTCAATTTGGATCTAGGTATTCCAGAATACTTTTTTATGTTCAAAATTAAAAACTAAGCTGTATAAATAAAAAAGAATTTTAAAACAAGATTTAGACTTTTCTTTCCCTATTGAAATTTAATAACACAAGAATATCTAAGAATGTTACAACTAGAGAATTTTATGAAGAGCTGTTAGGGGGAAAAAAGGATTTACATAATAATAATTTTTAAGAAGTATTCAGAAATAATTAACTTTTGTAGCCGTATAACGGCAAATCAAAGTAATAAATTTAGAAATTTTATTAAGGTAGAGTAAGTTTTTTTTTTTTTTCAAATTTGTTTACCGAAAGTGTGATATAGAGGTTTATTCGAGAATGTTGAAAATTGACTACCGTTCTGTGACTACTAAATTGAAAAATTTAGCAGATTACCCCTTTCAGTTTCATTCCAAATCCTTGGGGAATGGGATTAGATATGAAGTTTCAATTAGATAAAGTAAAACAGCGTGGATTTTTTTAGAAATTTTTAGAGCAAAAAAGCCAAGCTGTTTAACTTCGTCTAGTTTTAACTTCATACCTAATCCCTGTCTACAAGGATTAGAATGAAACTGAAACGCATAATTTGTTTTTGTATTCATGCAACTTGCGATATGAAAATTGTAAAAAGGATAAAGTGAACTAGATGTATTAAAACTAAGTACGAAAATTGCATACACATCGGCTTTAGCTGAGAAACTAATTCCTCCTTTGTCCATTCCTTCTTGTCAGCACAGTAACTGAGACTCGGAGTTACCAGTAACTTATTGTCATCACTGTAAGGTACGTTCAAGTAGTGAACGAGAACTATGTCAGGATTCTACGTGAAAAGAAAACAACGAAAAACATGAATTGTAAAATTTATCTCGCATTTCAATAGAAATCCAAGTTAAATAAATACTTTCCAGATGATTAGAGAAAAATTGTTTGCATTCTAATAATTTACGAACTGATGATCTTCTAATATAGCACTTTTTTACCAAATGGTACATGAAGCAGTTAACATAAATTACCCTCAGTTGCTTACCTGTAATAACCAGTAACAACGACGATGAAATGTAGGAAGAATGGCAGAGTGCACGTAGCAACCATATATGCACTGAAAAAGAATAAAGGTATACGAAAATTATTATTGGCAGTGTCGTACTTATAAATATAAAATATAATTAGATGCATAAGATTAAACATTTTGTTTCCATCGTTGACTTACACCATTAAACCATTGACCATCTTTTTCCAGTAATGTTTTTTAAATGTAATGTTAATGTGTCAGTAAAAACTAGTCAGCTTTTTTCAGTAATATATTTTCAGAGCAAAATTTTTAATTAAAAGAATAAAAATCTCTTCAACCAGTTTCAAAAATTATTTAGCAGTAAGGGAGACCGGTTCTAGTTGATATTGGGTCAAATTGATACAGTACTTTTTTTTTTTTTTTTTTTTTTTTTCCTGAGCGCATGTGCACTAAAAGATGGAGAGGCGGTGAAGAAAACTTTCATTCGGGGCTCATTTGTAGAACGTCTGCAGAAGAATCTCTTTTTCGCCGTTTCTGATTTATTCGTAAAAATTGATTTTTTGTGGCCATACCCACAACTAAATTTTTAGGATGTTCTTCGAGTTCTCCCACTTGCTATTTAAGTCTACAGAGTAAGCCAAGTCATCACCGTGTTCATTGAAAAGGTGTTAAGGTTTCTGCTAGCGAAATTTGTTCATGTTCTTGGCTGTTTTGCCGTTGTTTTAGGGTTGATACGGTAATCATCATAACCCAAAAGTTTTTAATCATATGATTTTCCTTTTTTTAAGTGATTACAGGAAATTACATGGAAAAAAAAACTGGAAGAGGCGAAATTCCTCTTGAAGCTCATATCCAAAAAAGTAAACCAAAGTCAGTTGGATTCGGAGACTGACGAACATTAATTTTGTTTGGGGTGTTTGAAAACTTATTCAGCAACTAAACCGAGATCAGACTTCGTTTAATGTATTTCATGTAAAAAATGGGCTCGTATACAGATTGTACCAAGGATAACCATACCTACATGTGTTTCAACTGTAAATCAGATTCATCGTTTGGCTCAAACTGAATTATTAAAAATAAAACTTTTCATATCACTGACTTTTCTTTATTTAAAGCAACTACTTAAAAATGCTTTAAGGAAATGATTATAATATAAAATTAGTTAATTTTTTTAAAATACTAATAGTAAGTTGTTAGTGTACTAGCTATGCTACCTAAGAATAATGCAGTGTTTAAATACCTTCCAAGTACTATTTCAAATATTTTAGATAAATGTTACATTTAATGTTATGATTTCTAATTATATTTCTGAACTAATTTTTAATTTATAATTTCATATCTTATTTGTTCTTTCACCATAGCATCAAACTCAAGTGCGTATCAATTTGACCTATTCATGCATCAACTTATCCCATTCTTTTATGCGGTTAGAGCGTCAACTGATTACATAGTAAATCGAGTATAATATGAAGTTTTTACTTCACCTTTATCACTTGAAACAAAAATTAGAAAAATCAAAAAGTAAAAAAGTCTTAGCTAGACCCTGTCTCCCCTACCTTTTAAAAATCCTGCTCAAAGCAATACAGAAAAATCGGTAAAGAATGAAAAGAAGTAATAGGAACACTTCTCACCAGAATATAAATAATATTTTCAGGGGAAGCCCAGAATTCCCACACAAATGCATAAGAAGAAAGCATCTAACTTTCGCGAAGACTACAGTGGTTTGCCAAATTATTAGGGACACTCTCATATTTTTTCCCAACTACTTCGGTTGCATTCGATTGCAGTTTGAGAGGTATAGCGTTGCTATTATGAATTTGCAATATTAGGCATATGTCTACAATTCCAATATTCAGTTGTTGACGAAATTTTAGGGCTACACTTTTATGTTTCAAAGTATATTGATTATGAAAGAGCAGCAGTAGGATGAAGATACTGTGGCATCGTCACCCGGTGTACCTGCCAATAAATGTTTAGCATATTAAAATATTTCACGCTAATATTTATTGAAACCTGGGTTGAACAGAATATCTCTGTTCACAAAAATATAGAACTACGAATTATGCCTAGGCGTATAGAAGCCGAAGGTAGGAAATGTCGCCAAATACAGACTTGACATTTTTTTCAACCCTCTACTTCCTATATTATGTACTTAATATTTTTTTAGCTGAAAATAATGTAAGAATGCACAAATAACAATAAAATGATTTATCTTATTCAACCAGAGGATTTTTAACTCAGTTTCGAAACTTAAATATTGAAATATCGTCTTATGTAATTGTCCCTAATAATTTGCCAACCCATTTACTTCGTCAGAACGCATTCAAATGACTAATGATATCAAAACTTCCCTAATCGCTATTTTCTGACCAGCAATTTTTATTATTAATATATTTCTAATTTTAATAGTAGCATTTTTGGAAAACCATTAAATTATATTTGAAACGAAATAAAATAGATTTAAAATGATGATAATAATAATATTATTAACAAAAATATTTTCCTTTATCTACTATCACCTCTTACAAATCTAGTAGCATTGAAAGAGGTTTTACTGAAAAAGTTTGCGCACGAAGTTACAAGGTAACTACAGCAAAGTCTTAAAATTAACACAATTTTTTTTTTTTCAATGCCTCTGGGAAGCGAACTCATAAAGCAAAAATACAAATGTAGATTAAAACAAGAAAATCCTGATTTTAAATTCATATAGTAAATAAATATGACTTCAATGAAATGTGCAAATCCTAAAAACATGACTACTTAACAGAAAAAAGATTCCAATGTAAAACAAATGAATGTGTATTTTATGTAATTTTACAGTAAAAGCGATTTCAACAATTAAATCGAAAAGTAATTTAATTTATTAATTAAGAGAGAAATTAATAAATTAAATTTCACCGCGATCGTGCAACCTAGAAAATAATAAAACTTCCAATAACCTTGCAATAATTATTTTAATGCAACATTGCTAGTAGACTTCTAATGAGACCATTTACCTAGCAGACTACTTACACATTACATCCTGGAGATCGAAAATCATATAACTTCTCAAGATCCAAGTAAATTTCAAAATATAATATATTCATGGTGCGTACGAACGCCTTTGTCTTAAAACACTTCAGTACGAACTAATTACCTCAAGAAACTAACTAGCGCATTTTCTCGGAGAATTCATTAAGGAACAGGAACAGTCATTCCGAAAGAAACAAATTACGGCTTCAAGAGTACTTAACTCTCACTCTTTTTTATATCTCAAATATATCAAATATACCTAATTTGAAAGTCTATAACTATTTCTTTAATGTTTGACTTTAAATAATATAATTCAAGTGCAAACATTTCGTAATAAGATTCAAAACTTTTAATGCAAAAGACCATTGGCGATGTAGTGGCAAAATTAAATTAGTAACATTAGGATTTTCATTTGTGATATAATATTTTTTTCATGTTTTCAGAAAGTGATATACATCCCGCAGTGGCCTAGTCGCTAAGCTCCGTTCCCATAAGAACGCGGAAAGTAAAGCGGCGCCGGCTTGGCTGGGCTGCTGTGAGACCGGGTACGATAATGGGAGCTGGTGGACGTAAAATCTGTTCGTGGCTCCAACATTCTCCATAATCCAGCGATACCTCTAGGGCAGAGATGGGCAAACTTTTTCGGTCGCGGGCCAAAAATCGAAAAGAAAAAGTTTGGCGGGCCAAGATAAATTTTTCTAAAATTTCAAGAACAACAGACAAGTATTACAATTTAAATATGTTAATGAGATGAATGAAATTGCGATTTCATTTTTAAAAGCTGCTTATATTGAGGTTCGAAGTGAGATGCATTGATTCTAAGGAACGAGGCTAAATGCTCATCTGTCAGTCTACTTCTGAAAGAAGTCACTCTAAGGTTCATAGTTGAAAACACTTGTTCACATATATAAGATGAAGCAAACATAGCACTGATTTTCTGGGCGTGAGATATTAAATTTGGGAAACTTACTTTCGATAATGATTTGTAAAACTCTGGGATATTTAGAAACAGGGGCGTAGCCAGGGGGGGATATCGGGATATATCCCCCCCCCCCGAAATTTTTGGATTAGTGATAAAATTCCGTCTATTTATACACATATAAGTTCAATTCCCCTCCCCCGAAATTATTTCCAGGCGCATATCCCCCCCCGAAAAATTTTCCTGGCTACGCGCCTGTTTAGAAACAACTGCTTGAGATGTTGTTAGATTGCAACTCAATTAATTCAAGCTGCAAATCTGACCTCACTGCTTCACAATTTACGTTGAAAGGCATGGTAAAAATATCCAATTCTGTTTGAATGGCACTGAAATCTTGAAATCTGCGTTCGAACTCAAAATGCACTTTTTTCACGCCATCTTCATAATTCTTAATATGGATATATAATATATAAATATGTATATTCTTTCAATTTCCGTCTGACCGGCTAATGAAATTCCACCTAATTAAAATTCCAACCGCGGGCCGGATAAAACCTTCCGTCGGGCCGGATTTGGCCCGCGGGCCGTAGTTTGCCCATCCCTGCTCTAGGGGTTCCAATTTTAGGTGGTAGGTCTGTAATCTGGAATTGGATCAAATTAGGGCATCACTCATAGGGTGTAACGTGGCCGCCCATTAGGAGCTCCCATAATGAAATGGCCGGTAGTTAGGACCTTAGTAATGGCAAAGGATTGTGGCAGCACATGCTCAGCCACTGGGGGGGAAAAAGAAAATGAAAGCGATATACTTGAATTATTCCAAAACGTTTCAAATTGAGCATCGCTCTGCGATTGCATTTCGGACGTTAAACAAGGTGCCCACGATGGCACAACCACAAAAATAGTTGCTATAACAGACTTCAGTGGACAAAATAGTAGCCTACAAGGTAAAAATAGTAACCTCTTTAACAATCTAAACAGACTGAAATCTTTTCAACTACGTTAATCGTGATTTTAAAAAATGTCAAAAACTTTAAAACAGTAAAATTAAATTTCTGTCTGAAAGAGGGTTATAACATTTGTGAAGATTATATCGGTATATATTACTCCGTAGCAGATAATGCTTACCTTTAGTTCTGTTCCTTCATATGCAGAATTTCATGGAACATATTATGGTAAAATAGACAGTTTTTAATATCTTTCAAAGTATTAAGAAAATGCTGACATAAAATGCAAATTACAGCAGACTTTTCTCAAAACTGTATTTGTACCAAAACCAAGAAACATGCAGATTATAGAATTTGTTAAAATAGATTTTTGTAAAATTATTCTTGGCATTAAAAAATAAATGAATACCCGAAATAAAAATCTTATGACACATTTTTTTTTAATTTAATTTACGGGGGGGGGGGGGAATACGGCAGTTTACAAACAGGAAGGTTTATTAATTTTTATGCAACATAATGTTAATATTGATAATTTCCCGGTGATCTGTTTGGATGGGGTTTACAATTCAAGTTCTATGTGTAACATAAGTTTTGCATTTTGTGCCTGTAAATTGGTTAACTAAAATGCAAGATAGGGATCCTTAATTTTCGCATAGGATAATATCAAGATTGGAGGTTTCTTGTCAAATATTGGCTATACTGCTTAGCTGGGTTAAGTTTTACATTTACTTAGGGGACTTATTTTTGCGCGAACAGCAAAAGCAAGCACTAAAAGAAACATACCTCAGTGCCTTGCACTTTCAGTTTCATGTGATCTTCTCGGGTGGTCTTGCCATCCTTCCTTTTTTTCCAGCAATAGCCATCTCGTCGATACCGAACCCTTTTCCGACTGTACAGCAACATTGAACCACTTTTTGGTCTGTCAAAACAAACAAACGAACGAACTCGTTATTCGAATTACTTTAAAACAAAGAAACTGCAGCTTTCGTCTCAGTGTGAAGCTTTTATAAGAATCTTTTGGAAGACTTTCCTTTTTCTTACCTGATCTTAACTTCTTTGGATAGCCAGTCTTCATGACGCTCGAAACTGATGAGAAGGGATGCAATTTCCTAAAAGGAAAGCGTAAAAGTCAAATCCAAAACACACTTACGATGTGAATTTATGTATACTAAACAAAAATTTTGAATAAACGTAAGAAGATGGAGCTATATTTAAGCATTATAAAGAAAAGGCTAAGGCTAAAAACGGATAGAGGGGTGATAAAAAATTTTACGCTATTATATTGTGCTTAATCATCTGCATTGAACTGAAGCAGTTTTGACGAATTTGGATTCATGAAATTATCTGGGTTTATTAATTGAGAGATTGGCATTGAATGCTAATACTAGAAAGTAAAATCAAGCTCCTCCTGGAATGATATTTATGCATCTTTAAAAGGTCATGCAAGTGGCAATATGATTTTCTTGACAAAGTAAAATAAAGGTTAATTTTTTTTTTAATTATTACTCTAGCCAGACTCAGTTTTAAGATATTTTAACTACCACATTTTTGTTCAATATCTAGTTTCCCAAAAGTTCAAAGCTTTCACTGACATCAGAAATTTGTTAAGTATGGAGTTCGTCAGGATTTAAAAACTTCTTTTATAGAATTTTAGCAGGAAAAAGAGGGTTCTCCTTTCTTTCCCGAAATATATTTTTTAGAGTCTTAAAAAATTACTATATGCAGCATTACTAAGTAAATTTTTAAATCTTCAAGAAAAATAATTTCAAATTGCGGTTCTCACAAAATCAAATTTTGAGTATAAAAGTAACAACAACATTTCATTAAAGGAGTAAGTATAGGCCTCCTAGGAATGCATGGGAATATGTTTATACGCCTAAATTTTTAAATTCTAACAACTGGAACAATATATGGATTGATATTTAAAAAACATCAAAATTGAAATTGGCAGTTTATTATGGAAGAACTGTACTAACATAGCTGTGACTAACGGAATGAAAAATGAGTGATTATGAATAATCTATCTTTCTATGAACGGAGTTTTCTAAGAAATTATGTCTAAAATTGAGCTGGTCAAATTAAGTTGGATATTTTATATTAACTTACTTTTCTTTCTGAATTTAAATTTCAAATAACGGTCAATAATTTTTAATGATTTAATTTTTTATTATTAAGAATATCTTTTAATGATTTAATTTTTTATTACTATCTTTTATAACTGTCAAAGTATGAAGAAATAAGGTTAATCGTTTTTCCTAAACTCATTAGGTATGCAATTACTGATGTTTTAGTAAAAATATTACTGAAAGGTGCTACGCGGTGCAAATTTTTAGTTATATCATTGAACAACCAGTTTTCAGTCTAGTATAAATACTTCCAATATAAGGTAGTCAAGCATTTAAAAATATTAAAGTAAATTCAATAGTATGCTTTTTAAAAGTGCCATTTAAAAAAAATACTCTGAAAATATTCCTAAAAGGTAAAAAATTCGGGATAATTTACATGCAAAGTGCTCTGAATTCCGATAGCAGGCAACATTATCCTCGTAATAGTCGAGAAAGAGTGAACTATTTTGAAAATTTATGCATTTGGGAGAAGCTGAAGAGTTACCTCATTTGTATTCCAGCGATGACGCTGGTTGGGAAAATAGTCCGCTTTCGGTATGCTTTCCAGGCTTTCAGGAAGAACTGGTCGGCTCTCCTCAGCTTCTGAAAAGATAAGGGGAAACAAAGTTACGACAATTTTTTTACATATCGTGGGAAGCAGTTGCAGTGAAGAATATGTTATGTGACAACAAATATTATAAAGGATGTTTCAAAAGAGTTGAGATAAACTTTAAGGGAACATAACTGACTCACTATCACATAGCAATGTGAGATCTATAACGCCGTTTCCACTTACCTGTTTTAGATATCTGTATATTACCTGTAATGAAGTATCTGACATTTTAATATGTTATAAGACTATCAAATTCTTATTTTTGGCAGTTAAGAGAAGTAAATAAGAACACATAATTCAAAAACATGCAATTATATTGAAGTGCGGTAAGACTTTACAAAAGATAGTCAAGAGAAAAAAATGTCCTCATTTTTCCAAGCCCCTCCAAGAGAAAAACCTCTGCGTGCGCCACTGCCTGTTAATAATCACTTTAATAATCTATCCTGTAATCAATATATAATCCCTACTTTAATAATCAATCATGTTATCAATCAATGTCAGTCAACAGCTTTTTGTGAAAGATACATTAGTTTTTGACAAACCATGGTGGGGAAATTCCCGATTATTCTAAAGTGCTCATTAACAGCTACATGAAGACGATATTTCTTACCCCAAATGTTATTCTGAATCCTTATTATATGTCCTTATGTATTATTATATATCTGAATCCATATTATATTAACCTTATCCCTTTACTTTGTCAAGGTTGTTAAACAGATAGAAATCACAAACTAAGAGTCTGTCCGAGCAATTTACACTATTTATTCAATCGTAAGTATTTTCACGCCGATAAGACTTTTTAACAGCGGGTTTTAGCATAGTGCCTGAAATTCAACTAGTTAAAAACGCATACGGTATCACATTTTTAGATACAATTTCTAGTACATGAAAAATAATGTATAAATATTGCAATCCTCTGGCTTAAAATAAATTAAAATAAAATAAAATGTAGGCAGAAATTTAATGTATTGAATAAAATAGGTATCCATAAAACTGACATCAGAAAGAATAATGACAGATGCATGCAACTCTAAAAGACACATGTAACTTGTCCTCTCCCGTCAAATGAACAAACAAGTAACAATCATAACAAAACCGAACGCCGGTGGAAATATGCTTTTTAACGATTCCATATAAAGAAAGCGTGTATATGTGTATATATATATATATATATATATATATATATACACACACACAGGGAAACGCAAACGGCGAGCCGTTAGATAACGTTGAACATCGAAACTTCGCCGAAAGGTAGCGTTAAAGGAACGCCGAAAGGTAGCGTTATAAATGGTATGAAAGGGTCAGTCCTCGCACCCAAAGACATTTTCGCATTCTATCCTTTCCCTAGTACCTTCGCAAATGTGCATCAGTCCCTATCCCGTAGGTGTGAAGCCTGCAATGCAGCTCGAGCTTTTGAGCAATTTCTTTGAGCATGTACATCAATTCCATTCTTGTTAATACAATGTTTCCTTAAATGTCTCCTCTCGTTGCTCTGTTAATTTTTTTATATGTACCAGTGGAAAACTCCTTTTTAGCTTCGAATCGTTTGTGTTCCGAACAAAATTTTACACAATTTACAAAGCCTCCTAGCGGCTCGCCGGTTGCATTCCGCCCATGACGAAATTTGCTCGTGTATATGCGTTCTATCGTCCCATAAAGTTTTGTCCACTTTTTCAGATTCAACCTCTATATATATATGTATGTAAACAAATATAGTTTTAACTTTTTTTTTTTATTACAAATAAACTAATTCTAAACATAGGATTCATTTGTGCTACATTTTAAAGCAAGAAGTATATATCTTTTCCCCTCCCCAACAAAAAAAGTAAGTAAAATAAAGGAGGGTTAGCCCCCTTACAACCGCAGTTCCCAACCTTTTAACATTGCGCCCCATCCCCCCAACGAAGGATAACTTGAAATGACGCCCCCCTCCCTCACGTTCCTCAGCAAACTTACAGTTTTTTATTCTTCGACAATAAATATTTAGTCGCATTTTTACCAAAATAATGTTATCAGTAAAGTTTGAATAAACATTTTAAGCGAAATTGGATAAGTTTTGGAACAAAAATAAGAACAAATAAGATGATTTTTTAAACATGCATTACCATTTGTTCTTTGACTTTTTTCTCACGACCCCCCACCCCCCTGCAAACGCTCTGTGACACCCAAGGAAGGCCCTCCGGTTTGGAACCACTGCCTTAGAGGACAGACTTTAACACGCCCTGAAATTAATTTTTAGGTATTCTTAAGTGTTGAATTTTACAAGAATTTTATGGATATATCTTTATTCCTTCAGATAGAGAGAGATATGAGAAAAGAACGTTCCCCCACCCCATAGGTTACTAATTTTGAAGCACGTTGTCGAATCCAACAACAAAGTTCACATACTTGCCAAATTTCTTAGTATTAACTAACGTAATTTTGAATAGACGAAATACTGACATACGAAAAAACGACATTACTTTCTGGTCCACTTAATATAAGCAAATCATACTGACTGTTCCTGACCGTCATAATATTTTTTTAAACTATACAACGATCTAATATTAATTAAAATTTTATTCACAATATTTTACAGAAACATGCAAAGAAAAGATTGAAAGAAATAAACGTGAGAAATACTTAATTATGATAAAAATTTAGCCATCCGTTATGCGCAGTTAACTATTATTTGACAAAACCATTAATAAAATAATCAGCATGTCTTGCCCTCAGATATTAATTTAAGCTTCAATCTAAATATTCATGTATGCATATTTCTTTAACATAGCGACCAAATTATTCCGCCCTCTTATTAAATTCATGATCTTTTATTAAGTTCTCAAGATTCTACTCTCTTTGTGGTGTTAACTAAAGGCAAAATAAAAAGGTAGTCGAAAATTCCTTTCAGAAAACTTATTTATTTGTTAATGAGGAGACAAAATGGTTACATGAATGATTTTTTTTAAGCAATCGCTGACATTTGAAAATGGTAATTAACGATTCAGAAAATTGTTGAAAAAAATTACAGACGTCGTGATGATGATTTTTGAAAAATACAACGAATATTATAAAAAAGAAGAGGCCACATAATGATATTGTCCATGTGAAGGAATATTTTATTTATATATGTCATTAAAAAATAGCGTGTAAAGAAAGAGGCCAATGCACGCATTTTTCTTTCTATACAACAGCAGGTACACAGAAATAAATAGCTCTTCTTAATTTAAGCCATTGGAAATTGCCACACTTTGTGTGGTTAAAAAGATTTTCATCTGCATATTTAATTAACGAAAATACTTTATCGTTAATTAAATGGCATATACCGTACTAATGTATTAATACAATAAAATAAAATAGCTATTTCAATTTTTTTTTAACAGTATTGGATTGAAATATAATATTTCAAAGAGAGGTGCAATTTTAGAATGAAGTTGAGGATGAGATGGAATTAGCAATACAATACGCTTGATTAACATTATTCTAGAATCTATGACAGTACTTTATTTTAATATCAAAAATCAACGTACTAGTATAGAATGCGTCGCAAAAAGGACACCTGTCGTCAGTTTTAACATGAAATTTAGTTATGTATGTAAATTTAAATACATATTATACATGCAATTGAAATGGATTAAAGTAAAACTTGAGCTATATACAGAAAAGCACTACTTTATTGGTGTTACATTTGCGGGTTTTGTTTATTTGTAGACGTGATATCTTCAAAAAAGTAATATAATACATTGATTTCATTTGGGACTAGTCTTATTTATTTAATAAAATTTTAATGTTACAATGATCTAAATGCTAAAATTTACATATTTTTTAATCGCCAATTCCTTAAAATATTTTTTATGTGCAAAAAAACTTCTTAACACAAAATTTTAAAGTACTTTCTTAATATAATAAAAAATAATCAAATTTTTAGTAGCTTTTGACTCTTTTATCTCGCTTTCGATTGGACTACAATGTTTCGCAATCTTAATTTCGATGGATTTGTCATCAAGATTTCGAAACTTCATTAATTTCTTATAAAGTACGATACCTTTTAAAAATTAATATAAACCGCATTGGATATAATAGCAAGGAAAGATCATTTAAGAATTATTGGAAAGTTATATACGGGGATACACACTTGTGTACTTTTAGTTATCAAATCCTAATCACTAATATAAAGAAAGATATTTTGCATTTGTTCAACTAGCGAAATCAATGAGCTTGGTGGCTTTTAAGGTCAAAGGAAATTTTACAAATTAAATAAACTTTTAAAAATTGTTATCGTACGGAAATATTTTTTAATTCACATTTTCTTTGACCTATAAAACAAGCTAACCAAGTAATTCCATTCTGTTCTGTTCTGAATCGGAACAATCAATATCATCTTCAGGCAAACGGCAAAAAAACAGTCCAACTACCACAGGAAAATATTTCCTCCTTGTTGGACATTTTGGAGACTCGGGGACAACTGCACGTTTCCCTCAGTTCACTTTTTTTAATCCATCCAAAATGTGTATTAGCGTGTATATGGATGCTATATGGGAGGGGGGGGGGATTTTCAGCCAAAAAAATCGACATACAAACTCTGACAATGGGCAAAGATGCGCAAGAGTCTGAATGGCGATCGATAGCTGGCGTGGATCCAAGAGGCGAATTTACCTCTTGGGATGGAGAGAGGGAGGCTTTTCGCTTTAGAACACAGAGTTACAGTTTTGTGATGGCCTCATAAACAAACAAAAGGCTTCGGAATGAAATGGGGCCCTGTTTTGACGGCGATATGTCGGAAATAAGGAAGCAGAAGAGGTTGGAGCGTGAAATTAATCGCTGCTAAAGTAATATTGAGGGGAATTTTGTTTCGCTTTGATTTGATATGTTCGAAAGAATAATGGAAATAGCGCAAAGTTGCTTGCATACCTTTTACTGTGGGGATTAGGAAAAGGAAATAGAACTGAATGACGTGTTTACTTACAGTTGAATTAGATTTGTATTTTTCCAAATCTAACATCCTATCAGGCAGGACATTTTAAATAAACGAAAATGTCAAAGGAAAACTATTTATACAGTCACTACTGCCTCTAGAAAATATTATTAAACAAAAATAAACCTCGGAACAACCAAAGTTGTTATTTTTATTGACCAAATTATTTGACTCACGTTTTCAACACTGAAGTATAAAATAAACTCAATTTTATGAATAGGGAAAATGAAAAACAATAACAGGGACAGCATATTTAGTAGACATTTTTAGCGCGCAGTCTATTTTCTTAAAAGTCTTTTAAAGACATCCGCATCCAGAGACCAAAAAAAAAAGGTTATTTTAATTGGAAGAGACGTCAACTAGTAGCAGGGATAAATAATGCACACATGTGGTGTTGATTAATATACACTCATGTCCATAAATTAAGGATAATGAAGTTCAGGCAAAGAAAGAGAAAGAAGCAAAACAAATTTGACTTATTTGTAAAGTCTATTTATTAAACAAAAAGTAAAGAGCAAAAAAGATGCTATATGTTTGACATAATTAATAAAAATTGCAAGTTTTACTCCCTTGACCAAATTTCAAAAAAGAACCTATTTACAAAAAACAGTATAACATGGTTAGTAGGATGGTTAATACGGAGTATGCCTCGCGGACGATGCAATACAGGCCTGACAACGCCTAGGCATGCTAAGTATCAAATGATCAATCTGATCTTGGGGAATATTACACCACTCATCAACAATGCACTCCGAAGTTCCGGTAGACAGGTGGGAGGGGGTTGACGGGCTGCAATTCGTCGGCCAAGCATATCCCACACATGCTCTATTGGATTCAAGTCCGGTGAGTATGCTGGCCAATGCATACGGGTGATATCCTCCGATTGAAGGCATTCGTCTACAATGTTTGCACGGTGAGGACGGGCGTTGTCATCCATAAACACAAATTCAGCACCCATGGCGCCCCGAAACAAACGTACATGTTGTTCCAGAATGACATCCCGATAGATGTGGCCTGTCATCGTTACACTCTGAACATGCAGGTCAGTTCTGGAACCAAGAATAATTCCTCCCCAAACGAGCCATCCTGCACCACCGTAACGGTGTCTTTCAATGGTGTTCTCTTGGTGGTAACGGGTACCTGGCGCTCTCCAGATGAATGTCCGGCGAGAATCAGACTCCAAACTAAACCTGGACTCGTCGGAAAACATCACACAAGACCACTGTTGCGGTGTCCACAATGCATGCTCTCTACTCCAGGTTAATCGCAGGCGACAGTGAGTTGCGGTAAGTGGAACACATCTGACAGGCCTACGAGCATATAGACCAATGTGCCCTAAGCGTCTGTACACGGTCTGCCTTGAAACTGTCGTACCGGTAGCTGAAGAGAGCTGACGAGACAGGTCTGATGCTGTACTCCGTCTGTTTCTTTTGGCAGTAACTGCCAAATAGCGGTCCTCATTCGGCGTTGTAACTCGGGGGCGACCTGTGCTGTAACGTCTACTCACATTACCATCATCTTGGAATCGTTGCCAAAGCCTGGAGATGACACTCTGAGCGATTCTAAGTTCCTCGGATACTTCCAGCTGGGTACGTCCACATTCCAGTCGTCCGATAATTCTGCCACGTAAAACATCATCCAAATGCCTCCTTTGTGCCATAACTATGCGGTTTTTGCACTGAAAGGCTTTCACAGCGCTTGTGAACAATTTTACTTCTTTGCCACCATTCCTTATATACCCCTCTCTTACACTCTCGTCATTGTGACGTACCATCCACGCCATCTGGTGGTTTCCTGTAATTTGCATATTCTTCTTCAAGATGTGTGTGATCATTCCACAGGTGAAATTTTTATTTTAGAGATCAATTTCTGTGATTCTGAATTATCCTTAATTTATGGACATGAGTGTAGTTAACCGACGCATCCATGGGCTAATAGTGTTATCTTCAGTTAACAATTTATAAGGCAGCACACGATCAGGCATTTATTATGAGCTATGTTGTGTTTTCTATTGTTCTTTGTATGCTCTTATTATGTTATTTTTTTCTTGCTTTATTTATTTTTCTATGTTTTATTTTATTTCTATATATATTTCTTTTTTATCTACCCTCCACTTCCTTTGTTCTCCGTAGTTTCTTGCTTTTTTCTTTTTTCCAATTGGCAACTTGCTGTTCGTTTTTGTCTATCTTTCAGTCTAGATTATTCTGCGACACAGTGCACTGACAGCTCAAGAAGGTTGGATAATTTTTCGGCCGAAACGGTCGTCCTGTTAGGAAGCTAACAGCCTTTAACAACAATTTTTTTCCCTTTTTTTTAAGCATTTAATATCATTCAACCCACTAAATACCAAGAAGCCTATTTTATTTACCATGGGATATGAAAGTACGGTTATTCGTCTCTCGAATTTTGTGCTTAGAGGATATAAGTACAACTTGAACAGTTGTTCTTAATTAAGCACACATGCTTATCTACAGTGGGTTGACAAATTATGAAGCAGCCACATATTTTTTCAATTAGCTCGGGTGCACTTACATGCTGTTTGAAGTGGTATAACGTTGCAATTACGAATTTACAAAATTAAGTCTACAATGCCAAAATTAAGTGAGTGACGAAATTTTAGGGCTGTTTTCATGTTTTAAAATACATTTATTATAAAAAAGACTTGCAGAAAGATAAAAAAAAAAGCTGTGGCATCACAACCAGATGCATGTGACAACGTCGATTCAATACCCTAAAATTTTTTACACTGATATTTATTGCATCTTTCTGGGTTAAACATAATTTCTCTATTTACAAATATTTAGAACTACGAAATATGCGTATAGAAGACAAATAAGTGCCATCATATACTAAATAGATTCTGATATTCTTTTACTTTACATTTTTATATTATGTAAGTTAATATTTTTCAGTTGAAAATGATAAAGGAATGTACAGTAAATAAAGATAAATTCACTTATCTCATTCAACCAGTGTTTTTCTAACTCTTTTTCGTAACTAAAACACAGAAATATCTTTTATGACTGTCCTTAATAATTTGGCAACTCAGGGAACATAAAAATCAATACACCCATGTCTGAATATAATTTTCACGTAACACTAAAATTGCTACATTAAAAAAAGATATCACGAATAAAATAATTATGATAAATGCGAGACTGCACTGTAATAATTATGTAAAGCACAGTTTAGAATTTTAATGAGAACGGCACAACAAGACACAAATTCTCTATCATGATTCCCATGCATTTTCTTTTTAAGGGTTTCTTTTCCCCCAATATAAAGAAATATGTCTGAATTTCACCAATTCAGCTATAAAATTAATTATTAACACTACATCCGGGGGCCTATCTCGGCAAAAAGACGTGATTTAGCTTCCAGAAGAAATTAGGCAATCTCTAATTTTTCGAGATACAAAAATCTCAGAAAGTGGAAACATGCAAAAAATAACTTCATAGTGGAAAAAAAAAAGTTCTATGCAAATCTTTCTTCTAACAGCTTTTTAAAATGTTTCGTTTTTACCAATGCACTACTAACGGCAATAGAAAAACCTAAAGATGAATTGAATTTCAACAACTTGAAGTAGAATGTGAATAAATAACTACGAAATAATAAAAAGCACTTTCAAATACACTAGATGCGAAAATGTGTTTTAACACATATAACAGAATACATTTTCAATAAAATAATCATCAAGTAACTTTTACAACACGATCTTTTTTTCTAGACAGTAAAAGAAAAAAATGTTAACTGCTGCGGCAATAGGAAGCCATTTATATGAGTAGTAATACGCTATCAGTTTGATGGCTATCGTTAAGCGGTAACTGTGAAAGAAAACGCCAGCCAGAAATGTTAACAGCGATCGTTTCATTTTGATAAAGAGATTTTATGTCTGAAAAATCTCATAAAAACTGCAAATGTTCCTTTGTTCATTTAATTTAAAAGAAAAACATGTCAAATCCTTCTGCAATTACTATCAACTATACTTGTGAATAAGTTAATTTTTATGAACATAAGCGGAGAATTTGTCTTTTATTTACTATTTTTTTTTTTAAAGTCCTTTTCCAGTTAGATGGTTGAGGAAATCCTCATAAAAATGCTTTTATGTTCTCAAATATTAGACGAGTTATTGCCTTTTTATGAAACAATTTTTCTTTGACATCTGTAAGTAACTTACTATAATAATCCTTTTGGAGAATGGAAAGAGTAATTTTATACCTCAGGTCGGATTTTATCAGGGCTGAACCCAAATAAAGTAATATTTACTATCAATACATTAAAAAATGTTTTTAATATAAATAATAATAAGCATAACATTAATAAGTCTGCACGTTGACACTTTCTTAACATTTCAAATACGCAGTTGACACGTATTAAAAATTAGAAGCAACAGATAGAATGATAAACCGAAGTCCAATTTTAAAACTATTTTTAAAAAGGTTTTGATAAAATACATATTTTTCTGTACTTATTGATTCCAAACGTTCAACGTCCACAAACTATAACATTGAATTCATTTCGATGCCTCTACAAAAAAATTATATATACTGTTGTTTTGTTGTTGTTGTTGCTAATGCCCTCTGGCAACCGCGTTGCGGTGACAGATCCCCCTATATAGGCAGGCGATGGGCCGAAGGAGCAGCTTCCATTTCAATGAGCCCCAGTGGGAGGAAGTCCGTCTTAGCTCGGGGTCCCGTAATTTTGAACCAATTCCAGAGGAGGGACCAACCCCCTGAAATCGGCACCCCCAGAGGTATCGTTTGACAACTTGGAGGACTTTGAAGCCACGACGGATTTTACGTGCACCAGCTCCCATTAGCGTACACGGTTCCACAGCGGACGGGCCGAGAGGGGGAAGTCCCTCCCAAGCACTAGCCAAGCCGAATGCTGCTTCACTTGCCGTGTTTTTATGGGAACGGAGTTTAGCGCCCAGACCACTGCGGGACCGAGAAGAATTACAAACAGGGTACACAAAATAGTAAATTTCAATACAATTCCTTTTTGTAATAATCTATGCACATTTCAGCAGTTAGAGCACAGAAGGTAACACATAGAGGTGGGCTAAGTTAACACAAAATTTAACTTCGTAAATCGTTAATTCGAGACTCAAAATTCGACAACTGTTAACTTTTCAAACTTTAAGGGAAGTTAAAATTAGCCTTATAAGTTAACCAGCAAAAAACTTTACGGCTTGTTTAAGCATTACCCATACCTATAGAAGAAGCTTTGCTTTGATACACAGAAAAATAAAGTTAGTATAGTTTAGAGTAAGTATTGGATGGTTTTAGGAAGAAAACAGGAGCACATACACCAGTGCAAAAATAGCAACCTGTTATTGATCATCACTTTGAATTTGGTGCATGTTTCCCTCCATAAATATTAATCTATCAAAATTGACATTAGAGAGAGAGCTATGATCGTTTCGCCTGTTAAATATCTTTTCCTGTAGGAAAAAGAACCTCAACTGCATCCCTAGATGGAATAGCAGTGTTACATTTAATAAACGGTTCTACTAAAACTACTTCAGTTGGAAATACAGTCCCTCTATTCCTAACTAATTGGGACCGAAAGCGGTTCGGTTTAGGTAAATTCGGAATAAGCGGATTTCACACACCTGCAAGTGTCTTCTATAAACAGATTTGATCAGGAAAAAAAATCACTGACTTTACTTCTTAAGTATGTGTATTTTAGTTTTGATTCTACAGAAATGTATAAATGGATCCAACATGCACTGTCAGTAACCAAGCTTTCATTCCAATTGGTTTCAGGCGTAAATAAATGTACGTTTTTTCATGAACACCTTTTAAATTTCTCATATTTTTAAGTTAAAAAAAGGGGTATTTTTTTTTTTAACTCTGTCCGGAATGGGCGAGTTTTTGGAATAGCAGAACACTATTGTACAGGATCTTGTAACAAAGTCTTTGACTTTTCCGAGTTTTGTTTTTCAGAGATTTATGGCCTTAGATAATAGGAGAGTCTTGGATTCGGTACAAACGTGAGTAAAAGAAGTCGTTGAGTTAGATTAAGTGCTTTTAGGAAGAAAGCACAAAACAAATGTATTACCGGAGCGATACCGGTACACCGGTATACCGAATACCGGTATTTCGTGCTATTTTGCAATTTCCTGAGACGGGCATTTGTTAAGGTAAAACACCGATATTTTTGGTATTAGCTATGAATATAAAATTAATTTTTCGTTATTAAAGGGTTTGATTTAATGTAATGGATGGACATCAGCAGTTACTTGAAATGCTTTTTCCCAACCATCGATGTGGCAGTACCCACATGAATCAACTGCTGTCTCATTTCCATTCCGTTCCGATTTTCTCTTTCTGTTTGCATTTGAGAGTCAAATGCACAAAAACAAAGAATTCCAATGTCAGGGAAAATTACAATGTTTTTAAATTTCCTCATCTTGATACACAATTAGCTAGTGCTCCCCGATTGTGTGCTGCTTTCAAAATTGCGCTAAAAATTGTCAAGTTCAGTGATATATCATCTTATATGAAGCCTGAAATATGTTTACAACAAAAAAAAAATCCATCAACTGCAGTGTTATCCAATGAGAATTTTCCTATCCCACGGAAAGATTTATAACTCACGCTCTAATTAATCGATTTACATTTAACAAAATTATTATTTTGTTGCTTTTTTTTAATACCGGTATTCCAATACAACTTTTAAAAAGTACCGAATACAGGTATAGTATTTTTGGTCGGGTATTGCAAACACAAATATGCATCTGCACTTGTGCCTTTTTGGACTAAACTTGTGCCTTGGGGTAATGGCGTGCAACTCAAACAAAATCACGTGCACAGCCAATGTAACGGACTGAAGTTAACGGGAGTTAAGAAATTCGTTAATATTTCTTTTAGTTAAAGTTAAATAGTTAACCAATAAGTTAACTTCGTTAGTTCACGATTAACGATTTAACGGATTTCTGCTTAGCTTTGGTAACATAGATGAACAAATGAACAAACAAACAGAAATCATAAACAAACACTTCTGAACTCTGTAGAACAATTTTGTAAACGCAAGAATAAAAGAAAAACTGTACACATTTTCAACTAAAGACATCTAAAATGACCCATGAAAAAACCCATGAAAGTACCTATGCATACATCGGTAGTTTTGTCGATGTCATATTTAAAAAAAGTGCTCAGATACTCTGGAAAGTTTTCGGGGAAACCCATATTCAAAAATATACAGAATGCAATAACAAGAAAGAAACATCCGAAATCAAACACCATTTCAAATCATGTATTTGAAGGAATGGGGCACTCTCAAAATTACAGTATGACGATTTCAAAAAAGTTTACAATCAAAGAAGTTGAACAGGAATTTTGACGACGGATTCGAAGAAATAAAAGGAACCTGAAAGAAAATCTGGAATGTTTGGGCCTTTTATATAAAATATTTTAGATGCCAAGGAAGAAAAGAAACGTTTTGAAACGTTACAACGTGCGAGTTTGAAAAAGGCCACCTAATAAAACGCATTAAACGAAAATAATTTACAATACAATTTTTTAGAAGTAGAAATGCATATAAAGCGGGTTTATACTTTGAAACCCGCGTTTCCTTTTTCTTAATGAATAAAAGAAGTATCCGAATACATATATATTTTTTTTTATTCCTTAAAATAAATTCGCCACAAGATGAAGAAATAATAAAGTACACAATAAAACACGCTTACTTGTACAGTTAAATGATCTTCCACTGTTGAAAGCAACTAACGAACGGAAACAATACATGGAGAATAACAGCAAAATGTCAACGATATGCGTACGCTATATTCAGATCAATTAAGCTTCGGCTGCTAGTATGAAGACTAATTATGGTAAAACTTGAAGCTCCTGGAAAATGTCCAAATAGCGCTCGTCCAGATAAAGGAACTTTTAATGATCGTTGGAAATCCTTTTGAGACTGTTTCTCTAAATTTGGAAAAGTATAACTTTATTGGGCTCTCCGAAAACTCGAAATAGAGCGAGGAACAAATCGTCGCTTAAAACAACACTGTGCTTGTGCTGCGTAGCGCTTGCATATAAACTTGGAATAACTCCAGAACACGAAAGATACATCTCGTCTTATGTACTATAATTATAAAACAATTTTCGAAGTAAATTACTTTTATGAAACAAATAAAACCCTGGCTAAAAGTACTCGAATGATTTGCAGCTAAAAGTATTCTTTAAATATATATATATATATATATATATATTACATATATATATATAGGTAGATGCTCAAACATTAACTGGGGATATGCAAATACCATACTTTTCAAAAGTATGTTAAAAAGCTATTAGAAAGATGTCTAATACATTAGAAAAAGAGTTGGATTCTACAGGTGTAGACTAAAAAGCAAACATATGAATAACCATTTTAGATTACATATGACTGGCTTATAAAATGGTTGCATTTACTAATTTGCAGGGTAAGAGGAGAAAATTAAGTCACCCTCTATGATAGTTGCAATATTAAAATGCTATTGAGACCGTATTAAAACAACATAGTAATGCGTGATGATCATATTAAAACTTCACAATTTTTAGATCCAAATCATTCTGTTCTTTTCAGTTCTACAAATTAATTTTCATTTTTCCTAGAACTTCAAGTGACTTGCTACTAAGTATAAGGGGAGAGAGAGAGAGAGATCAATAAAAATTAAATAAAATTTTTACATAAGAAAGTGGAATTTCTCTGCCTAGAATAAAAATAAAAACGTTCATCTATTTTCTAATGTGGACAACTCCTTTCCTTCAAATTTACAGAATGAGTTTCACATGACTTCCATTAACAAAAATAATGCGAAGATAAATCTTTTCAAGGACATTTTCGAAAACCGTTACAATGAAAACAAAAAGTACGTTCGAATTTGGACTGTACACAAAATTAAAAATATTAAGTTATACTTTCGTGGCGACCTTATGTACAAGCGCATACAAATCTTTTCAATTTCAATATTATTTAAGTTACATAACAAATTCTTGGTCGTCAATTCAACATAAAAATCAGAGTAGAAATATAGTTTCAACAGAAAGTTTGAAATAGCATTTATTCTAATTCTCAGGAAATCCATGATATTTACAACCATACTCTACTAAATTAAGGTGCTTCAAAATGGCACCAGCAGTTTTCTCCGTCTCTTTTGAAAAGCACAAAAAAAGGGGAGCAATTCGTTTGTAAATCCCATCACGCAAGGGGTTTCAAAAATTACATCATAAAAAAAAAGAATTTTAAAATCATCGCAAAAAATTACTTATCGCATCAGCGAGGAGCCCAAATTCTCGGCGATCGATTGGGAGCGTTCCATTATCCTCAATTTATGAGAATGTAGAAATACATTGTAGTACAATTTTTTTTTTTTTTCCCTGTTACTGGCTGCATTCCATATAGAAAGCCGGGCGCTGTGTAATGAACTTTAGTCACGAGTAAACTGTTAGAACGACGGAAGAGAAAAAAAAAAAATGTTTGAAGTGACGGGTTGTTTGTAAAGGACATTCAGCTATTATGTGTGATCAATAGGTGTCCTGTCACAAAGATATGATAAGGGAAAAAAAAACTGCATCTCAATCGACCGTGTTTTTGACATAAAACGGATTTTTTCTCAGTGGGAATAGTGAATTTTAGTGGGTGGAACTTTTGTGTAGGACATGATGTGGGTGGTTACCTCCTTTTGTCCAATTTTAATACTACTCAATTGAGAAAAAAACTCAGAAGATATAGAAGAAAACCGAAAGAAAAAGCATAAGCCTCCATAGAATAAAATTCGATAGAAAGGTATGGTGGTGATGGTGGAAGGGGAGAAATCGCAAATGCTCTTACAAATAATAAAATGTCAAATGGAATATTTTAAACACTGCCGAGATTACAAAGAAATGTTGAAAAAGCCAACTCATATAACAAATAGAGAGTGACAAGGAAAACATGATGAAATTGTAAATATAAAACTATTTTCCTCGATTATAATATGGGGCCAATTTATACAGTAGAAGAATAAAGGAGTCTATGTACGTGAAAACACTTACTGTTTGTAAAAATCGCTGAAATGCTATAAAATTTTTGAACCTATGAATGCAAGATGCAAATTCTATATTAGGAATGTTGAAATACATTAGCAAATTTTATGACTCCATGACAAAACAATGTCGGTATAAGCAGTAATGTTTTTCTTCATAAACAATAATTCTACATACCTTTGTGTCTAATTAATTCATCCAATTGCTTAAAATCTCGATGCAGAAACGTAACAAGACAGATAATAAAAAAAAATACTTCCTAGCTAAATATTTTATTCTTTATCTGTACTAATACTACTGTACAGCAAATGATTAAAACAAATTAGTCAAATTTACTTAAGTGTTTCGTAGAATTGTTGCCTAAGGAAGTAATATTTAAGAATTCTCATTTAGGCCTTTCTGAAAGTTTATAAATGGCACAGGGAAATTTCCTTCTTCTGACAGAGAAAATTGCTGAAGATAAATTGTGTGCATTATTATTGTACACCTTAATAATAGGTTATTTTTATTATATTTTAATGGGATATTCCAGAGATATTTCTAAAATGCAAATGAACTGCCTTGGAAAGTTTCTTATTTGAATATAAAGATTTAAATTCCGTATAATATACCAGAGGAAGTTCTTGTTCTAAGACAAAATGTTTTTTAATCACACTCTTTAACACTTAATGAGCAATAATAAAACAGGTTATGTAATAATCTTGCAATATTACACTTTTTTTAACTATACATAAAGTACAAGAAATTTTGATCACACACTACAATAACTAGAACATCCATCTGCTTATTTTTAAATGATCTCACTCGAGTAGTGAAATGTAAATTCAAGCTTACAAAAACGCAATCATTTCCCTGTGAAAATCGGTAAACTAATTTAATTTCGTAGCAATATTTTACATAATAAAATTCAACAGCAATTCAAACTTCTTATTCTACTTCAAGAAATATTTCCAATATCTTTAATCACATTACATTTTCTTTCATTGTTAGGTGTTTATTTGTTCCTCCCTAAACACAAAAAAACATGTCTCATGCACGTATTGAAAAAAAAAAAAATGACGCACAGATAGTGCTAGACAATGTCTCAAATAAGCTGAATAGGAAAAAAAAATCTAGACAAATAAATCCAATCTTACACACTGGCTATAGTGCAACATTTATTTTCTCTCTACAAACACGAGATGACAACGCTAACAATTCATGACATTCGTACTGTCACGCAATATCCTAGCGAATCACTGGCCAACTAGGATAGTAAAAACGTGCAATTTCACTCAATAAACGATTTCTTTCTTGAAAAAGGGAAGAAGAATCTAGCTAAAAAAGCTAAAAAAAGAGAGAAATACATTTAAAGCAAAACACGCGAAAATCTAATTCAAAATTGATGAACACACTAGTTACCTTTAAAATAATTAATCAACTGTCTTGGACACTCGAACGAATTTCTTTGCTTGAAATAATACATCACCACAATTGTACGCGGCGGTAATAGTGATAAAGTGTTGTCAACTATGGCTTACAATACAGAATTTGCACTTCCTTCTCCCCGTTCTTTCTAACTAACAAATATATTAAATACACTGAAAAAACTTATGTTGATTCAACAAAATTTTGGTTGTCTCTATTTCAAAAAAATATCGTTGATGAATCAACAAAATTCTTTTTAATTCAACGAAATATTTAGTGAAGTTAACAAAAATTTTGTTAAAATTAACAAAATTATTCAGTTGAAACAGCAAAAACCAATTTTTTGTTGAATCAACAAAATTTTGTCAAACAAAACATACTTCTCCGTGTATATAATTTAAGGGTGTAGTTCGAAGAAACAAAATCTCTCTCAAGGTCTAGGTACACAAATTGAAATAAACTAATTGTCCCAGGGATTCGAAAAAATTCAGGATAATGCTTTATAGGCTGTATTACCCTACGTAATAAATGAAACAGTGGTGCCTTATATAAAACTTCCAGAAAAAAGTGTAATATAGAATTGAGCAGCAAAAGATTTTCGAAAAGTGACACATCCGACTAAATTGTCGACTTTTAAGAATTTTTTCTGAAAGTCTTGCAACTGAAACGGGTTTATCGCTTATTGCAGTGTATAGTAAAGCTTGTAAAGAAACATTCTAAAAATTCTGAAGCGCATGACATAATTAGTTTATTTGTATTTATGTACCAAAATCACATGGTTTTTTCGAACTACACCGTTAAAACATCTTTTGAAGCTTTTCGCACAAGGCATCCTCCCCCTCTTTGCCAGATAGATCTCGTGTGTTTTGCCTTAACATTAACATAATAAAAAAACATCTTTTTTAAAATTAAATTAATACTGAAGGCTAGCCGCCAAGGCGGCCAGTTTCGCCATTCCATACCTTACTGTTCTTTACACTCAGTGCGGTAATGACTAAATTTCTGGACTCATTTCAATGAAAATCGTGTTTCTTTGTTTTAGCCAACGACTTCTTATTCTATTATATCTCGTTGGTTTTAACAGTATCTGCCATTAAATTTATTTAGGTTAGGGTTGCTACAAATTTTGGGTGTCATCTAGCACCTGCGTGACATACGCTCGCTCCATTTGACGTCATTGAGCTGTTAAGTTGTATTTTCGCACATACGTCATTCTTATTGCACTAATGTTTACATCTAGCTGTTACGTTCGCAGCGTGGAAATATCGTTGATATTGGTGCCACATACGTTAGCGTATTATATATATAGATTGTTATCACTTGACATAAACCACTGAATGCATGAGCGAAATTTCTATAATGTTCTCGCAGCAGGAGAAGAAGATTAAAGTAAAAATTACACAATGCTCGTTAATTCTCTTTTTTCTTCCTACATTTTTAATTTTTAGTTTCCTTTATTAATATTTTTCTGAATTTGGTGTTCATCTAGCGTTTGTAAAAAACAATAAAACTACACAATTTACTGGAGTGCAGGAAAAAATTCTTTATCAATGAAAAATGATTTTTAGAGTTTGCTCATGGAGTTATGGCCACACTTTTCTTTTAATGTAAAAAAGACTTCATTCAATTTTTCGACCAGTTCTTTCATTAAAAGAAAAGAACGCACTTTTAAAAACTAGCATATATATGTATTACTTATGCTGCCCGTCAAAATATCACTATAAAATGAAACTTTATTAATGACAAGGTGCAGTTTTGAAATTTAATTTTAAAAAAGCAATTCACTGAAAACTGAAAATCTGATGAAAAATAGAAAGTAAAAGAAAATTATCTAAATATTTCTACCTCACTCTAAGCGCCAAATAAATTAAAATCAATGTCAAAAATATTTTATTTCTCATATTAAATTCTTGCATTGTAGATAGTCTCACCAAAAAATGAAAAACTGCGACATAATTAATTTTCTGTGCTACAGCTAATCATTTAACAGCACCGTTTTTAATAACCTTTTACCAGTAACTTGATAACGAAATTAAACAACGCATTTTGTAACAAAATTTTAAAGGCAATGTGATATTTAGCAAACCTTTCTTGAAAATGAAAAAAGATAATAAATGAAACGTCCATTTGATGTGAAAAGGAAGACGATGAGAGCTGTAATTATAGGATTTCAAAAGAAAAGCAGATTCTCCCTAAAAGAAAAGAAATTGCACATGGCCCAGATTTGCATATGCTCCTCCCTCTCAACCTTATCTTTTTTATTTCGCCATTTCAAGGAGTTTGAAGGAGACGACAGCAGCCTTCGAGAGAAAAAGGTTAGAGAAAAGAATATTGATTTCATGGCACAGATGTTAGAGAATATTCTTTTATTATTCTTTAAAAAAAAAAAAAAGCTTCGAATGATTCAAAATATTTCATAGTTAAAACTGGAATTGGAATCAAACCAAAAAAAGAGAAGGGGAAAAACAAAAAAACTCCCTTTTATTTTATTTATGAATGATTCACATTTATGATGTAATAAATGATATGTATTTAAAAATTAAAATAATGATGGTCTTTAACAAACGAAATGAATTCAAGTTAATAACAAAATTCTTGATTTACATAACAAAAAATATCCGAGTAGTTACGTTTCTTTAGTTGAATCAAGGCAGTATACTCGAGAGACCTTTATAAATATTTTTTAAACTAGCAGAAATCTTAAAATATAAAAATACTAATAAAATAATCACTAATAAAATAAAAAAGATTATGCGGTACAACAGTTCAAGTAAGGGCCAAGGCCTTTCGGTGCTCACTAATACCTCCTCGAACGTGGGTCCTGTGGCACAGAAGCATATGTTCCAACCAGACAGTCAGCTCAACGAAGTGTAACACGGTCCTCATTTTACCGACCCACTCAAGAGATGATAGGATGAACGCTGTTCAATCAAAGCACCGAGCATTAGAGCTGTGACATAATAGCGCAATTCCCTAATCGTTACACCACTAAGCTCCATTTCTCACCAATGACCTAAAACTATTTTTCGGAGAAACAGTTTGAAATAAGTTTACAAATTTTCCTACAGTTCTAGTAGCTTAGTTTGAATATGTAAATGATTCCTAAAACGAAAATTACTACAATACCGACTTGATAACATTTTTCAAAGTAAAAACAAAACCTCTTTTTCTTGTCTGTAAGTTTATTAGAAAATAAAACTATTTTTAAGGAAGGAGTACTAGTGATAGTATCAGTAATGATACTTGTACCATAGTTTGAGAAATGTAGCATTAAAATGACTTTTATATGTCAACAGAAGAATCCATTTTATCATCATAAAATCTTCCCAACATGTCGTTAGCAGAAAATTATTTCATGAATTGCACATCATGATCCATTTCATAATTTATGACGAAAAAATATATGCAATAAACTAAATACACTATAACTGTTTATAAAAATATATATACGGGAAATTTTAATCTGAAATATTTCACAGAAACAGCTCCAAGTTTACATCAACAACATCAAAGGAGCCCTTCAATGAAAACATCGAAAATATACAAAGGTAGTATTTTCCTGGAAAGATATTTTTTTACTTTATAAATAGTGAAAAAGAGCTATCAGCACATTTTTGTAGCTCCTCTTTTGATGATGATAGAAAGAGCGAGAGAGAGAAAGAGTAAAAGTTCTAAGGAGCAGTTGCTAAAAACGGAAGATGTAAATCGATAAATCAACAAAATTCCCTTGAATCATTCTACCGAATCGCAAGCAAGGCTTAGTTATAACAAAGAAGTTCTCATCTCAGAGAAAATCTACTGGATATAAATTTAGTTATTGATGTAAAACAAATATAAGACTGTAAAGCGGCAGAATAAAGCAGTGTGCATAAAAGATCCCTATTATTAGAATCTATCAAGATAGTTCACACAAGGTTAAAAGCAGAAATTGTGAAGAAGCACATAAATGAACAGTTCTACATTTTTATTAGGACTAGTTGTCTGCCAGTGGTCGAAATTCGACCATAAACCATTATTTTTTTTTTAATTTGAGTGTGAATAAAGTTTTTTTTTTTTTTTTTGTCAAAGAATATGTCTCACCATTCCATATACACTGGAACCTACTAAAGTGACCACCTCGGCTAAGAAACTATCTGACTTTAGTGACCACTTTTGTACAATTTCACTTTACAACTACCACACTTTTCTGTGAAGACGGCGTTTTTGTAAAAACTATCATATTTTGCTAAATGCAAAGGTAGATCCAGCCAATTGGTCATAGGGTCATCTCCCTCTACCGACCTTGGATTTCCCACATTCAGCTTGCATTGTGAACAATTTAAGCTAACCTAAAACGTTTAGTGGCCCCCAACGAAAATTGAGCCTGGTCCTATCTTCGGTTAAAGGCCCATAATGTGTGGGGTACCTTAAAAAGTCGAATTATTCAATTGTACTTGCTGAGGCGTAATACTGACCATGTATGAAACCTTGCTGCCTCAATAAATTTGCTCTTTTTTCGAATGATTGTCCTTGAGATTTATTTACTGTCGTCGCAAATGCAGGTATATTTGGAAATTGAGTTTTTTAAAGGATATGGTAAAATAGTACCAGAATATTTTATAAGTGGAATTAAAATTCTTTTATTGCCTGCGGTTCCACTTCAAACTTCGCAATCAATAGCATTACCATATATAAACTTGATGCGCATTCCTGTTCCATTGACTAACGCTTCCTTTCTATTTAAGTTTCTTATTAATATAACGATTCAATTTAATAAATTATGTGGTGGGGAACTATGTTATTTTTTTTTTTTTTTTGTTAGTCAGGTGCAAATCCCGCCAACTGTTTTTTCTGGGAAATGTTTAAAGACTACTTCTGAAACATTGTCTTTTCCCCCCAAAAAAGACGGAAATTTTAATCCGTATACAAAATAGTATTTAGATAACAAAATTAAATACAAAAATATCAATATACTAAAAAGAAATTTGTATGCTTATTGGTTACATAATGGGGAATTTCTGAAAACGTATGGAATCTCTCTATTCTAAAAAAAAGTAACGGTCGCTGTCAAGAGCTTGTTTGGCTATCTCCTCCCAAAACGTGGGGATTTGAGTTTCGAATAAGGTGGTTCAAAGTTTTTCCAGGAACCTTACACGAGCAGTAATTATAGGATGTAAGCATGTGTAAATCGCCAAATAATGAAAAGTCGCCATTGGTGGCAAGCTATCCTAGCTGTTCCGTAGTTTTTATCAAAGCAAACATATGAAGTACTGTTTTCTTAGAGCTAATTATTAGCTACACATATACGCAAGTCGCTAAATTATGAAAAATCGCCATAAATGACTAATACGCAAGGTGTTCCATGGGTTTCACATAATTAAAAAGAGTGTGAAGTTTAAATTTTTATGTTCCAAGGAACATGCAAGGACCAAGCAATGTGTAGCTCGGTAAAATTCTCTCTGATCCAACGTTTGGGTTTTGTTTGTTGAAATTGTGCCATTTTTACGAATAATCCTTATTAGGGCCCGAATGCCTCATACGAAAACCGAGCGTAGCTAGTCTAGGGGCCTTGGCCCCTAGTTGAATAAAAATACGAAATTAAATTAAACTTCCAAAATATGGAAAGGGATGAATAACTATGTACTGGAAATCACTTTGGGTTTGTAAGAATTTCGCACAGATCACAATCATTTGGCAAATTTTCACTTGCTCCCGGCTAACCGAAAAAAAAAAAAAAAAACCACTCACAGTCACAGAATTTAAAAACTCTACTGGACTTTGGAAAAACTTTCACTGTCAGCATAGCAAATTATTTTATCGTAGCTACGGTGATATATTCTGTATTCATCAGATATTAAATTTTGCCAGCATTAATAAAAGTTCAATCATCATTTTTAGGTTCTATTATAACTAACTTCAATATGTTTTGAGAGTATGTTTTAGGAAATATTTCCATTCACTTCATTAATAATATTATTTTCATTCCGTCTTAATTACTGAGATATTTCTTGAATAATATTTTTGGAGAAAATTTGCTTTAGCATACTGCCTGGCGGTAAATTATGAAGAAATTGTCGAATTGTCGCGTTTCTGTGTAGCGTCTCTTGGATTGCGATCTGCCCAGAACGAATAGTAAATATTATTCTCTCCTCCAAGGTTTTTCTACAGCTTTCAAACATGGAATTTACAACACTTCAAGCACTTATCGCCGTCCAAAAAGTCGCCAAGCACATTGCTAAACCACTAGAGCTGAAGCAAACCGCATGTATTCGGTACTAAGATACGGATAATCACTCAGACTCGAAGTAATGAATTGCTACTTTGCGGTTGATATCGTTACTCGTTACTCGATCCGAAGCTGTTTCGGATCGAGCAGCTTCGAACTTCGAATACAGACTGCCAGGCGAGGCGAACTAGGGGGGGAAGCGGGTTCCAGTAATCGGGTACTAATATCTTCTGTTATTTGTTACTGAATTATCGGATCGCGGTTTCAAGGGGGAAAATGACTTTTGAGTGTGCATTTCGGATCGACCAGGTTCGAACTTCGAATACAAAACTGCCGGAGGGAGAAAATGAATTTCGGTATTTGAGTAATAGTATGTTCCGTTCCGTTACTAGATACCGGAAGTATTATGGATTCTCGTTGTTTGAAGGGAAAAATCAGTTTCGGTATTTGAGTAGTAGTATGTTCTGGTTGCAATTCGTTTGTGCGAGCCGAATGGTATCGTTTTGATGAGGTTTGGAAGAATCCGTATGTTTCGTTACAGTTATGGAGATGGATATACTATCTGCTGCTCTATTGATATGGGTCGTACAATGGGGGGATAGGATCCGGTGTATAGTATGTTCTTATGCGCAGTTGAACTTTTGTTTGCGGGGGGGGGGGTTCTTATAATTGTAGAGGAGCAATACATATAAGAGAAGCATGTTAGTAAGGGGTGCTAATTTCGGGCTTTCTAACATTTTAGTACTAAATAGTGGTGCAATCAGAATTCTTTCTTTCAGGGTGGTTCCGAAGCAGGATTGCGACCTTAACTTTTTCTTTTTTTTTTTAGCTAGAATCGAAATATGAGTAATAAATAACAAATTATTTAAATAAATACACCTTTTAAATAAATATATTTTTATAAAGTAAACGAATTCACACATTTTTATTATTTGAAATATTATTTGGAACTAAAAAAAATATTTAGCATGGAAACCTAAACACATTTTTTAAGTAATTGTTTAAAAAATATATAAAAAATTGGGAGCTACCCGGGATTTCTATGCCCACTCCTGCGTAAGCCACTGGTATTAAAATAATTCAATAAAGTTCAGTATGTTTCTAAAATGTCGGCGTTTAGGGGGCCATCTGCCCTATTTTATGGTACATTTTATTCCATGAACTCATGGAATACGCATAGTCCGGTGCAACCATTCTTTCTGTATGAAAGGAGTGATAATTTTTGTTTAAAGAATGCTCTCATATATGCACCCACAGAAGGGGCTAACCCCTTTCATCCCAAAAGTGCAGAAATAGAACTGGAAATATCTTAAAAATAAATCATTCTCACTGAATTAAACAATTTTAATTTAAAATATGGTAATTTTTAATTTACTTCGAAAAATCGTCCAGCAAAAGAAGTTTTTGATATGAAATAAGAACTCACAAATAATAAAGATATTATGCTTGTAGAGACGCAAAGTAGTTGATATCATACTGAGATCCCCTGCCCTGTGAATTTAATATATGTGGCCCAATCCCTGGATCTCAGTATTCGAGAACCCGCTCCCAGAAAAAACACGAGTCACAAGCTTTCCTTTACACTTTTTATGATAAGAATGAACAGGTTAAACCAGCGTTCAGAATTTTAAAAAGGGGGGGTTGAGAAAAAAAAAGAATGGCATTTGTCTTTGGAAGGTTTCTATGTGCACTCCGTAACTCGGATAATTTAGCATTGTATAAAACCATAAATGTGTATAAAAACAATCTGTAAATCAGAGAAAATAAGCTCTAAATACAACTTTGTACAACTTCGCTAAAAAAAATTCTTTTTGGTTAGGTTTTGTTATGGGTTTATGTATGGGCGGCATATACCCATAACAACACTGTCCCGGATGTGTTGTTATGGGGCACATATAACACCCTATTACCGATTCTATTAGTAGTAACGAAAGTAACGAGTAACGAATACTTAGTAACGAATAGCGAACATCTAAGTAACAAATACATACGGATACTCATTTTGTCGTTACTTTTACAGCACTATAAAGCACATGTTAGTCTTTGGCGTATCACCAAACTGGGGAATAATTCCACTTTTTGCAAATTTTGTTGTAATACTATAACCCTATAGTACTGCTGAAACTAAGTGAAATTGACACAACAATGGAACCATCGCCCGACTTGGCGCGAAAAACTGCGTGCCAAATTACTTCTCTAATTTTTTACCGTGCATTAGCATACTACACAAAAATTTTAACATTCGTACAAACACGTCCATACGAACTTATAACTGTGCCGAATTTCACGGTCATCCTTTAGCGCAGCGCGCCGCAAAAGAGACACTAAGGTTTTGCTTAGCGTATTTATATATACATAGATATAAAAATATGTGCACGTATGAAAAATTTTAACTTTTATCATTATTAAAACGTTAAGGAATTTCATTAAAAAAAAAAAAAAAAAAGAACAAGCAATATAAAGCTTAACATGACGAAAATATGTTGCAATACTTTCAGAGGCAAAATTTATTATTATTATTACTTTCCTTCCTGGTTTTTAGAGAAACATGTACCAGTGGTGATGTGAATATAGCAGAAAATGTTTATCTTTACATAAATTAAGAATCCCGCAAAAAATTTCTTTTCTAGAAAATATGCCCTCCTGCAATACCAAATTAATACACCCCGGGTAAAGGAAGGGTATCGATAAGGCTATTTTTTTGCCCTATCCCTTATGTGAATTCTTATATGTGCATAAAGTTTATATGAAGGCAGTGGCGTAGCCAGAAATTTTTCATGGGGTGGGGGGGTGTTTACGACTACTGCAACTCATATATATGTATACGTGTGTGGGATAAGGGAGTGCAAAATATACATTTTGTATGGCAAAAAATTCCTCATGGGGGGGTGGGTTATGACCTCCCTAACCCTCCCCCCTTGGCTACGCCCCTGTATGAAGGTAAATGGTAAGATGATATAAATATTACACCAGTATATTCTCATTTAATATATATTTTGCAGTTGATCCTATTATTCTAGAAAGATTTTATAAAAAGGCAAAATTATGAACTTAATCAATTTTTTCATGTTTGGATCATTTTGAACGTTTCAACATTTTCACACTTTCCACACCCATTTAGTCTTCATCCTTCACTCCTATGTCCTTCAACATATGCATCCATTAGATAAACATTGCAGTCGCATAAAACTCTTCGGATACTGCGATCTTGTTATCTGTCGTATCTTAAATACCAGATTACGGAAGCAATATGAGCGCAACAACCCACAAGTCTTGTCCCAAGTCAAGTACTTTGCATTGACAGTACCTGTAGAGTATAGTGGTGCTAACAATATACAAATGCAACTCTAAAATATAAGGTGAAACACCGGCATAACCCGTTGCTGTGTTCTTTAAGTTATGTTACCTTTTGTTTTGTTATAGTTATTGTTTAAGTTCATGTTAATAAAATAGCTACGTCGTGTTAATCAAAATGTTATGCTGGTCTTACAACAAACAACTACACCACGTAAAATATGATGATAAATTTTTTATCGTGAAAATCATTTCATATGTATGTATCTATGAGGGCAGGATGGAAGCAATGAAACTTTTAAATAAAATTGTGTAGCAACGTAAGAACGTTAAAATAAAATAAAAAAGGAAGTGCTTCTTATATGCGCTCTATATAAAAAAAAAAAGTTGAAATGTTACTGAAAATTTATCATTTTGAACGAAAATAATAGTTAGACCAAAATTTGACGTCCCATAAATAATATTATATAATTATAATTTTTTCTCTCTTATACACAAAATTTCTTATAAGGCATACAGTCTACTTTCAAAATATATAAAGAAAATATCGAGCAATAGGACATTTTTTTTGGTTCCCCGTCGCTCTGGGCAAAAATAGGAACTTATCGAAACCCTTCCTTTAATAGGTTTACATTTTGCGGTAGAAAATACACGCTCTAATTCATTATTTGAATGAGTGAAGTGAAAATTGAAACAGCAAATTGAGGCTGATTTTAAATTTAGTTCACGAAAATGTTTCCAAAATTAATTATAAGTTGAAAGAAAACACTTCAAACTTTGTAGCTGGCGGAAGAATTTCCGATAGTTTCATAATTCCAAGCTTTGAAAATAGATACTTTCAGTATCAGAAGATAATTATTGGAAATTAAAAACCAAAAACAGGATAAACTCAAGAGTTCCGAGTCTTACTCGGAACTCAAAGTCTGACAGCTTTGAAAGCTTCATACTTTCGTAAATGTTTGAATTGAAAGATTTCGACTTGAATAGACGGTAAACAGTAGAATGTTGTAATTCAATATTCATTTCTCAAGCAGCTATTTTTTTAACTATATCGTATTTACTGCTTTGTCAAACAGTCAAACTGAATAAGACATTTGGGGTGATTCACGTGGTAAGGAAAAGTCAAATACGTATTGAGCATTTTAACCTTCACTACCCAAGATGCGATTGAACAGACGGGAATATGCAACATGTTAGCTGGTTGTTGTAAACTTCAAAAGCAAAAGTCTCGCTTACTTCTGAAAAGTCCTTAAATCGGACTTACTAGCTTTACAAACAGGCAGAAGTAAATAAGACTTCTAAACGAGATTCACTTGGTAAAGAAAGTCAAATATGCGTATTGAGCATTTTAACCTTCATCACTCATGATGTGAGTGAAATAGCGAAATTATGCCCCATGACAAACTTCAGAAGAAACAATTTTCGCTTATTTCTGAAGTGTCCCTAAATAGGACTACTACTTACCTTGCCATACAAATATGAGTGGCAAGTTACAAATTTTAACTACAACCTATATAAAGTCACAAAAACATTATAGTAGACGGTAAGATTCGAAAGACTGACTGAATTGGAAATCACACACAAAAAAAAATATTGCAGAAATAATAATAATAAAATAAAGCGTTTAGTTCCCAAACAAATACATAAAATATGGCACTGAACTTTACAACATAATATCACAAATTTGATCATTAATTTGCTATCTTAGAAGCATACAGAAAAATACATGCTAGAAATAGTAGGATAAGCTGTAACGAAAGTGTATATTCAATTTTAAAAAAATAATAATAATAAAATGAGATGAAAAAAAGTACGTAATTTACTTCAATGTTAATAAGCTAAAACTCTAGACCTTGTAATTTGAACAAGAATTATTTTCCTTTCTTTTTTACATCCTTCCCTTCCCTTCCCTAATTCCGGAAAAAAGGAAAGAAAATGCCGCCCCCTAATTCCCTTTTTTATATTTTAAAAATGACTGAAACAAGAAGGAATTAAACGCTATATGAAAAAAAAGAATTCGAAACTTCTTATTTATTCTTTTGTTCATACGAACTTTTTAAATTCGAACGGGGGGAAATGAGGTTTAAAACTACATACAGATTAACAAAAAAATTTTTATCAAATTAATAAAAGAAAAAGAAATACAACATAACACTGGCTTTAAAAAAAATGCTTTTGCTTCAATATTTTACTCTTTTTATTTATTTAATGGTTATTTACATGACAGGAGGCTCATTAAACCGGATTTCCAAATTTTTAAAATGGTTTTCAAGTCATCGATTCAGGAAAAGTAGCTTAACGATGGGGCAAAAAAGAAATGAAAGACAAAATGTTTTCACTAATTTATTTTCTATACTTTAAATAGTCAAGATTTTTTTTATTCAATAAAGTCCTTTAATTATTCATTTATTTATCTGTTTATCGGAGGCGGAGAAGTAAGCAGGCAAAATTGAATAGGTAGTACAGTTTATGTTTTATCACTTAACACAAATTAGATTTTTAAACAACAAGAAAATATCGGTACTTTATTCTACATAAAAAGTCAAGGTATGAAGATTACTCCAATTTATTAACATCTATGTATTTATACAACTCAACTCTCCTTGGAAAATCGCATGCAATCAATAAAATCTGAAGTTTAAACGCATGATTAAATAAAGAAAAAACGACGAAGAATTTTTTTTTTTCTTCTTGATTTAGAACTAACGGAACAAGAGATGAAAAATAATGTTCAAATAATGCAATATGCAATCACACACACACAAAATAAGTAAAATTATAATAACAATAATAATAATATATCAAAGTGGCGTCAGAAAAATGGAAGTGATAAAGTTCTGCGTATGAACTAGAAAAAGAGTAATTTAATATTTTTGTGATCACCAGCATTTCATGTGAACGAGGGTGCTCTATACACCATAATCAAATGAAATTGGTTCAAACTAACCTTCGCTCAAAAATTCAGAAAAAATCATGTATTATTCTTATTTAGCTTTTTTTTACTGTGTTATTTATTTAGATGTTTTACAAAATAAATATAAATAAATGAAATTCAAGGCGATATAGGAGTCTGGAAGCTACATTAGTCTGTATAAAAGTATCTTTGCGAAAAGAATTGACTTAATCTGCATAAAAGTAACTTGATGGAGCAAATTGTTCCAACAGTTTAATCTTTTAGCAAAGTAGCAGAATCAATCTTTCACAAATCGTTAAGCATTGCAATTTTTTCCATTAAACTATGTGAGTCCGCCGTTGATCAAGACATTACAGTAATTCCGTATGAATCAATCAAACAGTAAAATGACATTTTTAAAAAGGTTTTTTCCTCCAGCATAATGAAACTGAACTTCATTGTGTTTTTGCATTCCTAACCATAAATCTTGAAATAAGACACTCAACCATTATATATAGTGACAGAAAAAAAAGGGTTGACATTTTAATAGGGCAATAATACTAGGTAATATTGTGCACCAAATAAAAACGTGTGGGTTTTCATGCAATTGCTTGTGTAGATGACTATTATGCTATTACTTCAGAACGCTGGGAGGTTTTTCGGTGTATACACGGCAGCCAGTGGTAAAAAAAAAAAAAAAAAAAAAAAAAAAAAAGGAAACCTGGACTAGTAAGAAAGGTCTACTTTAACAGAAAAAGTCAGTGAAACTTGCAGATTTCGGCTGTTAACTTGGGATATCTTGAAGTGTGACGTAGAAAATTATCTAAAGTCTGCATTTGTAAATTAATTTTGCATTTACCATACGACTGGGAATAGATAAAAAGAATTGCAATAGCGATAGATACGAGTTTTTTTTCCTCTTTCTTCCAGGGTAGGCAATAATTTAAGAAGAAAACGCTTATTAAATCTAATCAGAAATTACAATAAAGCACTATTTTCTTTTTTAACTTAGAACCTCTTAAAAAAAAACTAACACGACTGTTTTACACATCTATCTAATGCTCTAAGACATATTTAGAGGTTTTAGGTAGGTTGTTTTTTTTTTTTTACCCACTGGATACATCAAAAAATCTCACAGCATTTCGATAGAATAGCATGAATAATTATCGACACCTACATTTTCATAAAAACGTGCCATAGTTTTTTTTTTATTTTTTTAAGCACAATTTAACTATCAATATCATTACACCCCATTAAAAGTCAATTTTTTTTTCAGCACTGTAAATTGAGTAAAAATATTAATACATAAGAAAATGATTAAATTTTTTAAAAAGTCTTAGAAATTTAAGACAAATTTTACATAATTCAAAAAATATTAGCTAAATAATAGCTATATCAACCCCCCCCCCCCCATCGCAATCAGTATTGTAATTTACAAGTCATATACTGTGAAGTTTATCTTCCCCTTGTGTAATTTCGAGAAAATACTAGATGCCGATTCTCAAGCTGTGTATGCTACCGGAAAAACAGCAAGTGCGCTGTAAATAAATATCTTCTTGCCTCAGCCACAGATTTACAAAAGTTTCTCGGTGAAATTACACAAGGTGGTACAGTCAGTCAAAATTCGAAGAGCCTCAAAGTGCTCCATTCAACATTCAGGCATCCTGATCTCTCGACCAACTGGCAAGACCAATCATTTGATGCATTAAATAGGATAATTCGGTTGCGGAAACTAACGGCAGTAGTACTGAACAAACACCCTCCCCGTCCGAAAGGGACTTATTTTTTGGTAAAAGACAAAACACAATATACACCTTAAAAGGCATGTCCTTTTCTCCCCCCCCCCCCAACCTTTATTGAGTAAACCTAATCGAACAGTATTTCGCAAGTTTCCAATCCATATATTTTGCAAAAACATGATTAAGCTGCATTTAGAAGAACCTTTACAATTTGTCTTGAAAGTTATTATACAGTAGGGCCCAAAAATGAGGTAACGGGCTTTAATTCTTTAGGCATGAGTGGGCACTGTAAATTGAAGAAACGTTCAAAAGAAGGTTGGAAGTAAGACCCCATTAAGAAAAAATTCCTCTAGTTGATAAAGTTGACACTTTTTAAATATGTGTACGAGTTCAGTGCCTAAAAATTCCCAGTTAGTAAAATGAGCCCCCATACACTGATAAGGTAATGTACAACATTGAGAACTATATTTTAAAAATTGTCAGAGATATGAAGGTTAAAAGTATGCTGACTTAAAACCACTTTTCAATGACTCTCGAAGGGAAAAAAATCATGTCGGATGATCGCTGTTTCAGGGTTTGAACAGAAATTAAGAAAGAAAATCATTTTTTCCCACTCTAGCAAACAAGCGTTTACATTCAAATTCATGTACAGTCCCGGATAATCTTTATTTAAATGTATTATATACATTGAGAAAAAGAAATTTTGTATATCGCAGAAATGCCATTCATAAAATAGTAAAAAAGAGGAAACTGTGCGTGAATAAACAAAAATGATGCAAAAAGAAGAAATCCCACGCAAATAAGTGGAGCTTATTTTAGAAAAATGTAATGTATGGGGAAAAAACATTTAGTTCATTTTTGTTTGCTTTCACAAATATTTTATTTCTCAATGACAAAATATTTTTTGTTTCAACTTTAACTATTTCACATCATTTTAATTTATGTCTGAACCTGCTCTATTTTACGAAGTTTTTCCTTTGCTGGTTTCTTTGAAATAAATAATTTAAATTTGAAATAGGAGTTAATTTTTTTATTCTTACAGCCTTGGAGATTTAAAAAAAGGAATGCTAAAGTAAAAATACTAATTTTCAAGACAGATGGAAAAAGATTGAAATTGAGAGATGCTGGAAATTAATACTTAATTACAGCTGGGAAGAAAGGGATAAAACACAAACGCCATGGAATTTTTAGAAAAATTCTGCTGCTGATGCAAAATGATTAATAAATAAATAAATTAAATATAAAAAGCGGAAATCCGCCGATCGGTGGAAAAGTAGCATCCCTGATATCAACACACTAATGCACGGGGAACATTATACTAATTGAGGGAATTTTTTATTTTATTTTATTTATTTATTTCTTAATTTATTTATTTGTAAGGTCCATTCATTTGTAATAGATAAAGAATTAAAGCCCCTAGTCATCTTTTTGAAACATTCGGTATAATCACAATACACGCATTTCTATATTTACAGACAACAATGGCGTAGCCAAGTGGGGGCTAGGAGGGTCATAACCCTCCGCCCCCATGAGGAATTTTTGCTATACAAAATGTATATTCTTCACTCCTTTATCACAGACCGTTATACATATATGTGGGTTGCAGAAGTCATAACCCCCCCCATGAAAAATTTCTGGCTACGCCACTGACAGACAAACATACAGTAATCTCCCAGTTACATAACTTTCACGGGACCAATCGGATCGTATAAAAACAGACGCACAATCGACAAAACCGCATAAGTGAGAGTCGTATAACTGAGCGATCACTGTAGTTTAAAATATGATAAACCTATCATAAAAAAATCTGTATTGACTCCACTCGGCTTTCCAAACAATTACGATTAAGATCATTACCAAGCATTTAAATAAATTTTAATAGATGAATAATTCAAGCATATATACCAAATTGAAGCTCAATCGAATGCACCATTTAAACGCTAGCTCACTTTCAAGAATTTCTCTCCATATGCCGTAATGTAAAAGAAATCTTTGACGTAGCCCTGTAGAAAAACTATAAATCCTATGCACGTAAAAATCAATACCGGTCTTACGATGGTGGTTTATAACATATATATCCAATTTGAGCTCAATCGAATGTACCCTTTAAACGCTAGCGCACTTTCAAGAATTTCCCTCCATTGGTCATAATGTAAAAGAAATCTTTGTCATAGCCCTGTATAAAAGCTATAGGTCCTATATTCACCAAAATCAATACGACAATTGCGACGGTGGTTTATAACATATATACCCAATTTGAGTTTAATCAAATGCCCCATTTAATAGCTATCGTGTTCACTCACTCACTCACTCACTCACTCGCACGCACACATACATACATCTCGTAAAAATAGCATAAATGAATTCAGAAGACCTCAAATCGTGTAAATAACCAAAATCTCGAAATCGAATTTTTTCATGATTACAATACTTTCCTTAGATGGCACATGTTCTGAAAGTAAAAAACCAGTATTGCACAGGGTAAGTTTCTGTTCATTTTTATTTTTCAGTAATGGTAGTCTCGTTCGGTTGTTTCCTAACATTTTCCCTACAGATTCATAAAATTCTAGAATTTTAAGGACATGCAGGTTAAAGGGAATAGTTGCGGATCTAGCAAATCGAACTATCGATAGAACGGCATTATCATTCGGCAGAAATGTTGCTCCGAATGAGTGGGCGATGTTACGCAAGAGCTTTTACGTCCAAAAAGCTCACGGAAACAAGTACGGAGGAGAAGGTCACCTTCAACTCGAGTACAGCAGTTCCATGAACATATCCGTACAGGAACGTAAACAGGCAATCAAAAAAAGGCGGTAGTTTGAAAGGCAAATTCCGAAATAAATGCAGATGAAGGGATGGAAGCATCATTTCTATTATTTATGGGGAATGGTGGATTAAGGTAATGTCCAAAGTAAAGTAAATATTTATAAACCAATACTACAAACATTTTTAACATAAGTAGTACACTAATGAAGTATAAGTGAGTTTACATAAGCACAATCGATCTGTTTAAAATAAACTACTGGTATAAATATCTTACACTATCTATAAGATAATTTTAAAAAATACTTTTCATTATATTACAAAAAAATCTGGAGTGACTCCACTCGACTTTCCGAACACTTACAATTAAGATCATTACCAAGCATTTTAATAAATTTTAATCGATGAATAATTCAAACATATATACCAAACTGAAGCTCAATTGAATGCGCCGTTTAAACGCTAGCGCACTTTCAAGAATTCCCCCCATAGGCCATAATGTAAAAGAAATCTTTGTCGTAGCCCTGTAGAAAAACTATAAGTCCTATACACACCAAAATCAATACCGGTCTTACGATAGTGGTTTATAACATGTATACCCAATTTGAGCTCAATCGAATGCCTCGTATAGGAGCTATCGTGTTCACTCACATACACACAAACACACATACACACATACATACACACACACACATACATACATACGAACATCTCGTAAAAATAGCATAAATGAATTCAGAAGACCTCAAAACGTGTAAATACACCAAAATTTGGAAGTCGAATTTTTTCATGATTACAATACTTTCCTTACATGGTACATGTTCGGAAACTAAAAAGGAGCATTCAAAGGAAAATTTTAAAAGAAAAAGTAATAAGAATAAAGGGAATGTAAAATTATCAAATTCTAATAAACAAATTAAATTTATCAACTGAGCATAAATGTCCCCCCCCCCCATCGCACACACAAACACCCAAAGAAAGAAAAAAAACTTCATTCTTCATAAAGAGACCTTTTTAAACCCGCTGTACATGCAGTTGCTAACAAAGATGGGTTTAAATAATTATTTTGACAAAATACCATAAACTTATCCAATGCTGAAAGAAAAAAAAAATTCAAATTAAATTTTTTAACCTTTAATTTATAATCCACCCCGTTTTAACTATTGTTGATCCTCCTTCTAGCGAAAGAACTCTTTGACCTTACTCTTTTATTCCAAGTTGAATATATGATGGCTAATCATTAAATAGTAAGAAAAATTAAGTACACTTTAAGATGGTCGTTCCGAAGTCAACGATTGGTGATTTTGTGGGATTAGCATATAATTCTTGTGCAACTGGAATTAGATTATTTATTATTATTGTTATTTATGTTACACTAATAAGCATTCAAGGTCAGACAAATCAGCAAACGTTTCAGGCCACTAAGTGGCTTTCAGATGTGAAAGACCCACCAAGGTTTTTTCTTGGCATTTCAGTATTTCGAAACATGGACAGATCCAAAAATACTTGTTTAGCATCACCCTAGGAATACTAAATCGTACACATCAAGAATAAATCGTATCCCTAACAATGTCAATCAAAGTCTGGGGAAAAAATCATTTAATTTCTTGAAAACTTAAACCATTTTCTTATTTTAGTAGTTTTTTTAAATACAAATTGAATTTTCAATCTTTAAAACATCGCTAATTTGACAGTTAAGTGTAAGTGATGATTGTGAACATTTAGCACTACTCACATATATAATTTATTTTTACATCATAATTTGAGAAAGAGAGTTCTCGAGATCTATGGCTTTTTTTTTTTTTTTTCTCTCTGTCTTATCTCGGTTGTTCCGAAGTCTTCTTTAGGCTAACTTAGAACTTGAAGAGTCATTAACTAGTACAGAATAACACAACAAAATTACATACGGAAAATAAGAGGAAAGTGAAATCGGCGGCTAACGGAACTCGAACCCGAGACCTCACCGCTCGTAGGGCGGACTATAGCGATAGGTACGCAAACTCTCTCTGCTGAGACGTCCTCTTTTCTTTATATGCAGGGTAGACCAGAGCTCTACTAGCAAAGTAAGAAACAAGAGACTACGTACAAAGTACAAAGAAACTGGAAATTATGAAATGTCAAAAAAGGAATTCTATATTCTACCAAAATACGATCTCAGATGAACCAGCAAATAACCACTTTTAAAAATATTGAAGTATTATTAAAAAAACTCACCACGTGTTTCTAAAAATTAATCTATTTGTGAAAAAAAAAAAACTCAAATACTACTTTATCACTGTAAAACTGATTTTGATTTTTAAATGTCATTTTCAGGTGATACTCTCTCTCTCTTTTTCTTCAACCTATTCAGAATAAGGTGACAAACATTTTTATATATCTTTCAAGTGGATAGTACCTAATGCACGGAGGCAATACATACGATTGAAAAACACTAGCTTTTTTAGGCTACATAACACATCTTACATTGTCGGTAGTTTCAGTTTACACAATACAAATTTAATTTTGAAAATAAAAATAAAAAAATTCAGTACCTATTTTAAACTACAAAAATAGTTTGATATCAAAATTATTTTTATAGTTTTAAAATAGAGAGGTACTCGTCAAAATAATGGAAGCACCTTAGATTTATACAGAATCCTTTTTTAGTATGGTCTAGGGCCGCCTTTGGCATGTAATACAGCTTGGATTCGCCAAAGAATCGATTCATACAAGTGCCGAATAGTGTTTAGAGCAGTGGTTCCCAACTCAGCTCCACCCTCGGACCATTTTTCCACTACCAGGTTACCCACGGGCCACTTAAAAAAAAAAAAAAAATTTACTACCCCCTCCTTCCTTCTGGGAAGGGGAGGGGGAATAAGAGAGGGAACAAAAAAAACTTTTTGCACAAAATGTAATGATAAAATGAAAAATTCAAAAAAGCACAGAGAATGTTGTTTCTATACTCACTCAGAGATGCTAATAATACACTCTATAACAAAAAAATCGACGCACCATGAAACAATCATCCGATTGCTTTGAAATTTCGTATGCATGAATGTTTTGAACAGATATGCAAATTATTCAAATTTGTTGTCCAATGAATGACTAGTTTGATCTCTAGCGCATCGGAACTGCGCATCCAGCAGACGTATATAAAGAGCAGTTCTTCAACGGTTGTTAAAACTTTCGGTTTGATTGCGATTCAGATGACCTTTCAACAACTTAAAAAATGCCTCGCTGCAGGATTCGTGCTCATTACGAGCAACTATCAGAGTTTGGCAGAGGTCGTATCACTGGATTGAAAGAGGCCGGTTGGACTAATCGGAGAATCGCTCGTCATTTGAGTCGAAGCGATGCGACGATTCGACGATGCTGGCAAGGATGGGTGGAAAATGGCAGAGTGCAGCGTCAGGATGGTAGCGGTCGACCTAGGGCTACAACAGATCGTGAGGGAGTGATGGTCCGATCAGCTGTTACAGCGCCTTCTTCATCTCTATCAACCATCAGACGTTCAACCCAAACACCAGTGTCCATCATTGCCATTCACAGACGGTTGAGAGAGCGAAATCTACGCCCGCGCCGACCGTTACGCCACCTGCCACTCACGCCTGCACACTGCCGAGCCAGATTACAGTGGTGCAGGGCTCGATCAGGTTGGAATAATGGCGACTGGGGGCGTATAGTCTTTCTCGACGAATCCCGCTTCCAACTGTGTCCTGACGATCGTCGAAGACGTGTTTGGAGACGCACAGGGCAGAGGGGGGATCCTGCTTTCACTGTTGCACTCCACACCAGCCCTCAACAAGGCATTATGGTCTGGGGTGCCATTTCCTTTGACAGCCGGACCCCTTTGGTCGTCATTAGAGGTACACTTACTGCACAGCGGTACGTGGACGACATCCTAAAACCTGTTTTGCTACCGTTCCTTTTGCAGTGCCCTTGGCTGATTTTTCAGCAAGACAATGCCAGACCGCATACGGCTCGTGTTGCTCTAAACTGTCTGCAAGCTTGTCAAACTCTTCATTGGCCTGCCAGATCGCCAGATCTCTCTCCCATCGAGCATGTCTGGGATATGATGGGAAGGCGATTGCATCTGGCACGGACTGTTGATGACCTCGTTCGACAATTGGAGCGACTTTGGTAGGAAATACCGCAGGAGACCATCTGGGAGCTTTATCGGTCTATGCCACGCCGTGTGGCAGCTGGTATCCAGGCTAGCGGCGGGTCAACACCTTATTGTACTTGTTACTGTAACTCTGAAATAAATTATTCAATTGTTCTGAAATTTTAATCATTTACTATTCTGTACATTTTCTTCCTATCCACCAATTTTCGTCTCAATCGGACACCTCCTTCTTGGTGCGTCGATTTATTTGTTATAGAGTGTATTTAAATAACCCTATTTACATATACTAATAGCCGAAGACAAAAGCTTGGCTCAGATGCTACAATATTTCATCGAATTATACTTAGCATTGTGCTTGACAGTATTATCAAAACTTTACAAGAATTATGAAGCACTTTTTCTTTCTTTCTTCAAACGACGATTCTCTTCAAATGATGGCAAACAATTGCCCTTTTTACCTCATGAAATAGTGATAACAAATTTTTTTTAAACACTCATTCGCTTCGCGGACTACTTAGAACTTGTTCACGGACCACCAGTTGGGAACCAGGTGGTCCGTTTAGAGGAATATTGTACTATTCTTCATGGAGATATTGTGAAATTTTTGGAAGAGATGCCTGTGAAGGACATATTGAATGCATTGTCTAAAATAGACCATAACAGTTCAATTATATTGAGGCCGGGTGACTGTGTGGGCCAAGATAGATGTTTAACATCATCATCGTGCTCATCAAACCATGATTGGACAAGTCCCGCTGCATGGATAGTTGCATTATCCTCCCGGAAAATTCAATCTCCTGCTCGAAACAAAGTTTACATCATAGGATGGACCTGGTCAGCTAAAATTTCTCTATACTTCTCCCCAGTGATCCTTCCTTTCAGGGTTTCGATTGGTCCAGTAGAAAACCGCGACACGGCTGTCCGTATCATGACAGATCCACCTCCATGCTTGACAGTTGGAAGGAGAAAATCACGATCATACGCTTGTGAAGGTGTCCTCCAAACGTGCATCCATCTTGTAGTAAGGAAAGGTGTGAAAGACGATTTGTCAGACCATATTACTTTCTTTCACTTATCAATCGACCAGGTTTCGTGAGTGTGAAATCACTGTAGACGACATTTGGCATTAACATCGGTGACAAATGACTTGGGAATCGTTGCTGTGCCACAATTGTTTTGTTTACGAAGATGCCCTCTAGCTGTAATCATTGACACTGGAGAATGCATATGCCGATTCAGCTCTGCGGCCGCTTTTGCTATAATTGTTCGCTTATTAGACATTACAATCCGCTTCAATGCCCTTTGGTCTCTTTCCGCACACTATATTGCTTTGCCGAGCTTGTGCTGCCGTGTTGTGTCAACACATCCTGCATACAGGAAGCCTAACAACTCGAGCTTTGACGTCATCACTAGGCCTACAAAAATGACGTCATTACGTGTTTTATTTTTACAAAGTTAACTATTTAAAATTTCTGGTGAATTCTACAAATATTAGAAAATACCTTGAATTAAACATTAAAATTAAAATACATTTCTTAATTAAAATTAAGCACTATGATCAATTTCCTTATCATATTATCTAATTAGTCATGGTAAAAACTGCCATTTGACGTAAAATTAAATTTTTTATCTCAAATTATTAAAATTTTACTATGCATGAGTAAATTCGACAGAAATTTTTAATAGTTTTATTTTGTGAAAATAAAACTTAATTGTAGGCCTAATGATGACGTCAAAGCTTGATAACGTAGCAGTTATTAGGCTTTCTTTATTTAGGAGGTGATGGCTGTGTGTATGCTGTCATGACTTTAGACGCCGTATTTCTACAAACACTTGCTCCAGCTAGACGGGCTCCTACAATTTGGTCTCTTTTAAATTTGAGAGGCTGACATTTTACGCTTTTGAAAATAATTCAAGACTTACAGAACTTCAATAAAGCTATCACATACTACCAAAATATAAACATTTCTATTTATTAAAAAAGTGGTAGCTATTATTATATTTTAATGTTTACGAAGCGCATTTAAATATGTCACTTTTATTCACAGGTGCTTCCATTATTTTGTGAGCACCTGTGCATCAGGTTTGAAAACTGTTTTATTCAACCAAAACTTCGTTGACTCAGTAAAAATGGCGCTGGATAATTTTAACCAAATAATATTGCTCATTTAAGAAATATTTTGTTAAATCAACAAAACTTCAATTTTACAAAAATGTTCAGTTAAAAAAAATGTCCTTCTTTCCCCTAAATAAACAAATCATTTTACATATAAATTGCAATAGTTAGGAAAAATAAGGTAAATGGGTTAAATAAAAAAAGAAAGAAAACGAAAAAAAAATGAAAAATTGAAAGACTTTCATATTTCAAATAAGCACTAAAGTACGGAAAAAACATTCAAAATACTGGTGTTTAAAATAAATAAAAACTTGGTGAAAAAACACGTATACAGAAGTTTATGTGTGTTTTTTTCACATTTATTTATTTTAAGCACTAAAGTGTTATGTATTAAAACGTATCATACCCATGTGCCGTCATTATTTGTCTTCCTTGTTCCATTTCATCAGAAACTGTATCATAAACAAAGTGTGCGCCGTATTTCTCTCTCTAGTTCCATTAAATACTTCTTCAGAATTGAAATTCATACTTAAATCGCCGACTAAAACTCCTTGACAGTCTTCGCCAGGCATATTCTAATACACTTCAACTTTATTTACACTAATATATGCACTAATTAATATTTTCATTAAATAAACAGTAGGGTTTGGCAACTTCTGGTCAAATATAAAAAATATCGCCAAGCTGAGTTCAGTTTTGGGGACTTATTTTTTGCCGTCAAAAATGGCGAATCTTGGAGACTTTTGATATTTTATTAACCCTTGATACGCCGTTTCGCCTAGTAGACAAAAATCCTTGTCTGAAATTAACAGCACTCATGTGCTAAAAAGTAGTAATAGGTAGTATGAATTTAAAGCTACGCTAAACTAAATTTTTGCCAAGTAACTAGCAAAAAAGAACTAAAACATTAACATTTCCCTTTCTAGAATTTCGGAATATCTCAGCGATGGGGAGAAACAAACTAATAGTAAATATATTTTTCTTCGTAAGTTTTTAAAAGAGACATACGATTTAAGCAAAAAACTATAAAAAGTCAAGTGTTTTATTTCCTGAGGAGATAAAGTAAGGATATTCAAATCAATAAAAGAAATTTCATCTCTTATCTTGATAAATAAGCATCATCATTCATCCGTATGAATAAGAATAAAGTCATCAATGAAATATTTATCGATAAAATAGTTCTTAAAATTGCCCGAAGACAAATGATGAAATCTCTTGAAACAGGATTACATAATCATTTGTAATACGGAAATGAAATTTATTTTCAGTCAATCTATGAAGAAAATCATGCATTTCTATAATTTCAAATGTATTTAAGCAAAAATGAAAATTTTGTAAGATGGTTAAAATATTTTTCATTTAAATGAAACATTTTACGCTGCAACAAACATCATTAATAAAATGAACTAAGACAGCATATTGGTAACTATATATATATATATATAATTTACGTATATGTGAAAAACGATAGGGTGCAAACGACCACACCCTTTCAAAAAGTTATTTTTTGGAATATATGCCCTTAATAGTTTCATGTATGGATGAGAAATTGCTTTTAGAAATCCTTCTGAGAGTCAGTTCGCTGCATTTCTCTGTAGCATAGTTTTAAAAGTTATGACACACATCATAAGACCTAATTAGAAATGGTTAAATGAGTAAAACTAAAGCAGTAGTTCATCTAATGTTTCAAGAATACAATTAACAACTGCTCTTAAGTAAATTCTGATATGAGTGTAATTATGTACCTCAGAATTTTTTTTTTTTTTTTTACTTTCCATGAAGATTACTGAACAATATTTTAAAAAATTGAAGAACGTTTATATTAAAAATTCGTACTAAAGTGCTACAGATTAAAAGTACACTATAATCCATATATCGGCCATATTTGTCTTACTTGCTTCATTACGTATGGAAGTGCATCGTTATCCATTCGTCGGCTCTATTTGTCCTCCTTGTCCCATTACGTTGGAAAATGCATCATAATCCGTGAGTGTACCGTATTCATTTTCATTGTTCCATAAAACAATTCTTTGTAATTGAAATCTAAATTAAAATCGCCTACTAAAATTTTAGTCAGGCATAGTCTAACTGTACTTATATAACAAAAAGCTTGGAAACTTTTTGCTAATAAGAGTAGCTATCGCCAAGCTGAATTCAGTTTTGGGGTCTTCTTTTCTGCCTACTTCGCCGTTATCCTTGAAAAGTGTTACATCGTGTAGAAAATAAAAAGTCTCAAATTAATAGTAGACATTACAAATAACTATTAGAGATCGTTTTTAGCACCGCGATCAAGAATGTTTGGACATGAAATATGATCCAGATAGCTAGATAAAAATCGTTCACGAGACTAAGATTTTGCTGAGATAAATGTACAACCAAATTGAATTTAACATTTATTTACATATTTTCCATTTGCATTTATGTTTAACAATCCCAATTTCGTGCGAAGAACAGTTCTTCAGCTAGTAAGGACTAAATTTCACCGGGCTTCAGGGTTCTGTGGAGGAAATCACAGAAGCATCAAGGAAATTTAAAAAGGACTTCAGAAGCAAGAAATGTGCACTTTATCTATAACTATAAAAGGTACCGACGTAAGTACTGTACTCATACAATAATTTCCGAATTTATGTGAGATGGCATTACATAATTAGATTGAACCATAACAATAATAATGATATTTTTATAATTATTTTTTTAAGAAAATAATAATAATAATTTGTTTTCCATTCGGCAGTCTGTGAATATTAAAGTCTATAAAAAATGAAAATTAAAAGGGAAGTGCAAGCAGCGCTCAGTAAAAATGGTTTAAGTACCTTGCTATGCTTTCTGCGCTTCATTTTTAAACATTTACTAGAGGTATTGCTTCATCTACGATTGTAGTTTACTTTTTAAATTATATTTTGAAAATTTGTATGTTTCTCGCACAATTGGTATAATTAAACTATGAAAGGTTTGCAAACAAACTGAATTTTCTAAATAAATACTGTATGTTTTCAGTATACAGCTTCACCAGCCGTGATTTTCAAACATGATTCAATGCTTTTATTTTTATAGTTTTAAAGATTTACTCAAAAGCTCGGAAAAAGTAATTACCTCATAACTTATCAATTTAAAAAATTGATATTTTACGAGAAATTTTATAACTCCTACAAAAAAAATTCTGCTTCGTACGATTATTTTAAAATAGTTTTAGATTCAAAGCAACATTACATTTTGAAATAAAAAGAAAAGTCAGTAAAAAAAAATAAATAAATAAGTAAGTAAGGGAAGTAGACTATTTTGAAAATTAGAATCCCTCAGATTTTTATGTGAGTTTTAAAATTACTATTCAGAAAATACAATATTTTATGCTGCATTACAAGTAAATAAATGTTTAAACAATAACCTTGAAACATATATACAACTGAAAAAAAAGTAAATGAATTAGGATAGGCTGATGCAAATAAAGTATAACTTCAAAAAGGCTGCCACAATACGGAACACTTTGGTAGACTTAAATTCTTTTTAAACCTAAACAAAAAATTTATTTCAGCTACCGAAAATGCATCAAACTGCTATGAATTTCACTTTATTTTTATAAGTTAAAACTATAAATATTACGACTTCTCCCTCATAAAGAAAAATGGCGATGGTTTGATTGATAATCTTTTATTTGAATGTCCCAATATGGAATAAAATTTTAATTTTAATAATAATTACACAGCTGTATTAGTTTCTCGCTTGACCCATTCAATAAATATGTTCAAAATCGGTCAAACACCTACAAGGAATTCTTTTAACTTAATAAAGTTAACATAATAAATTTAGCCACTGAGAAGGGCTACCTTTCCATAGACAGATAGATGAATTTCAAAATTAATATTATAGTTATTTTATATTAAGTAATATTGATAAAAAGCTAAAGTCAAATAACTCAAATGTAAAAGTATTTTTAGAAATTGAAACACTCATTCACTTCTGGATTAACAATGCTTTCGCCTGCGACTATCAAATAATTATAGTTATAGCAAGGAAAACACATTTGTCCCCAATCTAATCGCCCATCATAAGAAATTATTCCTAAAAGCACAACGCTGTAAAGAATATGACATCAAACGATTACTGCAATCATGAAGAAATCCTACTCCATTTCTTTTAGGAGTAAAAGAACCAGGAAAACAAATTAAAGAAAAACGTCTATTGTCAGCCTCATATCAACTAAAAACTAGTGAAAGAGTGATACTTCTTTTAGACGAGAAAGCAATTCTCAAAGATACTAAACACTATATATCGTGTTACGGCTGAAAAGCAACGATAAAAAAGCAGTAATGGATGAAGATGCTCCAGCACCCCATCCGCCATCGATCTGTAGATAAAGGCTTGCATCTGTTGTTTTTGTTTTTGACAATTTCTTGCTACAGTTGTGCTGTTTCTGAATAAAAGGATACGACGAGGAAAGGATCGTCCCGTTATTTACGGCAGGAAGCACTTTGCAAGGGAACACCAGATGTCCCGGCTATTGCGAAATATGCCTTAATGTTTCTTAAATCGAACTGATGTGTATAAATTTTCAAAGTAATGTACTCAGGACAGAACGTTTATACTAAAGGATATTATATTCCACATGGTTGGAAAAATATGAAAAAATGTTCAACATTCCCGGTCGGGCATGTTGAATAAAATCAAAATACATCTCCGGTTAAAAAATGTGCATGCCCATACGAAGCAAATTTTCCATAACAAAATGAAAACAATTAAAACTCATTTCCCTACCCCCTATAGGTTAAAGATAAAAAATTTAAACGGGACAGATTGCCAGTTACTATAATTCATAGGAAATATTTTCAATACAGAGAACTCGTACCTGTTTTGAGTTTTAATTAGATGAACGTGAAATAATTTTTTCATATACACAGTCGGGCATACAGTGAAAGAAATAATACATGTCCTGTCGCAATTTTTACATGTCCCGGACATGTCGGGCAATAGATTTTCCCAACAGTGATATTCCAGTATAAAAAGGAATAAAGAAGGTAATTTTTAATTTTTTTTTCGAGTGCCACAAGTCTTCATTATTCTTTTTTTAGCTTTCTTTACAGAAACACCAATTATTAATAATGGGGTTCACATTCAGTATGAGAAGATTCTCTTAATAGGATACGTGTAAAGTGCATCATTTACCTTTTTTGAGAAAATTAATTCGAATACATGCCTTTAGCGGATTTTCAGATAGTTACTATTCTAGATGCATTTTGCAGCAGTGTTTATATTTAGTAAGAACACATTTTTAAAAATACATTACTTTTCTAGAGTTAATTCAGTGCTCTAAAAAAAAAAAAGATAGAAAAGACAAGAATCAGAAAAAAAAATATATTTTTAAAATCTTACTAACCCTCTTAAACCTTATTAGATAATTTCTCTCGAATAGATATACATGTACATAATTATGATAAAGGAGATGAAATTTGTAATAAACTAAATAAAATAAAAAATTTCTATACTTAAAACAAAATAAAGGTATTTTAAAATTACATTCAAGTATGGGTTACTATTAGGTTAAAATATGAAGGCAAAAAGGGCATAGTATTCTTTAACACATTAAAGAGATCACAAAAATCATACAAATAAAACGGTTAGCTTTTATAACAGAATTTTCATCTCTTAATACTACTATGTTCCTACACGTAATAAAATAATCTTAAAATCGGATAATAAATATTTATTGAAGCTATCAAAATAATTTGTAAATTTGGTTGCAAAAATGTGTAAGACATTTCACATTCAGTCATTGAAAATAACATTTTATAAGGCTAGAGAAAAACTATACATGTTTTAAAGTTGTTTTGACGTGGTCAATTTGGTTATTATATGTTTTAAAGTTGTTTAAGTTAAGAAGAGAATAGGTCAATTTGATTATTATTACATTATACATAAAATAATATAATATTAAAAATATATTCTTCATTAAACGGCTTACCCAAAAATAAATAAATATAACGAAGAAAAGCAATAAATCATAATACAATTTATTCAGCAGAGAAAGTATTTAAATGAATAAAAAGGGATCTGAAGAGGAAAATACAGTTGTTCGACAGTTACAGCTGAAAATGAATACAGGTATAATGATATCGAAAAATATTAATTCAGCACAGCTTAATAGAAGATCCCAGGAAAGGATATATCGCCGTAATAACCATTGACGCTTATCATTTGTCACCATTCATCATACAAGTCGACGTTCTGACCAATCAGTTACTCTTAGGGAAAAGCTATAATACAGAATAAACTAAACAAATAAGATGGCTATCTCAACAATGGAAAAAGGGTGTTTCTATAAGGTATATTTTCCGCATATGGTACTTAGGTTGAAAGACTGGTGAGGATGTGCATGAATTTTTGTAATTTATTAAAAAGTACATATTCTGTATAGGGGTATGCGTGCATAGATTCTAATTCAAGAACATGCTTGACAAGTTCAAATTATCAGGCGAGTCTAATCTTTTACAAAATTTTTCATTCTGGTATTATGGTATTTCTAAAATCTCATAACTAACTAGTAAAACTACAATTTGCACTTTCAACATGTGTCTTATACATATTTTTAATTAGACTTTTAATTATTATTAACTAGAAAACTTTTCAATTTAGCAAAATTTAATTCACTTCGTACACTATTATTTTTTAATGACAGATTTAGCACTTTAAGCTAAGAAAAGAATTGACGTTAAAATAAAAATTTCAGTGTAATGCATATTATTTAACGAGTAACAAGTATTATGTATGATATATTGCAATTAAATAATTCCAGATGTTCAAATTGCTAGCTAAAAAATACATGTACGCTCACTCTGTTGCACGAACAGCACATTTTTTTATGGGGGGGAGATTAATTTACAAATATTAGTTTGTTGCACTCCTTGTTATTAATCTCATGAACGTTTATCAATGCATCTATAGAAGAATTAAATAAAAAAATCTGAATCTCATTGAATATAATTGACATGATTCGTTCAACTTTTTGAGAATGGTTTTAGTATAAACTTAAACAATACGGCATGGCATCCCATTACACTTTCGTTCTGCATTATGAACTAAACTGTGTATTAAAAAATTAAATATTAATTAGAATAAAATAACAATTATTGATCACATACCACTGTACAGTTATTTAACAGAAGAGTGATATTTTCGTAAGAATGACGGCAATTCACTTAAGTAAAACATCATTAACAGTGTAACCATAGAAACATTACAACATAACGGTAAAACTGAGCATGAAACATGAGCATGTATAGATTGACACAGCCCGAATGTTTCAAAAATATACTTCACCAGACAATAAAACAAAATTAGATTCATTGTGCTTATATATTACATAAAGTTAAAAATAGTTACATTTTTTTTCAAGTATGTTAATGATATACTTCAAATATTATTTGAAAAATTAATCCTAGCTCACTTATTGTTTTTGTAGCACATCTTGTTGCAGGAATGTAGAAAATATTTCAACATTGGGAGAATAACCATTTACCTCATTACTAATAAAATGCACCAATAGTTAAATATTTTTTAAGTAATTTATAAGTAAATATTTAAAATGAAACGTGATTTCCCTTCAACAGTAGCTTTCGAAAAATAATAACTCCTCTAACATATTCATAGGTACTACAAAGAGGCTACTGCGATCGATCTAACGGTCATGAGTTTTGGTAGGTTTTCACCGGATGTAACGTGAATACGCGTTAGAATCCCCTTAGAAAGTCCTCCTGCCAAGGCTACTCCCATCCTTGGCAAATCGCCCAAGCGTAGCGTTACCATTATCACACTAAGTAACTAAACTCTAGAGAATTAAAAATTAAACCTTTGTCCCAGACAAAAAATTTTGTTCTTTAGTCAATAAAAACAAAATACAAAATAATTCTTAAGAAACTGAACTAACATTTCTTGTATCTGACTGATTGTCAGAGTTAATTACATAAAATAAAATGATTAGTTAAATAAATGTTAAAAATAGAAAATAGTTAATGAAATTCAAGATGTAGCCTTGAAATCTTAAAAATTTCAGTCAGACAAAAGGGCCTTTTGTCGTTACAGAAATTAAAGACGAAGAAAGATAATAACTAACAGTGAACAATTTCTACAATTTAGAGGCTGTAGAAACTTTTACAATATAAAAATTAAATCACGCAATCTTTGAAGAGAAAATTGCAAAGTTCAATTAAGACCAATTTTCCATAGATGTTTTATGGTTTACGTGCACAAGCTTAATGACTTTTAAAAAAAAAAATCGTTCTGAGCAATGCATTTAGAAAATCAAATTGATTTAGAAAAATCTAAGAAAAATGTTACAAGGAAAGGGACAACTGGAATCGGGCACAGATTTCATGAAAATGCGATAATTGTAATTAGAAATAAAGTTCAAAAAAAAAAAAAAAGAATCGAACATTTAGACTTGAAGATATTTGTTCTAAAACACAGAAGTTAGAGCTAGCTGTTCATCTGCAAGGTGTTGTTGAAAGGATTAATTGCTTTTTAACAACTATCACTATTAAAAATTAATCAACTGACTATATAAACTATAAACTTTTCAAAAGCAATTTGAATAGCATGAAAGCTGAAAATTCGTATATTAGAAGAGATTTCAAATGAGAAAAAATGTCTTTAATTCAAGTCCATCTTGTAGCTCTGCTCAGCTATAACAGGAAATCTCCCACGACGTTAGGGGTCCTGCAAGAAAGTCAAGCAGCTGCACGTATGCGGAGGACTCCGAGCCATTCTGGAATCCTGGGCAATGAGCGCCCGATACTTCGGCTAAACTCAGCCCTTTCGGAACTTCTACTTACAATGTTGGGACGGTTGACAACATGATTCACAAATTATGGCAGGAGTCGTGCTGAGGACAGTTGTATAGTGACTGTTAAGGGCATTTGAATGGTGTCGTTAATCGGATACTATGGGCCCGGGATAGGCGCATTGACGTGCAAATTAATAGGTGGAAGACCGGAGTGGAACTTAGTGGTAGTATGAGATATCTTTTTGGTCTGAAGCCGTTCCCTAAAGGCCATTGCCCAGACCCAGCGACCGTCGCGGCTACAGTGTATTTGAATGGGGATATTTGAGCGGGTCATGACGCGGCGACCCTCCACCGAACAATAGATGGGGTGTGAAACCACAAGTGTAAAAATCGCAATATTATCCACGGTCCCCAATTACCTATTATACGGAGTATCTCCCTCTTTCTCAGAGGTGCGAAAAATTTATTGCTTACAAGTGATAACTGGCCAAGCGGCCCGTGACTCCCTCTCGATCAAGAAAGGCCTCTGCCGATACCCAGAGACCGTCCCGGCTACAATGTATTTGAGCAGGGAAATTTGACCGGGTTTGGAAGCGGCGACACATGGGCGACCCTCTACCCAAGTGCAAAAACCGCAATATTATCCACGGTCCCCAATTACCTGTTGTCCGAAGTATCTCCCTCTTCCTTCTCAGTGCGAAAAATTTATTGCTTACAATTATAATTGGCCAAGCGGCCCGCGACTCCCTCTCGATCAAGACAGAGGCCTGAAAGCGGCCGAGACTAGTCTTTCTGATTCGGTTGGATTTATGAAGTGGGGAATGAAGATAGCGCCATAAGTATCTGACCTGGGGTCAAAAAAAGGATGTTTGCGCTGGGTTGTACATATCACCAGGTACTTACACCTCGCTGTCGAATCATAAAGGCCGCTTTCCACATCCAGAGGGATCCGCTCGGCCAACTATCAGTTGTAAGCAATAAATTTTTCGCACCGCAGAGAAAGAGGGAGATACTCAGGACTAAAGGTAATTGGGGACCGTGGATACTATTGCGGTTTCTAACTTGTGGTTTCACACCCCATCTATTGTTCAGTAGAGGACAGCCCATGTGCCGCCCGGCGTAAGACGCGGCCTAATATCCCCATTCAAATACATTGCAGCCGCGGCAATCGCTGGGTGTGGGCAATGGCCTTAAGGGCGTCGCTGCCTTGGCGGAGTTCTCAAGTTCTCTGTGTCTATAGCTCCTGCGATCTCGGCGAAGGAAAGTAGGCCACCGATCTACCCTCGTTCTGCGTAGTTGCTAGCTCGCCGGAATATTTAAGGTTAAGCCGACCTTTGTGATGCAGCACTCACTTCACAGCACCAAAAGTAAAGTAAAGCACAGATCAGTATATTTTTAAAAATAGCTTGTATTTTCGGCAAACTGAGTAGGTAATGAGAGATAATTTTATAGTATTTATGTTGTAAAGAATTGCTTAGAATAAGCAACTAAGCTATAATAAGGCTTCTTAAAAGTGAATTTGCAGACAGTAATAAATGAAATACAAACAATAAACATTCATCTATAGTTACAGATGGCAAAAGAACACAAAGAAAAACAATGGGAAAATAAAATCTGTATTCTAGACTTGTATTGTTACTTTCTTGTACAAGCTAACAAATATCTTGAACAAAATATTTATAAGATATGTTCAATTCTTTTTAAAAGATATTTCACATACCTGTTCACATTTAAATATTTGACTTACAAGACCTCAACTATAAAATTTAACGACGATCTTCAGATTTGACCTATAAGACGATATTTGACATAAAATAGTTCAAAAAGATTTTAGATACGGATAATCAATACAACATATATCGAAAAAAAATGTCGTGGCTATAAGCTCAAATCAATCAAAATGAAAGCAGAGCTATCTTCCTCGTTATTATTAGAGCAATAAATATAAAAATCCTATCCACCAAGCTTCTGCTGTAACATAAACAGCCACGAGAGAGCCATAAACAGTTTCTTTCATCCTAACTCGTTTATCAGGAAGTTTAATTATACTTGCTGCTGAACAATGAAAAACAGGAGATATTTTAATAAGAGCTCACAAACAAAACAGATTGCGCAAAGAAATTTTACAGAAAAGCTGCTGAATTTGAGTACACACAGGTATTAAATGCATCCCATCCGAATTAAAAATTTAAAAAAAAACTATTTAAAAGAAAGGTATAACCTTACAAATATAAATTGAAGGTATTGTTAACATCAGAAAATGTAATGCAGAAATGTGGAATTTGGTATTTGCGCTGCTTTCCTTGTTACTGTGCATCCGAAGCATATTTTATATTTTGTAAAAGAGAAAACAAAAAAAGAAAGGCGAGTAATAAATGAAATGTTGGAAAATAATAAAATAATTAATATTGACAAAGTATTTTTAAAATTTAGACCTATTAAACCTTTCAGTCTAGGTATCCACAAATGAGAACGCAAGTTTTGAAAGCATATTACAAAATAAATATTACAGAGATTTTAGGATAAGTCGAATTCCTGGGGACAGACGAAAAACTTCGACTTATCAAAAGTTCGACTAATAGAATAATCTCAAATTCTTATGATATCCGACTGGGACTGCGTAAAAACTTCGGCACAGCTCGATATTCGACTTATCGGACTTCGACGTATTGCAAAACCACTAGAATAATTTTAAGTTGGAAACGATTTTGTATATTTTGCAGGAATTTAGCAATCACGATTTTATTTTTTATTTATTTCATTACAAATTTAATCTCCATAAAAATACTCACATATATATCTATTGGAGAAAAAATATTTAATCAGTTTTGAAAGGGTTAAGGGTAATTTATCACATGTTTATTTTAAGAATTTGCAGTAGAATCTAGGAATAGTTCCGATAGCTTCGATGACAAATAAACTAACGCATATGATGAGCCACAACGCGTCATTCAGGAACCCAAGTCAGTAAACAAGGATGGTTGTAGAAGGGGGAATCATTGACACCGCTCTTGTTTGCCACAATCAAAGCGAACAGCTTAAAGTGAGTAGGACGAAATGTGTTTACTTTAATCATCGATTTTATGAGCTAATTCTGTGGCAGTTCTTTTGTTTATATCTGTAAAAGTCCTGATAAATGTTAAGTAACTATTTAAAAGGAGGAAGTTCTTTGGTTTTTATCATTAAAATATATTAAATTTGATTTGTTTAAAACAGAGTTGCGTTCCGAAATACACAATAACTGCCCATATACCATAATATATTGAAAAACTCTTGGATTTATCAGTTTAAAAAAGTTATTCACATTTTCTGTTAGGGTAAATTGTACACAACGCAGAGTAATAACATTTAAATTTCGAGGCAAGTTTCATATTTAGGGCTGTTAAAGTACAGCGACACATATCGAAATTACTAACCACTTTTCAGTAAATATAAGTACCATGTTTATAGAAAGCTGAACTGCATAAGCATTGCAGCAATATCGGTTTTAAAAGCACTTACAGACCCTGAATTGTAACAAGATAGTTCGAACGACTAATAAATTCTATTAGAAAATTATTCATATCTGGTAGCCATAGCAGCGAGCTCCTGCAACACCTCTTGCTGAACATTTGCTCAGATGAATCAGTTGCATAGTTTTCTTTAGTCGTATGTTTAAGAACATCGTGAATTAAATATACTTCATAAATTAAGAAAAGTCGAACAATTTATCTGGAGAGATAACGGGGAAATGAAGTCTCGGGCTATTTTTTAGGGCTGTTAGTAATACTCAAGAAACTCGATTAATTAAATATTAAAAAGAGAATAAAGGAAGGAAATCACTTCAGTTACTCTAAAATAGTGCAAATATTGAAATTCTGGTTTGAAAAATTACAGTTGAAGCAGTATTTTAGAAAATTTGGCGGCACGTACAATATTTAAGGCAGGCAACTGAACAATCTCAAAATATAAAATAACTGTAATTTATCTGCCTAATTCATTCAGAAGTATGATGATCTAGGAGAGTTTTTAATATTGTAGAACAGCACGGCTCATTTTAAAGTACCCAGCATTACATTAAGGTGGATTGTGCATTGTGTGTTAAGGCAAACCTGCACGCGAGGTATCTGCCTAAGATGGGGGGTGCCTTGGTAGGAGGACTTTCTAAAGAGTTCTAACGCGTATTCACGTTACATCTAGAGAAAACCTACCAAAACTCCAGACCGTTAGATCGACAGCCGCGCGATGGGACCCGAACCCGGGACCTTCACACCTCGGCCGTCTACCATTTTCAGTGGCTGCCATGGTGAGGCCTACATTAAGGTGGAGGGACACTAAATTTAACAATAACGAAAGCAAAATCTGCTTTAACTCTTGGACGTGTGGTGGTTGAACCGTGAAACCACCATACTTCGGTGCTTTCACTGGTGGTCGAAAAAAAATTTGGTTAAATGGTCCGAAAGTAGAAAAAGTGCAGCCGTTGCCATCGATCCATTTAACTACCAATAACATGGCGGTCGATCGAATCGTCCCTCTGGAACCACAGAGCTAAAGAAGTTTTTTGACACAGCTGGCTGCACGGCCGCACAGCTAGCTATGTCAGAAAAGTACTTTAGCTCTGTGGCGGTAGGTGGACAATTCGATCGACCGCCATGTTGTGGGTAGTTAAATAGATAGATGGCAACGATTGCACTTTTTCAGCTTTGGGAAGTCTATCTAGTTGGGTTTTTTTTTATATTGATGTGAGCTATTGATGCTTGAGCTTCAAAGGGTTAGCAGTTATTCTAGACGTTGTAAAGCATTAGGTTTCGCTCGTGGGTATTTCATTCAACAAACATGGCCAGCTAAAATTGTAATGTGGTAAAAACAGAATGACTTCTTCCTGAACATTTCTTGTAAGAATAACAGTATTTTACCTGAATTGTTGGTAAAAGTGGAGCATATTAGATGTAGGTCGCTAATTAGTAAAGGTTTGGATACTGTTTTTTAAAAAGTGAATTTAAGGCAAGAAAGTAAAATTTTTTGTCACCCTGCCTGTGTAAATGATGAACTATTTCTTTAATTAATAGCTTTACTTTTCAGAAAATCTATACTAAGTATGGCTTAAAGTTTAAATCTGGCATAATAGCTAACACAGAATCTCCAAACACAATAAATTATTAACACAAAATAACAATTTATATTTGCTATAATACAGAAATAAATGTATATTAATATTCATTTTGTTTTGTTTTAAATAGAGTTAAGTATTCGAAATACATTTATGTATGTTTGTTATCAAAAATTTAAAGAAGAAAAATTGCTTATTAAGTAGAATTAAGTGTAATAGCAGACTAAAAAGTTTTTTAAGTGTCCCATGCATTTAGCTGAACCAAAAACCAAGCTGAAAATTACCGTCTCCTTAAGAACTAAAGCAAATTCATGTACAAGACTTTCCAGTAAAATTTACATGTTTTTATTATTTCCGTCTGTCTCTGCGTAGTAAGCAATGACTGCAACAAAATTTATATATTTTGTTACGTACTGGGTCATGTAAGATATTGAAAATTAATTAGCATTGGTAGTTTTTTACAGAGACCGGAAGTCTCGCGTATTAAAGTTTATAAGCAGTCATCGTTGAAAGTGAAAAAGCATTTCATCTCAAACAGAACATAATTAATTAGAATAGGAAAATAACTGAAAAACGTTTTAAGTATTTGATGCATTTATCTATCCAGTAAACACGCCACTTAAAAATTACTTTCTCCGTGAAAACTAAAGCAGATTCATTTTAACACTTTGCAGCAAACTTTAAAAGAGTTTACAATTTCACGGAGGGACTGTATGCACGGACCGCGGTTTAAAATGCATCGCGAGCACATATGTGCTCGGCCACAGCATTAGCATAAAAATATCTATGTGAGGAAACAACGATTAGGACGAAGGGGATTTCTGACATTACGTCTTTGCAATTATGCGAGCTAACAAGTTAATCAGTGTTTAAGCAGCATGATCCTGTTGAATGGTGCTTTGAACCGATTCATTCGGCTCGACTTGTCTTTCTTACCTATTATATCTTTTATAACTATCGTTCCTATTTATAAATTCACACGATTATAAAATTAATATTTATTCTGACAAATCTTGTAGAGTATTTTTTACATACTTCAGCCTCAACATTTCGTACGGGAATTACATTAAGAACGAACTAACCGATACGCATAAAATACCAACCCTTATACATTTTCAGGAGAACTGTAAAGCGCCTGAAGCAAAAAATAAAATAAAACAAAATAAAATAAAATAAAATAAAGGAACTTGAAGTACTTAGCTTTTATGCAATATTTATTTGTTGGGAAAAAACAGCTATCCAAAACACGACATATTTTTTTATTCACTTTCTATTCTTTCAGATATTAAAATAGGCGATGAAAGAAAACCGATGTGTGAGTGGGAAAATATGAGATCAGTGAAAAAGTAGTAAACGTGGGGCAAATAAAACGTGACCAACATTCACATGTATCACCTGATAAACGTGCATTCCACTTTCTTCCTTTCTTCTTACGTCAAAAGAAAATAAAGTGCTATAAGCGGAAGAAACTGAAAATATTTACCGATTCAAAAGTATTAAACGAGAGAATAAACTCTATTTTCAGAAAGCTACCTTTTTTTGTGGCATTGCTTAGTTACTGAACTGCTGATTCTTTTTTTACAGGCTTATTATCAACATTCGACATACGGATAGTTAGAATAGCTCTTTAAGCTAAGAAAAAGAGATAGTGTAAAAAAGAATAGTAATACATCATTAAAATAAATTTCAATTTGAAAAGTTTTTTTTTTAATTTTTCACTTTTTTAGTTAGTATTAAAAATAGCAACACAATTTTAAACTGACTAAGGATTGGTGAGGAAACAATAAGGTGACACCTGCATAAGAGAATTTCTGTTTTCTGCAGCAGGTAAAAACTATATAAAAATAAATAAATAAACAGATAAGCATCGGAACATTAGACTACAAAAAAGCATCCTGTTAATCATTGATGATTTTAAATTTAAATTATGAAATAGTAAATGTATAACTTTACCCAATTGAAGTAACATGAATTTCAATTAAAACAATTAAAGCTTTTTAACTTTATGCGTGACTGAGACTTGATTTTCTAAATACTATTACTTTACTGTTAAAGTTTTGTACGTATGTTGCGGTGTAAAGTAAAAGCGTTTTTGGCTTTAAAGCTCCGCTGTTTTACAGGGAAAGCAAAAAGGTAAGTAAATAAATAAAATAAACAATAAAATAATGCTGTAGCAGACAGGAGGTAATTGATTCAAGTTGAGCATTTTAATGTTTGAAATTTTATAATGTCACACTCAAAATAGTTCAATTGTTCGATTTGTTTTAGTGTAAAGAATTCAGTCTCTAGTTTTCTGGAATAAAAATAATTCCTATCATACAACCTATTCAATATTGCCTTACACAAGCCTATTTTACTTTTCTAAGACATATTTATATGCACTCGTCAAATAAGTGCGCAGCTTAGTAAAATGGTATTTTTCAAAAGAATCTACTTATTTTTTAAAAGAAGTCAAAGAAAGTTCTGCAAATTAAGAAATGAATACGCATAGCTCAAAAACCGTCTGCCAGCTGTTATCAAAGAAATGTCACCAGACATCCAAATATACATTATTTCAGGCATTCAGTTCATCCAACATACGTCAATAAATAGCTATCTATGATTGTTCATAATAAATGGGTATGAATCAAACATTTCATGCGTTGTTGTCAAAATATGATGAATTATTACTTGCAAATAGAAATGACAAAATTCGGAAGATTTACCCCCCCCCCTCAGAACTTATAAAATTTATATTAACCTTCAAATACAATTTTAAACGATTATGTAAAATGACTTTAAGCTCACTAGCGATTTGAAAGCGATAAGCTGGTAATTACCCCCTTATCCTTTATTTGAAAAAAAAAATGTTTTACTTATTGAGAATTGATTAGAGCAAGACCGATTTTAACATACCAGAAAACTAGAAACAGTAAGCATTAAAAATAGCAACATAATTTTTAATTGACTAAAGATTTGTGAGGGAATTTAATATGGTGATATTTACATAAGAATTTCTTTTTTAAGTAGCAGGTAAAATATATGACTGATATAAAAACAAATAAATAAATAGATAGATATCGAAAAATTAGACTACAAAAAAAACAGTGTTGGAATAATTGATGATTTTAAATTACAAAACAGTAAACGTATAACATTACCTAATTGAAGTTACGTGAATTTAAATTAAAACAAACACAAAAGTTATAAATCTATTTTGGTGATGATAACTAACATTCACAAATATTCACGCACAACTCAAGCGAGAATAATTGCAGGTGTTAAAAATTAATTGTATTTTATCATGCAAAGTATATCTAATCAATTTCAATAAATTTAACATAAAATGCACACCTTTAATGAGGTTGCGTCAAATATTTTAGATTAGCTTAATTGCATTAGAGGGATAAAAAGTAAAAGGTAGTAAGAAAACAAAAGTGGTTTTTATCACAAGCAAGTCTCCTTCATACAAGAATTTTAGATGAGGCTTCAAGAAGACGTAATATGTTAAGCCGAAGCTTTACAACGTCTTGAGACTCTGGAGTAAAGTTTATTCCTTATTTATTTGTTACTTTAATCCCTTTATGGCGGACGGACATATATATAAAACGTTTTAAGGCAAAAAAAGAAAGTGAATCAACGCAGAATTCAATTATCTAAGGTTTATGAAAATCATTAGGGAGCTTACGTTTGTGTAATTTCCATGTTTTGTGCTGTAAGAACATAATATTATCATAGCTACACAAACGTGGCTACTTAAGATGTAATGCTCACAAAATACACTCTGATGGAGGATTCTGCAGTATAATCACATTAAATGCACATAGATGTCTAAATACAGTTTCTCAAATTTAAACAAAATTCTATTTTCAGATTAAATCTTGATTAATAGTAAAGTAGAAATAGAAAACGCATGTTATTATTCCCATCAACAAATACTTATATCGCTGGTAGTATTTCAATGAATAGGAGGACAAAACAAGAGCGTCGTTTCTAGGATGACATTGTTTAATCTACAGAAAACTACTGAGGCTAACAATACGAAATTCAGCTTTTATTTGAGGTTTGAAACGAACAAAGCACTCGATAAAAGAATATTTTTTAAATTCGTACGTTACTCATTAGGAATATATAGCCAAAACGTTCTTTTTCACAAGTCACTATTTATGTTTAAAACGAAAGAAAAAAAGAAAAACAATCATAAAATTTGCTCTACAACTCAGACTACATGAGATTTCTCATTCTGAGTTATTGGCCTTTTAAAGCCCCTCTGTTGGATTTTCCTGGGAAAACAGGAAAAATAGTCCATTTTCCGGTCGACGATTTCGACCATGTTACTGGATTAAAATCAAACTTTAGGTACTCATTTGATTCAGAATTTTACACTCTTTAATTATTTACCCGAGAAGTCTTCGGTAGAAACCACAGTTTCAAAGTTATTAGCGTGAAACTGAAAAAAAGTTCCGACTATAAACTTGAAAAACGCCACTTACCGGTTTTTTGTAAATTCACAGCCACGCCTTAGCATTGGTCGTTAAAAATACATATAGACATGGATTTTGTAGGTGATTAAATTTTGTACAACATTTGTTGGGGGACTTTTACTGTACAATGAAGTGCTACGGTGTTTATGTGATGTAAAATGGAAAGACGTTTAAAATTTTGTTAAGTTCGAAATTTTAGCCGACTTTTTTCAAGTTAAAATATACCAAAGAGGAGTTACAGGCGAAAAATGGAAAGAAGTCCGAAATTTTCAAATGTTTTTCCCTCACTAAAAATCTATTTTATCTATACGAGGCCAAAAACTTTGTTTTACATTACCCACACCATACCGAAAGAGACTGAAAAGAAAAATTATTTACCCTATTTTTTGCAAGGTGTGAACCCTTTTCATACTGTGCATATACTGAAGTGTTTATATATTTATTATTTTCCTAGTTGAAATTAATTACTTATAGCCACAAAATTTTGCTTCAATGTAAAAAACGTCTGAATATAGTTAATCACAATGTAAAATAGCATTCTAACTATTATAAGGTATTAAAAAATTATACTAAGAATGCATACACAAAAATAGGTGCATTTAGTATTACCTGCTTTATTTGATTCCATGTAATCAAACTAAAAAAAGAAGAAGAAAGTAAAAGAAAATGGTTCTTTTCAATTAGTATTTTTTTAGCAATGCAAAACCAAGCAATTATCTATAAGCAAGCAACTTTTTCTACACGATGCGTACAGATACAAACATGTTTAAGAGAAAAGGAAATGTTAATTTAAAAGAGCGCCATATGATGAAGAATAAAAAAAGATAAAGCTTTAAGCGGCTCAAGTAAATTAAATTGGGGTTTTAAACTTTCAGTGCGCGTCGAGAATCATCGCCCTTATATACGACCAACAAGGTCTCAAAAGGCTCTCTTTTGATTTTTACGACGTTTTGTACACAGAATCTTATTTTCCTCCTTTTAATTAAAAAGTTTCCGTTAGGAACCCCCCCCCTTTTCCGCTTGCAACAGAGGCGGCGTATATCATAGCCTTCAAAAGAAGCATCTACTTTGGAAGCCGATCGATTTTTTCTTTGCCTCCTCCGTTTCATTTCTTAGTCCCTAAAAATAACTCCAACAAATAATCGAAAGTTTAGGAAAAGAGAGGAGCGAAAGAAAGGAGGAATAACGTTGCTATTTTGGAGAAAAGAAATAAGAGACTGAAGGAAAGAAAAGGGCGGTGGGCGGAGGACTCTGCGAGCATGTTATGCATACGTGCAAGAGCTTTATTATATCGGCGATGTACGAGGGGAAGAACAGAAAAAATAAATCGATATTAAAAACGAATTTAAAAATGGCAGGCTAACGGCCGATTAAAGAAAGTGTGTTCCTTTCAATAAAAGTTCCTTTTCTCAAAATTCAATAAATAAAAATAATAACAGTCGTAGAGGTGTTCGGACTACTCTTTAGCAAGGTTGGCTTTCTACAAGTAGAGATATCGGGATATATTAATGCAACTATATCAGTCAGTAGAATGCATTTAAATATTTACAATCTGAAATAAAGTATTACTAGTCAATTTTCTAAAGATCTAATACAGTACTTCGGTCAGAGATTTTACCATATTTATCTACTTCCAACCTATAAATAGAATGACAGATATCCCACATCAGTGTCACGTTTCACTAGTTATCTTCCCATCCCCTTACTTTTCCGCTAAGTATATATAAAGGAGTAAGATTCTATTTAGGTATATGTTTGGTGTGAAAAGAAGGAGGGAAAATTCAAAATGTTTTCTCATGACAATGGGAGAAAAATGAGATTTAAAAAAAAAAAAAAATCAATTTTCATTCTAAGTAATAAGGCACCAGGTGTATCTTCAAATGGCATGACAATTGAGATACTTGAATTAGAATACTAATAAAATTGAAGAAAATAAGATGCGTTAGAATAGACTTGGTGCACTAGAGTAAGCTGCAAATATTGTAATTTTTTACAGAATATCGAGAGACTGACTCCAAGGATAAGAAAAAAAAAAATTGTACTAACATTAGTACAAACTACATTAATGTAATAATACTCATAAATTTTTGGTTTTATTTAAATTATTAAGACATTTTAAGTTAGACAAAAGCGTCCACATAATTGTCATTTTCTGTAAATAAAAATTAGGAAACTAATCTTAATTAACTTCATAAATATTGTTATGTGCATTCGCATAATGGTAATTATAATGTAGAAAACTGTGCTTAGTTTCTGGGTTCGTAGCTTAGAAGTCAGGTGTATATGGCAAATTCTATTAAACAATACACTTGTCAGAACGAAATACAAATTTAATTGGTTCTAGAAATTCGACGGACAATCTTCAATACACAATTCGCAGAAATTACCAGCAATAGCTCGCTTTTCAACAGTTAGCTGAACACAAGAGTCTTTCTCAGATTCAGTGTATTTCGCATACAAGAGTCCATCTCAGATTCAGTGTATTTCGCATATAATAAAATATTTCCAAAGTCTAACAACTCAGTGGAAATTCTTGAGAAGAACTCTCGTCTGCTTCTCAGAATACAACAATAAAAAATTCACAAAAAGCCTTTAAAAAATAAGCTTCTCAAAACAAGCGAGAAAGCGTTGATTATAATACCGCAATACTAAAAAGCAGAGCACTTAGGCACACAACGAACGTATTCAAAGCGAGGAGACACAATTGAACTAAACTCTAAAGCGATATGCTCTTTCATACTTTTCGTTGAAGTTTCACGAACATTCTACGACTTTCGTCTAGTAGTACTTTCGAGATAATGTCGTCATTTGATTGCTTAATACTAATGCCATTGCGTAGCACCAATTCAGAAAAGCAAACTTTCCAGCACTCATTAATAAAATAGCGTCAAATATCGCCAAGCTTGGGGACTTATTGGAGAAATATCATTAAATTAGGCGCCAAAAATAGGTTTCACATTGAACTCAGCTAAGGGATATCGCCAATATTTAGCAACAAATTGCCGAGCCCTTGCTAACTATGAGGAAACTAAAACTTCCTACTTCGCGTCCTAGTTAACCGATTTTCATGTAACAAAACGCAAATTTTAGTTTTTCGACATGTAGAATATGAATTTTAGCCTAAATTTAACTCGTGAAGGGCAGTCTGTTAGTGTTTGTGTAATTATGGCAACACAATTAGGTATCTAGGGCGATCTGCCAAGAATGGAGCGTGCCTTGGTAGCAGGACTTTCTAAGGGGTTCTAACGTGTATTCAGGTTACATCTGGAGAAAACTTACCAAAACTCCAGACCGTTAGATCGACAGCCGCGCGATGGGACCCGATCCCGGGATTTTCACACTTCGGGCGTCTATTATTTTCAATGACATAGCCACTGTGCCATGGTGAGGCCCCCTGAAGGGCAGATCACCCAAATACCTAATTAAAAGCTAAATCAGACAAATATTGTTCTATAGCAATACTAGAATTAGATACTTGGTAAACTCCCGTACCTTGGAAAGTGAATATTGGCAGTTAATTTATTTTAGAAGTGACAAGTTTTTTTTTTTTTTTGTAGGACTTAAAAAATCCTGATATAAATATGTTTAAAAAAAAAAAAAAAAAAAAAAAAAACGGTAAAAGCCATGGTAAATACCGATAAAAACTATCAGACGGAGAATGCGCACCAATCCTGCTCTTCTCAGTACCATTTTAAAATCAGTACACATACTCTAATGCTAATCAATTTTCTAATATTAGAAAAAAAAGTGATTATGATTTTACCTGGTTCGTACTCCGAAAGAGTACCGAACGCAAAATTAACCTGTTTATTCGGCAGATATTTTTAGTGAAAGCAGAGAGACAGTACTTTTCTTTTTCCAGTATATTTCTTTAGAGCATTTACTCCTATAACCACAACGACGTATAACTTACCTATGGGAAATTATTGTTAAAATTTGCATCCTTCGGTTCAACTGCTACTATTATACAGTTTAAAGATTAAAGTCTTTAAAAAACGTTTATTAAATTAAGAATGATTAATCAAATGCATTATAGTTTAACTGTATGCATATAAATCTGTGTTAAAAGCAATATGCATACCAAAAAAATAAAATAAACCTATCAAAAAGTGAATTTAATAAAGAAAGAATAACTGAGAATATAAAATTCCGAATTTAAAGCGTCTACAATTAACTTAAAAAATATATCGCATGAATAAGAAATACATCAATGAATCCTTTACCTGGAATTTTAAAGATTATTTTAAAAGTCTGAGCATACATTACTAAAACGATCTTATCACCGTAAAATAAAATCTCTAATGATCTCCCGAGAACACTGCACCCCCATTCCTTTTTAATTATCAGAGAGATTAATAGCGATAGGAAGGTTATTAATAACTTTCAAAATTGTTTGAACACCGTTGTTCTTGATCAATGAACTGCTTAAAAAGTAATTTTCTACTGAGATATTTCCACTTCATTAGATAACTAATACATCGTCCAATAATTTCCTTGGTTGCAACAATGATTTGACTTTCAGATCTAATGTTAGTAAGCGTGCAAAAAAAGTATGAAATACAGAGAATGCAAAAGCATACTGAATAAATATAATAATGTAGGCGAATATAAATAAATTTTTCCCGACCATTGCTTCAAGTGTTCGAACACGTGAACGCAACAAAATAAATATGATTTCCGTAGGCTGTTCAAAAAACAATATATAATTTTAAAATCAAAATAGCTTAATAATAACTAAAAGTAGTTAAACTGCTTTAAAAAAAGTAATAAAAATGAATTTTTATTTTAAAATTATCACTAAAACATGGTAAATATCGATAGAAACTATCAGACGGTGAATGCCCACCAATCCTGCTCTTCTCAGTACCATTTTAAAATCAGTACACATACTCTAATGCTAATCAATTTTCTAATATTAGAAAAAAAAGTGATTATGAGAGAAGAATAGAGATGTTTTCTTTCACTCTGAGCTTCATTATTAGAAAAATAATGTCTTGAAATATTATCGTCAATGTTTATGAAATTTGGTTTATATAATGTTTTTTAGTGAATGCATAGAAAAAACTATACACTATTTTTCAATATAACAATTTTTTTAAGCTAACGTTTTAATTAAATGAAAAGAGAGAGATATATAAATCTAAAAAAAAAAAGTACAGATCGGTGAAATTTTATTTCATTCACTCGCTAAAATATGCAATTTATGTTGGCATTACTTTCGTTAGTTTGTACTTCAGCTTTTTAAAGTAGAATTTTACAAGTTCTTTTTCGCTTTCAAGTTATGTGTTTATGATCACAAGGTTTTGTTTAAACGTTATAAGCTCCATTTTAAAATTAAACAATATACTATTTAAAGCATTTAAATAGTTTTCTGTGATTTAAGGGTTGCAAAATGGTGAAGTACTGAAACTGGAACATTTTCAGTTCCTTTTTCTTTTCCACTTTTTTTTATTATTATTATTAATAATGTGTTTATTTTTGTAATTTCGAAGTGCTGAGTTTTAAAAACAGTAAGACAATTACAATATTTGATTTGAATAAGACAGTGTTTTAATTATTTTATTTATTGTTTTCTTTAAAATGAAATGAAAATTTTACCATTTGAAAAAATAAATTTCTTACATGCAGTGTAAAGGCAAACAAAAGTAAAATGTGTGCGTCATTGTGCAGAATTTACATTCACATGGGTTAAAATCATTTTATTCAAAATTAAAGCATCCAAGGGTGTGTATGTCAGTTTAGAACTACAAAAAATCTTAAAGGATCGTTTTAACGGTGGAAAAGCGAAGGTCCACATACGTCGTGGACCTCTGTAGCGAAAAGATTAACAAAACGATTTTGAAATCACGTTACAGCATCGATAATCCACGGAGGCAGAAAAGTCAGTTCGTCACAAGAACAGGTTTACATCAACAAAGTACTAAATAATAACTACGAAGAGTATTATTCAACTTCCCCCTGAAATTTCTCACAATCAACGCTATTTGAACAATACGATATCTCAACAGAGAAATGAGTGTGATAAATTTTACACATTTGACATGAATAATCAAGTCGAACTTCTTTTTTAAAAGGTCATCAAGTATACATTCCCACAGCATCCTCGCATCAATATTTTCCAGATTCACCGAATGAAAAGGAAGGAGAACTGTGGAACGATATTGATAAATTTTACACGTCTTACATAAATAATTCCCATAGCTCATAGTTTACTTTTAAAAGGTCATCAAGTTTATATATTCACACATTAGTGTCCGTTCCAGATTCAAAGAATGGAAAGGAAGGAGAAGCTGAGTGGAGTAGCAGCTGATCGATATTCTCTTTCCAACATTCTATATTCTACGCGGATCTAAAAATAGTTCCAACAATAAATATTCCGAGGTTTTTAAAAATAACGAAGTCCGTTGGCGGCAATCAATTTTCTATTTGTAACGCGTTGTTTCTTTGTCATAAGTCTTCAATTAACAGCGCCGTCCCAGTCTAGGATCAGTTTATTGCGTGCCCCAAGGAATACTAAGTAAAAAGCTGTAAGCCAAATGTTCAACATAGCAAAATGAAACTATCTCGATGTGCCTCAAGGTAATAATGTAGCGAGAGTTTCAAGCAAAATATTAATTTACTTTGGATAAACCTGGGTAAATTTTAAGGAGAGGTACGAAAGCGATATCATTTTTTTATGCCGCGTTCAGCAGATATTTTATGATGTTCGAAAGTTATTAAAGATCTGGCAATAACTCAAGCATAAAATGATTTAACATTATAAGTTTTTTTTAACTTGTTGAAAAAAAAAAAAGAAAAACGGATGTAATGGACAAGTAAATAAAATTTAAAATCAAAAGTGTGCGCATTTAAAAATTAATAAAAGCATTTTATCATTCAAAATGTCAGCAGACAGATTTAATCTTCATAAAAATTAAAATTACTATATTATTTAAACGTTTCAAAATCAGTTTGTATTTTATTAACAACTAAGCAATGTAAATTGTAGCATATACTTGTTAACTTCCATTCAAAAGATCCATCCTAAAGGATACTGGGGTAAAAAACAATACTTTAAACTAATTTAGGAAGATTAACTATTAAAGCACAAAAAATAAAAATAAACAAAGATAAAGGGTTTCAAAGGCAAATTGTTTAAACCTTTGCAGTGAAAATGACGCTGTCACGTATAACCGTTTCTAAGATAATATAACCTAGCTTTCAAGACTAAGACTTACTGCTGTCTATACACAGTAAAACTTAATTTTAAGTAACTCTTTAGAGCACATATGGGCAACCGCTCGCCGGCGGGGCCGGATGTGGCCCGACACGACTTTGGATTCGGCACGCGGAACGTATCAAAACCCTGTATAAAACCATACAAACAATTCAAAATCCCATATAAATCCCAATTGTTTGGCCCACGACTTCCCTAACTTCCTAAAGTTTGGACCGCAACTTTTAACTTCCTAAAGGTTGCTCATACCTGCTTTAGTGGTATGAAAAACATAACACATATTCAAGCCTTTCCTAATTCGTCATTACATGCAGGTATAATTTGACTACCAAATATTATTTAACCACTTTAGTATTGTATCAGTAATTACTAAAAAATACATTGCTTTCATTTTCAGAGGCATTTGTTGCTTTGAAAATATATAAATAATTTTGTAATTCGTATAAAATAATGAGTTGTGCTTCAAAGAGTTAACCTATTTGAAGCAAAGTACTTATTCGAGCCAGATGACTACACGCGTAAAAAGCAAATAGCAAAAATCAGTCTTAAATATTTCTATTAAGTAGATACATAATTTTGAACTCCTTTTTGCGACTAAGTTTTTACCTAATTCATACGAGCTCACAAAAAGAACATTTCTTCTTTTTTTTTCCTCCCTTTCAATCCCACATTAGGAAATAAATCTCAAAATAATAAGGACTACAATATAACCCCATCGGTAACTCCAATGGGAGTGATCCCTCTCCAAATTTGGAGAGGTAAAAAACAAGACTTTAAGAAGAACATATTTTTTTTCGTGCAATTAAATTATTGAACAATGATAGAGGGTTTTTAATGCAAAATGCATAAAATCTTCGCAGTGAAAATGACATTTTTCTTTTTTCTTTTTTTTTTTAAATATTATTTTTCTAAGTAAAATGGTATAATCAAACTTTTAACATTAAACTGCTTAAAGACGGTAGTCTTCCTTAAAATGTATGACACTAAAAAAAAAAACTTTAAAAAACCACCAATTAATTTGGGTGTGTCTAATTTCATAACATTATGCAAAATATTCTCTTAAAATCGTGCTCCAAATCTGTACGGCTCAGGCTTTAGAAATATAACATTATAACAAATATCAGTTAGTTAATCGTTGCTGGGCGTTAACGCTCGATGTTTTAGCAACGAAATTTACATAAAACTTTCTACTAAAATAATAAAAAGATATTAAATACAATTATTTTCCTCGTGTACTATAATTGAAACTCAACAATCTTTCATAAAAGCTTTCAGAAAATTTAAGGAGGCACAAAAAAATGATAGCTTAAAGAAACAAAAACAGTTTTTGGTGCTGCTACCGGTGAAAATTTATTAACTAGAGCAATGAATAAGAGCTCTAAATGAAATAATTTTAAAAAGTTAAAATATTTCAGCACCCAAATAAGAAAGAAACACTGGAAAGAGGGGACAAATATAATCCTGAGATTTGTGGCATCAACTACTTTTAATATTATACTAAACGACTTTAAATTACGTTTACTACTGGATCTATATAATGTAATAGGCAACAAATTTCCACATTGTACGCTGATTCATATCGCATCACAATCCTATCATGCCACTTCCTATTTAGAGTACTTCGTTAAACAATTTCGTTTAAGTATGTAACAACATATTTTGTAACAGAAGCTGTAATTCTTCAGATAAAACTAATAATAATGTATTAAAATATAAAATGAACATGATTTTAGATATAGCGTATATTTCAATCTTTTAAAGAAATACCTTTTTAAAGACACTTCCAAGTTCCCACCTCCATTAAGAAACAAAACAAATTAAAACCTGATTTCTACAAAATTTACAATGTAAGTTTTAAAACGGATAGCAGAATTTCTTATTCACAGAATACTAGATAATAAAATTACTTGATTAAGGTAAGACTAATATTTATCAAGAAACATTGGTTTTTTTTTTCCTTGAAGCTTTAGACGAAACTTAATCTGAAAAAGAATTACTTATAAAAGCATATAAAAAGTCCATAGATCAATATTTGCTACTTTCAATTGGTAAACTATGAAAATATTCATGACGTTGCAGCACAATTTATCAAAGGGTAAAAAATAATTTCTGGTTTAATATGCTGCTTCATTAATTGCTCTTATAGCTAATTCATTTCATAAAAGAAAAAAGATTAATTGCGAATTCCTATTTTATCCAAAAGAATTTTTTTAAAAGAACATTGCACTTTTTAAGACTTTTACGGGAATATTAACAGTAAAATAATGTGAACGGAGTAATTTTGTGACACATGCTCTATTTTTCATATATTTAACTTCCCGTCCTTGCTTAAAGTAAAATCAAGCAAAAGTCGTTGTAATAGACGCCCCAAATCTAGCATTTTCCTAAAAAATCTAATAGTTTCTAGTGATATTATGGCAGTCAGGAACACCAACTTAAGAGTAAATTTATTCCACAGTTCTAGTAGTTCTTTGAAATTCGTTTCTTATACGAATTTCCGATGTTAAGATTTTAGTAGGTAATCATTTTTAAAGCTTATTTGTTTGGTATGGTTTACAGTAATTTTAATTTACATCGATGCATTGTATATTATGGTTAATGATGACTGTTAAATGTAATTTTCACTACATTAACTTACTATTTAACTAAAGGTTTTGTGGAGTTACCTGTGCCGACATTTTTTTTTTTTTTAACCGAAGCGATGTAATAGAGAAATAGGCTTGTCCTGAAATCATCAGTCTTTGTGGGATGAATTTGCTTCATTTGTTAATTTGAATACATAAATGTTAGTTTGTTTTGCTTTACTACACGTTGACATGTAGTCATAGAGAGTATCTAACCGTACTTTCTACGTTATACACTATTTCCCAGATTGCAGTGAAAAACAAATCAAAATGTTTCACAAAGACACACCTACTTGCCGTAATTTTATATTAATGTGCATTATTTTTAAAAATCGCTTACTTTGGAGAACATATTTTTATTCAACAAATTATCAAATCTGAAAATGGATTTTAACTGTTTAATATCAATTGTAATTATTCCAATAAATAAAAAAAAAAACTTAATATGCCCAATTAGATAAAAATGTGTTGTTAGTGCTTCAAAACCAAGTTATGCAACGGTGCAAATAGAAAACAACAGGTGCATATTATGCAATGTCATTAACATTCATCAATAAATTAAATTGCTGTTGTTTAGACAAAGCGAATTTGCCTCATATTTATATGTATACAGAAAAAGTCAGGTATCCTTTACGATCCATTGCAATAAATAAAGAGCGCATAACAGGTTGTGAAGAAATGAGTAGTATAACCGTTCGGCTCTAGTAATTTTTGAAAATCGAGATTTTTTCCCGTGTTATATGGGAATATTTTTGGTTATGTAACATACATAAAATGTGAATAAGTTTACAGAATTTCAGCTGGCATATATGCAGCATTTCTTATAGGAAATAAATTGGGCAGTCTTAATAAATAATATTTTTTTTTTATTAAGAGGTAAGCGTAATATCTGAATATAATTTATGAGGCAATAGAAAACATTTTAACATAATGTTCTTCATAATTATTCGCATGTTTTAAAAGAATTCATAAAAGCAGTAAAATCAACAAAAATCGATTTAATAATATAATATGCACGAAAATATTCTCCCCAAAGACACCCATCTACATATTTTTAGAGTATTAAATTTGGCAACGCGTTACTATGCAAAAAAGTTCGGAATAAAAACATTTAATAAGGTAGGTATATACCAGGAAAGCAATTTAAACAGAAGATTAATAAAGTCTTGGCGATTCCGCTCAAATTAAATGAAATAATCTGCTACATTGAATAAAATGGCATTTTTTGGCAATACTGAATTAATATGCATTTATTAATGTAGATCTGAAAAACTAAGTATGAAACACTTTACGTCATAAGAACAGGCTGATTAATATTCCTTGCTTTTGGTAATATTGAAAGAATATTGAAAAAAAAAATTGTCTCTCCTCGTGAAATATTGCTTATCAGTTCGTAGTGGAAGAGGGTTAAAATCACAGAATATAGATTGCAACACGTTTAATGATTATGGATTTTGGAGAGTTTATTATATGAGCAGTTCGATATGGACTTGACGTTGTTTTATTACTCAATTAATTAGTCGCACACTTTTAAATGAATGCATATAAACTGTTGGAAGACACAGCAAAAACTATTTAAAATTAAGTAGACGTATGGATAATTGACTGAAATTCAAACATGTTAATCCCTTTTAGCATGTTGCGTGTCCATTTTACTTCGAATATGTGACCTATGAAACAAAAATGCAAAGAATATCTTTCGAAAAGCTTATAAAGGCAATACAAATAATGCTAAGAGCATTATTTGTATTGCCTTTATAAGCTTTAAGGTTTTACAGATTAAGGCTGTAATTGCCTTTATAAGCTTATTAGGAGCAAAAAAAATTTCCTAAATTTTTTAGATAGACAGATAGTAATTTTTGTTTTAAAAAACGTGCTGTTCTGTTCAACTTCATATCCTCTTTCTGCTTTTTTTTCTCAATTCTTTTTTAACTTTTAATTACTGGTTTTCTTACTTTTTCCACTCCTTTCTTATTTCGGATTGTCAACGTCTTAGGTATTTTGTTTTTACTTTTGTTCTATCATTTTCCTGCCGGTGTCGAAATAAGAACTTTTGCAGATGAAGAAGGGCGACAGTTTGTACTAACTGAAACGTACGGCACTGTTTTTTTAATATGTGTGTTTTTTGCAGTCCTTATTAATTTTAACTGGTTCATGCTATAAGCCTTTGACAGGTTAGCATATAGCAGAAAGTTTGCCTGTAAAACTACTTTCACTGTTTAGATAGTTCATTGTGAATGAAAATGAGTACTCAGATACATTTTTTTAAAAAGCTTAGTTTGTCACGGATATTTTTATTTTATTCATTTATCTCGCAAAAGCTCGTTTAAATTGACAGATATATCTTTTAATGGCTACTACCGAAATAACTGAAACTGGCAATTTGTATAGTTCTTAAAAACTCAACCTACAAATAAACAAATCAATACTAGTATGGAAATATTTAGTGATGCCTATTCCTTCACGCACCAAACCGATCAGCCGTAATTTTTCAATCAGTTTATACACATCAATACATGGTACATAAGTAGGCTTTCAAATGTTTCTAAATGGTCATTTCAGAACAAATTCCTAGAAATAATGACAGCATGATGTTATTGAAAAGATCTGCCGTTGTAATTTAGAAGTTATGAGAAAAGATTACATAAGCGAAATATATTTGGCTGAAATTCACTAACGTCTTTCTTTCGTTTGGTAGTTAAAAATATTCCTATTTATATCTTGCAGGTTATGCGTTCTGTACCAGGTTAACACCTTGAGGAAACATTTTCTATGCCTGTATCCAACTTCAACATTCCAAACCATTGATCTAATGGAATTTAAATCTCTAGTAATATTTAAAGTTACGAAATCGACTCAGGAGGGTTTTCAATAAAACTTACAATTCCAGATAAAAAGCCGTCTCAAATGACTTTAAAGGAGCAAGAATATTAATTTCAAATTTTGCAAGAAATGCCATCTTTATTTATTTATTTACTAGCCCGCCCCCGGCGTCCAGTTGGTTCGCCATTTTAATAAATCTTGTTCGGAGAGAATCCTGTTCCTCACTGAAATCTCTCGGATTCTGAACGGAATTTAAAATTAAGATGGTTACAAACAGGGGCGGCCCTAGGGTAAGTAAGTGACGCCCCCTGCTAACGTCAAAAAGTCGCCCCCTTTCATGCTGTACTTAGATTTTGAGTTCGAAATGACACCCCTTCAAAGCCGTCGCTCAGATGCGATGTTTACCGTGTCGGACCGCCATTGATTACAAAAATAGGATAGTTAAATGATAAAATACCTACAAAAAGGTACAAACTATTTTCGTCCTATATTAATTCTGAAGAGCTTCTGGATATACTGGCCTTTATCAAAAACCTGAAAGGGGGGGGGGGGGGAAGTAAGAAAATCTGAAACACTTTTAGATTTTAAATACGCACTAAAGTGACATATATTAAAAGCGTATTATATAATCCATGGGTCTTCCCTATTTTCTTATTCCCTATATCATTATTAATGAGTGTGATTAAAGAAAATTAAAACTGATATTTCTAACATCCTTTTTTCTAGATGTAATACGTTAGAAATAGATGGAGAAAAGCTGCGCAGAAAAATGCGCAATGCGAAGTAGCAGAAGCAGACGATAAATTGCGCCAGGCGCTAGAATCACATCTCAAAATCGCATATCAACTATTTTATTTTTCGCTAAATTAAAAAGTTGCGCATTTTAGTCTCGGAAAATTTCCAATTCTATTTTTCTTTTGAGTATAAAATATTTCATTCCTGCTCTGATTTCTCATGCACACGATATTTTAATTAAGAAATAACCTTGCAAATAATCTTTAAAAAAATCGTTATTCTTTTATATTTACTTCAAGAGTCTGAATCATTTAAAAAACTTGCCAAATTTGGCAACCTAGATATGCTTAATCGTCGCTTTTCCACTGCGGGGTTACAATTAAGAAATGGGAGAGAGCAAAAATTAGCCTTTTGCGGCATGTTTTTTATCGATATCAACTAAAAAAATTCGAATTTCGAAAAAATCGCTTCGAGGTATGTCGGGACCCATCCTGGAGAATTTCCATTCAAAATTTAGTAGAACTACGATCACTCGTCTGCGAGCTTCGTGAGACACAGACAAACTAACTAGCATTTTACACTTTGTTTTATTTATATAGATTTTAAGAAAAAATGACATGCAATTTCAGGGAGGAGAATTTTTCAAGAGCGAAGAATACGAAAAGGCAAAGGCTAGAAAAGTAATTAGGATAATAACTAAAATGGATACCATAAAAAAAATACTTGCGGTAGTATCGAATGTCCTCAACACTAGCTAAAACCTTCATGAGCTTATTTTTGAGGTTTCTTGGAGGATGAAATTTATAAGGATGCTCAAGAACATAAAAGTGTTGACATAAAACAGGAAATTACGTAAATTGAGCTTTTTTTAAAGCCTCTGATTTCTTAGTTGCATCAAATGGCAAAAACTTCGAAAACTGCATTTTGTATGGCAAAGATGCTGAATTTAATGATTTTTTTTAAAAGCTGTCTTTAGTTTACAATGATTTTATTCAATTTTTGTTTTGTGACTTTTAATTGACAATAAAGTGGAAGGTCTTTTTTGATTCTGCGCAAAGTTTTTACAGCTCTGTAACTTATGTGTGCAAAATTAAGCTGTTCTGTTCCCATGCACTAGTAAATAAGCACGTGATTCTTTATTAATAAATATAACAAAGATTCTGAGATTCTTTTATAATGAACAGATTGCAGAATTAGCTAGTTCTACTTCTTTTTAAATAATTTACTTATAATCAGACACAAATATGAATAATTACATATTAATAAGCCAGTGAGTAACAACTATAAAAATTTAAATAAACTCCCAAATGTTAATTAATGGTTTTTTAAACAAGGTTGGCAAGTTTTTGACGCATGACAGTTTTTGACGGTTTTAACACATTGGTTTAAACTGTCACGTCAAAAACCCTAAGTCAAAAACCTTAAATATTGTATTTTAAAATATGTATGCAAATTACATATAATAATTTGTTCAATACAATTACAAATATTGACTTAATTTTATTGATTATTAATATTAATCTACTACAAATATTGACTGTAGTAAAAATACTAATTGATTTCTTCAAATTGCACACATTGTGAAATATTATAATATTAACTTTTAAGAAATATTGTAAACATCTTTTATACATTTTTTTTATCAAGCGTGTTGTCTAGAAACAGAAAAAAGAGTGGAAAAGTAATTTTATTACATATCTAATATGTTCAAAACATTATTCCTGCTGTTATAACATTAAAATTCTAAATTATCTATCTGCACCAAAAATTAGGACTGTCCTTAAAAATCTTCTATATCTTGTAAGTTTAACACACGTAAAATACCAATACCATTTTGTGATAAATTTCAATGTTGCATTACATTTAATACATTGGTTACATTCAATAAATTGGTAATCTATATTGAATGGGGTTCTATTTTGAACGGGAAACTTTAGTTTACTGATAATTAAAGGTGTTTATCTTTATTTCATTTTGATTTATTTAAATGACTGAAATTATTGTTATTTGTTTTTTCTTAAAACCCTTCCAATTTAGGTATTTAGATTAAATCAAAATAAGTTTAATATTTGCTTCTAGAGGAAATGTTTAGCCATACTTCAGTTTGAAAATTTTGAAAGACTGCTGAACATTATTTATATATTAACTTTCCCTCCAAATTATATTGTATATATACTGCTGAATAAATTAAATTTTAAAATTTTTATCCAATAAATGATATTCATTTATTTATACAAAGAAATGCAAACTACAGGTAATTATTAATGAGCCCAATAATTGTCATTTGTTGAGAAATAACTGTCATTTTTTAATATAATAATATATATTATTTTTTTATATAATATATATATATATCATTTTTTAATATAATAATTTTAATATAATAATTATTTTTCAATATAATTAACTTTAATTGTGTATTTAGTTTAATTCAAAATGAAAATATACTGCATAATTAGTTTACATATTGTTCTCTTTCTTTTATGGAATAGTTTTTGACAGTTTAAACCAATTTTTGACGCTTGTCATGTCAAAAACCAGTTTTTGACGTCAAAAACCCAACCCTGTTTTTAAAGCTATCTATATGAAGCAATTCTCACAAATAGTTGTTTATTTTACAAGAAAATTGTACTTTATAAAGAGAATAACACTTTGAATTTGGAAAACAAAAAATAGTCTGAGCTGAGAAAAAAAAAAAAAAGGTACCGCAAACCACAACACTCCGAAGTAATTTGCCGAACAGCAACTAAACAAAAATCTTACACTCCAAACTTTCAAAGTACAGTGCAATAATTACAAGTCTATCGATTAACACTTCATAACCCATTTGAGACAAAGATCCGCGAAATTATTTATCACAAAACCCAATACGTGATTATATACATCGACAAAAACGTTTTTCCGGAACTTCGTACCACTTGAAGAGCTCTCCACTTATAAATATACAAATACTTAAAGAAATAGGTTTCGTTTGTAAGGCTATTTCAGCTCGCAAGCACGTTCACAGGAAAACATGAGAATGAAAGGAAGATAATTAAGGCTATTTTTGTAACAACAACACAGAATTTCGAACTGCAAGTAAAGGGTTTATATAAAAAAATGAAAATACGCGAAAAAAGTAATTTTGTACGAATTTATTAAAACGCAAAAATTATTTATTAAATTTAATTTTTAATTAATATTTATTAAATTTAACTTTTAATCACTCGTCAGGGCATTTTTCTAGACCATGAAAAAGCGCTTTCTTAACAAATATAGGAAGAATTTTTTTCAATGCATTGCTTATATTATATAGAGCCAGCAAAAAATATTAGTAGCCACGTATATATTGAACTATATTAATAAGAAAAAAAAAAGCTAGTCGCCAAGAGATAATTTTTAGTCGGATGCGTTTTTTCGAACCCTGTGTGTGTGTATGAATTTTCACTAAGTTTCTAATAAATAAAATTTAAACAAAATGCAGGCCGAACCTCATATTCGCTGTAAAGGAGGAGGTGAGTCTTGACTTTTGTTCTTTAATTTTATTTACCTGATTATTACAGAGTAGTAATAAAATCTGTATTTGTTACTGATATTAATAAAAGTATGTCCTCCATGAAATTTGATGTTTGTAGATTATCTGACAGTAGCCCAGGCTATTGAAGCTCTGTTCCCATAAGAACACTGAAAGTGAAGCAGCGAAAACCTTGTGAACGCTTGGAAGCGGCACAATCTCTCTCTACTAGAAGCTTTTTTTCAGCGTATACTATTAGATAGTACATAATTTGATGAAATGAAACGATGTAACTAAAGCAATTAATTTTACTGTGCACTTTAAAAAAGAAATTATGAAATTTCTTTTGAGTGTCTGTCTCTGCAGATCTTAAAACGCCACAAAAAGTAACAATTTAAAAATACACTTAATTGTACTCCAATCTTGATGTATATTATAATTGTTTTGCGTAACGCTATAAAAGGAAATGGATGCTACAAATACACAAACTACAGGTCACATAATTTTACATGCTTTTTTTATTATTATTATTATTTAAATGTATTTGGATACTCTTCAAACAACAGTGCCTTTTATATATTGCAATGTAAGAAGAATTCGTGCATACCTCTACAAATAGAAAATGTTTCTACAACCTTTTTCTTTTATGTATCAAGATGATAATAAAAGGCAGTAACATTCTTAATTTCCGGTCAATCAAAGCATAAATATATCGTACCATGTACAGGTTTACGTGAGTAAATATGTTTACGTGCCTGTAAAACTACTTTTAGTGTTGTTCCACTCTATCACAAGAGAAAACAAATTACGATTATATCACATTATGCACAAATTCAAGTATCGTGTAGCCTTTTTTTTTCCCACTCGAATTTACTCTTGATGTTAATTATCTTTTTAAACCAATAATTTTGCATGTACCTTCTGCAGTATGTTATCTGGATGTGAGAAACTGGTTTTAATGGATAAAATACTCAAAATACAGGCGTTAAACGTTAAAAGAAATAAAAATTTTGTGAAAAAACACACATAAAATGATTTATTAAGGGGAATTTATTAAAATAGTAGGAACTCTGAGTTCCCATTGTTTTGTGAGACGAAGAGCCTTAACTGACGAAGACTGAATGAATTTTCAGTCGAAACGATGGTATCTTGTTATAAGTATCATTTTATATGTGTGTTTTTACAAAGTTTTTATTTATTTTAATTGGTGTTAATATTTTACTTCATATAGAGATACAGTAAATGTTTTGTAGTTTTTTTTTTTTTTTCAAAAATAATGATATAGTGACAGTACATAAATCCCTAAAATAGTCATCTAATAGGGATAGTTATTTAGATTAAAAGCAGTCATTTGAACATTGCACTGATAGCAGTACGCACTTTGCAGTGTTATTTTCCATTACAATTATCAAAAAAATTGCTTGAATTTTTTATGATTAATAACGCGGTTCTATAATAGTATATTTCACTAACAATTTGAAGGTAGTAGAAATACAGTTTATTAGTTCGGTTTGTTGGTCTGTCGTAGTGAACTAGTATTTATTTTATAGTCAGATTTCATAGATAATACTCTTTCTTTTAAATGCAACTTTTTAAGAGCACTTTGATATATTCAAAACTTATTTGATCCGAAATTGTCCGATATAATACCGAAAAATGAGTAAAAATTACTTCATTAAATTACTTCATTTATAATGTTTAAATAAATTGACTCATTTTTGATTAAAGAGTGCTTTCATAAAAGTTTATTAAAACATGCTTTAAACTATTACTGTTAGTAGCTTTTAATTTATCGGCATTTTTTCCCATACTTTTGTAAAAAATTTGTGAAAGCTGCAATTTGTTGTTGTTTCTAATACACTCTGACCAACCAGCGTAGCAGCGCCAAATCCTCCATATAAGACGGCGATGGACGAATTTGAACGGCTTCCATTGTATAGAGCCCTAGTGGGGGAAAAACAGACTTTGCTCGGAGAGACCAATTCCTGAACAGAAACTAGCATCTGGATTAGCATTCCCAGATGAAAAGTTTCAATATGGATGACACTGAAGCCACGACAGATTTTGGGTCTTCAGCTCCCTTATCCGTATACGATTCCAACCTTCATTTAATTTCAAGAAAAATGTTGCATGTAATCATGCATAACAACTCAACTCTCTCTCCAAGAACCCAATATCTTCTCCTCCCAGAATTATCTGGAAAAGTGCTATCGTTTTTCTTGTGTTTAAGTTCGTTGTATTATTTGTCGTGATACTGTGATGTTCGTATTCATGTTTAAATGTTATAAATAAATTTGTTAGTAATATTAAAAGAAACATTCTTTTTCCTGCACGTTGAATTATATTTTATAATCAAGATTTCAGTCAGCTACCGAAACGGGTAAGCATTCCTTCTTTATTCGTTACCAAACCTACAGAACTAATGTTTTCTTAAGAGAATAATTGAAAACGGTGCGATTTTACTACTGCTGCATGGAAATAGCAGGTAATGCTGCAAGTTATAAATCAACGCAAGGCTTAAATTGTAATAGTTATATTCTTATAATGAAGAAATCGTTAGAAAAACTTAACTAGAAGATGAATAACAAGTCAACTTTGCAACGAGCAGAAAACACTCTAGGCATAGCCCTGATAAACAGAAACATTTGTACATTTGTATTCAGTTTACGATTTAAGCAAATTTATTCATAACATAGAAACATATATTTGCCTGTACATATAAAATTCACAAAACTTTTATTTATCACTAAATACATGCAGCAGTAATAAATTTTGTAATATATTACACTAAGTTGAAAGTCAAAATGTTATAGCATCTGTTGCTATTTCTGTATTACAGCTAATTAATAGCAATGCATTTAAAGAACTATCTCAACAGCTTTAAAGAAAAAAATGTTTATAATAACAAGACATATCTGTAATATGCAAACACTTAGAATGACATTACTGTTAACAGACAAGTGGAATGAAAAGTATAAAAAATGCTGCGTCCTACTTTAAAACACGCAATCACAAGTAATTTGCATTGGAGCACGAAATTCTACCAATTTAGTAATTGAAAGCGAACAGATCAATGTTGCCAGGGACAAAACAAATGGAACTAAAGCGAAAAAACAAAAGCTACGCGAAAATATTCTGCAAGCTAAAATTTGTAATTCTCTAGCTGAAGAGGAAGAAAAGCAAATATAAATTAGAATAATATTTATACTTTTAGTAGCTTAATTTAAAGTAGAAGTTCATCAAAGATGTAATGAACAATAAATTGTTCATTTATATACTTGATTGATTTTTTTATTAGCAAACTCTTCTACGCTATTTTTAATATAATTAATAATTTAAACGATCGTATCAATTCTTATCAATTTAACTCTGAATGATCATGCAAGTACTTTAAATTTTCCTACGAAAATACTTTGCTTTGCAATATTTCTAAAAAAATCCTGTTTCGATCTAATGTAACTCTACTACAAAGAAAAGCTTAATAGCAGTAAATTTGTAACTTTTGTAATTCAAGTTAGTTTAAATTCATAAAGATATCAACATACTTGAAGAAAGCACTCTTTTACCAAACAAAATACTTTTCTTTTTTTTTTTAAATGCGAACACCCGTACTTAAAATATGCAATTTTGACAAAGAATATATTTAAAGTAGTGTGTTCAAAAATACAATGAATGTTTGAGAAATATACATGCAATATTAATCCAAGGAACAGGCATCAACAAGAAAATATAGTAAAAGAAATTTTTTTTGGTTAGGGTTTAGTGAACTCAAATTTTACAGTATAAATTGCCAAGAGAAATAATACAATATATTAGCACTTTAAATGCACATTGCGCAATGGTTCTGTTTTAGAACCAGACGTCCTTTTTTGTGATGCACAACGATCAATCAAAACAGATAAAGCAAATTGCTTAACGATCAATTAAATAGCCGGAAAAGTTATTAAACACGAACAATAACTTCCATTTGTCAATTGCACTTCATAATACATTAATCCTACTCACTTCCGTTGTAAACATGTTTTTATAAACGTGAGGAGAAATATAAAATTTAAAAATCCATGTGAATGTCCTCGATATTCAAATATACATACCAAGAATTACGTAGCTACATACTTGTAAATTTTAAAACATATTTTAGTTACATGAAAAAGAATAACACATAAAACAATCTTAGAAAGAAGTGTCAAGAAAATGCACAATACATAGAAGCTATTTTACAAAATGTAGTATTACTACTACACTATATCGAAATTTCTTAGACTTATATAAGATTCAGTAGTTATCAAATACGCAATAATTATAGTACACGATTTTTTTACATGTATACTATTTATACTGCTAATAAATAATTTTTCGAAACAATTGAAGAAAAAAGAGCAATACTCACTGGCTTTCTTGGCCTTTCGATCAAATTTACACTTTCATTAGGTTCGTACGAAATTCAATAGCACAAGACGAACTTTATTCGACAAAATTCCAATTACTCAGCACAGTCTTCACATAAAGCAAATAAAACGTCAGTCAATGTACATTTGCTTTGCTTGGCTATCACATACGAAATGAGAACTTAACAATTCAACGCGCGAAGACAGTTTATGGGCGTAGCTAGAATCAGGGCCGCCAGGATATTAAATGCCATGGTCTGTTTGGCCAGGGGCCAATGGAAATGATCGTTACTTCGAGCAGTAGGTTCACAAAGGGGAAAAAATTACAATCTTCCAGACGTCCTTTTTTTTTTGTGGGGCTCATTATGCATCAACAAAAATAATGACACATGCATAATAGAGATTATTTTTTGCTACACGTCGATAAAGATATGGATGCCTCTACAAGCAGAATAAATTAGAATACATGATGTTATACGGCTAAGGTGTAGCTCAGGTGAAGATATTTTTAAAGCAGAAAGGCATTTATTAATTTTTTTCCAATTAAAGAGGTAACTACCGAGAATAAATAATACATAAAAAGTGTTGAGTAAATATAATTTCCTGTTTATGGGGATAAAAATTTATGTTGATAAAAATAAAAAGTGAAATTCGCTTTAAAATACTGGAGAGTAAAGCATTCGATTAACGATACTATTATGTAATACGAATTATAACCCGTGCATTAAAAAAACTCTAAAAATGGTTTATTAAATAAAATCACTGTCTCCTTGTCTTTTTCTCAATTCTCAAGAATAAATAAAAATTCCAATTTATATATAGAGTAAAATCTGTCTTAAGCGAAATCGAAAGGGACAGGAAAATGTTATCCCTGTAGCCGAAGTGAAGTGTTTCCTAATAAAAAAAATACTTCCGTTTAACAAAAGTCCTACTCACTAATTTTTATATGCGGTTGTTATTTATACCATTAACATACATACGATTTCATTTCCCGCTTTTGATAAATTATTAATAAGATTTTAAAATATTTATTAAAACTTTCAATCTGATACGCTGATTTTTATTTTTAACTATAAATAAAAAATAAGATGGAAAATAGAATTCGAAGTTTTGATTCAGCTAAGAGTTAGAATTTTTCATATCTCAAACTATAACAAGTAAAAATACATTAAAGTTGAAAAGTTAGCGTTATGTAAATTAATTAAGAATAATTGCAAAATTTCAAGTTTGAATCGCAATTTTTTTAGTTATCTGCTACAAAATAAATACGTACAGAAATTAAGTGAGTGTAATATTGGAATTCAGAATGTTTTGATACAAGTCGTTTGTTTACGGCAGCAACTAAAATTCACAATTAATTTACTTACGATTATTTTAGTCACGAGAGGACATCAAAGACAAAATATAAGCAATATTATCTTGTTCAATCTTATAAAGTAAATAATTGTTTTACAAGATTTCAGTAAGTAAACAGAAAACTGCAAAACATAGTTCTTTTTTTCCCTGTACGAGAAATTACAACTTAAAACGGAATACATATCTAAAATAATACAATTTACCAAAAAATTTAAGGTGAATTAAAGGTTATTTTAAAATATTTAAGCAAATTTCATGTCGATACATATTTAAATAAAATATAAGAAATCTAAAAAAAACAAATTTAGAAATTTAAAAGAAATTGTTTCAAGCAAGACAGTTACTGGCAGCAAAATAAAATTTGTGGAAAAGAGATAGATTAGACCAGCGACAGACTAAAAGCAATAGAAGGCAAAATTTCAACTATACCTTTCGACTGAAAACCTTCCAAAGGAATTTAAAGGCTATAATAACAATGAAATAAAAAAAGTAAGAAATTTCATCTGAATAGATAAAATGATTATCAATACAATGAAAACTTTGCGCCGGGTTATCTAGATAAATGAAATTTCACGACAAATAAAAGCAACTGAGCTTTAAAAGTCTCTTTAATGGGTAAATATGTAAATTAATAATTTCACCGTTTAGCCGTTCATTAGGCGAGCACCATTTTGCAGGATTAACGTCACCATTCCGATATCGACTTGAAGCGTCATCAATATTGCATCGCGTTAATCGATGATACAGACGGTGGAAAGCAGGAAATTCGTTCGATCCAGGAAAAACGCTAAGCTATTCAGAATCGCTCTAAAATGACGTTCTAATGCTCAAAATTTCGAAGGGAAAAAAATAGATCCTGTGCACAATTACCAATAGATAATAAATAACACAGCCCTATCATGATTTTTTTTTCCCCCGCAGAATCCTTCCTACGGATGATGATTTCGATAAAAATACCAAAATTCAACCATGTTCTGTTTCGAGATAAAACTGATGGTTTCTGTCTAAGAGACCAATTACAAATAAAATAAAAGACCGAAATCTTTATTAGTTAATATCATTTCATACACAGATTTATATTTTCAAAAAATCAAATCAAATCAAAGCTGTATTAATATGCATGACAATGTAAACAAAAACTAAAATTTGTCTAAAAATACAGGTAAATGCATGCTGAACTGATTTAAAAGGATTAATAAATCAAGCATTATAGTATTTGAATTGCCATGCTTATTTAAACAATGGAAATGAAATATCAAATTAACACAAAGACTTCCCATAAAATTAAGACAGCAAAAAAAAAAAAAAAAAAAAATTAATACAACTAAATTAAAATATATTTGCTTTCTTGAAAGCATACAAATTCTTAACTTTAAAAAATAATCTTGTTTCTGTTTTGAAGAAACAACGGATGAATATAAACAGCTGAATAACGTTATACCACGTAATACTAAAATCTTTGAATTTTCCTTGAGACATTAACTCAATTACAGTATCGGGGTTTTTTTTTTTTCAATAATTGTTTATCGCAATTTTTGCTGACCCGTATCTTACACTATTATGTTCCAATCGACAAAAGTGAAAATCTAACCATATCAAGAAAGCTCTAAGCTAATGAAACAGCAGTACTTCACAGGAAAATAATGCAAACTGAAAGCTGCTTGATTCTATAACTCAAAATATCTCAAAAATCACAACTAGAAAATTTTTTGGCTGAGATGCGTTTTTCATACTAGAAAAATTATATTAACTATTTAATACAAGTTCAGTTAATGATAGGTAGAATTTTACGGTAAAACAATATCTGACACCATTCTGTTCCAACACAAACAATATAAATGGAAACATACATATCGTGCCTGACTAAATAAGCAATGTGTTCCCTCCCATTCCTTTGGTTTTTAAAAAAAAAAAAAAAAAAAAAAAACCTTTCAGATTGAGTTAAAAAGAGATTTTTTTCGAAATTTAAAAAAAAAATTACCAAACACTTTTTGTTTTATCAACATATTTGCCAGACTGTAAATGATTTTTTTTTCCACCACAACACCGTACAATATATATGCATTGTTCATCTAATAATGTGGTTAGATGAATCAGTTGGAATGCAGAGAGATTCAGACCAAATCTGAAGTAAAATTGTGTACCCGTAAGCCAACCTTTCATAATGTATATTTATAGCATACCTCAAATCAAAATCGAAAAAAGTAACTGGCCTGAATTGCATCGGATGCCAAATACCCAACTACTAACAGCTACATAAACAGACAACGTAGTCCGATGTATACAGCAAGTTATTTGTAGACAGATTTATATAATTTTTTAAACCGAAATATCTGAATCGACTATATCATTATTATAAATAAATATGGTGGGTTTATTCAACATTTTTGAAAAGATCCTTAAAAGGCATTTTCGCGACTAAAAATATAGAACTAAGTAACAGGAGATGTTAAAATTTGTTATGAACTACGAGTAACCAAATAAAATTCTTTCACTCGCGTACAAAACCAGCGCTAAAAAGTAGCGTAACTACAGCTTACTTAAAACTAATGTTGTCATCATATAACAACCGTTTGGGAAAAGCTATCTCAAGCAGAATCAGCGGCAAAAATATTAAAATAAAAAGATCAACTGACGTTAAAAGAGCTAAAATGAACTTGTCTATAGTGGCAATGCTCGCTAGGGAATATCCGTTAAATTGCTTTTCAGTAATGATCCTTTTCGTAGACATAAAGTGAAGAAATATATTTGGATTTCTATTTGCGCGTTCAAAAAACTGTAGACTTTTATTGCGTAAGAGGAAAGAGAGAACTGTAACTGGCAGAGCAAAGACAGAATCTCGTCATAAATAAGAGTTTAAATTTGTAAAACAAATTTTAAACAATTATGAAAAGCATTTGAAACTTTGAAACAAAATTACATTACAAATATAAAAAATTAATTTATATCTGACATTAAAGCCGTTTTATTATTATTATTATTTATTTATTTCTATTTTTTTACAATTTACGGAAAAATTGCTTTTTATAAGTGTTTTGCATTACGACAAGTCCATATAAGGGGCATCTACCTGAGGGATGGGTGCCTCAGTTGGAGGACTTTTTAAATGGTTCAAACATATATTCACGTAACATGTGGAGAAAACCGCCCAAAACTCCCAAACCGTTAAATGGACAGCCACGCGATTGGCCCGAACGCGGGACCTTCACATTGAGCCATCTATATTCAAATTTTTTCATAAGAAGGCAGGTTTATAAAAGTAATTTGTTTCTTAAAGAAGAGTTTTCTCTCTTCCTAAAGAGTTGTCCGGCTTCTTAGTTTAAGAGGGTGGGAGATTTAATGGCTTTTATTAAATTGGAAAAACATATCCTACAGTTAGTCGTAATTTTTTTACAAACATTTTTATTTTATTATTATGGTGCTTAAAAAACTTCATCAACGAAAACGAGTCTCCGATATCTTAAAGAAGCAAATATACTACCTTCAATACTGCACACACATACTGTTTTTATATTAGAAATACTTTTTATAAAATGAGAATAAAATTAAATGTGCAGTAATTATTCCATATATGACAAAAGTACTATGTTCATTTATTCATGAAAAATTAAACTAAAAGTATCGTTACACATCAATTTTACCAATATTGTTTTAAAAATGCAATATAAATCTATATCAGATGTCTATCTATCTTCATATAATTTGCATTACAATACCATTTATTACAAGATCATTATTTTTTCTCAGTAACTGACGTGATTAATTTAAAGCTGATAGCATGAACGTCTACTTTGATAAATAAAAATGTAAAATTTCAGTTAATTTTTTGTTTTAAAATAGCTGAACTCCCTAAAATATTCGTAAAGTGTTCCTTGTCTACAAATTGAATACAAAATGATATTTTATTTCCAGATTTTTGTTATAAAGCTTAGCTTATATTTAAAAAATATATAAATAAATAAAATAACAGATACTTCAACTGAATTTCTTTCCATTTTCTCTAAACGGGGACACTAAACAAATCTAGAAAATTAATTTATTAACTTAACAGAAAGCATGCATTTACATTTTTTAGCATGGAAATTTTGTTAGGTCGAACGTTATAATGCATACATAAAATTACAAAACATCAAGATTGACCTATCTTGACTAAATTTTGGCAATGCATAGAAAATATTTTCAGAGTAACCGTAATGAGCGGTCATAAATAGTAATAAAAAGATAGGTTTGCTTACAACACTTAAATATTGTAAACGGGACATTGCATAATATTCAACTATCGCATTTATTTATAACGGGGTAACACCACATTACATACGAAACATTTAAACAAACCACAGAAAATGCTTTACGGTACCTCACCAGACAGTTTTCTTTATAAAACTGCGAAAAGGAAATTATTGTATTTCGATGGCATTTTAAAATTCAGTAATATTTCACTAGTGGTACAATTTGACATTGTAGCGAAAAGTGCTTTCAAATCTGTACACATTTACTTTCTTGGATATTTCATAACTGTGAATTCATTTGGAATAACTAAAAATACAAACTTCCATTACATGACATGTTTTGTGCTACATTATAACTTTCGGTGATTTGATTATCACTTCTCTGGCATGCGTTCAAATTTTCACTGAAACTGCTATCGCCCCATTAATCAACCAGATAGGCAAATATCCAAACACACATCCTCAGAAGCGCTTATTTTTCTCCCTTAAGCAGAAATTTTAAAAGAAAGTTCAAACGCTCAGCCCTAAAGCATCAGACAATACGAGATGAGAATGGCATCGCAACTGCACATAATTATCGCATGCTAAGAAATCCGACGGAGCATCTCGAAATTCCGACGTAATCAAGGTATTAAAGTAAGACGAAATTAGAAAATTCACGACGTTCTTAGATTCGTCCATTGTCGCTTCTTGGAATACGTACAACCAAATTAATTAATGTTCGCTTTAGATAAGAGAGAGTCGGATTTAAAACATTTTTGTGTGTTTTTCCTTGATTATACATTTTCATTAATTTTTTTACAAATTGCAGATACTTTCGACTTTTACAGAAACAATTTATAAAAATGTTTTAGCATTCAAAGAAATACTGTGATTTAATTAATAAACAACGCTGCAGTAGAGTATCAAAAACATTTGCAATCAAGAAGATAATATATATAATTCAACTGTTATTGCTACATTTTTTTTAACTTATTCCACATCAATATTGCTGAATATAACAGCAAACTTATTTTTGTTTATTTCAATTGATCTTGATCCTCTACTGTTGAAATCAACAATTTAACTTTCAATTGATCCTGTATTTTTCAAATTAAAACTTTGCTGTGCGTGCTTAAAAGTTTATAAGTCAGGCATTAGTGACACTTGAAGAAAGTCATAATTAGCTAAAAATATCAGTTTCAAAGTCTTACTATTTTTAGGCGAATAACAGCAGACGAACCTCAGACTAATAACCACAGGTTACTTGTTTTGATCGATTAAACAAACACAACTTAGAATTATTAAATGTTGACTGCAAGACTTTTTAGAAAGCAAAAGGAAAACGTAAATCAGAAAATCAACCACTGGTATTTCAGAAAACATGTCAAAATATTAAAACATTTGTTTGCATAAGAATTAATTAACAAGATGCTGGATGCTTCCTGCATAGACAGAATAATGATGAAACCAAAATAACTGTAAATAATACGTGGCTGTGATGTTGCTGAATAGCACTCTGAAAAAAAGTAAGATAAATGTGAGCTTAATGAACAAGTATTTTAGAACATTCCTTCGAAATTACATTATTTCTAACTACTGCCGCAAAATGAATCTTTAGAACGAGACCAAATAATATATTATTTTTATGATTTCGAGTTTAATTTTAATCCCCGTCGGATGTATGCTAAAATCAGTCTTTAAAAAAAAAAATTAAATGCAGTAGCAATTAGAAGCGTATTTGATGGCATAGGATGTTAATGGTAATGAAGCATACAACGGAATTTTCAAATGATTCACAAGCTGAAAACTATGGGCTTTCGTGATCCATAAAAATTGCTAACTTTGAAATAAGTATACAAACGTGTAAGCAACAGGAGTACATCCTACATCTTTCCCTTTTAAAGCTTATGGTATTCAGCAAACCATCATAAAAACTTGTATTTGCTGTTCAGCTATGATCATAGTAACTGAGTCTTAAGAACCATTTTTTCAGAAAATTTTGAGAAAGTTCCAATGAACATTCGTCGAAAGTGTTACTACTGGGAATCGTAGTTTACGTGTGACAAGCTCACTTATATACAAGTGATTAACTGAAATTTTTGTAAAATTCAAAGCTTTCAAAACATACCAGAAGTATTAGAAGATATCAGGGGGTGAAAAGACATCAAATTTTTGTAGAATAGAACTCTTTTGTAGAATAGGACCGTTTTTAAAGGTCAAGCACCATAAAACTGTAGAACATTGAAGATATGAAGCTATTTTAAGACTTTTTTTCGTTATACACAACTCTAAATTACTTCATTCCTCTTTATTCTCAGAGGAAGTCTTGACAAATTCTCTAAGAAAGAAACTGACGAATGTGCACATTCATAGGCTCTTTAGTTTTATTAATCATTTGAACCTCTTCATAATACGTACTGAAAATTATTAGTGACAGTCTCTTAAATATGATTTAAAATTGTTATTCTTCAATATGTCAACTATCCAGACCAAGGAAAATTCAGCTTTCAGACAGCTGTATCCACTTGTTCATAGTTGTAATATTCCTTCACAATGCTAAGAGACCCTATATTCTATCAAGCGAAATCCTCTGACTGTCTAATTAAAACGTCTGCTAAATAACAGACATTACACGGTTTCTTTCAAGTGATAAACAACTGCAATGTTCTAGGTTCTATACTGAGAGTATACAAATGGCTTTTCAAGCTATTATGAATTCAATCAGTAAAAGATAGCAAGCGACAGCTTGCTTAACATAATATCCGTAAATGAAGTTTTCAATGGTTTTATGCAAAAGTAACTATCAAAACTGCTGTATGTCCCCACCGTTCAAAAACAACAATCTTAAGAGATACCAGGTTTATAACCACATTTTCAAAAGTACTTCACTTTTTCTAAACCTAATAATAAACATGTTTGTATGAAAATTATTCTCCTGTTTCAAGGATTTTAATAACTTTACGAAGTTCCTTTCAGAAATACAAATACTCATTTAAACGTCATCGATCCTGTTAAACTATTCCGTTTACCGTAACTTCCCTGATCAAACAGAATAGACAAACATAGACGACAATGCTAACAGGCGAATCCGTCTTCCAAACTCCAGGGAGTTAATTAATGTAACCTTCGAATGCACGGTCATTTGCAATTTCCGATCTGTGCGCAGCTGATTAAAACGCTTTGGTTACTACTCACACAAGGCTGTCATGTCTCGTCAAATACATTTATGACATCAGATTTGTCTTATCAAAAATTACACAGAAATTCGAAATCTGAAAGAACAGGTGTAAGGCTGGTAAAATATAAAGCAAAAGTATAACAAAACAGTCCATAATAAAATTTGTGTTAATTTCAATTCAAAAAGAGATGATTAAAAATGAGAATTATCAAAGAGATTGATTAAAAATGAGAATTAAGTAATTTAAATGCAGAAGGGTTACACAGCTATATTTCCCAAATTTACTCTATAAACCAAAAAACATGATTTAAATGTTTAGAGATCCCATTTGAATAAGGTCTATTTAAACAAAATCATTAATAAGATGGGATGGTAATACAAGAAAACATTTGCAATAAAACGACTTTGTCAAAAATAAGCCATTACAAGTCTTAATTCAGTAGAAGTTTACTTAGCAGTTTTAGAAGTATAATGTATCAGACCGAATATAAGACTGCCTCGAATATAACGCAAGCGACCCCGAAATTTTTCATCTAGATAATTATTAAAATCCAATTTAGGCCTCGAATTCAGAGCAAGTCAGGTTTTTTACGGGCAGTGATCAGTCAAAAAATATCGCGTTATATTCGGGCCAATACGGTATTATAACATGGCTTTTTTTTTTTCGTTTTTAAAGTTTTATCTATAACCTTCTTTTTTGTCTGTATTTCTTTTGTACACAGAATCTTGCAATTATTCCAAAAATATACCAACAAAGGCGATGAATAACATAAATGGGGCGCGCCCACGCAATTCAGAAACGTGCGCTATTTGCGTGTAGTAACTTAATTGCGGGTACATAAATTTTTGTACAGCAGTTTCAAAAAAGCAAAATTAACCCACCAATGCTACCATCTGCAATTCCGGACACTACATCATAAAATCAGGAACCAAATTAAAACACCATTTTCAAAAATAAAATACTTTCTTTAACTTTCACATGAGAGAATTTTCCGAATTAAGGAGGACCTTGCGAAGACTAATAAACTGGTCCCTAAAATGTTTAAATACCAACAGATAAAGAAGGTGGCGAGTACTATGGCTACCATCATTTTCAGTTCTTTGGATGCAATGTTGCATATGCCTTTAAAAAAAGTGTTTATATAAAAGCAGCCAATTATTCACTGATAGTAAGAGATCAAAATTTCTCTTAATATAAAAGCAGTCTTCGCTACAAAATAAAGGATTTTACATTAAGAGTGATACAATTTTAAAATTAAAAAAACACATAAATTATTCAGTGTGACACAATTTCTTTTATTTATTTATTTATTTATTTTTTGAAAGCTTACATTATGCCATAAACTATGAAAATAATATCGTTCATGTGAGCACCACGACTTCTCTGTACATACCGCATTCTGTTGACCCAATTTTCCGCCACTCTTTCACATAAATTTAGTGTTATTTCACGAATAACACGTTCAATGTTGGTTTTTAATTGCTCAGTTGTTATTCGATTATCAGCAGAAAACTTGTGGTCTAACATATCCCAAAAGAAAGAAATCACAAGGTGTTAAATCACAAGAACTGAATTATGTCGTCCATGATTCTTCTGAAATGTCTAGCAATATTCACATATTAACACTGATTTTGATGAAACAATTTAATAATTTCGAAACGTTGTTCAAACGTGTATCTTTCCGTGATTAAATAGCAAAGCATACTAAACACAAATGACACAAGAAATTTTTAAAAAAAGCAGTGTTGCCATTCTAAACATTTAAAATTGTATCATCCCTACTGGAAAACCCTTTAGATATTAGATATGACGGCACCAGGTATACGATACATTTCGAATTTACATGCAGGAGTGCCTACAGGGGTTCGACCCAGACAATTTAATGACAAAAACAGTTACTTTATTCCCAAATTGAATCTAAGTTTTAACTGCTTTAAAAGTATTAGTGCATCCTTCAAAATACCTAAAATTTGCTATCCATTAATTCTACGTTTAAAAAGAAAGGGGGGGGTAAAATTTTAGATCGTTGTAGAAAAAATACAAATTTTGAAGCGTTTATTAATGTGCGATAGAAATTTGAAAAAATATAATTTTTATTTCATAATTCAATATTAAAACTGTTCATATCCTCCTTTTACATAAATCATCGATAGTTAAAAAACAACGGTAATTATGATTACTTTCCATAAACATTGCAGTTATAGTCGGCCTTGTGAGGTGGCAGGCTGATTTCCAATGTGAAATACTGCTTTTTTATACCACCAAACACCGAGTGGAAAATAACCTGCGAAATATTTCAGACAATAAAAGAAAATAATAATATTTATTATTTGATTTTTTGTAAAATGTGTAAGTTCTTATAATTTCTTTTAAATGTGTAAGACACTATTTAAAATCAAAAGCTTAGACATGGAAAAGAAATTTTACATTCAATTCCTATAATAAACTTTTCTTCGATAACATTTTTGAGTCATTTATTTTTGTACAACTATTAAAATTGTACAATTTACAAGCAGGAACACACGTAAAATTTCGAATTCTAATTAACATAAAGAAAAATTAATTCTACAGTAAACATTAAAAGAATATTTTCTAGCAGATTACGGAAACTAATTGAATAACTAGCTCAAAATAGATTATATTTAAATAAGTGTTCTACCTTCTTTACAAAGCACTAGCAAATAACATAATCAAAATCAATACGAACAAAACATACTTAACAGATGAAAGATGATAATAAAAAAGATCAGAAAATTAAATTATACAAACAGCGAAAACTTCTAAAGTAAACATGAAAGTTCATGTCATCGAAATTCGATATTCGATTTAAAGATTTTATTCATTAAGAAGCAAAGTTGTAATGTTACTATCTATAAAACAGTACAACAAAAAAGCGATAATCATTCTTTTAAGCTTATTAGTGTTTTTACTTTATTTTTTTAAAGACTAGGGGCCAAGGACCCCAGACTCGCTACGCTCGCTTTTCGTATGAGGCATTCGGCCCCTAATCGGGCTTATTCGTAAAAAAGACATAATTTCAACAGAGAAAACCCGAAGATTGGATCAGATAGAATGTTACTGAGCTAAGCTACACATTGCTTAGTTCTTGCATCTTCATTGGTACATAAAAATTTAAACTTCACACTACAGTAGACACCCTACCCTTCATAACACGGAAGATATTTTGTTATGGGAATCCGTGTTCTACGGGTCCTGAGCTATACTCCACCTGAAGTGCGGACTCCGCTTATAATCGCTGGAAAAATTATTTGTACTCCTCAGAAACACAATGATATTTAATGTTGCCATTCAAAGGTTATACTAATTAGGAGCTAAAGCGTAATAAAATAAGAACATATGTTTCAGCTGTATTTTTAATAATGTAAAACCTATTGGACACCTTGCGAATTTGCCACCCATGGCGATTTTTCATTATTTGGCGACTTGCGTACATGTAAAGTTAATAAAAGCTACGGAACAGATAGAATAGCCTGCCACCAATGGCGACTTTTCATTATTTGGCGATTTACACATACTCACAACCTATATTTACTGTTCATTTAAGGTTACCGGAAAACCGTTATCCATACTTTCATTTACATAATCGTTTGCAGAATGGCGTACTTAACACCACGAATTATACCATCTCGTCGCGCTAGCAAATATCCAAAGTGTACTATAACTGCTATAATGGCATAGTTAACGCCAAATATTTCTACTGGTAGCAAATAATCCAGCTGGACGAGAACCGGCTTTAAAATAATCTGCATTTTAATTATTTTTCATTTTCAAGATATTAGTTATTCTGTTTTGGAAAAACGAATAATCGCTAATTCTAAACTCCTGTTGTCTAAGCGAACTTACTATTTGAAAATTGTCAACTTTGTGTAACACATTCTGAGTTACTTATTACATATAGTTTTTATTTTGGCGTAAAATGGGCGTAATTCTAACTCATGTTTGTAAATTTCACGCGATTCTAGATACTTGGAAACGCTTTGTTGCAAAGGAATGAATGATTTTATGCCAAATCTGGCAACCATTCTGTTTATTTTTTCAGTTTTTTATTAATATCTTCTAAAATAATTCGATTTTCGAAATTTAACTTAGCTCATCAGGTTCCTCGGAATTTTTCGAATCTGTGGGCACCTTAGTTGAAACTTAAATCCCCACGGTTTAGGAGGAAATAGGCCAACAAGCTTTGACGGCGCCAGCGGCCTTTACTTTTTTTTAGAATAGAGAGATACCCAAATTAAATTTCATGCTGTTCTGGAAACTCGCGGAATCTTTTCGCAATCGAAAGATTTCGTTTTGTGTACACAGCTATTCTCATGTCCATGCAAACGATTTATTTGTGAAAAAAAAAATGATAATAAACTGTGTAATCTGGAAAATCTCTTTTAAACGAATTTGAATCCCAATTGCATGACGTCATATTCACTTGAAAAGGGTAATTTTGTCACGCAAATGATTTACTTTTTTGACTCTCGGAAATAAAATGGTGCTGAAAATAGCGAAAAATCGCTTAAAAAGGAGGGAACGGGTAGATTTTCAGATTTTTAAAGAAGCGCAGATTGTTTTCTATATTTTTATACATGATCATGGAAATTTTCAAGCGAATCGTGCAAACGGTGAAGAAGTTATTAGGCTTTTTGCGTTAACTTTGCAAATTTCACGCGATTCTAGATACTTGGAAACGCTTTGTTGCAAAGGAATGAATGATTTTATGCCAAATCTGGCAACCATTCGGATTATTTTTTCAGTTTTTTATTAATATCTTCTAAAATAATTCGATTTTCGAAATTTAAATCAGCTTAGCAGGTTTCTCGGAATTTTTCGAATCTGTGGGTACCTTAGTCGAAACTCAAATCCCTACGGTTTAGGAGGAGATAGGTCCAGAAGCTTTGACAGCGCCAGCGGCCTTTACTTTTTTTTAGAATAGAGAGATTAATATAACAAAACCTTTTATATCCATTTACGTCTTGTTTTTCCTCATAAATAATTCTAATATTTAATGTAAGCTTTCACAATTTCACATTTAAAAAAATGCGATTTTCTTTTTATTTTAGCAATTATTTTGACATACAGTTATTTAACTTTCTTTAACATTTACGCTTTCAATGTAAATTGCCATACACTACAATGTATGACTAAATATTACAGTATTACATTTTTCCAACAGTAGAAGAAATGAAAAACCAGCATAACTAACCCCAAGTATTTTTTAGGAGCTTACTTTCAATTTTTAATCGTAATAACTACACGTTTAGCTTTTAATTCCAATTCATAACTATAAGAGTTACAATTAGTTTCCTAAGACAACTGTTAAAAAAGGCGAATATTGTTTTATTAGATATCATAATTCTGCAGAAAAGATTTCAGCCATGCTATACAAAATGCGAAAATCTTTTTGGTATTTCTTTTAAAGTCTTTTCATCTCACTGATGCAACCTTGAAAAGATTTCTGCTGTCATACAAATGTGGCTTAACGTATCAAAAATATTCATCTACCTCAAAATAATAATAATTCTTTTAACGTTCTATAGCTCATCTATGCATTCTTGAACAACATATGCCAGTTTGTACACACAGTTACTAGGACAACTCAACCTAAATAACGATAAAGTTAATAGGAATACGGAACCAAGTAGTGACACGCCATGCATAGTTAGTACTAGTAAAAAAGAAACACCAGATTGTCACAGTATGACAATCAATAGACTGGAACAATGAACATTAGTCACGTTAGACAGAAAAGCGAAAGCGAAATTTGCATTAAACAGAATAGCAGGCAACTGTGGCAGAATTTTTAAATTAGTTTTCAAAGCAAATAAAACATAAAAATGCATGACAACGATATTGGACATTTGTTTTGAAAAAAAACTGCTAACTTTAAAAAAAAGTATTAATTTAGTTTTTTTATTAACGTAATGAATTTTTGCTGTTATTTAACGAAAACAAAAATGTTTAAAATATACTAGCTTCAACAAACCCAACATTTTAAAACATAAAGCTTAATTATTTTTTGGAAAAAAAATTAAATTTATCAGATTTTCACAATCTAAGTAAGAGATCAACTACAAAATAATCTGTACTCTAAAAAAAATTCGAAAAAATATTCTTATCTGGACTATGATTAACTATTTAATAACAAAAAAATTCTAAATAAGTACAAAGTGACGTACTAGTAAATTTCAATCAATATTAGTCTGCCGACTTGGCTCATTACTAAAATTAAATACTTATTTTTTAAATTGAATTTTAATTGATATTTTATCAACAATGTGACATTAGTGCATTTGAGAGGGGGGAAAAGAGTTAATAAGTGTTTATTTTGCTTTATTTGTTTTAACATTGTTTTATTCTTTCGTTCTTGCAACGTTTTATTCTTTTATAAAATGTTGGTGTTTCTAATAAAATCAGTAAAATTTAAAATTTGTCTGGTTTTTAAAAACAACATTTGATTTAAGCCAGAAAGTTCAAATGCAAAATTATTACAGTTCAATTAACGACTAATAATATGCCCAACTTGGCAAGTGTGTAAAAAAGAAAGGAAAATAGTTAATAACACTTAATTAAATCCAGCAAACATACTCCAGTCACATATATTCAGTAACATAAAAAAATAAGACATGGGAGATAAATTAAAATTTTATTAAAAGCGGCATCTCGTACAAAAGAAACTGTGGCATGCATACGGGAATGGTAGTGCGGATGTATCCCATTTTTTATGGTACAGACGTAACGCATCACAGTTGCCTGTCTTCACAACGGAAAGTGTCGTAACCATATACACAGCACTCTATACAGGTGCTACACTTAGTTTTAACTTCCAAATCATGCATGGATTCAGTAATTAGATGTAAAAAAGCCCTTAAGCGTAAGTATTTTAAAGTTCGGTTAGTGAAATCATGCGCTTATCTCAAAATAAGAATTGTATAGTTACAGCTTAATTATTGAACGGGATTCCTGTTACACTAGTTAAGGAAATCTCACTTCACACCTATACTGCGCATGTGATTGCTATCTATAGACAATTACAAGAAATACAAGGATACAAGAAATACAACCCTATACTCTTTTTTGTGAGTATATCTATAGCATTTCTCATCAACTCAATAACATCACAACGAAACTTTTGCAACTATCTTACAAAATAATAGAATAAAAAACTTCTATGTATGGGCTTCCAAAACCTCAATGTTTGTCTAGCCAACTCCAAATACATTATACAATTAAATAACACAGCGTATAAATATTACTAAAATAAAAAATAAGAACAATAATTCTGTAAAAGATATCAAAATAGCATTTAAAAAAACAAATCTAAACAAAAAAAAAATCAAGTGAGATTATTTTTTATATTTTACCAAAAAAAAAAAAAAAAAAAAAAAAACTGAGAAAGAAGATTACATAGAAGACTAACGTAGCTTTTCAGTAAATGTAAGGAAAAAAAAGAGAGAAATAGAAGAGAAAAAATGTTTTCAACGGAAAAATGGAAAGCCGAAATGAACAAAAGAAACAATCTGATTCAAAAACTTTGACTTTTGTAATACGATTAAAAAAATAAAATAAATAAAAACAGCGTAACAGAATCTACAGAAGAAATTTTGCGAATGCAGTTTTTTCACAATGCTAGGAAAAGCATGGTAGAAAAATCCGGATCGTGAATAAAGTAATTTCATGGGAAAGCCTTTGGTATTGTATTTTGCTTTGCTGTGCCAATGAAACACAACAACCGGCGGAAAACATAAAAGACGCTTGAGTAAATAGCAAAAGGTTATAGAAACATACAGTGTGGTTATAATTGAACTTCCCCCATAAACAGGATTTTGCAGCTGAAATGGGTGAACGTATTGCCAACAAATTTGGTATATGGGCTGTACAATAGAAACGCTCAGGGAGAATTTTAAAAGTTTTGTTTAATACATGTCCACTATGTGGCTCTTTGCAAGAAGAAAGCAGCTCAAAAAATGATCCAAATCAGTTAATAAACTCAATTAAACTACTAAATAAACGTTTAAAGTGTTTGTACATTTCGAATTAGTTATTTCCATTATTACATTTGCTTTTTTTTTTTTTTTTTTTTTTTTTTTTGTGTCAGGCGCCAGATAGTGGACTTTTTTTAAAAAAAATTTTCTGTTTCGTCATAAATTCCTTGAGCAGATATTATATATAACCTATACACAAATTTGGTTACAATCCGTTCACGCGTTTTAGCTATACAATCGAGTTTATAGAAGTTCAATTGTAACCACACTGTATGTAACTGTATACTATAAATTGTAATAAAAACTAGAGATCAAGTCGCAACTAGAAATTAAGTTTTTATACTTTTTATGCCAAGACAACAAATAAAAGGTAAAAATATTTATTTTGCAAGTAGATGGACAAAAAGATAAATAAGGGAATTCACATTCGATGGTTCTGATATTATTACCATTTTATTAATACCAGTTTAATAAAATACAAGTAGATAAATTGGGATTTAAAAATTTTAACATTAGGTTGTCCTTTTAGACAGTGAAATAAAATTAATTTACTATATAAATGACTTGACACATATTTCGGGATTTGAATAGTAATGCTGACAACGAAGGGCGGCGGCCGTGGAATGACCGATTTCAACGAAATTATGTAATGTAAATGGTAAATTATGTAATGTAAAGGTGTAAATAATGTAGCTGAAATTTTGCATCACTGACACATTACTTATAGGACCCAGTACACTGGCGTCCTCAAGAAATCATGTTATAAACATTTGAAAATACGCGTCTACAGTCTATTAATTAATGTTTTGAATAGTAGACTCCTGATAAGCATAGCGCGGTCGGAAGAAACGCAAATCTCAAAAACTAAAGATTGTGGGTTCGATTCCCACGGAAAACCAAGTATTTTTCATTTTTATTCGTTTACTGGCATATTAAGTTAAATAATATGAAACTAATCCTAAAGGTTGAAAATTCAAATTTTTTATCAAATAATGTGTCTGCTAAGCATCTTAAGTTTATTTACTATTTATGCATTCATCAAATACGAAAATTATTTAAAACACACAGTTTGTGCTCTAATTTGTTATTCTGTTTCTTAGCCTACGGAAACAAAACGAATTACTTCGCATGTAGCAGTAAAATATTACAAATAAGTCAGAACCAGATCAGAAAAAAAAATCCAAGAATAGCTTCAAATCGAATAAGAAGGCATGGAAAGAAGCAAAATATAAACATTCCTTCTAAAACTTTTTTAACAGCTAATAAACTTCGATCAGTTAATCTTTAAATTTTGGTTAAATAATGAGTTTAATTTGACACTGTATCAAATTGTCTGATAATTTTAATATTTGTTTTATGTTTATGGCGAGTTCATCAGAAGTAAATTTCAGTAATATGATCAATGAGAAACAATTTTTAGTCTGATCCTCTGTACCTCTCCTCTTGGTATGACCTTGATATCAGCTACAGCGCAATTTCAAAAATTTCATTTTCAACCCTCTAAGACATCTTTTAAAATCAACCCCTTGCACACCAGGCCAATTTATCTATAAAGGGACCGTAATACCAGATTATTAAATTCTGTTTAATAAATTTGATCACCTGTGTGGCTATTTAAATACAGTTAGAAGGCTAAATTATACAATATAATTAGTAGATTATAATAATTACTTCTTTATTTATGGTTTTCTGAGAAATGGTCAATGCTGCGAAATGCGCAGGATTCAGTCACATCAGTTCGTGAGATCCCTAGATTTAACATATTTTATAGTTTAAAATAATCTGGTCCTTTAGCTATTCTAAAGTAGTCAGATCAGAATAAATAGCACACTATTTTAATGAACAAAACTAACATCGTATTTAAAATTATGCACTCTGTACACCAGAAAAAAACAGCACTAAAAAACAAAGTGCATGGATCAAAGTGTTAAAGTTTTCATATCACGTTTCATTTAGCTGGAATTCCAGAGTATTTTGTTTCTGTGTCAACATCATTTAACTGAAACATTGTACAAGTCTAAAACATTTAATTTAATAATATAGGTAGGTATAATTTCCTTTACAAGTAAACATAAAACACTATTACTTGAAACTGAAATGGAAAACAATAAATTGACCAAAAAATATCATTTAACCCCGCCATTTATACCAAAACACTTCGTTCTTCAATTTCATTACAAAAAATCTTTTCTGTAACAAAATAAATAAAAACCATTAAATGGGCATGTTTATAACTTAGGCACTATTTATGCGTCAAATAAGATGGTCACGTAAAATTGATCTCAGAAATAATTACTTTTTCAGCCTTCATAAATATGGATGAAGCACTCCTACAAAGAAATCATCAAGGCTTAAATACGAATAGTTCAGGCTTGACAGCATTTATGCTACATCACAGTTCGTATTGAAAAGTGAGAAATAAAAAGATCTGAAATCGAATGACTTGCGAATTTATTGACATTCATCAAAATAAATGCATGGTTTTACTTCAGGGAATGTTCGTTATTTAAGAGGTCGTCTACATATTGAAACGATATTTCTTAAGTTCAATACTGTATTTTCGCTTCAAATTTAAATTCAGTACTTCAAAGAAAATGTTAAAAAGGCATCAACAAAAAAAAAAAAAAAAACGCTGTATAATTTACAGATCATTTTTAAAAAAATTACCTACAATTCTAACTTGATAATTCTAATAAGATTTTTTAACTGTTATTTTAAATTAATTTCTTTTCAGCGGTATGCTTTACAAAAACAAACAACCGAAGAAACCATTTACTTTGTATAAATAATTATATAATATGAATTTTAAACAACAGTAAATCATTTTTGTTAATCAATGTTTCAACTCACCCCCTCCCCGGGTTTTGGTGTGTGTACATCTGATAGTTCATTCACAGGGTAGCACAAAATATTTTTTTTTAATTACGACCTATGAACGCAAATCATCTAAAGTGTGCTGGTGTCTAAATGGTGAATTCGAATAAGTTCAAATAGAGTATGTATATTATAGGTCACCGCCAACAACCTGTATAGATTTTGGTGTGTTTTGGGCTTTAGTTTTTGCACGGGACTACAAAAAAGATTTTATAAATTACGGCCTATAGACGCAAATTTTTGAAAGCTCGCTAACGTCTATATGGCGCATTCGTCTGAGTTCAAGTTAGGTACGCATATTATCGGTCACTTTCTTACTGACCGTACAGAATTTAGCGCGTGCAGGGTTTACAGTTTTTAACAGGGCAACAAAAAAGTACTCTTAAACATTACGGCTTATTTGAAGTGCACTAGAGTCTAAACACTACATCCGATTGAGATGAATCAAATTTATTTAAACGATTAGAAAAGATCACGTGTTCGGAATGTCGAATGGAGTCACTCCAGATTTTTATATATAGTCCTCGAAGTATTAAAGTATAAGGGGCAATGAGAATTTTTTGTATAAAAATATAATTTTTTGCCCCAGTTTGTCTTTAAAAGAAGAAAACCAAAGAACTCATAATTCCCTCAAGAAGGGGGCTGTACAAAAGAAAGCCACCTACTAAAGGTAGCAGGATTTCTACAAACCTTATAGGACATGGTTCCATACACTTGTAATGGCTTGTCTTACTTCCATAAGAGGTCAAAAGAGGTATTGACCTCAGGCTTTTAAAAATTATATATTATTTAATTTTTTAAGTAAAGTTAAACATTTTAAAAAGTAATATTTAGTGAATTTTCTAAGTACCTTCGCTGTAGATGGATAAGCTAAGATGGTGTTGTGCTATTGTGTGTTGCAATAAGTGTACGAGCTTGAAATTTCTCTCAAAAATTATTTTATACCTTTTAGTCCATCTCTGAATAAAAAAACTTGTTTTAAAAACTTTTTTTAATCTTATATTTATTTTTCTTGCTTGCAATTTTGCTCGCATAAAGTAATTTCTTTTTTCATGGTTGCATATCTTTGTTGCGGTTTTTGCAATTATTTTAGTCATTTGTCATTTTACAACTTGTGTGTAGGTCCGCAATTAGGGAGTGCAGGCGCAGCACAAGTCCCAGGTACCGAGTTAAGGGAGCTTCAGCCCAAGGTACCGAGTTAAAGGGGCCAGGTACCGAATTAAGCAGATTACTTTAAAATCAATGGGATATTTCTTTATCTTCAATTCCTTTTAACTAAAGACTTTTCGTGGTTAGAGGCTGCTTTGATATGAATTTAGTAACATAAAATGTTCCAGTCATTTAATTTCTTGCAAACTACGGTCCGCGGGTCGGATGCGGATCGCAAGACCGTCTCATCCGGCTTGTAAAGACCTTTTCTACACCTTTTATCTACGGGGGGAGGGGGGGATACGGAAATTTACGTGTATCCTCTCAAGATCAGCGTCGCTTACGTGGACAATACGTTTTCATTGAATTAAAATGGAAGCGCACAATAGTGCGTTATGTTTTCCAACTGATCACGACACTGCAAAAACCTTATTCGCAGCTTACTTTTTCTACTTCTGTTCAAAGTCAGTGAGATGATATAACAAACTTGTCTATGGTAGAAGTACCAACATGTTACATGATAATCTCAGGCCATTGTTGATGTTAGGGACATCAAATCTAAAGCCATCAAATCTAAAGCCTGCTATTTTGGCATCCAGGAAACAATATCACCATTACCACTAATACAGCTATTAGTGTGTGTATAAATGTGTTATTAAATAAGTCAATATAATCTCATCTTAGTTTTGTTTAGTTCATAATCACGTTAGTTTTGATTCTTTTTTCATTTGGACCTAGAGTGCGTAAGTCCACCCCTAAACTGCTGTTTGTTAGTTAATGCGGTCCTCGGGCTAAAAGTTTTGGAGACTCCCTGTTTAATAAAAAAAAATGCAAAAATAACACTCAAATTTAGAGCTAATCAATTCCTTAATAAAAGCTAAATAATAGCTTTTATTGGTTTTCAAATAACATCACACAAAGGCCTTTTGTCAGAAGAAATTGAAGGCAACAGACCATCTGTATCTTAAAGTTATGTAATATATATATATATATATATATATATATATATATATATATATATATATACTCTCTTAATAATCAAGAGTGAAAAACCAGTGCTGAGGAGTGATATATCACCCTACCTTCGTGACAAAAATCAGCCAACCTCCATAGAGTGAGAAATCACTATTCTGAAGAGTGACATTTCTGACTCTGGACTAGGAGTGAGAATTCAAAAACCCACTCCGGGAAAGAGTGCCTCACTCTAAGGAAAGGGTGACAGCACGCCATCCCTTAAAGAGTGGAGCGCTCTGATCAAGAGTGAGCTATGACCCTTTTTAAGAGTGACCGCCACTTTTTATAGGGTGATTATTCGAGACCGTATCCAGGGGTCCGGACCCTCCTCCCCTCCCAAAAAAATTGATTTTTGTTAATAAAATAATAATAATGACGTCTTTTTGTGAAAAATTCTGCCTTTTCCACGGTTTGGACCCTGCCTGAAATTTTTGTCTGGGTACGGCCCTGGATTTATTCCTTGCATATGCCTTGCTTCTGGCTATCACTATTTTAGGGAAATTAAAATAATTCCTTATATATATATATATATATATATATATATATATATGAATGTATCTGGTAACAGCATTGATTATTATTATTTTTTAAATATTTGGCAAACATTAAAAGATATTTTCTATATAGCATCAATATTTATCCAATCTTGTGAATTCATTGAAAATAAAATCCAATATTATAAATTTAATATTTTGCCCATTTGAAGTCAAATTTTAATACTATTGAATCTTAAAGTATTTGAAATTTATCAATAATATTGAGTGTATATTAGAAATATTTCCAATATTATTAAGTACTAATTACTTTTAATTATTAAAATTTACATATATGTGAATACTTTGAGAGTAAAGACCACTTCCAGTATTGGTAAAAACTAGAGTTTAGCCCTGATATATGCTCAAAATGTTATTATTATTTGTAAAATTTTAATTAACATATGAAGTGTGTATTGAAATATTAATTATATATTGAGAATATTTCTGAAGCAGTCTCACTACCAATGAACTTTTAAATATTAACTCAATATTGTGAAAACATTGATATCAAAAACCAATAATATTACAAAGTAGTAAGTGAACACATTGAGAATAAACAGTTTCCAATATTGGTAAATAAAATTCCAATATTGGTAAAAATTAGCATTTAGGTCTGATAAATTCTCAAAATAACATTATACTTTCAGTATGACTATACTAATACCTTTTTCCACTGAATTTAACATACAAAAAAATATATTCTTAATATAGGGTTGTATTGGAAATATTTTTGAAGTAGTCCTCAATTGATAAATTTTTTAATGTTAACTCAATATTGTTAAAAAAAATTGAAAACAAAGATCAACTGTAACTTCGTCAAATGTATCAAATGTAACTTCGTACAAAGTAGCAAAGTTAATATTTGCCTCAGATATATTTAAAATGCATTTATAGTATTTGATATACATTGGAAATATATTCAATATGGATAAGTAATTACTTTAACATAACTTTATACCATTTTTAATTTTTTTGGTTAATATTTACTCAATATTACACTGGGAATAAAGCTAGTATTGGTAAAAAGTAGAAAGTTGATATTTAACCTTTATATTGTAAAAATTATAAAACTTTGCTGCTATTGAATTTAAATTAAATATATTTAAAATGTATCTGCAATATCGAGCGCCTTGAAAATATTCTTCATATCGTACAAGTAAATATTTTTGCCGCATTTACCTCCCCCCCCCCCCCAAGTTTGTCCATAGGCAATCTTTAATACATCATAGCTGGATATTGGGTATATCTATTAGAAGTCCAACATAAAATAGATTTCTCTATTAGAAATTTGAGGTGTGATCTCTCTAATGAGTAAATAACATCTATAACATACAGGTATCTGTATATATGTAGCATAGTTATAATACTTAAACTTCCAGAAGATCTCAAATATCCCAAAAATGGCTATCTATTTCATATTCAAAATATCCAAAGATCAGAAATTGATACTTATTTCATATCCAGAACTTCTTAGATATCTATTTCTGGGCTATCTTGGATTATTGTCATGTTCAGAATGATCCATAACAGCTGGAAAATAAATTTTACGTAGCTCAATGGTACAAGTAATATCTGACCCCATGCATTTTTAAATTCTTGCTTTCATTCCAGTGAGTGAAATGTGGACTGTTGACACAAAACATACAGTATTTAAAATAACAGCCTATTCTGAAATTAAACAGATTAAGAAGGAGTACAGAATTTCATTTTAATAATCAGATGATGGCATCACTAAAAGGTACCCCCAAGAATTCCACATGGTTACTAAAACAAACCTCCATAACTTCTAGATCTATTTAGTTACAGAATTCGTTAACAGTTTATGTTTTGTTTGGTTAGTCAAAACGTAACAGGAATAGAAGTGAAAGTTTCAAAATGCTTGGAGGTGATCTGTATAGCCATTGAGCTATGTAAAATCCATCAGCAGGAGATTTATAAGAATTTTCTTTGTCTGCAGTACTATAACTTCATTTGAGGTAATCTGTGATCAAACAAGAATAGAAATAAGAGTTTCGGACATCCACATTACTCAACAGTGTGCAGAAATATTTGATATGTTCAATGTTACCTTTTCTCCTGCTGAAATAAAAAATCCCTGAAAGCTTATTTTTTACCTATGGTACATTTCAGAACAACTTTCACTTACAACAGTATTAACAAAACAATAAAAATAGTTCATGATAAGATATTTATATAAAATCAAAAGAATACTAATAATTTTGATTTTTAAATAGGTTTTATTTTAAGCATAATTTATTCAAACTTTCTTTTCAACTTTATTACAATTAACAAGTCTTTTTTTTTAATTTAAATAAATAAGAAATGAACAGGATTGAATTGTTATCGAAAAGAAATTATTTGAAATTAAATTTCAGTCATTTATACGAACAAATACAAGAATTATGAAACACGAAAATAAGTTAAAAGAGTAATAGCTATCCTTTAATTGAAAACCAAAAAAAAAAAAAAAATTAAATAAATAAACTAATTGTTGGGTAAATCAAAAATATAAATATATCTGCTGATAACCTCTGTTAATGTACATATCATGTTTGGAAATTTAAGAGAATACCTATTTTTCTATTCTTCCCCCTCCCCCCAGAAAAAGGAATAAAATATTTCTAAAATGGAAACTACTTTATATTGATTGATTTCTTTTTTTGTGAAAAGGGGTAAAGAAATATTTTTGTGCAGGCCAATACATAAATAATATAAATCAAAACCAATTATTTCATAATTCCCCAACAATGCCCATTTTGTTGAATCCCCCCAACATTTTTGTCTTGTCCAAAAACCATTATTTAAGGTTTAGAGGCATGAGCAAGAATACAGGTTAGAATCCTTAAAAAGTTCACCACCCAAGTCAGCCCCCCCAAGAAGACACCCCTCTTGTAGACTTGCCATAACGCAAAGAAATAATTGAAGTTTAGAGCATGAGGGTGAACCATATTAACCTCCATAGATAATGTCTGGGTGAGGGGGGAGGGTGGTGATTCACAGAAAAAGATTTTTTTTTCACCTCTTAAAAAACCAAATTCCTGTTCTGAACATAATTTATACATACTTCAAAATAAAAGCCATTTCTTAATTTTTTAATATATATACACATTCATTTCTTTATTTATTTTTAAGTGTGATTTTATTTATTTCAATTTCACTTTTACAGCAAAATAGCTACAAATTACTTAATCTTTTAAAAACTTCAAATTGAAAAAAAAATTCTTTTAATATAGATTTTATGCAAGAATTATTATACTATTGAAAACAGATTTAGAACAATAAATGAAAGTAAAGCCAGAAAAACTCATTAGTATGTTAGAACAAAGTTCAATTAATACGAGGGCCAAAAAAAAAAAGAAAGAAAAAACAGTTAATAAAAATATATAAGCAAAGTCTTAATAAAAACATGAGTAATGGAACTTCCAAGTCCAGAGTAGTCTTCAGCCTAGCAAATTTTAGTTTACGATGCGTTCTAAATTTAAAAAAAAAATTTAAACTATTACAGAACTGCAGAAGTAAAAAATAGCCTACGAATTGAAAAAAGTGGAAGATATCTCTTATTGAGACTCATGCAGGTTTGAATGAATTATAAAAGCAATGGCAGTGAACACACAACAAATTATTACAAATTTGGTTTAATTGTATTACATTGTTACATTTATATAAAATACAATCACTGGATTCAATATGAGTACTTCAATACTATTTCACATTCAGGGATTCTTCTAACAGCATCTGGAAGATAAAAATTATGACTTCAACAAGTAATTACAGAATTAAAAGTTAAAACATAACTGCTATTCTATCCTAATAAAAAAAGGGTACCCTCCCCCCTCCCCATAATTTGAATAAGACTGAAGAAAGGCTCAAAATCAGAAAGAGTTGGCAGCTAGAATATACTAGAGCATAAACTAGATCTATGTTAAATACATACAAAATAAAATTAGTTAAAATTAGTTTTGTGTGTACATGGATTAGTGTCAAATTTAAATCTCCAACTAAAGCACAGCTTAACACTTTCAACTAGGTGATGAATTTACAGAGGAATAAGTCAGCAGATCTTTTCATTTGATTCAGAAAACATTTTGTTTATAGTTTCACTAAAATCGGAGGATAACTTTATAATAAAAAGTCTGCAAATCTACATACATTTTGGAACACCTTTAGGAGCAGGTTAAATACAATTTTGGAACAGCACAAAAGCATACCGAAAAATGGTAATAATAAATACTTTCTTATTACCATTTTTCATATTACCATATTTATGTATGGTAATAATAAATACTTTCAAGTAACATTTACATATACTGTAACCTTCTGAGTAAGAGAGGGAAGGGAAACAGGGTTCCTACTGTTAAAATTGTACAAATTATGAATAAATGAATAAAATAAAGATGTAGAATTTAAGCTGCCTTTTACATTTTAATTTTGCCACTGAACATAAAAGCAAATGGAAAAAAAACTGCAATAAAACTTAAATATAGCAGCTCAAAAAAGAAAAAAAATCTATTTTTTTACCTGCAAAAAATAAAAGAAAAAAAACTTTAATTTCACAGATAAGAAATGCTTGTACTGTTTTATAAAATAATCTGTTCTCTATGTTCTATTAATATTAGAATATACTGATATGCAAAGTGATTGAGAGCACAAAATACTTTATTAAAAGTAAGGAACACATTGTAGGATTTACTTCACAAAATTTTATTTTGTGAGGTAAATCCTCTGAGGTAACACAGAAAAGAATAATTGGGGACAGTATTGAAGCGAAAATCCCTTATCAAAGCAATTTGGAATAAAATTATCCCTGAATCACAGTAACCTGTGCGTAATAACAAACATCAAACTAATAGTGACAAAATAAATATTAAACACATTACTTACTATTGGTGAGTTAAATTTGCAAATTATTACAATCAATTAAAAAATAGAAAATATTCAGGACTTGTAATATATTTTAGGTACATCAAAAATTGAGTAAAAAATAAAGTGATAACTTTGCAATAAAAACTTTTCATGCACAGCAAGTAAAATATCATCAAATAACAACATTCTTAGCAAAGATCACATCTATATGTGGAAGATAAACAAAAGAAATAAATAATTAAACGGAAGTTTGAAAATACTTTTCATACCCAGTCTGGTAAATTACAAGGATTCAGTGCTCAGAAGTGTAGCTAGAGGGGGGACATTTGTCCCAGGGCATAGGATCCAAAAGGCACCAATTTGTATATAAAACTTTTTCCAGCGCATTTTGGTAAACAAGAAGTGATGCAAATTTGTTCTCGGACACTGAAAATTCTTGCTACACCTCTGAGTACTGACCCCAATTAATAACCTAGATCTTCTTGAAGTCAGTTAAAAACTAGACTAAAGATATTTTTGAGTAATATTCAAATATACATATGACAACATGTGAACACTGACAAGGTTATTGCACTTTGTTAATACTGCAGGCTTAAAAAATCTGAATTTACTAAGGAAGTAAAGTTTACATTTACATATTGTATTAGTAAAATTAAAAAATAATATATTTCATCTGTTTTTACCACTAATGGTGGTACATGTAATATGGTGTCAAAACTGGTAGGCTAGTTTTCGATTTGGTTTGTACCAAAGTACAGATATGAGATTAACAAAAAAGGAAAAAAAGTCTGAAAGAATGTCCAAACAACTTTTGAGCAACTATACTTATGAATTTCAAGAGCAATAAATATTTTAATTTTTATTGATACTAAATCTATCTTACTTATATACAATTTTGCCTTACTGAAAAATCAGAAAATTTTTGAAAAAAATGAAAAAACTGAATTCTTTATAAACATTGAAAAAGGTCTGAATATTAAACTAAATTCTTAAATCTCATCTCTGAAAGTAGCATTTTACAGTTTACATTTTAAACAACAACAGCAGTGACAACATTAATAATAATAATAATAATAATAATAATAAAAGTTACAGGAGTTTCAAGGTTTTACTTACAACATATTTTTAAGAGGTAGTGAGGGTGCAGAGTTAAAAAAATTAATCTGAAGGGACTAAAAATTGATTTTTATACTTTATTTCATTGTTACTTCATAAAATGTTGCAAATAAGACTTGATTTTGCAAGCAATTTATTAACTTGGTGTCAAATATGCAACTTGACATAAAAAATTTACATATAATAGAGATTAAATAAATGACAGAATATAGCATAACATAAAATGATATACTAAAGAGTTGCCTGGGTCAAATGCTTTAATAAAGAATACCACATTGAATTTTACTGTATAAATATTTATTGTTTTACTCATTGATGTAACTTTACCAAAAGTTATACTTTTTTTTCTTTTAAGAACAGCCCTAATAACTTTCTCAATTTACATGAAATTTATAAAATTTAATACATAGTCACTAACTGCCCCAAAGTAACATCACTTTAGGGGAAAAAAAACTAAAAAAAAAAACATATAAATCAATTTGGAAAATAAGAAAAAAATAAACTAAACAAAAAAGTAAACATCTCAAAAAAAAAAAAAAAAAGTTATTGACAATTATGAAATTATGCGATACAAGCTTTGAAAAAATTAGACCGCAGAGATCAAAAGTATGCAGACTTTGAACTAGTAATTAAGAACATTTAAAGAATAAATAAACAAATAAAACAAAAATATGAATACCACTTATAATGCCAATAGTTTCTTCTCTTTTACAGCATGCCACTGACAAAAATTCAATGGTTTTCCACAGGACCAGTTCAGAGTACTAGAAAATAAAAAGATAATAAAGTGATAAACAGCCAAAATCAATCAGTTTTTCTTGTAACATATTTTATTCATCACTTGGCTCTGCAAGCTTTAAAGACAGGCTTCTCAAAAACTCGGTATAATTCAGAATGCTTCTTCATAGACAGCATGATGAACTTTTATAGAACAACAAAACTGCAGGTCTTATCCCATTTTTAGGGAGAAATTCACGAAAGTGGAAACTGTATCTGATGGCTAATTCTCCCTCTATTTTGGACAATACAATATGTTATAAATTTTTCTCTGAGTATTTCACTTCTATAAATTAACCATTTGTATTGCCATAAATACAGCTTGTGAAGAGAAATTCTGAATTTTCAAATTTCTGACTAAGTTTTTATTCTGACATAGAAGAAATTCTGACATAGTTGAATTCTTTTAAAACCTGTTCAGAAATTGCATTATTTCTTGTAAAAAAAAATAAATAATAATAACTTGATTGAAACATTTTGTTTCTACTCAGTGAGACACTTAATGAAACACAATTTTTGTGAGAAATCTACTACCCATCTGATTCAGTGCTTAAGATATACATTCTTCTAAAATGGGATGCTTTGCAATGCAAATAATAATAATAATATAAAATTCACACAGACATGTGTATAAGGAACATTTATAACATATGATATGAATATAAAATTAACTCCCAAATTTAAAAATACACTGAAACAGTAAATAATTAAAAATAAATACATACTTATATCTAAAGACATCCAAAGTAGTATTCACCCTTATCAAAGGTTCGTGAAAAATCACCCAGTCATCGCTGTTATTAACTCTCCTATATTTCAAGAAAATGAGTATTCAGTACATAAAAAACATTCTAAAAGTTTCGTTTTCTAAAGCAACCAATTTATATGAATATTCATTTATTATCAATTTATATATATTTAACTAATGACCACCCAAGGTAGGAGTCTTCAGTTAAAATTTACATTTAAACATTATCACAAGAACAAATGATTCGGTGGTAGATCGAGGGGTAATGGGATGAGTGGCTATAGGGCTTCAGTCCCCCCCCCCCCCGTTCTCAAATCCAGGCAGCAATTATGACATAAAGTCGCTTGAGTCAGAAGTATGGGTCTAAATGGGGGCCCCCTTACATTTTGTTTCTTCACCGACTCTGACAATTGTCTTTCTGTATTTTCCACAGTATTTACCCGTTTGCCCATGATAATCAGGGAACAATCATATTACATTAAATTTTTCAGTAATATTTGACTTATTTATTAAGATATATTTTTCAGAAATTTGTATATGAATGCATTTAAAATTATTTCAGATTTTAAATGCAAAAATAATGTGTAACAGATAAACAGTGATAATTCGCAAGTAATAATATATTAAGATGCTAACATATCAAAAATATATACTTGTGCAATATATATGAGGAATATTTGAAATATACACCCAATATTGTGGATACATTTTAAATAAATTTAATTTAAATTCATTAAGATTGACAATATAATGGGTAAATATTAATTTGCTACAATTTACATTAGTATTTATTTCCAATTTAATGATAATATTGAATAATTAAGTATATGAACATGAAAAAATAAAAATACTATAAAATTAATTACTTGTCAATATTAGGAATACATTAGAAATATTACCAATGTTTACCTAATATTGTGTATACATTTTAAATACATTTGGGCTAAATATTAACTTGCTGCTATGTAAAAATACTGGTTTGGGTTTTCAATGTTTTACAATCCTGTGAGGTGCTATTTGAAAGTTTATTGGTAATGGAACTACTTCAGAACTACTTCCAAAATATAGGCAATATTGCAGATACATTTCATTTAAATTCAGTAGAAAAAGGATTAAAATTATTTTGAATTTTTAAGTAAATTTTACCAATATCATAAATTTATTTACCCTTAATGATACCCAGTAGAAGACCCAAACTCTGAAATCCATGCTGTCTGCTTTCTCAACAATGTCAATAAATAATGAAATCTGTTCTGCTACCTGCAAGTTCAGAAAACCACAGAATAATATTAAATACTTGAAAAATATAACATTAATGATATGGGCACCCATAAGGGGGGGGGGGCTCAAGGTAGGGAACTTGCTCCCCCCCTAGGAGAGGAGAGCAGGGGCAGGGACATACCCCAAAAAAAATTCTGGGAGTGTCCAAAAATTTCGGAGGGGGTCCAAACGATGAAAAAGGCAGAAATTTTCACAAAAAGACTTCACCATTATTGCTTTGTTAATAAAAACTGAAATTTCGGAGGTGTTACAGACCCCCACCCCCCTTCCTGGGTACGTCCTTGGCCAGAGGGTGACTGGTGGGGCTTCAGCCACCCTCGAAATAAGTAAACATAAGAAATGGAGAAAATTACATATTCGTGGGTAATTTTGAAAGTTCAGCTTGAAATTTTTAAGGTTTAGATACGTCCCTAAGCCAAACTCACTCCCCCCCCCCCCACTTAAGTATGTTTTTTCAATCTGCAAAGATATGTTCTGATTAAATGAATTTAAAATGAAATATGCTAGATAAATTTTAAGTTTATGAACATTTCCTATGCAATATGTGAAATAACCTTTATTAAAAATGAAGTCTTAAAAAAATGCAACTCAAAGCATGGCTTTTTCCATAACATTACAGAAATAATTCAGCAATCAAAATTAATTGAATGTCAACAATATTATTTGAATTGTCTTAGACTGAACAAGTGTAAAGTAAGCTTTATTTAAGGGGAATAGATGAAGTGAATATTATCAAATACAATGAAGAACCGTTCTGATTATACCATCTTTAAAATAAAACAAACTACATTAAAATCGGCTCATCCATTTGGGATCTATTTTGCCACACACACATCCAACTTTTAGAAAAAAAAAACCAGGCTTTAGTATCTTAGAATGAAAATTTAATAAACTAAATTCATATTCTGAAAAAATTTAAGGACCCCTTAAAATGGGGTGTCTGGGGCATGTGCCCTCCTTGCTCCTGTGATAATCATGGTCTTATCATCACAGGATTTTCAGTAGTATTTGACTTAATTATTAAAATATATTTTTCAGCAATTTGTACATAAATGCACCTAAAATTATTTATCAGATTTTAAATTTTGAAATAATGTACAGTAGATAAACAGTCTTAATTCACCATTACTGTTATATTAAGATGCTGACACATTAAAAATATTTGTTAGTATACAATATGAGGGAAATTTATAATATACACACAATACTGTGTGGATACATTTTAAATATATTTAATTTAATTCATTAACATGGACAATATAATGGATAAATGTTGCTAATTTTTACCAATATTAGTTTTTATTTCCAATATAATAACAATGTGAAGGATTGAGTATATTAGCATTAGAAAAATAATAAAATGGTATAAAAATATTTTTAAAAATTACTTGTCAATATTAAGAATACATTATAAATATTTCGAATTTTTACTTAATATTGTGAACACATTGAAAAGATATTTGGGCTAACTACTAACTTGCTACTATTAAAAACTTTATCAGTAATGGAATTACTTCAGAAACATTTCCAGTATATAGCCAATATTGTGGATATATTTCATATGTTAATTAAATTCAATAGAAAAAAATTAGCATTATTTTGAATTGGTATCTAGGCTAAAAGGTAAGTTTTACCAATTTGAGAATTTTATTTACCAATATTGATACACAACAGAAGACATAAAATCTACCAAACCAAAATCTGCAAGGCTCTAAAATTAATACTGTATTACTAAATTTAATATTGTAACACTTACCTTTATTACCAGTAATATTAAACTTATCCGTTACTGTACTATTGAATTATCCTTAAACAGTATACAAACTTTTCAATTCCAAAAATCTCGCATTTAACACCAAAAACAATAACTTTTTTTCCGCGTTGAATCAGTTTACCAGCATATTATCCCTTGTGTTTTTCGTACTACTAATGAAAGCTCACACATTCTGAATCACCTGCTACTTTCAGCTGGTTTCCCTGATTTAAAAGTGGACTTTCCTGAGGCCATCTGGGGTGTTCGATCGTAAATTATCCACTTTACCATATGAGAGAGAGGTTTGTGTATGTGTAAAAAGTGGAGAGGGAAATATTACACCACAACAACAGAGCGGTTATTTTGATCTAACAACGTATATATGTATAGTCTAAGCGTGAATCTGTGCTAGAGTGTGCAATAAGATAAAGTGATGCACATAGACATATTGAAATTTAATCACAAAATATTTTTTTCCCACGTTTGTAATTTATTTCAATATAAATTGCATACAATATATAATTGATCATTATTTTCTGCTTTTGATTTAAAATTTTGTTTATACTATTTGCAACAGGCGCGTATCCTTCCTAAAAGTCTGACCCTTTACTTAGTTTAAAATTTGATACTGAGGCTACAGTTGAAACAGCTTGCTTACAATTTGATACACAGGTTAGAGCCCTCTCCACCCCCGAAATAAAATCCTGACTGCACCACCGATTTACAAACACGCATCAAAACATGCTCAAATATTATATACAGAAACAAAAAACGAATGCAAGATTTCAGCTATATAAGCATAAATAACATACTACGATCAAGTATAGAGGCGGATCCAAAGATCAATTTCTCGGAAGGGTATAAAATTAAAAGAAGCAGGCTTGTTTAAGTCTTAAAAACAAAATGTATAGTAAAGCAAAATGTTAACCCTAACCAAAGCAATGTCTGTCGGAAGAGCTGGAGTCCTAATGGATCCGACACTGAATCAATGTATCTTATATGTTGTGAATTATCAAATTTTAAACTAACATTTACAATAATTGAAAAGTTATAAGGTTTTACTTACTTGTGTTAGCTAAAAGTATTCCATTACTTGTATGCAGTTGGTACTTCGCAACTGCAGTCCAATTCCAATATGGCGTCGTTTGGGTGTGGAAGCAACGCACTCACTCCTGCTGAAGTGAACGCATCATGGGAAATGTGGTGACTCTCTCACTAGAGTGAGCAGATAGCGCCTTCACCCTTACTCTAAGAGTGACATTGTCTCACTCTTGCAGTTAGGGTGACAGAATCCTATCGATGAAGAGTCATAATGCAGTTTTCTCACTCTTATCTCACTCTATCTGGGATCATTTGCCGGTGACTTTTTGTAAGAGTGACAATGTCACTCTAAATTTTTAAGAGAGTATATATGTGTGTGTGTGTGTGTGTGTGTGTGTGTGTGTGTGTGTGTGTGTGTGTGTGTGTGCGCGCGTGCGTGCGTGTGTGTGTGTATTACCATCCTAATGAAGCAGATCTATACCACTCTATATTGCAATCACAAGAACTACTGTTTTATGGAATCAGTGGTCAAATCTTCATTTTGAGCAGTTTGACAGCAGACTATTTGAGTTTTTGAAACAGAAAATTTTCACTGAACATGTTAGATGGCTGCAGTGTGGAAGTTACTGGTTTGAGACGGTCGCGTGGCCACAGATTTAACGGTCAGGAGATTTGGACAGTTTTCTCCAGATGTAACGTGAATACGCGTTAGAATCCCTTAAAAAGTCCTTCTTAGGCAGATAGCTTTCAAGTAGCTTTATCTTACTACATAATACAATGCAATCCAGAAAAATATTATTTATGAGTTTCTAAGAAACAAAATTTAAAAATGCATAACATACCTTTGTACGAAAGATAATATTTAAGACTTTCTGTTTTATCACTGCGAAAATGCCTTTTGGCAGGCTATTTTAGGGATAATTCAAAGGCGAGAACAAAGACATACAGACTATAAATAAACTCGGTCATGATTTATTTCTAAATATAGCACCGCACTCATAAAGAACTAAAGAATTGTTTAAAAACTTTGACAGCTGGGTAAAAGCTCACTCAAAAAGATCGTAAGACCGAAAACTAGAACAAATAAACATGTGCAGAAGAAAATATATAGGATGGACTGTTAAGAAAAATGTACCGTATGGCAGATTTTTTCTTTCTTTCTTTTTTAAAACTATGACATATTCGGCAGTGCCACGTTCTAACTCACTTTAAGTTAGGATTTATGTGACCTTCGAGGGGTGATTTTTAAATATGTTTAAGGAAATATTTAATCGTTCGACAAAAATGCATTTGCGCGAGATTGTGGGTGTTCTAGGGAAAATTACTATTTTCGGAAGCGGTGAGAAACTTTAAATATAGCACAAATAAAAGCTTCTCCGTATTTTTTAATTTTAATTTAGACTAATGCAATAAAAGTAAGTCCGAAATGCAATGTTTAACAGAAATTATTCGTATGCGCCAAAGTATCTCTTAAGATTATCTAAATCAGAGATAACATTTCTTAGCAATTTTTTTTTTCTCGCAAATTTTGAAACAAGTTATGTATATTTACGACATTTCAAAAGCATGGTTGGACGGATAAACACCGTAATCGTGCACTTTTTAAGTTTGATGGAAAACGAAAATAATAATAATAATAATAATAATCTGGACATCTTTAAGACTCTTTGTATGTGTTATGTAAAGGTAAACCAACATCGAGGGGTATCAGCCTGAGGGGGAGAGGGAGCCTTGGGCGGAGGACTTTTTAAGGTGTATTCACCTTTCACATTTTATTTATGGATTTAGGTGCTTTATAAGTTTATTCTTTCACCAGAAGGAACATTATATTAGGTGTAGCGGAAAGTATCATATAGTAAAGATATCGCTTCTTTTCTTTTACATTAAAACTCAAAATTTCAAGAAGTTTTTTAACTATGAAAATAAGCTGTAGAGGGTTTTTTTTTTAACATTTTAAAGCAAGAACTTTACAAATATATATACATATACATCTTTTTTTCCCTTTCAAGAAAGATATGTGGGGAAAAGGGGGAGGATGGGGATCTACCTTCCATGGAGAAAAAATTTCAGACTGTCCGGAAATTGATTCGTGGGAATTCATAAGTGTTGTATTTTGCAGCACAAAATTTAAATATATCTCTTCTTTCCGCTGAGAAAGACAGATACGTAAACAACGTTTTGTCCCTTTACTTCCCCCCGTAGGCGACGAATTTTTTTAAATATTGCCTAGTCTAGCAAATACGTTTAAAAAAAATTCATGCCAAATTTCGTATTATTGGCTTCAGTAGTTTAGGCTAGCCAAAATACTGACGCGCAAAAAAAAAGAATACTTTCCGCTGCAATTAATAGATATTTACAGACATTCATGTCATGCCCGTTTTTTGAACATTTTCACAGCGTAGAAAATATACCAACTGCTGAGCTAAAACCAGTAGTCGTTTAATTTTATTTATTCCTCTTGATAGAAAGTATAAAGACTTGAAGCTTTATGATCAGTTGCTTGCATTCTTTAGGTACTTAATATTTCACCAAAATAGTCTTACGTTCCTTTTATCTTCTTCGAGTAACTATAATACGGCAAACAAGTTATCAATAAAATCCAACAGTAAAGTTACATCCAGTGCAGTCAACCATTTGTTTCATGGATGTCCTTTTGCCCTTTCCGCTTTCTCCAACAGGATATAAACTTCAGCAATTTGCATATTATTTAATCTGAAATATGAGATTTAATGTATTTCAATATTTTCCACAGCATCTCTAAAATCAACTGCCAGTACTAATCAAAACAATCTACAAAAATGTTCTTTTACGCAACCAAAATGATTTTTTAAACTCTAATACTATTAATGGCGCCATCCTCTATTAAGTTTTGCTCACTGTATTTTCCCCCTAAATTTTATGTAACGTCATTGGATATGTATATTCTCATTCATTTAATTCTTGATTATGGTTTGTGCAACTGCAAAATATTTCTTACATTCTGTTAAAAATAAGTTGTTTAATAGAACATCCTGAAAGAGTAAGAAAAAGAAAATATTTTTACAAGTAATTTTAACAGAAATTTCTGCAATAAAATTGTCTATTTTTTTTCTGTAGAGGACACCACTATCGAAAATTAAATAAAACATAAATTAACCACAGAGCAAAGTTACAGAGTCCTTCTTTTTTCTAAAGTGAAAAAAAATAGTTTATCTTACTGTAGTAAATTAAGAAATAAGTCCTAAAAAATTCATTAAAAATGAATTTCAATCTCTCAAAAATTTTCTTCTTTGAATACGAAAATTAAAAGTTCGCGGAGACAATTCTCGAGCTTCATTTTGTTACTCTTATGAAGATAAAAATTAGTGTAAATGGTTCATAAACTCAACGCGTTAATCCTATGGAGAAGACAAGGGACGGGTCTTGAATATTGCAGTTCATAGCATTCTACTGCAATAAAAAAAAAAAAAAAAAAAAAAATACCTGGATCGTTTCTTTCTGGCTTAAAAATGAGACCTGTAGGCAATGCATTTTCAGTCAAGTGAACTTGAATAAGGCATATTAGTTAAAAGAAATAAAGTGGTAGGTAAAGATTTTTAATAATTTCTTTGGACAAGACACTCTTTTTTTTACATACAATTATGTAATTTTATTTATCAAGAAGGGCAAAATGTTATGATGAGCGTAAAGTTTAGTACTTTTCTCTCTCTAGCCACATCCCTTTTTGAGAAACTTTCGCTGATACACACTACACATTCCATCACAAGTGTGTTGCGACACTGTTTAAACATTATGACGTTTTAGGCTGGGAATCGGACTACAAAATGCGCTACGTTTAGAAGAATCAGGATTTGTATGTTTCAACCATCAAATACCAGTAGTGGCCACGCTTTTAACTTAATACTTCTAGTAGATCTGGCACGTAGAAACTAAAGAAAAAAAAACACGAACTGTACGGGGGTGTTAGATAACTACATAAAAACATTGGGCATAGCTCAAATTAATCGATGATCCAGCCGCTTGGGATTTTCATAGATAGGAAAAAGTAATATATAAACAGTATAATTATTTATATGTACTAAAATAATCATACTATATACATTATTTTAACATAACATATTTTTTCTAACTGCAAGCGTATTTTGTTTTAGACATGTATTTATTTGTTCCACGCATTAACAAAGACGCTTTCGACGACGTTGAGGTAAAGATTCCTTTTCAGTGTCTTCTCAGTTCAGTGTATTAAGTTACTTTGGGAGATATAGAGTATTCAAAGATCTGCTCACAGAAGCAAAATTGGGCGTAGAAACAGACTACACCGTTGCATTTTTGAAACAATGAGAGCAAACAGGTTATCAAAAGAGATTTCCCCGCATAAGATTAAGCGGTTACGTCTTTAAAACTAGCCTAAATCTTTACACAAAACTTTCACTAAATTTCTCCTGAATTATGCCACTATTTTTAACGAAATAAAAGACATTTTAATTTTTCCTCACAGTACCTGGTTTTTTTAATATTCACCTGGGAATCTGCTTTAGTAGCAAAAACTACATTGAATCCACCGGTTTTTGTATTGGGCTTCAAAGTTGTTTTGAGTGCAATAACTTAATCACAACTAACAATCATTATTGGAGGAGTACGAACGAAAGATGAAAAGGTCAAATTTTACTAAAAGTATTTACAAATGTTAAAATTTGTTCATTGAATTTATTTAATTACTTTATATATCGTTGATAAATATAGCAAAAACTCGTAAATTCATTAAACTTCTCAGATGTGCAAAGAGCAACCGCTTTAAAATATTCGAAAGGAAGAAAAAAAATAAAAGCGAATAAAGCTGAAAACATAATTTAGAACAATATAACTGGAATGTTTGTCTACTTTAAGTAATGTTACTTGTTAATACACTTAATAAAACATTATTTTTATGGATAAAACAATATTATTATTATAATGATATAAAATTATTTTAAAACTTTGATACATATTTTCTCTTTAGATAATTGCAACATTTTTTAAAAAGAAAAAAAATAACAAGATTTAATACAACTAACATATTTTGTTATAATGACAGATAAACTTTATTCATTATACAGAAGTTTAATGAAAGGTACAGAACAGGTAAAAAAGAGGGGGCGGGGGGAACGATAAAAGTCAAACACTAGTAGCTATCTTAAAATTCTACGAAAAGCAATTAGAGAGTATTAAGAACTAAATTATAAATTACTTTCGAAATATATGTTGATAAATTTATTGATAAACTTTTTTTAATACGCATGATTTTAAAAAAAATTATAAGGGGAAAAAATAAGAAACTCTTATGAGGAAATTAAAGGTTAACCTGTTGTAAATTGAACTGAAGTTTTAAAGGTCACGTTTAGGAGTATGAGAAACTGTAAACAAACAAAAGACAAAACAAACGTAAATTTTGAAAATAATTAAATGGTTAATTGATGAAAAGGGTTACGCTTAATTTGTATTTTTCGTGTGCCTGTTTTAATAGATTAATTTGTTTCTTTGTTGCAAAACCATCTTTCTTGTCCTGATCTATAAGATCTTATTAGATCTAAGAGAATATCGGTTTCTCGAGGATCTAAATTTACAAAGCCCGTCCGCACCATCGCTATTTCATTATAAGCTTTACAAAATAGCAGCACGAGAACAAATCATCTGTGTGTGCTTACGCGTCATGGTGGTGGCGTTAGGTCCGTGCTGTAGGATCTGGTAGACGGGGAAGAGGCGGCCATCCTCTTTGATGTGTAGCTGGACCACCGAGAGCTTACGGACGATCGTCATTCGCCATAGACCGGCCTAGTACTGACAACTCAACTCGACTCGGCGTGGCGATCAATGCCCGTCGACTACTACTACGCGGCCACGCACATGCGCTGTGCATCGCGGCGGGGGGATACAGCTACACTGGGAGTAAATGGAGAGGAATGTGGATGAAAGAATTCCTGAAGATACTCTGAATACATTAAGAAGCTCCGAAGACCAAAAAAGAAAGGGAAATTTGATAGAAGAGTAATACGCTATTATACTTGTCCGGCACTTATTTAAAAGGCCTTTTGTAGAAGAGCGGGGATTGGTTAGCGAGGGAGGGTTGGAGAATTCGGGAAATGTTATCCAGGGGATTAGAATGGTAGATGAAACTAATGCGCGAACAAATAGTAACGAGTGCAAATAAATTAATATACATTAAGTATATTTTTAGATCGACGGATGACGCGAGCGAGCCGGCAGTGCGAAAAGATAATGAATAAATATTGTTTAGGCTTTAGTTATTCGATGAAAAATGATTGTTAAGATATTATCGTAATTTTTTTAATCTATACACAATTGCAGATATTCAAGTTCATCCAAAGGAAATTGTTGGTCCAAAAATGCTGGAGAAAGCTACTTAAAAATGAAAATACATACTACGCAGGAGCACAATATAACAATAAGATTCATTCAGTCTACAATACATCGAAATTTATATTTTACTCGTTAACGGTGTTATAAAGCAATTATCACAAAAAAATAATATTGTTTGGTTGTAGGCAGCACTTTCTAAATTATTTTTACAATCTCTAGAACAGATTTCTCTAAAATGGGTTGCTAAAAACCCTGGAGTTGCACAGATCTTTCTCAAAGGTTGACCGCCCAGGAAAGGGGAAAAAAAATCCAATAATTAAAATAATATAGTAATGTTATTAATAAGCTTTTTAAGAATTAGTTCAGTACGTACGTTTTAAGTGGTACAAAAGGTTCAACATTTTCCCGCAACAAAAAATTACACAAAGACAAGGCGAGTACAAGTAAACATTAAGAGCGGAGAAATAAAGAAATGCATCGCGTTTACTTCTAGTTCTCACTCTCTAGTCTGTGTGAGGGTTGGAACTTTTTGAAACAGAAGGAGGCTCGACCCTCGTACTGCGCGAAAGGTACGAACTGAGCTTTTTTGCGTGTAATTAGAAAGGTTATGTACGATGTTAAAAAATATATAAATATATTTTTATTTTGATCTAACCAATGATGTGACTCGAAACTGCTTTTCGGTGTGAGTCATATTGTAATGAATGTTTTGAGCGTTTTTACTAACCATTCCCAATATGTATGAATTCGATCACATTAAAGCATGTCTGTTTCCTAATAAAAACCAGTTGATAATAATTTTCTAGGGAAATCACAATCAATGACATTATTTTAAACTCATTACCGCTTATCTGTTTTGTAAAGTAAAATAAATATCGAAAAGGAAAAAGAAGTAAAATAAACTTCAGCTGTTTAGTTCTTAAATTGGCTCGACTTCCGAGAATCCTGTCTAGCAATGCAGATTAAATTACTGAATTCCGCAACTAAACATTCAGCAGAAAAGCCTCATTGTTAGCCATCAATGCGATCTGTCTCATCGGTCTTTTACAATTCGTATTTTATAAGCTAATACCCTATACCTAGAAGTACTATAGATCAGGGTGAGAAATTGGGAGCAAAAATCTAGGCGTCAATGGCACCTAACTATTTTTTTCCGGTTGCCAAACTGACAGGTTGAGGTGCAGTTTCGAAAACCTTTGTTCCGTTTATAGGCATAAACTATAAACAGGTAGGCTTAATGATTATGTACAGTAATATTAAAGAAGATCAGGGCTATTAAAATTAAGATAGTAATAAATAGTAAGTAAATATAAAATCAATTTTTATATCTTTCCACCTATGCATCCAGAATAAAATATTATCATACATTTTACAAGAACATGGTCTTTAGTTATAGTTTAGAAGTGTTTTATAAATTGTTGCTATTTAGCTACAATGCCTATAGTAGATAAACTTATGCAGTAAATGTGTACTAACTTCAAAATGCTACCTGATCAAGCACCATTGTAAGGAAACACGTAGTACATGTTAAAATTGTGGAAATATGTATTTGTATTCTCAGTGGGTTGAACTGAAGTTGGGAGAGGATCTATGAAAGTTTTCAATGTGATCAAGAAGGATTTATTATTTTACATAGCTATTTTATCTCATTAAAAATTATTTTTATTTAAATTACTTATATTTAAATAAAAAGTTTTTATTTTATATTTTCAAATAACTAATTCAATTTATGTTTTTTAAATTTACATTATCTCATAAAGGTGCTTTATTTAAAAAAGATAAATTTTATTAAGCTTAAACCATCAAATAACATTTTTATTCATATAATATTTTTATTTGAATTATCGTAATTTAGGCCCAGAAGACCAAAATTTATAATTTCCTGTAAACCTGTACTCTCCCGCGGTAAATAATTATATTTAATTAATGAATATTAACTAATCCAAATAACTTCTACACTGTCTTAATTAAAAGAATCTCGCGCGTTCATCAATATTGATATCAAGTATTATCATCGCATCTTCCCACACCGCCGTGCCATTCGAGCCGGCAAAACACATTTGCAGAAAGAATCCAATATGGCGAGCGCGAGCTCGTAGTTTCCTCCGATCAACTTCATTAATATGCAAGGAGTTAAAAAATGATTGCTAAATTTCTTTACGTTTCTCTATTTGTTTACATTACAAAAAGTGCGATTTAAATGATTACACATCCGCGGAAGACAAGAAAGTGGTCTTCTGCACGTTTTTCAACCACAGAAGACTGCTGCAGAGGATCGTTCGCTTTCTGCCACTGGGCGGTTTATGCATTAAAAACTTACGAAAGCAAAATTTTTTTTCATGGAAATTTACATTTATATTTTTTCAGCACATTCTGAAAACTAGTCGTCTACACAATAAAAAAGTCCCCAGAATTTGCAAAATAGTCGTTTTCCGCGGTATTTTTGTTTAAAAAGTCGCCGTAGTAGGCCGATGCCAAAATAGTCTCTTTTAGTTGCCTGTGGCAGCCCTGTATCGGGCAAAATGTTAGGCGTCAAAAATGACGACTGGTTCTTTAATCTTGGCCGTCAAAACAAAAATTACAGTTGCAAAATACGACTAACGACCGCTAATTTCGCGCCCTGCTATAGATGTTTAAGTACATGTACGCGGACACAAAATGCATTGCACCAAAATGAAGAAAAATAAAATAAATTAAGGAATTAATTTTTTTTCCCGTGTTTTTCCATTTTTCCATTCATACTGTAGTTTAAAATTTAAGAAACAAACGCAATCGAAAAATAAGAATTATTGAATTTTTTCATCTCAAAATTGCAAAGTAACATCAACATATAAATGCTCTAATTAACTTATTTCATAACGAAAGTGCATTTTTTATACTTCTGGACAAATTTAAATTAAAGAGTTAAAAAAATATTCTATGTATAAAAAAAAGTATAGTTCTCAAACGTAAAGACCAATTAAAATAAATCAATTAGAATAAAAAACATGAGTTACTTATTTATAATTAAATTTTATTACCTGTTATGAAACTTGAAAATTTAGTAAGCAGATACGAGTGTGTTTTTTTTTTTTTTTTCCCTTCATGATATTTTTCAAATAATTGGAACCGACAAGGCATTTCTTTTCAACAAATAATTAACTCATCTATTATGAATAAATACTTTACTCATCTATTATGAATAAATACAAAAGCAAAAAACTAATTTACATTCATGTATAACAAATTATAATCTAATCACACACAGAAAAAGAAAAAGTTTTTATTTATTTATTTATAAAGGTTCAACACGTTACTTTGCCTGTAAAAGTACTTTTTCTGCTTCCATACTCACTGGGTAAGAAAGCAATAGATTGGTTTTGTTGCATGTACGTGGGTGGACAGCTAAACTGACTCTGATGCCTTTCTCAAGTTGTTAACCATTCTCTATCGACAGAATTTTTCGATTCACACGTTTTTATAACAGATACGGGAGTCATTATCAAATATTTACTTCTCCTAAGTACCATCTTGCAGTAAAGATTTTTTTTTCCTTTCTTATAAAACAAAGCAGTATGAAATGGCGGGAGAACTGAATATTGGCGAATAATAATAAAACATGGTATTTTCGAATACGTGTATACCTAAAAAACTATATAAAATGGGCATACAGAATACTTATAGTCTGATAAGCGACAATTTGCATGCTGGTGAAAAGTACATCGACTTTAAAATATAAATGTTGCACAGCATTTTTAATTTTTCTAGCTTAAATTTTTCAAACTCCCAGGTCCGCCCCCTACCCCTCTCTTAAACCTTTATTAAACCTATCTCTAACAAAATACACATTAACAATTACATTATACGTCTTCCTACAATGGAAGTTATGTTAAACGACTTAATTCAGCAATTTAATGGACAAAAATATTATAAGAGCTTTCTTTAATTGCCATCATTGTTTAAACAAAAAGTAATAAACGCATGCTAAAACAACATTAACATCCATACGGCAAAAATACAATTTTAATGTGATTGCTAATGATGTAATCAAATTAAAAGCCATATAAAATTAACGAAAGATTTTAATAATACACGCTTTTATCGTTTATTCGCTAAATAACACTCTCTTGTACGCAACACACAAAAAATAAATAAAATAAAACACACACAGATAGACACAGATAATGCTTAAAAATTTTAAGTAACTGAAAAAAGAAAAAATATTACTAAATTAAAAACTAATTAATTTGTAAGAATTAAAACTGAGTTTCGAACTGAATATAATTTAATCTCAAGTATAAATGCTCAAGTATGAAATCGATATTTTATACATAAATGATTATTACATACCAATTAAAATCAGCCTCCATTAACAAATATACGGTAGGCGTAACAGCAAGGATAAAAGATAACTTTCGCAAGCTAGTAAACAATTCATGACCAAAACCCTCAGTATACTTTTGAAATATTAATATTTGATTGAAAAGTCGTTCATATATGCCGAAATCGTATAAACTAATTTTTATAACCGTCTTCGCAGCCATAACGAATTAAGACGCCATCTTATGTATCTTCCTTGTACGATTCTGTAAAACAAAAAATCGTTTAGGTCGCGTCACATATAATAAATAGTTTTTTAAAGTTTTAATAGAGCATCAATTTTCTTTAAACCTAGCGGACGGGAGTTTTCTTATACTGAGCTTCGAAATTTGTTAACTTCTTGAAAAGGGCTTAACCAGTAAAATTTTGATGAAAGGTATGAGAGACCTAATTCTGTGCTAACTAAATTTCTGCAAGATGAAAAAATTTTGAATGTTTATGCTAAATTTAGCGGAAATAGACAGGATGTCCGAAAAACACTGACCGAGGCTCGTCTTCCTTAAATATTGAACATAAACATATACAATAAATTACAAAGTTACGGAAAAAAGGCAGAGAATTTTATGGCACCGATTAACATTTCCAGGACATTAAATCTAAATAAATACTATGTTTATATTTTTATACGGTTGCCGTACAAAAAACATTTCCTAATAGTAAAATGTCCCTCATACATTAATTAGATGATGTATAAAATTTGAGCATTTTATATTAAAGCTAAATGAAATCATTTTTCAATGACACTCGAAGGGGAAAATCCCATTGTATGATCACGTTTCAGGGGTCGTAAACACGACGAAAGAAAAACAGTGACTGCATAAATAATAAAAAAATCTGGAGTGACTCCACTCGACTTTCCGTACACTTACGATTAAGATAATTATCAAGCATTTAAATAAATTTTGATAGATCAATATTTCAGCAAAATTCTTAGTTTTTTTTCAATTTGAGCTCAATCGAATGTGCCGTTTAAACGCTAGCGCACTTTCAAGAATTTCTCTCTATATGCCGTAATGTAAAAGAAATCTTTGACGTAGCCCTGTAGAAAAACTATAAATCCTATGCACATCAAAATCAATACCGGTCTTACGACGGTGGTTTATAACATATATATCCAATTTGTGCTCAATCGAATGACCCCGTTTAGGAACTATCGTGTTCACTCACATAAACACACACATATACATACATACATACATACATCTCATAAAAATAGCATAAATGAATTAAGAAGACCTCAAAACGTGTAAATACACCAAAATCTCGAAGTCGAATTTTTTCATGATTACAATACTTTCGAACATGTACCATGTTCGGAAAGTAATAATACCCTTGTTATTATTGGTATTGTATAGCCCCTTACCAACTTCGTGTAATCATATCGGACAAAGAGCGGCCATTTTCCAAGTAATAAATAAGTATAAATGTGGTGATATTAGTATAAATTTTCTGAATTGCACAATAAAATTGTATTTTCCCTTAATTTCATATTCTGAATTATTTACAACAAATCTTTATCCGTTAAATAATTTCAAGATACCCTACATTACTATTACTACGCTACATCAATATAGAAACGTAAAAAATATCCTTATTTTAGCAGAGCAGAATAAGAATGAAAACTTCTTGTATAAAAGCAATAATCCTTAACAAACAATTTGCGAAATTTCCAGTCTGTAACCCATCATAAAAGTGTATAGTTTACAAAATGTGCAGTTTAAATGCAACGTTGGAATTTTAAATAATGAGGCGTGTTTCAAAAACTGTTAAAGGCAGAGCTTCTCAGTGAAACAGAATAAAAATTCAGAATACACGAGAAGTGAAAAAAAAATCACATTTGGAAAAACTGAAATTAAAAATAAGGTTTGAAGCCTTTTAAATGGATACATTTTCAGGAAAAATGTTTTGAATATAAAAATGAAATTTTAGTTTTCGGAGTACATTTTTCTTAAATTTCTGAGAACTTTCTTATATGAAAGTGTTTGATAAAATTTAAACTCAAAACATGCAAAAATTTTTAAAGCTTGAAACAATTTTTTTGAAACTGTTCTTTTGCTCCTTGGGAAATGTACTTGCGAATGCACATTACTTGAAATTATGACTTAGAGGAACCGGGATTTTTTCTCGATGTTATAAATAAGTCTGAGTTAGAATAATAACAAATGTTTAAAGAAATATGTAAGCGCAGTGGCGAATCCAGAAATTTTTGGGGGAGGGGCTAAATTTTTAAGAAAGCTTATCTTATCCAATAAAAATGTACTATAAATCAAAATTTTAGTCTAAACCAATATGCATGCTTTTGGGAGGGGCTAAGTTATACAATATGATCATTTTAGCTATTTAAAGTGAATAATAAAGCCGAATGTTACCCTTTAGCAATCTTTTTGGGGGGGCTGAAGACCCTTAGCCTCTCCCCTGGATCCGCTACTGTATAAGCATGCAGGCAATAGATTTTATTCTTTAATATAGACAGCTTTTTATTGATACAAGCACATGCATTTTTTAAAGTATTGGCTATTTATACTATTAGTTTACAAATAATCAATAAAGTTTCATTTAATTATATACCCACTTTATCAACAATATTTGGCAAGAAAGGGTTTGTTTTAATTTAATTCTAAAATTCAGACTCAGCCACTTTTCCGATGAGAAGCGGGGGGGGGGGGGTCGAGTCGATTATTTAACATAAATAAATGTACAGAAATTCCTTTTACTTATTCACGATTTATACCACACCACACATACTAAAAAAAATTTTTTTTTTGCTAATTTGCTGCACTCCAAAAGTTGGATGCATAAATACATGATTTACCATATAACAATATTGCTGACTATCTGGCTAAATAAAGTTCTTCTAGCCTTTCAGATCCAAATATCACTTTCACCTTCCTTGAAATCCACTCAAAAGTAAAGGTGACTACCTAGTTTTTATTTAGTACCTCCCGTCTTCAGTCTCGCCCAAATTATAACAGAAAAACTTTTGGTGAGACAAGTAGTAAACTCGACACATTAAAAATCTTATTTTTAATAAGGGACAGAAAACTCTTAGGATCTGCATAAAATGCAATTCTCCACGCAAGCCTGGCCTGACCATCTCTTACTGCATAGGGGTTACGCACGACCCATCTTGATTAGGATTTCATAAAGATTTATGCCCTCTTATATATATATAAACTTAGACTAGACTCCAATTACATTAAGGAAATAAGTTACGACTACAATAATACACTATTTCTAGTATTACTAGTATATAATAAGAGAATAATCTGATAAGATTATCTATTAGATTCTTCATTTCCCGAAAAGGAACTAAGACTTCTCTCTTGCTGCAGATATTGTATAACCCACCCCCTCGCCCAAAAATAACTTTTTTAGAAATGTTCGAAGGTTGAAATAGGATGTGTGTGTCCAGGTTATGTGTATCTATCGCAAAAACATAGTTGCGATTACAAGCATAAATGTGAGAACAATAAGATCAAGACATTTGGAGATTTTGCAACGTATAGCATGAATCAAATCGGCTAGCTCAGCTTAAACAAGACTCATGTTAAACATGAAGCGGTGTTTTATGGAAAACTTTCTAAATAAGGACCATTTTTTGCTCAGTGGTGAACTGCATCCTAACTAATATTATAAATGCGAAAGTGAGTGAGTTTGTTTGTTATGCTTTCAAGCATAAACCGCTGAATCGATTATGATTAATTTTGGTATACAGATGGATAGGACCCTGGAGAAGGTTATAGGCTACTTAGAATTTTTAATTACTTTTTTACAAAAACTATTTTTTTACCAAAAAAAACGGTCTTTATTAATTAAAAACCATTTTTACTTTGCCATGCTTGGCGAGTTTCGCCCGTATAAAATGATTCATGTTTTGCGCTAACAGAAATGGTATTACTTCAATGAAGTATCACGTGCATTTGAAAAACATGAAATACCACGGAAATTACGCCAGTTTTACGGCAAATTTATCTATCTATCTATAATAATAAAAATCAATGTTCTCCAGACAAATCTACAGCACGCAGAGCTTTGAAAATTTGAGCATATAAGCGCATGACTTCGGTAATAAGAACCTGAGGCTCAGAATTTTGAAATTTTAATTACTTTTTTAACTATTAATTAAAAACCGTTTTTAGGTGGTCATGCTTGGCGAGTTTCGCCAGCACAAAATGATTTATGCTTTTGAAATAAATCAGAAATTCTATTTGCAGAATCGCATGCATTTAAAAAACATGAAATGGCATAGAAATTACGTTAGCTTTACGCCAAATTAAAAAGCATAAGAAAGAAAACTCTAATTGTGTTCCTTAAAGTTCATAAATTTCCAAATCCTACCTATAATGTAAATGTCTACGTTTGTGTGTTTCGATTTTTGTGACTGAATCACACAAAAAGGGCTAACCGGATTTGGATGAAATTTGGAAAGAAGATAGCTTATACCCTGGATTAGCATACTGGCAACCTTTCATGCCTATAGCATAAATAATCCTTTTACAAAGACAATCAAAATAATACTAATAAATTACTCTACATGGCCATTTTGTAGCTACATAACCGATTCTAGATCTTTTTTCACTGATTGAAAGTTACACAATTCCTGAGTATTATTGCTTGTTTGTTTGTAAATTAAGACCGGTTGACTGCACTAGGGTTCTAGGCCTATATCTGGAATTCCCTCTGTGGGAGACTTTCTAAGGTATCCTAGCCCGTATTTAAGCGAGGTTTCAAAGAAACCACAGGAAATTCCGAACGGTTAGGTTGACTGGCGCGAGCGCGGTTTGAAGCTGGCACCTCCCGCCTTCCAGTTTCGAGAGCAGAATCTCTCAGCCGCTGGTGCGGCCACTGGTGGTATTATAGCTACTGGTGGTGTTATAGGCTACATTTTATGTGTATCACAAACAGTTCTTTTACAGGGATACTCATAAGAATTATATTATGCTCTATTTGTGTCTCTGGAACTACTGAACTTCACGCATGCTTTATTTCTCTCTGGACCTAATTCTAAAGCCGACGCAGACGGATTCGCTAGCAGCGGTAGCAGCTAGTATACGGTAGCAGCTAGTAATAAGATAAATATTAAAACTCGGTCGTTGACAATACTTCATTATATAAACTCAAACAGTTAATTTAAAAAGTGTTTCTATGAACATTGCAGCAGCGAAATAATTAAGAGGCATTGCAGGGGCAAATCGGGCAGTTCGTTCCCATCACCATTTCAGAATTTCATGATTTTCTTTTATTGTGTTCCCTTACCCAAGAAAAGAACAAATCTGAAATATTTTTGATTTACCTCTTTTAGTTTTGGAGTTATGGGGGGTCAAAGTACCCCAGAGGAGCAACATCGAATTAATTTAGGGCCATTTTTCCCACTTTATAGTCTCGACTGTGACTGGCTCAGAGGTGCTTCAGAGAATTTTTTCAATTTATCTTATAATATACCTTGCGTATTAACATCTGAAATTGAAAATTCATTCGAAAATTCTCGGAGCCCCAATTTAGGACCCCCCAAAATACCCCCAATTTCATAAAAAAATACAGTTTTAAGAATGCTTTAAATCTTGACTCTGGCGCGATACAGAAAAACATTTTTTACAGTGCAGTTATATATCTTCATATAAAGTGAATCCAATGTTAAAAATTTTTGAAGGCAACCAGGGCCCCCGGTACGGGGCCCCAAACATGGTCCATAGCGCTGATTTACGAAATTTCGAAGAATCGGTACAGCTGAAGCCGACTTCCCACAGGAGAGCTATTGACATGGAGATTTAGCAGCAACATAGTAGTTTGATATTAAGAAAAAATATTTCTTGAAGGTACAACTGTTTCCAAGAAAAATCCCCAAAAAGTACCTCCCTATCTGGGACATTACACTGGCACGCATGGGGGCATTTCGGCGTTACTTTTCGAGTTTAATTGGCAGTGGCAATATTGAAAATTAACTTATTCTTCATTTATCTCAAATATATCCTCCATATATCACAAATAGTTATTTTACCGGGGCACTCATAAGAATTACATTACGCTGAATGGGGATCTCTGCAATTAGTGAACCGATTCGAAAAATTTTTTCACTGATAGGAAGCTAAACTATTCCCGAGTATTATAAGCTACCTTTCAGCATGTAGCATAACTAGTTCTTTTAAAGGGACACTCAAAAGAATTCCAGCACATGACGCTATATGGACATCTCTGTTACTACTGAACCGATTCTAAAGATCTTTTCACTGAAAGCTACAGTATTCCTGAGTAACACAGGCTAAAATTCATGCATGTAGCGTAATTTACAGAAACACTCAAAATAATTCGTAAAATTGTAGTAACTGTCTCTATTCGCCACTCAAATTTATTCAAATTTTATTAAACTCCATTCAAATTTTTGAACAGTGCAATTATATATCTTCATATAAAGTGAATCCAATGTTAAAAATTTTTTAAGGCCTCCAGGGCCCCCCGGTATATTTTTTGAAAGCATCACCGTTTTCAAGAAAAATTTAACACAGTAATCAAAAAATATATCTTTTCATAATATGAAACTACTATGTTGAAACTACAACTCCAAGCCAATAGTTCTCATGTTCGAAGTCAGAGCCAGCTGTACCTATGCTTCGAAATTGCATAAATTAGCGCTAAGGACAATGTTTGGGACCCCGTATCGAGGGGCGAGCAAATCACAGTCGAGAGAGTAAAATGGCAAAAAAGGCCCCAAATTCGTCACTCCTCTGGGGTACACTTTGACCCCCCCCCCATAACTCCAAAACTAAAAGAGCTAAATCAAAAATATTTCAAATGTGTTCTTTCCTTGGGTGATGCAACACAAGAAAAAAAAAATTCATGAGATTCTGAGATGGTGATTGAAACTTTCTTTTTTTTTTTACCTGATTTGCTCTTGCGATGTCTCTTAAAATGACTAAAAGGTGGAGGCTGAAAAGCTGGGAGGCTTTCAAAAATATTTAACATTGTATTCACTTTATATGAAGATATACAACTGCACTGTTCAAAAATTTGAATGGAGTTTAATAAAATTTGAATAAATTTGAGTGGCGAATCGAGACAGTTACGACAATGTTTACGAATTATTTTGAGTGTTCCTGTAAATTATCCTGCAAGCATGAATTTTAGCCTATGTTATTCAGGAATAGTGTAGCTTTCAGTAAAAAGATCTTTAAAACCGATTCAGTAGTTACAGAGATGTCCATATAGCGTCATGTGCTAGAATTTTTGAGTGTCCCTGTAAAAGAACTAGTTATGCTGCATGCTAAAAGGTAGCCTATATTACTCAGGAATAGTGTAGCTTTCTATCAGTGAAAAAACTTTTCGAATCGGTTCAGTAGTTACGGAGATCCCCATACAGCGTAATGTAATTCTTATGATTGCCCTGTAAAAGTACTATTTGTGATATATAGAGGATATATTTGAGATATATGAAGAATTAGTTAATTTTCAATATTGTCACTGCCAATTAAATTTCTAAAAGTAACGCCGAAATGCCCCTATGCGTGCCATTGGAATGTCCCAAATAGGGGGGTACTTTAGGGGATTTTTCTTGGAAACAGTTGTACCTTCAAGAAATATCTTTTCATAATATGAAACTACTATGTGTCTGCTAAATCTCCATGTCAATAGTTCTCCTGTGGGAAGTCGGCTTCAGATGTACCGATTCTTCGAAATTGCGTAAATAAGCGCTAAGGACCATGTTTGGGGCCCCGTACCGGGGGCCCTGGTTGCCTTCAAAAATTTTTAACATTGGATTCACTTTATATGAAGATATATAACTGCACTGTGAAAAATGTTTTTCTGTATCGCGCCAGAGTCAAGATTTAAAGCATTCTTAAAACTGTATTTTTTTATGAAATTGGGGGGTATTTTGGGGGGTCCTATATTGGGGCTCCGAGAATTTTCGAATGAATTTTCAATTTCAGATGTTAATACGCAAGGTATATTATAAGATAAATTGAAAAAATTCTCTGAAGTACCTCTGAGCCAGTCACAGTCGAGACTATAAAGTGGGAAAAATGGCCCTAAATTAATTCGATGTTGCTCCTCTGGGGTACTTTGACCCCCCATAACTCCAAAACTAAAAGAGGTAAATCAAAAATATTTCAGATTTGTTCTTTTCTTGGGTAAGGGAACACAATAAAAGAAAATCATGAAATTCTGAAATGGTGATGGGAACGAACTGCCCGATTTGCCCCTGCAATGCCTCTTAATTATTTCGCTGCTGCAATGTTCATAGAAACACTTTTTAAATTAACTGTTTGAGTTTATATAATGAAGTATTGTCAACGACCGAGTTTTAATACTTATCTTATTACTAGCTGCTACCCGCGAATCCGTCTGCGTCGGCTTTAGAATTAGGTCCAGAGAGAAATAAAGCATGCGTGAAGTTCAGTAGTTGCAGAGACACAAATAGAGCATACCCGATCGGGCCCGCCCGATTTGCTTTTGCAACGGCTCTTAAAGATAAAAAATTTTGGTAATCGAAGATTTTTATGCAAAAACCTGGAAGAAGGAACCGATTTCTGTTGTTTTCTTTTTTTAACATTATTTTTGTTAATTTTGTTTTATTATCATAATGGAATAAAAAACAAGAATCTTTAAAAATAAAAGGTAACCCCCCCCCCCCAAAAAAAAAGGCATTTGTAAACATGCGAATTTTTTTCACGGCTGAAAATCAACAAAATATTTTTCAATAACCGATAGAGGGGTAAAAAAATTCATCAGATTGAGAGCCGTTGATATCTAGGTATTCTTGATATCTAGGCTTTATTAATTTTAAATATTTTGATTGTACAACAAAATGAAATACAATGTCATTTAGCATATTAGGATATTTTTTACAAAACGTAAATAAACCAAAAAATTAAAGGTTATTTTTGAATTGAAAATAACACAGTTCATAAAAATAATCATTGAAAATAATGCAGTTCATTGAAAATAAGGCATAGACTTATTTCTAGTACGCTAGTACTCTTAATAAAGCAAAATAATTTCGGCAAGAGAAATAAAAGCAAATTTTAATTTTTAAAAAAACGTTTTAAAACAATGCCACTTTCTTTAGGACTTCTGTAACTATCTTCGGTAATAAGTTGAAGCTGTGTTTATTTCTCGATTTCCTTGATTTTACATTGTTATTTTGTAATATTCTCTACTTACTTTTTCGCGCGAAAACACATACACACAAAAGGGTTTTGTATTTACAAATGTACAATCATTATACAATGAAACACAACTATTTCACATAATAAAGTGGTGCAGAATAAATGACACGATGAAATAAAATAAGTGGGTGAGATAAAACAGAGGAAGAAATAAAATTGATGAAAAAAATAAAATAAAATATGATGTCTGGATTTTTCGTAATTTCTATAGTTTAAATTCTTATTATGTGGCCTTTTTTAGCACTCTGGTGCTATTTCTTTCAAACACGGGATTTTTGTCTACGCGGCGCGCCGTGGTCACTTTTCCGTTTGATTCATGTTTTCTGCAGAGTGATTTGATATTGCCAATGGAAACATGGACTATCCATTCAGATGATTTTTAAATACCAGGATTCACTTTGGTTGAACGGATAGACAGTGGTTTCCAAAACAGAAAGCAGAGTTATGATTTTTATAGAGGAAAACCTTATAAAAAGAATATGAAACACTTTACCCGTGCCTACACCAGCCAGATCAATGGTGTTCAAATGGTCATTGCGTATATTCAAGATAAAGTGAGATTTGCAGACGCTAGTCCTCGAATTTCTTATGAAGATAAATCAGACGCTCTATTCGCAAAGTTACTGAAGGAGGTTGATTGTAAGACTGTTTTAGTAGGAGATTTTAACATAGAATTAAATTCCGATCTAGAATCCGATTTCATAACTGAAATGAATACTTTAGATTTTCCAATACGCAGTAATCCAAAACATTTCACCACTAGAGGCCAAACAACAACTGATGCAATTTTCAGCAGCAAAATTATGCGAACAGGTGTCTATATGAGCCCTTACAGTTATCATTTTTCTCTATATGGCAGATAGAATGATTGAATAGATTTTTTTTTTTTTTTAACTGAAATTCTTCCAGCCGAGTGCGTAAATAAAATCTGGAAAAATTTCAGATTTTTTTCTTCTTTTTATTAATTTTTTTCTTCCAGGTACCCCACCGCCCAGATGACTTTTTGAAGACATTGATAACTTCCGTAATTAAGTAGACGCCCGATTTTTATAAGTGATCGGTAAGAAAAAAGTTTTCACATGCTGAATTCTGACAAAATACAAAATGTTTAAATGATTACGTGTGTTTATGAAACGAAAAGTAATTATATTTCTAATTAAAAATTCCATTAATCTTAAACTCTCTAAAAACTAAATCATATTTAAAAGTTTAGAATCTAGGGACTATTAAAATGTAAGTCATTATAAAAGATGTTTTTAAATAGGCACATCCATGTATGTTAAAAAAAACTGCAGCTGTATGTTCATACACTAATGCGAGATACCATAGGAACAGCATGAATGAAATTCAGAGACGATTACAAAAGGATTTTCCAGTCACGCAAAAGTACTATTATTATATATTTACGTGAAACTAAAATAAAATTTCCCTTCAATTTCTTTCTGGTCAATCTATTTTTAAGCTAGATTATTTCAAGGAATTTCCTGCAGTCTCCTCCTAAATATAACATCCTAAAAGGATTGTACTTGAGAGAAAACACAGAAGAATACAAGAGCTACCAATAAACTTTAATAGGAATTGTATAAACATATGGTTAATATTTTGTGCTTCTAACTACTTAAATATGTAGGTGGCAAGAAATTATAATGCATATTATTCATGCAATCAAAATTAAATTGCAGAGTCCTTGGTAGAAAATTACTATTGGATCAATACATAGCTCCAATATTGAGCTATCGACATTTTTAAAAAATGAAATAGTATTGTATATAATTTAAACTTAATTCAAACATCGTGGCAATATTAATTCAATATTAGCAATAAACTGACCGAAGAGATATTGGCAAGTAGTAGTGCACCAATACTGGTTTCACACTGGAAATACTTATATGTAACATCAATATTGTTGAAGTATGACCATTATATTGCACGTTTGTCCTTCGGTAAATAATTGCGAAAACATCAAATTAATACTGGAGCAAATTTATTACGTGCAGTATTGATATCTTCAGGTGGTGTACATAAGCATTGTTTTCTATCGTTTTCTAAGTATTTTTTGGTCATTAGCACAACGTAAAAAACTATACTAAACATATTTAAACACGATCTACAGAGAGAGAAAAAATTAATTCAAAAACAGATTTTTATAATCAAAACTTGTTTTTATCTCACTGTATTCTAATCTACGCGTTAAACTATTAATTATAACGCACACATAAATGTAATATGTGTCGAACTTTAACAGAACAAAACAGCTTATCAAATAAACAAATATAATAAAACATTTATTTAATGTTAGCATTATTGAAACTATATTAATAAAAGACCTTTTAAAAAATATTATACATTTCGCGAAAACAAGTGATATAATTTGTAATGAATTACAGCAAAATTTTTATCTTCACAAGCAACTATAATTAACACAATTTAAAGATGTGAAAAATACATGTTTCATCTTCGTTAACAATATAAAAAAATAATAAATGCTCGTTTTTTCCCACTTCAAATTACTATTTTCTTTCTTTTACTCCAGCATTTAAGAAATCCACTAATAAGTAGAAAAAAAAAGTAATTGATTCTTTTATTTTTATGTTCACAAAATAAAAATTATCAGGGAAACCAAGATAAAGTTCTCTGAATGTTTTTAGCATTTAATGAAAAATATGCATTAAAAAAACTATTAAAAGGGAGCTTAGTTTAAAAGAAACGTACTCCGCTCTTTAAACATAGAGGATAATTAATATAAAAACACACAGAGAAAAAAAAGCACTGATATTAAGAGTTCTTTTTTTCCAATTTTTCCTTACGAGTTTCTGCTTTTTCCTTCTACTTTATGTAATTAGAATATGTACTTTCAATCAATCATCGTTATTCTTTAATGAGAAAAGATTGTAGGAATAAAAATATATTCAGTTTGTTGCAACCCTCATTTGTAATTCGCACTAATCTGAGAATAAAATTGAATTTTAATGGATTTTTTTTTTCTATGTCTGGTTCGATTTCTAAATATTGTAAAAACCACACTAAACGAGATCTGATAAATAACAAATTTTGATATAAAGTGTAAAATTTATTAGTGTTAATCAACGGATATCAATTTGGACGAATACCGGATACCGAATATCCAGCCAAACTTTCAGCCGGTTATCCGGCAGCAGTATGTTTTCTTCTTCTTTGTTTTATCTTCACTAGTTTTCTTAGGTTATTGAGCTATTACTTTTTCTTTAAATTTTCTCATTAGTTTCAAATCATTTAATTCAAAAATCAGAAATCCTTTTGGGATTGATCCATGAATTTAGTACCAGCTTTACTGTAATTAAAGTCATACAAATAACAATGTCATGGATGTTCTCCTTCAAGAGTTATATAAATATCTTAAAAGATCAGTTCTTGAAAGAAAGAAATCTATCTCCATTCAACTTTTGGAAAATAAATGTAACAAATTTCTTTAGTTTATCAAAATTAGGGGGGGGGGCATTTTCTCACCAGTCAATTTACGGTGGGGGGGGGGGGGGGGAAGTAACCGAATTCTTACAAAGATTGAAAAACAATGTTTTTGTACAATAATTTCTTCCAGTAATAATTTACTCCAATATTTAAAAAAAAGGATAGAAGTACTACTTAATTTCCCCCCCCCCCATTTTCTATACGTGATAAAAATACATTCTAAAAAGTATTGAAAACAAAATATTTTAACAAAACTTCGTTTTTTGCATTTTTTTATTATTGCAGTTTTTGGAATTTATTATGTTTTTTAAGTTATTTCTCAGTATATAATTTCAGGCCAGATGTACTGCGGATATTTGTAATATCCGGCTACTGCCAATTATCCGGCATATTGGCCGGATGCAGTATGTTTGCCGGATAGCCGTTGCATCTCTAAAATTTATATCCCAAAACTTTCAATTTGTTGCAATACATTGAAATCTTTTAAGAATTTTTTTTTAATTATTATTATTATTTATTCTACTTGCTTTCAAAATCATGCTTTATACATGTTTTAAGCAAAAATTAAATTAGTTAAAATATTAAATTAAATTTATACAGTAAAATCTTTCTAAGTCGCATTCTTGAAAATCAGAAAAATTGTTGTCCAGCTTGTCAGAAGAATTATTTGCGTAATCCAGAAAACTAAGTACAGTAGATTTTTTTTCTAAAGGCAATATACTACAATTTATTTTATCATTAAAATTAAAGCCAGTACGACTTGCATACGGGAGTAAAGAAAGGCGATGCACTGGGAGATTGATGGGTGACTTTCTGGTAGGTCAATGGCTTCAAAAAGCAATAGTTCAGGTGCTTATCATTTTATTAATTTGGTTTTTTGAAAGCTCCTATTTTTAACTCATTGTTTAGGAATGTAATCATCACAATTGCAGGTGCAATAAATCGTCAGGTACACGCGAGGTCACTTTTGCTTCTCAGCTGGCAAAAGTTTTAATCACAATGTGCTTGTTTCACACCACGTACAAGTACTAATCAAAACATTCAGTTATTTTTATTGTTTACTGTAATGATGCTATAACACGGATTTATGTAAGACAGCAGAAAAATTGTGATTGTGTTCGCATAGCACGCTAGAAGGGGGGGGGGGTATAACACGGAGAAGGGTGAGACAGATGTTTTGATTTTATAATATTTTAGCTTCGATAGTTAATACAACTTTTGTTTGGAACACTAAACGTCGTTGTGCTTCTCAAATTTTAGGGAAATTTCCATTTTTAAAGGAGATTGTCTCTGTTCCTAGTTGTAATGCACATTAAAGCTGTGTAATGCAAACTTTTATATCGTATTTATTTTTATTCAACTTAAATTTGAAAAAAAAAACTGGTTTCGAAAAATTAATCTTTGCTAAAGGAAATACATATTTGTTATTCTGGTACATACTAGATGTATATCTAAATGACTAGTACAACACTTGTTCATGTAACACGGAACATATCAACCGTGTTAGTTAATTAACTTTAACTCTACTCACCAACAAAAGGAGAATTTCTCCATTACAAAAAAAATGAATCTTCTTTGGTTAATAAGCTTTTTATTTTGCTTTGTTTTCGACAATAGAGGCTGTATTTCTTAACACTAGATATACCAAAGATTTTTTTTTTTTTTTTTAGGGAAAAAATAACTCCAAACCAGTCAATTTGACTGGTCTTGGTACATCTAGTGTTAATATTACAGTAACGTTTAAAAATATTTATGGCTAACCTAAAAACGCGTAAATACAGCGCAATTTTTTAATCAACAAACATCACCCTTTAAAGGAAACTTCAGTGACAATCCGTCTTGCTTCAATTTTAATCCAAAAGAAAAAAAAAATTGACGTCCCATACATACTTTCGAGGAATAGCTGAGAGCTTCCGCGAAATGTCAGTGAAATAAGCAAAATATCACCTAGACAAGGAATGGACTTATTTGGAAAATAAATGCGTCTCACTTCTAAGAAATTAAAGGATCGAGTATTCCTTAAAAATTTTGCAAAGGAGTAAATGGAGAAAGCGTCTGAGAAACACAAAACTGGAAAATCCGCAGGTAATTTTTCTTCTCTCTTGGCTACGGAGGCCAGGTTGTTTTCTTTTTCTTTTCTTTTTCATGCTCCAGTAAGCAAGACGCGATCGATTTTGCTTTTCCAGAACCCATTTTCCCAAAAAGAAGGCAACGGTTTAACCGTGTAGAAGTGCGAAGGTGAAAATAACACGGCAAAAGAAATGTGCGCTAAGTTTCTTTAAGCTTGTGTTAGAACGGCCCGAGAATAGACCACCCCCTCATCTTCCTTCCTTACCCCGCTAGGCTGGAGAAAAAGTCATTATTACTTTAAGAGCGTTTGAAATTTCAAATGGATGGTTTTATTTTAAATTGCGCACTTTTGAGCAGATGAAATGAAACTAGCGGAATGAGCAAGTCTCGGAAATGGCAATAAAACGAGATGAGAAAAAGCATTGAAAAGAATTAGACTGTTATAAAATGAGCAAAGGTTGCAAGGACATTTTCTTAAAGCATTCATTCTCAAAAACGGGTAAAATTCGCTTTAAACTATTCTTAAGTAACCAGAGATAAACATCTAACAGAATATATACCTTTTATACTAGTATCCGAAAATGTTTTTTGCTTCAGCCTATATCACTTTAGTTATAAGGGAAAAAAGCAATTTTCTTTTATAACTAATGCTTTAGCATACCTGATGTATTCAATAAATACCGATTTAAAAAAAAAAAAAGAACTCTGTAAATTGAACAGGTTTTGGATTTCATGAAGAGCTCCTAAAACTATATTTAATCTAATGAAAAAATTTATTTAAGGCATATAATTTAAGATAATAAAAATATGTACATAGCATTTTGAGGAGCAGAAAATTAAGAATGAAAACAATTAAATTTTGTTAAATTATTTTAATTACTAGCTCCAAAACTACACAATGCACACTGTGATTATTAAAAAACTATCAGCATACATGGGCATCCGCTCGATCAATCAAAAGAAAATTATTACGTATTCTTATTTGAAGGTTTTGTGTCCAAAACTGTAATTATTTAAAAGAACAGAACTCTCACGGTTACTATACAGTGGGAAATTTTTGAAATTTCTCAGTGGTAACATCCACTTTTTTTACGAATAGAAACTGAAAATTCATTCATGCATTGAAAAGACGTACTGCGTTGGACAGCAAAACTTGCGCGCGATATACTCGTATTACAAAAGTTAGCGGCGTAAAACATTTGTAAGGAAGAGCATTGTAAAGCACATTTCATTGACACAATTTCCGTAATTCACAGTGATAGTAGAAATGTAAAAACAGTAGAAATGTTAAACAGTAGGGCACGTTGAAAGTTTTAATTTCAATTTTGAATTAATTTTTCTCTCCTCTGTTTTCTTTACAGAGCTCTTCTCAAACATTTTAAGCCGCATATTTTCGGTAAACATGTATAATTCCAACAGCATTCATGTTTTTATTTTAATGAATTGATCCATTTTTGCAAGAAAAAAGTGGATGCTGTCATTTCAATATTTTGAAATTTCCCATTGTAACCTTGAAAACTCTTCTTTTTTAAATAATCACAATCTCGAAAGCATTCTCCAAAAAACAACATCGGAATTTCCTTTTAATTTGTTGAATAGATAGGTCGCTAGAAATTCTTATATTAGTATAGTTTATCGTAATCACTCCACACTTAACAATGTAAACATTTTAATTTACAAATTTTCAACAAAAACGAGCATTTATAGTTTATATAGGCATGCACTTCAAGCAATTTATTTATTTATTTATTATAGATCTTAATTCTCAAATTTAGAGTCCATTTGATAAAATGTTTTATCATATCCCACTTGTATAGATGAGATGTCAAAAAAACACGTAAATATTAATGAAAAAAGGTTTTTACCAAATGCACAACCGCCAAGTATAGTGACGTAATTTCCTATCAATAGGAAACTACTTGTGAACAAACACTCAACTACAGAAGGAATTTAGAGAGAAGGCAAAATGTTCAATACGTGCCAAAAAGCTGCGACAAAAAAAAAAAAATAATAATCATTTTAAAAAGGTTAAATAGTTATATATAGCAACATAGTACAGATTCTTGGAAAGGCATTTTTACTTTACATGTTACTTGAACAGTACATGGTACTATTTTAAAGGCAAAACAAATGTAAAAGACTCAAAATATCTTATAATGACTCAATTACATCCATAAAATATATATTGCAGAAGCCATTTTGAACAAACAGATCCCCGTCCTTCTTAAAAATAAGGCAAGTATAAAACTCCAACAAAAATCAAGAAAACTTCAATCACATCTCCGTATGTCAGTTTAACCAGATAAAAAATACTGACTTTAAAATATAATTCTAGTTTAATAAATTTTATTACCCTTTTAGCACCCAGCTCCCATTCTACCATAAAAGATGTTCTTAAGAATTATAATTCAAATGTAGATGCCGTGCCTATGCATGTTTTTTACATTCTTAAAACTGTAGTACGAAACTAAACAATTTAAAATTCAAGATTTACTGTCGTTTGTATTTTTGTAAAAAGGAACTTTCGTTCTTTTTATCATTATGTGAAAATAATAATTCTTGTACTTGGTCACATTTTTTTTACTGTATATTTTTATCTTTTAAAAATTGTCTGCGATGAAATAATTGTCAATGTTTTATTTCCAGAAATACAAATTAATTTATAAAAATTATTTCCCTTGTGTCTAAGCGGGTATTTTAATCATAAGTTCCTTCCTAGTTGTCTTTTTCATAGGCCTTTATTTCGTAAAGAAATGCTAAAAAGTTGTTAAGCTTTACTTAAGTTTATTTTTCCCATTCAATTTTAAAAGTAGTCGACTTTAGGGTGTAAAATTGCACACAAGTTGGGAATTCCTTTATCATTCTCTTACATAATTTTCCTTATCACGTAAAATGATAAGAGCACCAACAGAAACTTGCAGAAAGGAATCTGAAAATTAGAGTGTATTTTAATTTGTTAATGAAATTCTGTCTTTGGGCGTTATTCTCTTACTTCTTTCTGGTTTCATTCCGCTAACTACACACCCAAAACAAATTAATTACTTTATAACTGACATGGTAATCAGATTTAGCAAGAATACGCAACAAAAACTGGTGTTAGAATGTAAAATAATACGAACTTTGTATAATAACACATAAAATGTTATTTATCAGCAAAATGATCATTTCGGCAGGTACTAATCGGTCAGGCCTTCTTTAGTTGCAAAAAGTTGAAGCACCCACAACAGCAGAAAGCCTAGAACTCACTTCTGGACTTCCTGCTCTTGCGAATGGCTTGAACTTATTGCAACTGTGGAAAGTCAGACCTTTTGTACCGTCCGAAATGATCATTTTGCTGTAACATTTTCTGTGTTCATACAGGCACTCTCAGAAAAATTCGTCTTTATACACTAATTTATCCCTCATATTTCAACGAATAATTTCCGTACACCTGAGAAACGTAACATTTCCGTGAATTCTTCTTCCAGAAATCCGAAGAACAAGGAAAAAAATGTGTTGAATCTGAAGAAGTTTCTTCAATTGACAGGAGAAAAAAAGAAACGGATATTCGTCAATTAACGGAAATATTCCGGCAGCACTGCTGCCAGTAAAATTTCCGTGAATTGAAGAAACAATTTTTGAGAGTGCGTCCTTAAACACTAATTTATTCCTAATTTTTCAACGAATAATTTTCGTACTCCTTGTAATAGTAATATTTCCGTGAATTCTTCCCGAAAATCTGAAGAAGAGGGGAAATTTTCGTATATTTTAAAGAAGTTTCTTCAATTGACAGGGGGAAAAAAACGGATATTCGTCAATTAACGGAAATATTCCGGCAGCACTGATTGCAGCAGAATTTCCGTGAATTGAAGAAATAATTTTTGAGAGTGGAGTTTGTATCGTTTTATTTTAGTAATCCGATTTATTGGCTTTTGCATATTCGGAAGAGAAGGGAGAAAGAGACGAGTTACATACAGCACAATTCACGCTTAAAGAAAAAAGAATTAGTAAATGTATATTTTGTTCAGATTGCTCTGGTATGAAAAAAAAAGTCCCGATAGCCACTAAAGGTTTGTACAAGAGTCAATTCAGTCAGTTCTAAATTCTCTGATCAACAGTCTAATCAGTATAAAATAACTAAAATTTTATAAAATACACACATAAAAGATTACTTGTCAAGCTGTACGCACGTTTCGATCGAAAAATCTTCATCAGTAGCTGTCGTCCATTCACAGACTGGGACAGGAAACTGTACAATTATTTAATCGCAGACTATTTTAAAATGTTTCGTTTCCAGAAATAAGCATTAATTTATTTTAAAAAAAAAATAGTCCCAGTCTGTGAATGGACTACGGCTACTGATGAACATCAAAACGTGCGTATACCTTGGCAAGTACATTTCATGTGTGTATTTTACAAAGTTTCAATTATTTTACCTTAGAAACGACAGTTCTTTTGAGTGTTTTTCAATCTATACAGTATGTTCACCCAGTAAGTAACAAATTCATTAACTAGATCGGGCTGGTTTTCCAACATCCCCTCTAGCTGCAATATGTCCAGAATCTCCCAACGGTGAGATTCAAAATCTCTCAACAAATAACGAAGCCTATTAAAAATGCATACCATATTAATAATAGAAGAGCAAATCCAAAAACCTCCTATATTGGCTCGTTCAGAAATATTCGTTCTTTTATATCACTTTCGTTTGGTTCCATTGACTGCGCTTTAACTAGAGCTCAGATATATTAAAATTTAAAGCTTCACCGTAGAGAGTATATTAAAATATTTAAACGGGGACTCGCGCTTAAATAAACACGAGACGAATTTAAATAGCGAGGGAAAGGCGTGTCAAACGTAGTTAGTTTCCCTGCTACCCGTATCTCCCCGCAGAGCAAACATTTATACAGGCAATTCTGGGACGCACTCGCTAAATTTGAAGATTAAGAATATTTAAAAAGGAGTTATAAAATATAAACCACATTTCTCCTAAACGCATGTAATTTTGGTACAAAACATCACTTGAATATTTCAAAACTTAATTACTACGAATACTGTATAATAGAATTTGTTTTTAAATGGTTTTAGATACGGCTGAGAATAAATAGTTTGTAAAACAAAAGTATCTTTTTTCATTAGCTTGTCGCAACCAATAAAATATAAACTAGGTAAAATAGCTTTTGTATGAATATCATAATGTTGAATGTGAATTCTAAATTTTTCTTTTGAATTTTTAAAGGAAAATATTTTACTTAATGTTATGAAAGTTTACGTAAAAAATATACTTTAGAATATATTAAACGTTTCACTTAAATATGTTTAGTACAACTTGGATATTATTAAGATAAAAATTCTGAGTAAATGTGCAAATACTACTGTAAAAACAAGTACTGTTTCAAAGACTTTTCCATAGTTATTATGGATATCCTTTCTTTTTTTCAATTTTTCAATTATTAATTTTAATACACCTTTAATCAGAGATTCGCTGGGGTTTTTTTAATTGGTTCTAGAGCTCTAGTGATGAATATTTCATGCAAATTTTCTAACTATACAATTATTTTTAATTATCATTACGAGATGTATTCGTAGGGCATGCATGAAGAAGGCAATACATTATGTATTAATTCGATTTCAATTTCTATGTGATAAGAATAATTAAGTCACTCATATCGGTAGATGCGATAGTATTAACCTATGACATGTTCGTAAATGTTTGCTGCATCATTTGGTTCTAATCTTAAAACACATGATCGTGCTTTCGTCGAGTCACTTACTTTCGTCGTATCACTTACTTTAGTCGTACTTTCGTCGAGTCGTCGTTTTGCGTTACTTAAAAGCAAATCTTCATTTTAGTGACATCTAAGAAACTATACAGTTTAATATTTAAACAAAAAATATTAATTTCTAATGAATATATTATCTTGACCTCAAAAGTCAATAAAAATAAATAATAATAATGAGCTTTCCTTTTTTCTTTACTGTTGTTCTTTTCTCTGGCGAACTTTAAAATTTGGAAATGTGATAATGTCTATTTGGATCATATTTACATTTAATAATAAGATATTTGCATGATATAACGAAATTACAATTAACAATCGTGAAATAAATGATTAGATTCACAAATATATCCCTACTACACAATCTCTAATTAAATCAGGCCATTACACTAATTAAAAATCATGTACGTAGACAGACAAATCAGAATATTAAAACGAATTTTAAATAAATTTTAGACACGTAGTAATCAACAGCATGTAATCACGGACGCTACCCAAATGCCAAACCTAATGCTTAGAATTCAACTATTTTAACGAGATTCTGGATAGTAAATATATACGCCTCATTAAATTCTCTGACAGTTAGTTCAACGACATTCCGAGATAAGTGGGAAGGCATTTGGGATTTGAAGTAGTATGAAAATCAGACAGGCGTCTTCTGCGAGGATTCTCAATAAGAAACTTGATGGCGTGTAACCTATAACCTATATATAATTCTGATTTCGGTGTATCAGAGTTACTGGCAACATAAAAATGATCCGATAATGATACGGCCAATATACTGAGCAAACAAGTTATAAAAGTTCGATACATTTATTAAAAATAATTCTTCAAAGTGAATGCGAATTTATTCATCGGTCGAGTGCATAACATTAATAAAAGAGGAATCGTGGTACTTTGGAAAATAAAATATAAAAATAACAGGGGATATTAGAAAACATTCTGAGTCTGCCCATAGTAGGTCATTTTACATAAAATTTAAGGGATTGCGTATATAATGTGCACTTTCATATTTGTGATCAGTCAGCCCGACATTTTATGATGTAAAAATTGCACATATGATTTCGGAAACATATTAATTACCAATTTTAAATTATTCTAAATACAAACAACCAAAAAAGAAACTGTTTAAGTCTGTTGCATAGATGAACTGTCTGTTGCGTTTGAAGTTTTAAAAAAAGGGACAAAAAATGCAGATCAACTTAGAAATTATGTAAGCAACAAACTAATTTAATTTTCATACCTTAAGCTAAATGAAGGTGTTTTTTCCCTGAAAATAATACGAATTTAAATCAAATGACAAAATGTTTATCTGTTTTGTCGGTTAAATTGGTAATGTTTGCAAAACAAAAACATGTTTCTTTATTATAATTACTATGCATACCAATAATGTTGACGGACCAGGCACGGCTTTACCTGCTTTCGAAATCAATGATAACACAACTGTTGCTATGCACTCTGCTTACAATCAAGCAGAAACCCTCGTGTATTCTAAGACATTTACTAAGTAAATAAACGAAGTAAACACACATGACAGATTTGCGCAAGGTTAATTTTAATTCGCTAATATGCTCTGAGCACCAAATGATAACACGAATATCTAATTATATCAAAGATTACGATTGTAAAATAATGATGCTGGAACAACTTTGAACGGAAAAAGATATGTTATATTATTCTCAATTAGATAGGCCGCATATCATCGTAATTTGGCTCCTAAAGTTAATTTGTTTAAAAAATATGAAAGAAGAACGACATAATAATAAATTTAAATATATATATATTTAATTTTTTTTGTTTGTTTGTTTGTTCAAGCTTCTTTCTCACAACTGTACAATTGCACTTTTAAAAATACAAGTTGAGAAAAAAGCATTTCTCGTCAAATATTATTGAATTTTAAATACAGGTAGAATTTATGAAAATAAGTAAATAAATGAATTCATATAGAGGTTTTTCAATATTATGTTATTTTCGTTATTACGTAAGTTGCTTAATTTATTCGTGCCACAGAACACAAATCTTTCTAAACCCCCTACCCTCCCACACTTAAATTCCATATTTTACAATTTTATATTTTATGTTATATTTATCAATAATCTATTTATTAATGTATTTATTTAAAAGACGAAAAATAATATCTGACAAAATAATTAAATCTAAACGTTTATGCATTGTTCTGCCTATGCTTTTTGATGCTAACGTAATAATTCTGTCATTCAATACTTTATCTGAAAATTACTACACCAAAATTTCGAAAAAAAAATAGACAAAAAATGGTTTAAAAAAAACTTTCTTTCAAAAGTTAAGCTATTTCTGAAAGTTATACAAATTGTTACCTATTTTTTTAATGGGAAATAACAAAACTAAGCACATGACAACATTAGAAGTTTATAAAAAAGAAAAGACTATGTCAACTGAAAGCTTATTATTTCAATGTTTTCATTATTCTTCTAATTCTTTCAAGAAAGAGGAAGATCGATGATAGGTACTTGGGACGGGGCCTTCGCAATTAGTAACGGGCCTGCGCGTATATTTTGATGAGCCATCCAAAGAGGCCTAGGGATGCTGGAGTCTTCACGTATACATCAGGCATTTCTTAAGCTTCCCAGTGCTTTCAAACGTTATTTAATGTAGTTTTAAGTAGTAATTGTGTTACTAATTCAAGTACGAACTCATGATTAATTTGTTTGCTATGATACATATTGACATTAAGAAAATAGATGCATATAATTTGAAGGAAAAACAAAGTAGCGCTTACTCTCATGATTCAGGATTGCTTATTTTAATTTCACAAGTGGATATTTAATATACTTTAAAATAACTAAATACACAAATGAGAAAGACATTTTTATAATGAATATTTCATGAACGTAGTCGTATTTCCTACGTTATTTTGAACAATTTAACATTAATCTTTAACAAATGATGTATTAAAGCGCATTTCAGTGTTTTTGGGATATCCTGTATATTGGAGAAAATTTATCAAATACGCTCTATAGAGCGATCCCTGAATTAATTATTCTTTAATAAAGACATTTCATGTAGTATATGTTATTCTTTTGTCGCTTTCTCAATCGAACTTTAGAATTGAGCAAGCATAATGAACGCTTGTACAAAATATTAACTACATTTGAAGTTTCTGTATAAACGGGCAAAAATCAATAATTTATAATTTACTGTATTTCTGCACTTTACCAGATGTAAGTCTGAATCACATAATCATGGCATATATAACTGATAAATAACATTTTCAACTGGCAAAATTAAATTGTCTAACTAGTATCATAACGTCATGCTTATTTACAAGAATAAAATCTACTCAAGTAATACGATTTCTGATTAAAATGATTTATTTATAAATAACACAATTATTCACTAAACATGATTTACATACATATTTTTAGAATTTCTAAATACATTATAAAAGTGTTCACTTGCCTTTAGAGCAAAATGTTCGAATTTTATGATAAATTTTCATGAAAGAAAATGGCGCAAGATTCACAAAACGATTACCTACATCTAAAGTTCTTTAGTACGACAAAAGTATAAAAAAATTGTTTTAAAATAATAAAATAATATAGCATTTATAATACTTAGAATAATAAAATAGAACACTGTGAATGGGGAGAAAACAGGCCTCAACGATAAACTCATTTTTAGCGATGGCAACTCATGCGCAGGCCCGTTGCTTAGCGACGGCCCCGCTTGGGCATATTAGTAGCATTTGCTTCATACTTTTTTCGTGCACACAAAGAAAAATAAATAATAACCAACAATACATTTTCAGGCGAGTATTTTCTAGGGTTATTTAAATCAAAAGACGTGGCTTTTGAATTAAAATTCTCAAGAGTAACTCTAAAAATAAAACATACATTTTTAGAAATATCTTTTTACTCTTGAGATAAAAATTTATTCATCCCGAGAAATTAGCTGAAAAACAGTCCCACACTTTTCGGTGCTTCGTGCAATTTGCCTTTTTGGTTGCATCTTCATTTATTTTAATCAGATAAGACGTTTCAATTTTTAAAAATAATCTTTCACTTCAAGCAGACATTGCTTTAAATGAAAAATTAAGCAATTCATAACAACAAGACAATACGGCACTTATTAAAGTGTCCACCGTTGAAAAAAAAATCGGATAAAAGAATAGAGATGAGGCGAAGAAAAAATTAAAACAAACGACTCTTTCGCTTCGCTTTTATTTAAGTGAAGGAATTAATTAAAAAATAAATTAAGTCAGCTAAAGAAAAAAATAAATGTGTTCCCTTCAAAAAACACAGAGAAGGGGGAAAAAAAGTATTTTTATCGTCGAAAAAAAATCAAAGGAGAGAGATCACGTGACCACAAAAGCTCCCATTGAATTTATGGAAATCAATGTCCGATTCTTTCATCAAAAGTACTATAATGGCGTAATGAGACTACGTCAAATTTGAAAGTTAAAAAATGAAGGGAAATGTAATAGAATTGATTTGAAAAAAAAATCATTTATTAAAGCTTTGATATGTGTAGAGTACGAAAAAAATCTACTAATGTTAACCGTGAAAATTCCCAGAGTTCATCACTAAGGAAAGAAAAAAAACTAATTAACAGACAACCACGACTGTAAAAGGAATCTACCATCCTACATACCTATTTTGTATAATCTGCAATGCAATAAATAAATTAAAAAAAATCTTTGGAACACGGGCTTTTAAAAATCAAACATTTATAATGAATTTTAATATATAGGGTATTCCAAAAAGATGGTAAAACGTTTTCATTTTTTATCTTTCTAGAGATAAGTCGGCAGTGCAAATTGTGCAGCCGACAATGTCATAATGTGTATATTAAAGCAAACCTGCGTAAGGGGTATCTGCATAGGATGGAGAGTGCGTAAGTCGGAGGACTTTCTAAGGGGGTCTAAGGCGCATTCACGATACATCTGGGAAAAACTGCCGGTTGCCCTGTATACACCAAAAAATCTCCCAGCATTCTGAAGTAATAGCATGATAGTTATCGGCACACGCAATTACATGGAGAGTGCCTAAGTCGGCTAGTGTCGGTATGAAAACCCACACTTTTTTTTAGAGATGTAACGAATAGTGATTTGGCCGAATACCAAATATTCGGCCAATAGTTCACGCCAAATACCGAAAATTCGGCACATAGTTTAGGCCGAATTACCGAATATTTGGCGCCGAATATTAAAATTTTTTAGATTTCATTTTAATTGTAAATAAAATATCGCTTTTCAATTTTGTAATTAAATACTAAATAAAGACTAATTAAAATTCATTTATATTATTTTTGGTACTTAAAAATAAACAACAATTTATTATCTGTAAAACTAAAAAATCTTGGTCATTAAAAAATATCTTTTACCAAAGTTACGACATAATTATATTTTGAGAAATTCATGATTTAATAAATATATTTTAGCAAATGTGATTAATCTGTTAACTATGCATTATCACACCTTGTTTTGGGCTTTACACTCCGAGCAAAACATATTTAGCAGCTTTCAAAATTATGTTTCTAATTGAGGATCTGAAAAAATTATTTATACCACCATCCAAAAAAGAAATTAGAAAATCATGTCAAGTAGTGTCCCGAGGTAGAAATGTCTGTATTTCTGTAATATTATTAGTTAGTTTGTGTGATTATGGCAGCAACGCTACACTAGGGCGATTTACCAAGGATGGGGGGTGCCTTAGTGGGAGGACTTTCTAAGGGGTTCTGACGCGTATTTACGTTACATCTGGAGAAAACCTGCCAAAACTCCAGACCGTTGAATCGACAGACGCGCGACGGACCCCGAACCCAGAACCTTCACACTTCGGCCGTCAACCATTTTGAGTGCCTTATTCACTCGTTCATGGTGGGGTCCAGTGTAAAATGAAAAAATGCTTAAAATAATGTAAGAAAAGGACTACGTTAAGAAAAAAATCCTCTCGTTAATTTTCAAAAAGTTACACTTTTTAAAGTTGTTTAGGACCCATTGGAGAAAAAAATCCCAGTTAGCGAAATTTCCCCCATTCACTTGTAAGAGGATGTGCAAAATTTGAGAATTATATTCTGAAACATGTCACAGATATGAGTATAAATATATGCTGGCTTAAACCACTTTTCAGTGGATCTGGAAAGAAAAAAAATCACGTCGGATGATCGCCTTTCAGGGGACGTACAGAAAATACGAAAGAAAATTTTTTGGATGCTAGCAACAAACATTTACATTGAAATTCAAGCATAGTCCCTGACCATCTCTATTTAAAGATACTATCTGTGAGGCGGTTTATGATAAAGGGCGTAAAATTATTTCATCTCCTTATTAGTGAATAGGGTGCATTTTAATAACTGAGATTTTTTTTAAGGGAGTCGTATACAAATTATGTACGAGTATAACATAAATATATGTAACGAGTGGAATTCCGTAAAAAAATTCCACTCGTTAGTTTTCAAAAAGCGTAACTTTTTGAAAACGAACGAGTGGAATATTTTTTCAAGTAGTCTTCTTTCCCACCTAATTATGAACAATTTATACTTTCCGAACATGTACCATGTAAGGAAAGTATTGTTTCGAATAAAATTCGAATTCGAGATTTTGGTGTATTTACACGTTTTGAGGTCTCCTGAGTTCATTTATGCTATTTTTACGAGATGTATGTATGTATGTGTGTGTATGTATGTGTGTTTGTGTGTATGTGAATGAACACGATAGCTCCTGAACGGGGCATTCGATTGAGCTCAAATTGGACATATATGTTATAAACCACCGTCGCAAGACCGGTATTGATTTTGGTGTGTTTAGGACTTATAGTTTTTCTACAGGGCTACGACAAAGATTTCTTTTACATTATGGCCTATGGGAGGAAATTCTTGAAAGTGCGCTAGCGTTTAAACGGTGCATTCGATTGAGCTCAAATTGGGTATACATGTTATAAACCACCGTCGCAAGACCGGTATTGATTTTGATGTGTATAGAACTTACAGTTTTTCTACAGGGCTACGACAAAGATTTCTTTTACATTATGGCCTATGGGGAGAAATTCTTGAAAGTTCGCTAGCGTTTAAACGGCGCATTCGATTGAGCTTCAATTTGGTATATATGTTTGAATTATTCATCGATTAAAATTTATTTAAATGCTTGGTAATGATCTTATTCGTAAGTGTTCGGAAAGTCGAGTGGAGTCACTCCAGATTTTTTTCAATTTACTTTTCCCACTTATCTCTAACAGATAATGAATCAAAGAGTGTTACCATCTGTCTGGGACACCCTTTTTAAAACAGGCTTTCGAGAATGATACTAGAATTATTTTCTATTCCAAAGACAAATTTTGGTTATTTTGCTAAAATTCTAACGCTTTCATTGTCGTGTCAGATTTTTTACATCAGCGCTATCTGGCAACATTTGAGTGCATGAACTATAACCAAATCTTGCAAGTTGAGTGAGTATAGTGTTTAAAGGCATACTTGTACGAGAGGTATCTGCTTAGGAGGGTGCCTTGGCCGGAGAAAATTTTAACGGATTCTAATGCAGGGGTCGATGCAGGCGAAACTTGGGTCCTCTTTGCGGTCCCTTTACAAAAGTACAATCGATTAAAACGGCCCCTTCATAAAAATACATTCGATTAAACGGCCCTTCGTTGGCATTTTACCCTACAATTTAATCTGCTTTTTCAATTTTTTAAGAACAAAAGTTAGTTTTATTTTTAAAAAATGCTATGAAAATTCACAAATTAAGCAGTTTTCAGAAGAAAGGGACAGCAGAAAAAACTCCTGGATCAACCCCTGTAATGAGCATTCACGTTATATCTGGAAAAGCAGGCCAAAACTCCATACAGACAACCAACCGTACGATAGGCCAGAGCCCTGAGCCTTAACACTTCAGCCATCTACCATGTTCATTGTCTTATCCACTAGAACACTATAGTGGGGACACATGGAGACATCGTTATCTTAGTACAGAATGTATTAATAATAAACTAAATAACCCTAATTAAATAATCATAAATAATAACCCTAACTTCAAAGATGCCTACAGTCGAAATTAATCATCAGATTTGTATTGTGTATTAGTATAGGGCAAAGCTACTCGGAGGCTACCTGGCTCAGGAGGGGTTATGCGGAGGACATTTTACGGTGTTCTAACTAGTATTCGCGTTACATCTGGAGAAAACCGTCCAAAACTTCAGAGCGTTAGATCGACGGCCGCGCAATAGGCCCGAACCCAGAACCTTCATACTTTAGCGATCTACCAGGTTCAGTGTCTTTATCCACTCGCCCACAGTGGGCCAACTAATTATCTGAAAATTGTAATAAAATTGCTTCATTAAAATTCTGCTCTGCATTAAAGATCATTTAACAAGTACTACAGCTTTTGAATGCATATTCTATGGCGCTTTAAAAATTCATTTTAAATTTATTTTTTAAGCGTATTGGATATGCGTGTGTCACCCATTTCAAGTTAAGGAAAATACTTAAACGTGCAAAACAAACTTCATTTTAACGCTTTCAAAACTCGATTAACAATGAACAAAATGTAAAACACCTCTGATTTATAGAAAAGTAATGCCAGCGCTTTTATCCTCGTTGGAACAACTAAAAATTAAGTTACCCGACACTGGAATCTTTCATTACATTATTGAACAAAATTTGGGGTTTTCTTTTTCCACCAACTAAAAGCAAGATCACGAATCTGACATCTTTAAATATACAGTTCTTCAATAGAGGTCTTTTTCTTCATTGAATATCAATCATATCAATTCATTAGTTTTTTTTCCCTGCTTCTTTTGTTCCCATGCGAGAGGGAACGCCCATGAAAGGAAAATTAAAGGTAATTTAGAACTTGGAAAATGTCACGTCATACGATGTGTATATAGTTAAGACACTTTTTTTTCTAATAACCAGGTCTCGCAATATTTCAAATTTTTAATGTTAATTACTCGAGGTCGCATAATGTAATTATTAATACTCTAAGTGGATCTATAGCCTACTTTGAATTTCCGGACTTCAGAGTCGGGGCTACTCTTTATTACTTAAAAAGCTTTGAGGTGACTTCAACTAAAAGTTATTCTTTTATTTGATTAGAAAGGAATTTTTCAAGAACAACGAGGTACGCAGCATTAGCAGTCATGGAAAATAATGGCATGACTAAGATTGTAATAACTTCGTAGTGTTAGTTATAGCATATAAACATTGTTGTATATTGTATCTATCTACCTTGTTGGTCCTCTATCGGGGGAGGAAGGAGGAAAGGGAAACGACTTTGTAATGTTTGTCGATAAAAACTTAAAAATAACAATATTTTATATTCCATTATATTACATTACATTACATTTACTCATTTACAACAGCATCATTAATGATTACGTTTGAACCGCTTTTAATATCACTTGCGATTTTTTAAAGAAAAGAAAACAGAAAAAGCTTGTTAAAAAGCAGCAAATATTATAAATTAGATAAAATACTTTTGGTAGAAAGAAATATAAATTACTTCTAAAACTCTAATCGGAACATGTTTCATTTATATATAAATATTTTTCAATAAATGCAGATTATTAAAAGGAATATATTACATGATGACAAAGCTTTCGATATATATGGTGGGGGGGCAACTTTCCCTTAATGACTAGCCACCACTAATGCTGGCTTGAGTAAAACAAACTTCATTCCGTGCATGGCGTTTTTTACTGCTGCGCAATTTTGGAATTTTTGCTATAAAATCGATTCTACAATGTTTTCGAAAGCCTGTATATATTAATGCAGTTTCATTCTGTTACAGTTTTTGTAAGATATCTTCAAACAGGATAAAGTATTTTGTGTGCATCAAGTATTCCTGCAATGTGTACAGTAAAAATCTGCATTAACCCTTTCAAGAGCTGATTAAATAATTTATCCAGAATACAGTTGAACCTGTCTATTGTGACCACCCTCGGGAAGAACAAAACTGGTCACTCATAAAGGTAGTCACTTTAAGGAGCTAAACTGTGTTGATTGTAAAGTGAAGTTGTACAAAAGCGGTCACTAGAGATAGGTAGTCTCTTCAGGTGGTCACTTTAGCAGGTTCCACTGTGTGTGTGTATATATGTATAATAGAGGAAACTAAATTTGCAATTAAAAAATTTTTTAATCTTTATTATTAAATTTTTAAAAAGTACACAAATGTTTTCACCTTAAAATTATCAGTATTTATTTACCACTGAGTACAGTATCTTTTCAAACTTTGAGTACTCAAATGTGGAAGCCAGATCTGAAATGGTTAATCAAACCTCGAATTCTTTTTGGGTTGTTTAGGACCAACATACTATTTTCCATAAAGTAATATAAAACATCCAAACAAAATAAAGTAACTCCGTGGAATAAAACAATGTTTTATCAAGGCACTGCACATGACAACAGAAAATATTCCGTTCGTATTGCTTATGACAGAATGCATTAGCCACAAAAAGAAAAAAAAAAAAAAAAAAAAAAAAAAAGAAGGGGGCGGTATCCAAAGAATTCACATTTCTTCAACCTCTGAAAATATCAAAAAGAAAATTTTCTGGCATTAACTTTCAACCAGTTTAAAAAGAAAGGCAAAAAATAGGAGGTTTGAAATAAAGTATTTCAAGGAAAGAAAAAAAAAGGAAGATGACGAAGTCGGAATTTTAACAGATTTGCAAGTAAAATTTTACGGCATATAGCTTTGACATCTCCCAAATCTGAAACTACGACTGCAGTGAAAAATTCAGTTTGACATTGGATATTACTTATGGAAATAGACAAACTTCGGTTATTTCAAAATGTAAAAACTGATATTTTACTATTGGGAGCAAGCATTGAGCAAGTTTCGCAAATGAAACAAAATGCTAATAAAATACAACAAAAATTATTTTTTAATATTGAATTTTTTTATTAAAATTTTTCACAACAGAGCTTATTTTTTCTTCTATTTTAAGAATTTTTGATTTCAAATGGCCTTTTTTTTTTCTTTTGAATGGCTATTTGGGGGAGGGGACTTTTTTTTTTTTTTTTTTTTCATTTCGGTCGGCCATAGGTTTTGATTTGCATATTTCTTACAAAAAAGCTTCCTGAGAACACAAGCAAGATGGGAAAAAAAGTTTATAGCTGCTAAAAGTTTATAACAAAGGAATATGTGTTTTAATGAACATTTCAAGGTACTAAAAGGTTTCCAAAACTATTTTTATTCCGTTTATTTCCCCTTACTTTCAACTGCAAAAAATAAAAATTATATTTTCTCTGAATGACAACACGAATTTTATGTGCAAGAAAAATCAAAATAACACAGGTATCTTTCCCCAGAAAAAAATAAAGATTAAAAATATTGTTAAGTATTGTCCATTTTTTAATTATACGAAAAAAAAATGTGCGTTTAAATTAAGCATAAAATTACTTTCCATAGCATCAAAATTTCTATTCTCATGTCAAAACTGTAGTAAAATTTTACGTTCTTGAGAGTAATAACAGACGTACTTTTTTTTTTTTAAAGTCGCATAAACGCCAAAAAATAAAGGTTTATATCTTCTGAATAACTAAATCTATGCAGTGAAACTACTCGGGAGCGACCACCTCCTGTTCCACGAGAGACCGGTCGTTAAGAAAGATGGTCGCTCAGAGAAATATAAATATTTGATAGCCAGAAAAATGCTAAAAAATATTATTTGTGTAGTTATTTATTAAATTAAATGCAAATGAATATAAGTAATTAAGCAAAAGTATTTTTTGGAACTGAAATTTTTTATAAATATTTAAAAAGTTCGAATTTTTTTACAACAGTGCTTCCCTTTACAATTTACTCTTTGTATCTGACAAAACAGCATTTTTCCAGTAATTCTTCATGATTTCCGAATTTGCCATGGTGAAATCTATTTGCGTGAAGTCTCCTGGGCTGTCATTGTAAATTCGGCTAGTTCAATCAAATCATAAGATGAACTTTCCTCATCAGACTCTGAATTAGTGCCTGAAAAGCTAAGTCAAATCATCAGTGGAAAAGCGTAATAAAATCAAAACATCTATCCCATTTTTTTGCCGTACGAGCATACGTTGTTATACGAGTCTCTTTTAACGTGTTACGAACTTCCTTAGTCAGAATTTTTTCCAACAGGTTTGCAATGTTTTTTTTTGTTGTTGTTGTTGTTGTTGTTGCTGTCAGGGATGTGCCAGCTGAAATTAAATTTTGGAGCAATTTGTGGAGCAAGAAAAAAGACATTTTTGGAGCAATTTGGAGCAAGAAAAAGTCACTTTTTGAAGCATAAGAATGTCAATTTGAAATACAAAATTTATTTTTGGAGGGAAAGAGAAAAGTCAAAGAATGGCAATCAAAAAAATGAAAATTAAGGAGGTTCTTAAAAACTTAGCTTATAAAAAAAAACAGTTTTTTGTCAAAAGCTTATGAAATAAATAAAAAATTCAGTTATTTTATACATTGCTATACCAAATATCTATTTTAAATCAAAAATACAATATTTACTAAACCCATTTATGCCTAGCGTCCCTTTTTTGGGACGGCATTTCCGCTATCAGTCGAAAGCGTTATTTATTTTTCCTACCCTTTATTCACGAGTATAGAACCTCAACTCCACATAATATTTTAACATGACCCAGTAGGATGTTGACATTTCAATTTTTATACATAATGATTTTAAAAGATATCATCCCTTGCTCAAGAAGTTGACATCAGAAATTTATCTATTATTGCTGGTATTAGCAAAAATCAAAGAAAGTCTCAAACATATCTGGGCACAAATGGGTTAACTACCATCAGCAGCTAATAAAAAATTTGGTAACGAAAATTTACAAATTTATATAAAATTAAATTTAAAACAGAGGTCAATTTTCACTCTTAAGGCATTGGAGGTTTAAACAAAAGGATGCCAAAGAAAAAATATTCATCTTTAAGATTAATAGAGAAAGATTGAAATTAGAATGCTTAGAATGTGTGATGACTTTTGTAAAAATTCGGGAGATTTACAAACGTTTAAACATATACGGGAAAATTAAAAATGTAGCAGTTTTGCTGAATTTGGAGCAAAAATGTCCCAAAACGATCTTTTTGTAGCAGATTGGCACAACAGTATTGATTTGGCACAATTTGGAGCAATTGGAGCAGCTGGCACATCCATGTGCTGTTGTTGTTGTTGTTTCCCTTTATTTTTGGAAAAAACACAAAAAAGCTTCTTGATAGGGACCTGGAAAATGTCGATTATAGAGGGTTGTGAGATCTCTTATAGAGGACTTTTTAACATTATGTAGATATGGTAAAAAATCGATGCCTTAAAAAAATTGGTTGCTGGAAGAGGGAGTCGCAAATAGAGGTGGTCGCTCATAGGAGTTTCACTGTATGTACATTGTATAACATTCTAAGACCAATAGTTTTTGAGATATGCGAGTTACATACATACGTACGTACAGACGGCATGGAAAAACTGGCCACAATAAGACTTGCCGCTGGTCAAAATGTCTTGCAGATGGGTTTATATGATTGTGCATGCTAGCTTACGATGAGATGCATCGAAAAAAAAATTTTAATTACATTTAGAGGTAGTCAAAATCCGTGTTTTTTGTCGAAATTTGGCCCCCAAAATTTTTCGGGTTCACATTACTTCCTTATACTACGTACAAGGAAGTAAAAAATGGAACCTTGATGCACCTAACAGGAATACATCTTATTATGATTTTAGGAAAGGAACTCGGGAGCTATTTTAGTAGTCAAAGTGATGGTGAATCTGTGATGGTGTGCGCGGCATTCGGTTTCAATAGTCAAGTGGATCTGACTTTTCTAAATGGTCGAAATAATTCTTCAAAGTAGACAGAAACACTAGAAAATCATCTTACTCCCTTTTCATAAAACATAGGAAGAAAAAATTAGGCGTATTAGCATGCTTGATGATGCTCCCACCAATACCCCCAAGTCTATAAAAAATTATTTCAACATTACAAAATTTACTGTTCTTGAATGACTATCGGTAATCCCTGATTTAATCTCAATTGAGAATATGTAAGGCATTGTATATCAGAAGGTTTATGAGAATGGCACGTAATTTCCGTGAATGTCTTGAAGAGAACCACTGAAAGTGCTTGGTCCAACTTGGATCAAGGGATATTACAAACGTCAATTATATCAATGAAAAAAGTACACGTCATACTGAGAAATGCCATACTGAGCATATGCTTATAAAAGAGACTAAACTGCTAGAAAGACTGCATTGAGCAGTTTTCATCAAAATGTCTTACATTCCAAAAACTTTTAGGACATTTAATACTTCCATTTATATAAATAAAACAATGTGTAAACAGTCCGTTAGTTAGTTAGTTTGTTTGTTTGTCTGTATGTATGTGTCTGCAGACACATACATACAAACATTTCGGAGCTACGCCATGGCGTAGCTCCAAAATGATCGTAGACCTACCAAATTTTGTATAGAAATTCTCCAGGACGGGTCCCGACATACCTGAAGCGATTTTTTCGAAATTCGAATTATTTTAGGAGATATCGATAAAAAACGTGTCGTTAGGAGATAGATAAAAAAGTTTCATTTTTTCGTTTCGCCATTTCGCAATTGTAACCCCGCAGTGGAATGAGTGAGAATTTAAGCATATCTAGGTTGCCATATTTGGCATGTTTATTAAATGATTCAGACTCTTGAAGTAAAAATAAAAGAAAACGATTTTTTTGTTTAGATTATTTGTAAGGTTGTTTTTTAATTGAAATATCGTGTGCATGTGAAATCAGAGCAGGAATGAAATGTTTTATATTCAAAAGAAAAATAGGATTTGGAAATTTTCAGAGACTAAAATGTGCAACTTTTTAATTTGGCGAAAAATAAAATGGTTGATGTGCGATTTTGGAGAGATGATTCTAACGCTTGGCGCAATTTATCATAATTTTATCGTCTGCTGAATACACCTGAGAATAAGTTTTTGAAATTTCCATTCAGTTGGAATTGTGAATTTTTCTGCGCAGCTTTTCTCCATCTATTTCTAATGTATTACATCCAGAAAAAGGATGTTAGAAATATCAATTTTAATTTTGTTTAATCACACTCATGGATAATGATATACTTTCCAACTTAATGGAATAAGGAAAGAAAATAGGGAAGACCCATGGGGATTATAATACGTTTTTAATATATAGCGCTTTAGTGCTTTTTTAAAATCTGAAAGTGTTTCAGATTTTCTTACATTTTTTTTTTCCTTTCTGTTTTTTGATAAAGGCCAATATATCCAGAAGCTCTTCAGAATTAATATAGGACGAAAATAATTTATACCTTTTTGTAGATTTTTATCATTAAACCCCATCTTATTTTTGTAACCAGGTGCGGCCCGACATGGTAAGCATCGCATCGGGGCGCCGGCTTCGAAGGGGCGTTATTTCGAACTTAAAAACTAAGTAGAGCATAAAAGGAGGCGTCTTTTTATGCTAGCAGGGGTCTCTACACTTACCCTAGGGCCGCTCCTGTTCGTAACCATCTTAATTTTAAATTCCATTCAGAATCTGAGAGATTTCAGTGCCAAGGAAGTCAGTGAGAAACAGGATTCTCTCCGAACAAGATTTATTAAGATGGCGAACCAACTGGTCGCCGGAGGTGGCTAGTATTATTATATAATTGAAATACAAAGCGTTATTTTTTCAAATTATTTTCTTGAATCCAAGATGGATATACTTCGAATAAACATATTTGTAATTGGAATTTTGTATTCTTTTTCATTTTGCTAAAACATATATTTTACGAGTCAATAAACTTTTGGGAGAAACAGAAAATAAGCAAGTTGTAAAAATAAAAACATTTAAAATAATCACACATGCTTCTAAATGAGTAGTGCAAAAATTAATCCGAAATAACCAACAAGAACAATATAAATGTTCTTCGGATTGCTTACTTGCATGAAAATAGAAAATATTCTAAAATACCATATGCAAAATTTAAAAAATGTATTAGTTTCTAGAAAAAAATTCTTCATAGTAAAATCAAATATCGAAAGTGAGAAATTTCCATAAGCAAATGTGACCTTTACATTGTGTTTTATATAAGCATTTTGCATCCCATAAAACACAACACATGAGGCTCAAACATAAAATTTCACGATCGAACATTGTTTATCTTGCATTCGTATATTTCACTAGACGCAGTATTCGTATAAAGGTCAGAGTATTATTTTAAATAACGAAGCTCTGTGCAAAAGAACGGTAGGAAATCTATTTAAAAATAACAGCTTTGTTCACGTAGATATCGGAAATTGCTTAATTGATTTTATGTAACTTTTTATTCAGGTGTGTAGTCAGGAGAATTTTTCTGGAAAGGGAAACATGAAATATCGTTGAGTATGAACAAATTTTTTGCACAACGAATGTAAAAATCTGACAACTTATCCTATAACTAATGCGGAAATTTCGGAGGAAAAGGAAAAATATTTTCCGATATCCTTTCTTGGTTACGCCCCTAATTTTATATTTTATTACATTATATTCGTAAAACATGCTGATGCAAACACATGCACAATGTAATTTTGTCTGTATATTTTGTTTTGTCCACTGGTTTTCTAAATTCCTATTCACACATTTATTTATGTACTAAATACTTTGTGCTTAAAAAATTACAATGAAAGCTAAGTTTTCAAAATAATGTTCAAAATACTTTTTTATTTTTAATTTTAAGAGAAAAAATGACTGTAAAACCAGTAAAAATTGCCCCACTATGCCCTCTTCCGTACAGCACGAAAGCTTTCAAACAACTAATCAAAGAAAGATTCCCATAATAATAAACACTCTTCATACGAAATACGTTACGTCAAACAGAAACTACCAAAAATTTATATCTTTGGATCAATAAATCTAATATTTATGCCTTCTTAATCCATTACATCGAATTTCAGAACTGTCAAAGTTATGCGAAGAAAGGGTTACACTCTTGAGATGAGTACGATAATGTTGGTCAAAGTAAAACAAATTTTTGAAGCAGCTGACAACATCTCAGGAATATGATAATAGGAGCAGTAAATAAAAGCAAATATTTAAAATATAAATAATGTAACTCTTACAAACATTACCTATACAAACGATGTAGTTTGCTGTTACAATGAATTTCTTTGGCATTTGATTGCCACAAGTCTCAGTCGTTCTTTTAATCGAAAGATAAAAGAATAAAAAATAGTTTGAACACAATTTTTGCAAATAAATAATTTTCTTTATTAATGCTTAAAGAAAGCATACTATTTTATAACTTATTCATAATTAATTTTAACCCCTGGACATACACATAAAAATATAATATTAGCATTTCAGACTAGAAAATAGTTTATAAAAACTAAACACAGTAACATACAGCATTAAAGTAAGACTGATTCCAATAAAGTTGATGCAAGGTCGCTCTAAATATTTTGTCACTAACTGCATATTGCTTACAAACAATAGCAGTCTGGAGGTCTGTCTGCACAAAGTGTCATCTTATCGTGCAGTCATCGAAACAGTAAGCTACTAAAATATACCATGGGTTATTTTTGCACTACCTGAGAGGTCATCTTCGATCCACCATGATATTTTGGCAATCATAACAAGAGCACACTTTAATTTATCACTACCAACAGCGAGTAGCACTGACGAACTCTTGCTGCCAATCATAATTCTGGAGATCACCACTAAGATACGTTTATTAAGTACTTACACGCTTGCACTGTACACGATATCCGCACAACCAGGTGAAAACTGTGAAGTACCATGTTACTCCAAGGGAAAAACTATTTCAGTCATAGCATGCAGTTATTGATAATTTGTCTGTTTTTTCTTCATCATTGGGCTATTAGCGTGATGAATAACATGACTCTTTCAAACTTTGGATGTCTTTCCAGATCATATTTTAAATATTCAGCAGAAATTCGGGGATGGGGTAAATGAGACAAAATACTATCATTAACTGTGGATGATGTAAGTGAAATGTTTTTCCTATATAATTATATTTTACTGGATACATATCGACTGGCTTTTCGATTGTTTTAATAAGTTCTTTGTTTAATTTATTTCTAAAGAAACTAGGTCTGCGTCATAATTCGGTTTTGTGATAAACCGAAAATTCGTATACATAAGTCCAACAACCACTCAAACTAAACTAAATATTAGGATGAAATACGCAAGGAAAAGAAAAGGTTTAAAGTATCGTACAAAAATACTCGTTAATCAAATTAGTAGGTGAATTATTATTATTATTTTAATAAAATTAACCTCAGTTCTTTCACACTGTATTCAGTGCCATACATTCAAAATAATTCATTTAGACCTATCGCACAATGTTACAAAACAAGAGATTCCCAGAAATCGTAGATTTGCAGGAAGTGCACTTTTGACAGTTTGCCAAAATACAAACATTCAAGAATTGCATATGCACAGCAAGTCTAGAAGATATGTTCTTTCAAGTTCTGATTTAATGCCAAATATGAATTTCGAAATATCAGTGGAAATATAATACATTTAAATAATTAATATTAAGAACAAAGGTTAACGACACTGCTCTTTTTTTTAATCATAAGAGGGATGTAGTTAATCATTTTTATTACAAATATGAGTTTATAAAGACAGAAATTGCAAGTCAAAAAAAAAAAAAAAAAAAAAAAAAAAAATTCTAAGCACAAAACACACATTAAAATAAAATTAACTTTAAACGTACACGTACACTTTCAAACCACTTTTTAAAATTTTTTAGAGTTCTAAATCTACTTTCGTTAGCGTTAATTTCATTAAATTTTACTTTAAAATAATATCGATTACGTTATTAAGTTCTATATTAGTCTGTTTATCCGAAAATAATTTATATGTATTTTCAGGCAAAACAATTAAATGTTCTTTTGTACTCGTTTTACGATTTTCTTATACAAAAACGCATTATCATAACAACGAAATCAGCTCTGAATAATGTTTTTTACTTGTATTATCTACGGTATGCATCACGCCAAATGACTATTGTATAAAAAATAATTTATGTGAAAACTGATTTAACCTTTTTGACTTCTTCCTAAAGACTAAATTCAAGATTCTATAATAAACAAAAAAGCATTTATATGCTGTTTGCGCGAGTCCTCATACGTTAAAATTTGCTAAATCAAAAATACATTTAAAAAGGAGACAGCTAAACGTTAAACATAATGTGTCTATCAGATTTCAAAGTCTGAACTCAAAAATTCGCAATGACCTTAATCGCGCACAATGACAGAGATTTCACAAATATGTTAAATCTGGTCATTTTATTAAATAAATCTGTAGTCAGTAAAAGACAAAATTCCTCTGTATATCACTCGGTATATCATCTGTAAACAAAAGTCAAACTTTGAAAAACAGAGAAAAGAAAATACATTAAAACAAAATACAAAATATAACACAGAAACAGAATACATTAAATTTCGTTAAAAAATATTCGTTGAATTACACAGTCAGTTTTATTATTAAGTGAATTTTCTTAGAATCTTCTGTGCAAACCAAGGTGCAAACGCATCTTAAAGCAAGATCCATTTTTTAACAAGAATGCATTTTCAACTTCTAGCTATTCAGTTTTGTGAAATTCAGGTAAACATGTTTTTTTTTATTTTTTATTTTAATAAAAATATTCAAATACAGAATATTTTTAAAATCACTTCAATTGTTTATTTAATAAAAATGCATACATCAGAAGGATAAAATACTAACATAAATATTGTACAGGATAATGCAAAAGGTAAAGACGGCTTCAATCCCACTCTGCCCCTAAATTTTTAAAGTACTAGCTTTTATTTGTAAGAATGATTCCGAACCAAATTTTGTGAAAAGTATATCAATTTATTTTAAAGCGCTAAACTTCGTGACAAGGTTTTCTGTAAACTTTATTTATTTGTGTGTTAAGCATTTTACGAAAATTACCTTTAATTTGATATTGCGCTGGTTCATTTTTATCAATTCTAATTTAGAAAAATTGAGAACAGAATGCATATTTTTTTTTTCCTGATGTAACCTATCTTAAGAAAGAAAAATCCTTAAAAGTAAGAATTTCAATATAAAACAAACGTAAAGAATTTCAAAGTAAATAACTAATTACATGTCTTATAATAGGTAAGTGTTCTACTGCAATAAATGCGTAAATATTAATAAACTCGAAACATTAAAATTTCAATAAAAATTTCAAATACCTCTGACGTAAATAAACAATGACACACAGTTAATGAAGTCCAAGAAAACAATATTTTAAAAGCAACGAACATATGAATCCAAAAAACTCAAAACATAACAACAATAGTTTTGCACGCACAAACTAAAGAAAGAGGCTTGTTACCTAAACTCATAAAAACTCTGAAAAGGAAGATAAATCCATAGATGGATTCTCGCAAAGCTAAAATATCTAAATATAGCAACCGATAGAACTCGCATCCAATGGAAGAAGGAACTGGATGTTTTTATTTCTTTGGAGAAAAACCTGGTGCTTTAATAAAGTCAGATTGAAATCCTTATCTTTGAAAACACTCGATTCATCGAACTTTTTCCGTACTTCAAAAAATAAAATTTGTTACAACTTTTGCAGAAGCCGTGTTTTCTCAAAAACATCAACGTAAACAAACCTGACTTTTAAAATGAAATATTGAGACATGCTTGCAATGACTTACAGCTTTTGAATTTCAAAAAATAATAAAGAAAATAACAGGAAATAATTGAGGTATAATTAAACTGTACAAAGCAAAACTGTTGCACTAACAGTTGCTGCTAAACATAAAATAATAATTAAAAGGGCCTGACTAAAAAGACAAAAATACCGCGAATGGAGACAAAAATGGAGACAAATCGGGATGACTGTGACTGAAAACTAAAATATCTGGATAAAAGTTTTCGAAGTGCAAATGCCTTTAAAAGATTCTAATAAAGTTACTAAATATCTGGAAATATATTTTTTAAGAATGAAGACACAAGGCAGGTTGATCTTAACTTTAGAAGGACTTGAAATTTTTAACAACTATTTCGTTTTAGATATAAAAGAAAATCCGTAAATATATGAATAGGATTTACTAATGCGCTATTGAATACAATTTTGGGCTGCAACAGAATGCGAATAATGCGAAGACTTTAAACACCTTCAAGTAACATTGGACTTATTTTGCAGCTATAAGTACCTCGGAATCTGTTAAACAAATAGTAAAATCAAAGTTAACTACATAATATTAGTAAACGTACGTAAATAGAAGGTGCGAAACAGTAATGCTGTCAATTAACTATCCAAAATCACAATGAAAATTTCACTACGTTTTAATTGAATTTTCAATGGATATTTCTTTTTGTTGTAGTTTTTCTTCAATACACTATTTTTTCCTTGAGTTCGTTACTTGTATTTACCAGAATAACAATTATCTGTACTTCTAGGCCAGTAGTATATTCCTTTCTACCGTGCTAATGTACATAGGACATCGACGTAATATGGCGACCCAAAACAATTCTGCGCAAGTAGTAAATTAATAACCGAAATGTTAAACAAAATATAAATAAGAGGCTGCGTAGTCTGGCGTTACATGAGCGCATTATAGGTGTTAGGGGTTGACTAGTGAAAAAAAAAAATTGCCAGCTGATGTCCAGGAGTCTTGTCAGCGTCCACCGTTTTTTGCACAGGAATGAAGCTATATTTCATGATCACTAATGCATACACTAAATGAGAATTAAAAAAGAAAAACATTTTTGCTTGGGTACATGCTCAACTTTTGAAACACTGTCTATGACAGTTTCCATAAAATCGTTTAATACATGTGAAGTACAAAAAATCATTTCTTCGGTATGCTGTTTATTAATAATTTCCCCTGGCAAATAGGTTCACGGTTAGCAGCTGCTATCGTGAAGAGTGTTTCCTCAAAAGTCTACACGAGTATTTCAACGTTTCACCATTTAATGGAGCTAAATTAGCTGCATCCTTTTTTATGGAGAAACGTTTCACCATGATTTGGTTCCATTGATCAGTTTAAGCACGAAATCATAGTTCAACATTTCTCCACAGGTAGGTTGCAGCTAATTCAGCACTATTTTATGGCGAAATGTTAACCACTTCTATTGACAATGTACTATGTGTGTGCTTTAAAAACTTAATAAAATCTTTAAATGTCATTCTTTGATTATTTTTTAACAATGGTCGAATTGTTCACTCCACAAAGTTATCAAGCTTTTGAAATAATCAGCTCAGTAAACAATTTTAACCAGTCTTATAAAGTGAAAAGTCCCGCCAAATCCTGAGTTTCGGGGAAAGATTTAAAAATTCGTTTAATGAAATATTAGGTACGATGTTCAAACACGGCTCATTTAAAAAAGCATTTTTTGGTCTTCCAATGATAAAAGAAACACAGTTACCGGATGAAAATTCAGTTTGTGAGAACATAAAAGAAGGGAAATATGGTCGAAAAAGAGAAAAACATAGAATACATAAAAAATAAATGAATAAAATAAAGTCTATTTTTCATTAGGTGCACTTCTATTTAGTCAATGTGCCAAATTGGCCAAGATATGACAAACGGCCAAAACACCTGCAGCAAACACACGAACAAACATAGACACCAAAACTCTTTTACATATAGTGGTACCTTAAGGTACGAGTGACCATGCAAGACTTTTAAAATACGAATTACATTTACAATTATAGTTGAACATTACTGTTCTGGGGGTTAGTAAAGAATTCATATATGTAATACACATACGACTTTAAAATCTGTATTTCTAAAGTTTTGTTTATTTTTTATTTAATAGTTCTGATTTTTATTTTAACACGAAAAATATTTATCGATCATTACAGATCAAAGAAAGAAAAAACAAAATTATCAGCTGAATAAAACATATATTTCACAAAGACAATTTTAGAAGCCCTCGCAATCTCTCGCTCTATCTCCCTTCGTATCACCCTTAAAAAATACAAACAATTGAAAAATCATTTTCAAAAACATAACCGTTATGCAATTCTACGAAATGTCATACATAATTCAGAGATTTAATGGCTTGGAATAAATATAGGATAAATGTACTCGCAATCGAGATATGAAGGAAATCAATACCAATGGAAGATGAAGAATGATTGTTTAAAAAGAAAGAAAATAAATTGAAAAATAAATCGTGTGAAAAATTATGAAATATAATAAATTCTTCAAGTATGATGAGATAGCAATAAAATTCTGGAATAACTGTTTTATTCTCAAAGTACATCTCACATATAAAACAATACTAATGCACTGCAGTTGTCATATACTAATAAATTAATTGTATTATTTTTGTGTACGTGTGTGTGTTATGTATTCATATCTAATGTTATTAGTTGTACAGGCTTTGCACTTCTTTCTGAGTTTGACATCAACAAGTTTGGCTTTTGAGGGAATTTATTTTGATAACAGCTAAGCCGGGTTTTTTTTTTTTAGGGGACGGTGGACACTAGAGATGAGTTCGGGCTCATTTTTTGAAGCCCGAGCCCGAGGACTTTAAATCCGAGCCCGAGCAATATTATTTAAGTCGGAGCCCGAGCCCGAAATTTCAGTTAAAGATTAAAAAAATCCAATGACTTCATTGATAGAATACAATGAATTTTGCCGCTTGTGCAAATTAAAGACAAATAGAGTTGCAAACTCTCAATGCACTTTCTAATTCTTTATTTATCCATATGTTTATCAAATAATGTCGGATCTCATGACTAACTAATGAATATAAGCCGCCGTTCAGAAATATCTAAAGAGCTTAACGCACCTTCTAGGCGCCAGTGTCGTTTTTTTTTATAAGTACAGTCAACTCCGGTTATAGTGAACCATCGGCTATAGTGAACGCAAACCATTAGTCCCGATTCACATACAGTATCTCTATCCATCATGAAGACACTTGGGTCTAGTGACAATTAGTGAACTTCGGATATAGTAGACGAAATTTGATGATCCCCAGAAGTTCACTATAACCGGAGTTGGCTGTACTTTTATTTTCCTCATGAATCACTTTTTAAAATCTCTTTCAAGGAATATGTTCAATAAAGGAGAAATTTTTCAAGAGCCCGAGCCCGAACGCAAGTGTGAATTACAGAGCCCGAGCCCGGTACGGGACCGGGCTGAGCCCGTCTCATCTCTAGTGGACACTATAAGTTTTTTTTTTTTTTAATTTTTGATGAAAATTATGAATTTTTGTATATATATACTTTGAAGTATGGCAAAATTAAATACTTACAAAAACAAAACTCAAAAAAATACTTTTCTTTTTAATGAATTTCTAAAAAATGTCCCTTCCGCGCCAATTTTTATTTTTCCTCCTTCAATTTTCCCTTGTAATTATTCAAAAATGTATTCCGAACAAATTTTCTTATTAATTTAGATTCACTAAAAAATAAAATTTTAGGAAGTGTTTTTATACGTTAACACGGAATGTTCACAAAATTTTTATGTTTTTATAAACTTATATTGAATTTTTATAATCTTAATGACCCCAAAATTAAAACGGATAAGAAAATTTATTTTTATATGGAGTCTCTGTAATGAATTTTATAAGATTTCTTCAAAAATTTTGTCACAAGGGATATTTCAAAAGCATAGAACTACAAAAAACATTCATTTTGCACAAAAAAAAAAAAATTTCGGACTTTTAAAGGGCCTTTATTAGATATTTACATTTATTTAAACGTTTATAACTTTTTTACTAATTAAATTAGAGACATGCGGTCTTTAGTCTCTATAGTAAAAATCATAGAATATTAATACATTAAAGAAAAAAATTTTGATTTTTGCCGGATTTTTGGTAATATCACAGACCAACGTGCCCTTAACGACATTAAAAATGAAAAAGAAATTATAAATACTTATTCAAAATACATTTTGCTGGATTTTTTTTTTTTTTTTTTTTTTTTAACGAGCTGATGGGTTTGCAAAGGTTGGACCTCATGAAAGAACAGTTTCCCAATTCTGTCGTCTCATGCGAAAACAGGTTAGTGTTGTAAAGGTCATAAAGCAACAGTCTTATTACTTCTTAGTACTCCTAAAGCAGCCGTTATAATTCAATTCACTACTATTTTATTAAGAGACTAATCAGTCCAGCACAACAGCTTCGCGAAGAAACTATAAACCGCACACAGTAGAATCATTCCACGAACAAATGCTCAGTATGGAGACTTACGGAAACCGTTTAAAACGGAAACAATAAGCAGATTTACGACTATTTCGCACATTAATCAATAAATTCGATGCTCTAAGTGGCTATGACAACAAAGTTATCCGATTCTGACCTCTATTTACCAGCACGAACTATACTGAATACAAGCTAGCTGACAATTCTAAATTCACAAAAAAAATGATCCTGAAACGATATTCTCCATTCTTTTATAAGTTTTCATGGCCCTTACTATACGGTTTTGGATATATCAATAGATAGAAAATCTTAAAAATAGCTTAATAATGCTGTTGTATGTAAAAACAAACATTGCCTATTCTGGCGAAATATCGTCAAATTGAACATTAAATATGTCCTTAAAACTGCCTTGAGTTTGGCGATATCGCCAAATCCTATATACTAAGTAATGGGAATTTAAAGATTCAAAATTCACGCAACGGTCCTCAAGACTTTGCAGCTGGTCCATGCATATTAAATTTATTAAAAGAAAAAATAATAAGCTGCAGAAAATTTTGCACTGATTAAAATTATATTTTTATTACTCTGAATTTAATAAATATCATATTTATTTGTGTTATTTTTTATTTTCGACTAACACTGGTCCATAAATAGTTTTTCTGCATTTACAGGTTTGCAGGTAAAAGTTGGAAAAGATTGATATGAATAGTCTATACTACTGCTCCGGAGTACTAGTACTATAATTCAACGTTTATAATCTATCAGTCATAATAGAAATGAAAGAAAACATAATTCAGATTGGATAAATTAAAACGTGATAAATGGGGAGGGGGGGGGGGAAGCAACAGAAAACTCCTTAACAGACAATCGATATTCTAATCTGAATTAGTAAGTCAAGAATGAATGTCTATTATAAAACACTGCAACAATTCAAGCATAACACACACATTTTTTTTAAGCAAATAAATAAACACTAACTTTTTTCCTTCGAATAAACTTTATTTTAACACAAGAAAGAGAACCAAACAAATAAAGGAAGAGGGAACAGACTAGGACACCATTCCCCCGAACATCCATATCTTCATTATAAGACGTCACTAAGACACTGGATGAAAGGTGACGATAAAGAAAAGAAAAGAAAAGAAAAAAAAATAAGGTGAGAAAAACGAGAGCAAGGGAAGAAAGCAATAAAGAGCATTCCAAGTTCAGAAATCAGCGAGTTGTTCTAGGAAAGGAAATGGTTCATTTCCTAAGGCCCAGATAGAAAATAAAATGGATGGTCAAATTTGGTGAAACAGTTACATTTTCAAAATGAAATTTTTTTTGGAAGAGTTCCCAATCTATTTTCAACGCTCTCTTACAATCTGAAAAGAAATTTCGTGGAGGTGATTAAATACCTTACATAAAACGAAAATATTATTTATAGCAGTATACGAACAAACAAAACTAAGCAAATTTATTACATCCGAATTTACAATAATAATTTATCAGCAGCCGTTTTATGAAATATATGGAATATAAAGTCTTTTAAGGGCATGGCAAGTACACTTATATAGTAATTTTGTGAATAGTTAAACTATCTAACGGATAGTTATTTCACTAATATTTTTAAAAATATAAAATAAATCCCTTGACCACATAGTGAGTATCTAAGGAGTAACAAAAAAAGAACACGACATACACAGTTCAGACACATTAATGTGACCACCACCTACTTTTGACGTCAAAGTGAAATAACCGATCACAGAAGGCAGGTGGCAGCACATTGCAGAGAAGCGTACATAAACAGTAACCGAGGGAAACGTTGCAGTCATTGGCGTAATTCAGAAACGGAGAGATTTACACGACGTCCGAAAGGGCATGATCATTGGCAATCGAAAGAAGAGTGGAAGCATTTCCGAAACGGCTATCTTGTAAACTGTTTGCTTACCATCATGGTAAAAGTGTACGTGCATGGCAAAATGGCTCTATCCAAAATCAGAGACGCAGCAAATGTGGTGCATCACGGGCCATAGATGCAGAGGTGAAAGACGGCTGCGGAGATACGTTCATGCCACGGACTAAGAGGCTTTAGGACGGTCATCGGGAAGCGGCAGACGGGCGAAACTGCGTCAGCCTCTGAAAGGAAAATATGCGACCCCCTTTTAATAATTAACGGCACGGGCGCCCTCTGACGACACACGGCGTAAGTATCTCCCGCGGGGTGCTTCCGTTGATATTTGTTTACGTTTCAGCTACTAGCAGACGACGCATGCGCCAAAAATTAATGGGTACGAATCCCAGCGCCACCTTTTGGGCAAATTTCATTTAGTTCTTTCGCAATGCTTGGATAATTGTCCTGAACCCTCTTAGTCCGTGGTTCATGCAAATGCGTGCAACCGTTGAAGAACTGACAGCCCAGATGAACCAAGGGGCCGTCAACAGTGGGCGCGTTCGAGAATTCATCGGTTGTGCACCGGTGCACCACCAGAGCGTTCGAAAAGGCGGAGCTCTGGAATTAACAGCGTTCGAAAACGTTTCGGTCATGTAGCGGTTGTCTGCTCAGCGTGACCAGAGCGCAACCAGAATGACCCTGCTAGCGAGGTGGGTTATTCCGGTTATTAGCGTAGTGTTGCCATTGTTTATTTTTGTTTTCTGTGCTTGGAACTGGATGTGGTGAGAATGACCGAAACCGGTTGACAACGGTGACGTCACTTAACCGAAGAATGACCGCAACCGGTAGCACCGGTGCATAACCAACCGGTGAATTCTCGAACGGGCCCAGTATTTCCTTAACGACGGTCAACAAACGTTGCTGCGCCTCCGCAGCAGAAGCCTAGTTAATGCACCTATCTGGCTGCTGTTCATTGGCGATGATGGCCGGAATTTGCAGGCCGATACGGAAAATGGACGTCAACTGGTGCGACAGGTGGCTTTTTCCGAAGAATCGCGTTTCATGCTCCATCGGACAGAGGGACGTCAACGGCGTGAAACGTCTGAAAGAAAACACCCTGCCACAATTGCCGGAAGGGTCGAAGCTGGAAGAGGGAGCATTATGATCTGCGGAATGTTTTTGTAACATTCTCTGAGTGCACACATCATTGTGGAAGGTACGATGGATCAACACAGGTATACATTTATCCTTGCGGACCATGGCCACCCCTACATGTGAACTCAGTAGGATGCCATCTACCAGCAGGACAAAGCGAGGTGTCATACTGCACGCAGTGCAGGTGCGTGATTCGAAGAGCATCACACAGCAGTTTGCCGTACTCCCTTGGCCAGCAACTCCCCGGACTTAAACCCAATTTAGAATCTGTGGGCCTACCGCGATCGGGTTGCCCCCCCCCCCCCTGGATCCTCAACCCAACCGCGTAACCTAGCGTAGCTGGTCACGGGACTGGAGTCGGCATGGCTCAACATCCCAATGTGAACACATTCAAGAACCTTTTTTTTTTTTTTCCTACGGGCGAGAACTTGCCGTTTAGGCATTATCCCATACAACTGCCCGAAAGGTGTGACCATTTTATTAAGGGGGCATTGAGTGGGCGTCCAGCGTTACCCCTTATGAAGGGACGGACACAATGATAGCCACGCCCAGTCGGGGATCGAACCCCGGCCACCGGGAGTTGAACCCGAAACCCGTGTACGGTGCTTTATCCACCATACAACTCGGTCGGCCATTCAAGAACCTAATTTACTTTCTCTCTTCTCGCAGCGGTCCGCTCTGCGAAAGGTGGTTATTCTGGCTTTTCCGAGGTGGTCACATTAATGTAACTGGACTGTGTATGTGCACAATTTGCGATAGCCCATTATTTATTTCTCGAGATTTTCTAAAATTTCATTAAAAACAATATTGTAATTTCAGTGAATTATGAATCAGAAATTCTAATATAAAATTTCTTTAGTAGATTGTAGTATTTACAAAACACATTTTAAAAATATAAAACATTAAAAGAAATAAAAAGCAGTTCCCTACTTTTTAATAGCCCTCCAATGGGCAATGATGAACATCAAGTCATTTTTATAAAAAACGGGTGCTAAAAATGTAATTAATTTTATTTAATATAAATTAATTGGTTTTCTCAAAATGAATCTCAAACTCATAATACATTAATATATCACGTTATAAATAAATGATCCGTTAAGGGGCTAAAATATCATGTTATGTTAGAGTTAGGTGGGTACCGAGGGGGTCCAACTTATGCCACGACACAAAGCTTATAGAAGCGTGTATTGTAATTGTAAAATTTTACAATTACAATAAATTTCATTTATTCACAATTACTTACAATTTCTAACTAACAATTGTAAAATCAAAGACAATCATTAATACGTGAGAGTTTAATTTTAATGCAGAATTTCTTTAATTACAAAATAATTTAAGCCATTCTTTACTCTGGTGTGAATTCCAGTGCATTCAAGAATAAATATCATTAATTTCGAACTGTAGTTTCCAGGAGGTTTTTTTTTCCTTCTTTTAGTTGCTGCATCAAGACATTTTTATCAGACAGCACTTCTATTTTATTGGAGCATACATCTGTAAGCTCAGTTTCAATTTCTTTTCTGCCTTTCTGAGACAGCATTTTTTTCTAATCCTTTTATGCATCACATATTTTTTTCTTTTTAAGAGTGGATCAGTTTTCTTATCTGGTATAAAAGTTTGTGTGTGTCGTGAAACTTCCGGAACTGCCATAAAACTTTTTAAAATCAACACCGTGATGAAAAGTGGCAGGAATTTGAAAGATGACATTTTAAGTGAGGTGACATGTTTGTTCAAAGTTATCGTTGATTCCTTTGAAAGCTTAAAAAAAAGTATGAGTATTGTAAAATAATTATTATTTAAAAAGTTAAAGAGCAGGTCTCAGTCATTAGTCTTTAATATTTAAGTAATTTTTATAAAAGTAAGTTTTTATATATTTTCTTTCGGACATAAAATAAACTTTCCTGGTTAAAAAAAAAAAAATTAAAAAAAATAAGAAGAATAACAAATAACCTTATTTATTGTGAAAAGAAAAAGAAAACGTGTTTTCTACCTAACTACTTACTCAGGTAGAGAGCATAAACTTCTAATCACACTCAAAAGATTTTTTTTTAATTATCTACAATAGTAACATAACAATTATTAATTTATTGATAACTGCAAAATTGCATACATCCTATTTCCGTTTCGTTTAATACACCACAATCATTTGTTTGCGAAAATTAACAAGACACAAACTTTCATTTCAAAGCAAGATATAATCGAATAACACAAACACAAACACGGGATTGAAGCAGAATCTGAACCCGTAGCCTATTCTAGTGCTTTTCAACTGACGGTAAATAAAGAGTATTCCAAAATTAACGTAAGATTTGAATTTAATAATTTTCTGCTGGCAACCAAAAAAGGAAAACAGTTTGACAGCTGACAGTTTAGAGTCAGTACAAATAAATGCACCACTGTAGAAAGCACAACGCATTTTCATTTTGGGCACAGCTGGCTGTGCGGCGGCGCACAGCCAGTTGTGTCAAAAATGGTCTCGATCTGTGGCACGCGATGGGCTATTCGATCGACCGCCATATTGCTGGTAATTGGGTCAAGCGATGGCAACGACTGCCCTTTTTTCAGTATTGGGCAGTCTATCCAGTTGTTCTTCTATATGTATTTCCATCCTATTCTCTAATTTTTCAGCAGATGCCAGTAATGTTAAAAATAATTCTGACATCCATTTTACAAATAATCAACAATTTTTACGGATAATTATGTGCTAAATAGAAAAGGATTTTCGTAAAACAATGTCCTCTTTAATTATTTTATTGAAATCAAATTAACAGAGCACGGCGAGGACACCGCGTGCCTTTTTTTTTTTTTTTTTTTTTTTTTTTTTTTAGATTTCCCACCACTAATTTTTAACAAGCAGCTTATGCTTAAAATAAAGCCAAAAGTTTATTGTAAAATAAAACTGTTTAAAAATTGTCGTGGGAAATCTCCCGAAGAAAACGGGAGAGTTTGCAGCTCTGGGAGGGATGGACGCAAGAAGGAAAATTGGTGTTTCGCAAAATCCCTATATCGTAATGATAAAAATGTCTGTCTCGTCTCGCAAAAAAGCTGTAAATCTCTGCCTCGTCTCTCAAAAAAATAGTTTCGCGTCCATCCCTATTCTGGGGTTGAAACTGGTGACTTTCTCATGCACAGCTCTAGAAAGCATCACACGTGCACATTATAGCGGTGTGCCATATTAGGCACTCAGGGAAAAATACTCTGTTCTATATATTCATATTGCTAAAAATAGTAATATGGCTATATAAGTGGTATTCAATTACTTAAATATTGATTATGGAATAATGACATGAGACACATTTACTTAATTTAAGCCATTTTCGTGAAACGTCTGAAATTTTTCCCAATCTGAAAAGTGACAGAATTTTTCAAACTAAACTCAGATTATTAAGGATATCTAAGACTATTTCATCGACTTACCCATTCGGCGTTTTTGTCTGTCAGTTTGCTAGGTCGGTCACAAAACCGAAAAGGTGTTATCAAAAGAATATCCGTCACGTGACTTTTTATAATGGCTTTTTTCATGTTTTAAAATAACTCATAAGCAGATTAAAGATCAGTCAGAAAAACTCAAACCAAAAAAACGCACGGTTTTTTTTTAAACCAGGTTTTGGCGCCACTTTTTTTTTATAGCTTTTAGTCGCTGTCAACTTGAAGAATTTAATGTTGCCAGTTCTTAAAACTACACAAGGAAGTTGCCAGAATAACCACCACATACTGAAACTTAATGAAAATAAGCAGTTAATGTCGACTTTTATCACCAAAATGAGTGATTTTTACATAATTATTGGTATGGGCCTAATACACTGCTGGCCACCCAAATTGCAACACCAAGAAAAACAAGAGATATCACAACAAAATTTATTGTGTAGATAACATGTTGACCAAGTAACAAATGATTAAATTTACAGCATTCTATGAAGCGTGGTTCCTGCCAAAATCAGTACCCAGAGTAGCCGCCGTTGTTGGAGATCACAGCTGCCACACGCCTCGGCATTGATTCAAAGAGACTTTGAATGTGTTCTTGGGGTACAGCAGACCAAGCAGCTTCCACACGTTGCCAAAGTTGATCTGGTGTGACAGCTGGGGATGAACTCTGGGTCAGTCGTTGAGCAACCATGGACCACATGTTTTCTATCGGCGAAAGATCCGGAGAGCGCGCCGGCCAGGGAAGCAATTCAATCTGGTGATTGACGAAGAACCCTTGGACAATGCGTGCCACGTGTGGCCGTGCATTATCCTGCTGAAATATGGCTGTTGGCAAGCCCTGAAGGTAAGAAAGGACAACTGGCTCCAACACCTCGGAGATGTAGCGCTGGCTGGTTAAAGTACCGGCAATGCGTACTAGAGGAGTGCGAGAGAGATATCCGATACCGCCCCATACCATAATACCCGGTGCAGGACCAGTGTGACGGTGCATAATGCAGCTGTTCAGCATCCTCTCTCCACGGTGTCTCCAGACTCGAATCCGACCGTCGTGGTGTTGCATACAGAAGCGTGACTCGTCAGTAAAGAGAATTTCATTCCATTCTGTCGTCCACATCCTTCTTTCATCGCACCATTGGCGGCGGAGACGTCTGTGGTTCCGCGTCAGAGGTAGACAAAGCAACGGACGTCTTGCGGACAGACCATTCTGCTGTAAACGACGTCGAATGGTACGCGCAGACACTGGATGATGCGTTACAGACTGAATCTGCTGTGATATGGTTCGTGATGTGACTGAGCGGTCCGTCACTGCCATGCGTACAATCTGCCTGTCATCACGTGACGTGGTGCACTGAGGTCGATGCGGTCGATCACGTCTGTCCGTCGTACCCTCCTGCACCCAACGATCACATATCCGCATCACAGTTGTTTGGTTTCGTCCAATACGACGACCGATTTCCCTGAAAGATAACCCACAATCTCGGTATGCCACTATCCTTCCTCTGTCAAACTCGGATACTTGATCAAAAGATGATCGTTGTTTCCTACGAGGCATAATTTATCGTTTTTTTGAAAAAAAAGCAAGAAAAACACAATTGCTGTACTTGAAACCGTCGAAATCTCCAAGCCTTAAATAGCGCTTTGAGGTGGCGCCACAGGCGCGCTTGATGTGCGTCTGCGCTGAAATTCTAATCATTTGCATATCTCACCTCAGCTAATGCATGTTGTAAATTTCATATTATTTGCATGCTTCCTTCAGGGTGTTGCATTTACGATGGCCAGCAGTGTAATATGGTACACCACTGTAAAAGTAAAATAAGTCATTTAACCTTTGAGGTGCAACCCTTTCCCAATGCTGGAAAAGAGCAGCCGTTGCCATCGTTCGACTTAACTACCAGCAAGATGGCGGACGATCGAAACGTTCATCGCGTGCCACAGATCTAGAGCTGGCTGTGCGGCACAGCCAGCTGCCATCAAAAAACGGTCTCTAATCGGTGGCACGCGATAAACGTTTCGATCGTCCGCCATCTTGCTGGTAGTTAAGTCGAACGGTGGCAACGGCTGCCCTTTTTTCAGCATTGGGCAATCTATCCAGCTGTTCTCGCATTCTTACTCTATTCTTCGGCAGATGTCAGTGCTGTTAAAAATAATCGTGACCATTTTTTACGGGAAATGACGTGCTAAAAAGTAATGGATTTTCGTGGAGCTATGTCACCCGCATCTATTTTTATAGAAATCCAATCTATTCTTCGTAACTGGCAACTGTCAAAACGTCAGAGTTTGGTGTTCACCAGAGCGGGAACACTGCGCGTTAAAGGCTTAAAATACTTTTTAATAGTAGACATATATTAATTTGTTTTGTACGCCTCGACAGATTCCTATGTGTTTTCTGCATACGGTTGTACAGGAAAATAGTTTGCCTGGCTCACACTCAAATAGTGTATGAAGCGGCCGAACTGATTCGAACCCTGAAATCATCGCACCATATAGAATTGATAGCTTAATGATTATGAGTCCGTACTCCATGTTGCATGGGGTGCAGAACTGTAAAGCAATATTTTTTCAGCAAACTTCAGAGACCATAACAAGATTTCATTGAATTTATTCCTCGGTGTTTTCACTAAAGTACGAGAACGAGAGAATCTCACCCTTTATTTTTCCCATTTTCTCGTATCAAAAAATTATTATTGCGAGAAATCCACGCACCATACAAATCGGTTTCATTCTGCACAAAATTCTCGCATTTCGATAAATTCGATTACTTAAAATTAAAAAAAAAAAAAAAAAAAAAAACCTCTCGCGCACGCTTTTGTCAATTGTCATTTTAACACAGAATGTAAAAGTGGATTTTCAAGAGCACCTAAAAGTTTATAGCAGAAAAGAAATGTTCCTCAACTGGGTTATTTTTATTACATGCAACTGGGGCTCGCATACACGGTTAGGCCAGGTGGAGGCCCAGTTACATACAATAAAAATAACTAAAAATCGTAAATACCCTTATTTTAGGTGCTTACTCGAGGCAGGAGTAAATACCTTACCCACGGGTGGGTATTTACCCAAACCACATGCATAGTGAGAAATTCTCACTCTCATTTTAAAAATCTTACTCAGTTTTGTGAAAAGGGCGAGAAATTATCACTCATTTTTTTTCCGGACTGAAAGTCCAGTTCCTTTATACTTTGTGTTGCTAAAAAATGAACAAATAAGCCTCATTTTAGCAATATACAAACCAAAATCAGGTTACGAAATTTCAAATGAATTAATATCAAACGAAATGCCTTACTTTATAATTCGAATTAACTCAAGTCAGTCTACGTTAATTTGGCCCAACATTCTAATGAACCAGAAAACTTTCTCTAAATGAAAACTTTGTTTAGATAAAAGACTATTTCAAACTAATTCGGAAGTTTGTAGCTTAAGAAAATAATTGTATTACAAGCCAACTTTAGAGTCTACAACAGTGATATTAAAATTGTTCGTTCAAATTAGAAGTTTCTGAAAAATATCTTGCGATATTGCCTCCTATTACCAGTAATTTAAATTGATAGTTAAAGAGAAAAAAAAAAGATTTTTTAAGTATCTCAAACATTTCTGATGTCCAAAAATGATATCAGATAAATACTTTTCCATTCTCATAGATTGATCACAAAAGTGTGTAATACATATTTGTCCGACATCGTTAAGTGTGTGTTTTTTGCTCTCTTGGAATTTTACTTTGTAATTTTCAGTCGTTTGTTAGACGCATTTGCTGAGTTATGACTACTTTTCTTATGAAGATTTACAAGATTCAAATCAATTTATGTCAAGAACTTAGTAAAAACAAAACTTTAGGTCGACGTAATAAACATTCTTAAAGTTTTATATATCAGTAAATTATTCAAGAGCAAGATTAAATACAACCAAATGTCAACGAAGTTACCAAAGAGGCGCAATCTAAATTTTACAGATATTCTAGAAAAAGAGTATATATCTGACACTTTCAAACCATACACAAGCTAAAGAAAATCAATACCAAACTTTTTCATGTATATTATGGTGGGAAATCAACAGCTTCACGAAGGACTAAATTCAATCAAGTCGTTAATTTCAAGACATTTTGAAATCCGACCTCCAAGAGGAGTGAGTGGTCATTCTACCCATTTTTCTCATATCTGCCTTGAAAGAAAAAACAGTTATCTATGAAATCAATGCTTTATAACGCGACAAACATGAATAAATTGTTTAAGCACAAGTTGTCTGAAATTAAAAATTTGTTTAAAATTATTCGTTTGAATTTAATGTAAAAAAGACGCTACTTTTTTTTTTTTAATGAGTTAGCAAAATCAATAGTCACAATTATGAATTTGGCTGTTTTTAACAGAGAAGATGAAACACGTACTTTCCTGCGAATTTAGTGTGACTTAGCAACACTTTTCTTGTAGTAAGGGTTACTTAGGAAATTTGTTATAAGCTAATAACATTTTTTTCTGAACTGACTTGTTTTCAAACTATACTAAAAAATTCTACAAATTTGGCAGAAAACTATTTTCTGTTCGTTTTGAATAAGTTCGCTGATTTATTTTAGTCCTATCACCGAAGCCAAATAGAAAATGATATATATATATATATATATATATACTTTGATATGCCATCTATTCGAACATCCCGTCTCTATGACTAATTGACTGAAAAATAATCATTTAATTCCCGTTTTAAAAATTTGAACTAGAAAATGCATCATACTGAAAGCTCACTAACACGACTATTAACCTGAAAATAAACTTATTTAAATCAGAATGCAATAGCTCTGAGAAAAAAGGATGAAAATGAAGAAACACAATGAATACTAACATTAGAAAAGCACAGATTTGCATAAACACAAGTAAAGAAAACCGATAACCAAATATACTTCGCACATATCCATTTTTGCTGAATAAATCAATTACTATTACCATACCAAGAGACGTGTTGAAAATCGATAGATCAATAAAACGGAAAGAATTCTAACTGCATAAAATCAATTATTTCCTAGAATATTACACATAGAAAATTCTTATCTAAAGAAAATTATGAAACTCCCTATGCAAAATTTCCTTGGAGAAAAAAAAGGGGTTGTAAATAAATAACCAAAATCAAAAACTCTTTGTTGAAAGAAATATTTTTAAACTTAGCGAACAAAACTGGCAGCAAAATTGAACTTCTTTGGGTGCAATACATTTTGTACTTCTTTTCTTATTGAAAATCGTTATGTGAACACAATTTTGATTGGGAAAACTTACACATTATATCGAAAAAATGTTAACATTTTAAGATTACAGTTAAAAGAACTGCAAAACCAAAGGAAACATTACCTTTTATTTTTATAGACTTAATTTTGGAAATTTGTATATGAAACAATGAGATTATTACCAACAGTTGCCTGTCTTCAAAAATAGTATTGAGAAATGTTTTGTGTTATGGCAAGAATACACGAGGGGTATCTGCCTAAGGGTAGTGGCGTACCTCGGTCGCAGAACTTTTTAAGGGCTTCTAACGCATATTCGTGTTACATCTGGAGAAAACTAACCAAAATTCCAGACCTTTAGATAGACAGCGGCGCGGTAGGCTCGAACGCGGGATCATCACACTTCAATCGTCTATCTTGTTCAGTGTCTTATGAACTCCATTGTGGACACGCTTTCAAAAATAAGTACATTTTGCTGATGAACACAATTAAGAATGCAGTTCAAATAATTACGAAGTTCTAATTTCATGATTATGTTTTCAAGAAAATTTTATTCATCTTAAAATGTCACACCATACAATATAGAGGTTATCTTAATTAATTCGAATCAGGCTATGAGGGAAAAATACACACAACTGGGAAATCTTCATAAACAGCCATTATTATTCCTTTCCAACTTTTTGAGAGTAATTTAGCGTAATTTTTATGAGAAAGAATTCTTTTGTTTATCAGATATTTTTAAAAAACTAACACATAGAAATCCGCTGACCACAATAAATATGGAAGAAGTCTTCGTATATTCCAATCTTTTACACCTGCAGATGGCAAAAATATGAAAAATATTTTGCGGACCAACGCGAACCGATAATATACACAATACATAAATGGATATTTTGTTTTATTAAATCAACTACTACGCAAATACAATTTCCGGTTAGTGTAATTCCGGTAATTCGTTCATACTAATTTTTAAATAAATTTGATTTTTTCGTGGACCAACGGCGATCCGCAAACCAGTGGTCGAGAAACACTATTAGAAAACGCATTGTTCAGTCATAAGAAATGTTAAAGTTAAGGGGGTTTTATCAATTTCCATACATGCTTTTAAAAAAAAAAATGAATTAAATTCGTTCCGGATGAACTGAAATATCTCTGAAAACCGAAAAAAAAAAAAAGAGACAAAACTCGTTCCCGTTTTAAATCCTTCGGAGTTACCTTAGTTCCTTCGGAGCAAATTTAGTTCCTTATTTTTACGCGTGCAGTTCGAATAAACTATATGAAAAAAAAAAAAAAACTAAAAAACCAATTACTGAAAAACTGATAAGAACCGCCATCTATCACTAAAATATAAAGACAGTAAATTCAAGTTTGTGTGAATACGTCTGAACTAGCACAAGAGCGGACCCAGAAACTTTTTTCGGGGGTGGGGGGGGGCGCAAATCGTAAATACTCATTTTATTTAATGTAAAGGACACTCAATATTGGTGAAAGCCCCATTTATCTAGTGTAAATATACTTTTCTCGGAGGGGGCGCGCGCCCCCTGCGCCCTCCCCCTGGATCCGCCTTTGAACTAGCATGTAACTTACAGAAAGGACTCAAGAAAAAAAGAACACAGATTACTCACAAGATGTATATTTAAACTGACGCTAAACTACAACGCTCTTCGTCTACAAAATAACTGTTTCTAAATCCAGGCTCAAATTATAATAATGAAGACAGGATGGGAAAATAGGAAAAAAGGCCATTACTCCAGTTCTCAACAACTAATTAATGAAATCCCTAATTGGGCAGCTTAATTGGAAATTACTTCACACAAAAGTTAACTTAATCCGAGATAAGCGAACTCAGTGTATAATTGGTTAAATAGTAATACGGATATTTCGCATCTTGTCAAAACAATGCTTCAGGCTTAATATTAACCCTTTAACGCGCAGTGTTGCCGCTCTGGGAACAACAAGCTCTGACGTTTTGACTGTTGCCAGTCACGAAGAATAGATTTGATTTCTATAAAACACAGCTCCACGAGAATCCTTTACTTTTTCAGCACGCCATTTCCCGTAAAAAAGTTGTCACAATTATTTTTAGCAGCACTGGCATCTGCTGAAAAATGGAAGAATGCGAGATTGCCCAATGCTGAAAAACGGGCAGCCGTTGCCATCGCTCGACTTAACTACCAGCAAGATGGCGGACGATCGATGGCTGGCTGTGCACGGGCACAGCCAGCTGTCGTCAAAAAAGGGTCTCTAGATCTGTGGCACGCGATGAACGTTTCGATCGTCCGCCATCTTGCTGGTAGTTAAGTCGAGCGATGGCAACGGCTGCCCTTTTTTCAGCATTGGGAAAGGGTTGCGTCTCAAAGGGTTAAACAAATTATAGAGGGTGCATTTCTTTCTTCTTTCGTCAGCCAGAAATTGTAAAAAGTGACGACGAAAATTTTTATTAGTCAATTATGAAAAGGGTATGCTCTTGCAACTTTAGCAATAAGAGTTGAATGTAACGTTCTTTAAATATTACTCTGTGACCTCAATATAATTTTTTGTAATAGTAGAAGGAAAAGTGATAATAGGAACCCCTTCATATATTTTGGCGGCAAATGATAATGAGTTAACAGAAACTGCCTCAATCAGAAGATATAGAGCAGTAGAGTGCAGGGAAATGCTTTCCTGATGGGTTTTATACTGAAAACGCAGTCTGGATAATCGTCGACCAAAAGTTTGAGAAGTTCGAACTATTATTTAGTCATTAACAAGACAGTAACACTCGCGTGCACTACACTACATATTACACAGGGGAAAAAAAATATCTGTTTAACTGACAGAAAAAAACTCTCAGCCAGGATGCCAGTTCATTTACGTATATTTTAGAGAAGTCTTCCGTATATTTTTTTTTTTTTTTCCTTATACGGAAGATTTCTAAAATAAACTGCGAATCTGTAAAATTTATGGAAGACTTCTGTTTTTAAAAAAAAAAAAAAAAAAAAACACGGAAATAAACTGGCGTCCTGGCTGACAGTTTTTTTCTGTAAATTTGACATTTTTTTTTTTTTCCAGTGTAGTTAGCATGTATAACTTAAAACGATTTCCAATCGTAATTCTATTATTTGGTCGTCACTTTTTTTCCTTTGGGAAAGAACATGAAATCGAAGGTAACACTGTTTGATATATAGAACTCTGGAGCAATATGGTGAAGAGCCACAAGAGTTTAATGCAACCTCTTTGTTCTGTGACATGCAATTTTTCGAAGTCCAGAGGTTCCTTTTAAGTGCGGTGCTTCACATATTTGTCCATGATAAGCTCACTACAAATGCACTAGAGCGGACAATCACACCTATGTTTGCGTTTTTTTTTTTTTTTTGCCAGTAATATTACCTTTCGAATTCCTTTTATCTTAATTTTTTACTGATGATTATTGATCCACTGTTTTTCACTGCGGAAAAAGTAAACCACTACATAAATAAAATCGACTGTTTCATATCTTCATGTCGAAGGTGATTTTGAATTTAAGTGAAAGGAGTTAACCGAGTGAGACATGCTTTTCTTTAGTAACTATAATTATTTTCAAACTCACTATTCACTTACACAGGCTCTTTCTTTCCGGAGTCAATTTGCGTCACTGAATCTATAACTCAAACAGCTGAAAAATGAACAATGTATATGTTTTACAAAATCACATCCTTTAATAATTTTTATTCTGGCATGTTGCCACAGAATTTCAAATTCCCTGGTGGGGACGAGGGGTGGGGATGCATATATAGATAAAGTAAAGAATATTCTCTTTTAAGGCCGTATGGATCGCGCAAATTATATAAAAATTTTGTGAATAACAAGCAGTAGATTAAGAGATGTTTATTTTAATTTCAAATAGTTGTAAATTTAAAAATCGTTTCAAGAGTAACACACACTTTCTTAGGAACTTGTTAAACTATTTTTTTAAAGTCCTACTCGAAATCAATTTAAATTATGCATCCTTGATCTACACTCAAAAAGTGCGTCCTGGAAGATTTTCGAATGCTTCTTGTAGCAGTACAGTAAAATCTCTGACCAGATATAAATGTATATAAAGATATAACTCGGCTGTTCGAGCCTCGTTAGGGGGAGACACCCCCTGAACCCCCCTAATTTTTTATTTTCATTACTGCCATATTAAAACGATATTAATTGACTAAGTCATTCTATCTCTCATCTTTCGTATATTTCGCCTGATAACCCTATGTTGACATTTTTATGAATATAACCTATTTATAGAAAAATACATGTGATGCATATTCTACAGCTTACGAAATATTGTAACAATATATTAAGCACGTTGTGAACTTATAGTATTTAAATATATGTAATATTTTTCGGACAATTTTCAATAAAGGGGGTGAGAGATAAAATGACATAGTCATTAATACAAGTAGTCAGTGTAGTGTGGAGTTTCAGTTTGCTACAACATATTTTTCAAGAATTTATATTTAATGGCACCTGCAATTACCAGTAAAATATTAAGTGTGCTTAAGATTTTTAAAAAAGTCTTTAAAAAGTCCAAGATCCACTGATCTATAACATTTTTCAGATTCAATCTTTTAACGCACAGTATCCTCGCTGTGAGGACACAACTGTTACATTTTGGCTGTTTTGATTCACGAAGAATAAATTTGGTTTCAATTAAATACTCAAGGAGGACAACTAGATAGACTTCCCAATGTCGAAAAGTGCAGATCGAATTGCCCATCACGTACCACAGAGCTAAAGAGTAAAAGAGTGTTCTTTAGCTCTGTGGCACGCGATGGGCGATTCAATAGACCGCCAGCTTGCTGGTAGTTAAATCGTGCGATGGCAACGCCTTCACTTTTCGACATTGGGAAATGGTTGCGCTTCAAAGGGTTAAACACTTTTTTCCTACAATTTACATAATGTATGAGTGATATTGGGACATTTTACAGATATGTCTCTGAGAAAATAAAAATAAGGTACATGACAATTCGTATCCTAATTGTTTTTAGAGCGCACATCGAAAGTATTCACCTTACTTGAATGAAATACATACTTCAGTTTGTCGGTATGCGCTTTAGCAAAACACCGGGAATTGATCCTGTTTTAAAGCAACTTCGTGTCATCATTCGATAAGACAAAAGAGTCATCAAGGGCTTCATTAACTAATTAGGGCCTCCGTAAATTCGTAAGACAGCCTAATTATCTGTCGCGCCTTTCATTACTTTGAATAACATGCTATAAAATAAGCTGCTGAAAAATAAAATGCAAAAGATGAGCAAAAAGGATAGATAAAAGAATTTAAGTGCTGAACAGCGACAAACTACTTTAAAGTTAAGCAACGTTCTAAATTTATCGAAAACAATGAAGTTAAAAGCTTTATAAGGAAATGAATTGGGTATACTAAAAAGAATAATTATCTCCGAGTAAGGACAGAAAAAGGAACAATGAAAAAAAATTAAATTAAATTCAAAATTAGAATAGCCATTACAATTCTACTTTATTAAATATATTTTTACATTTTTAAAAATATACGTTTATCCTAAAGTTATATTCTCTTTCATCAGTGGGAGAATTTATATAACATCCAGAATTATGGGTTAATTTCTGAATACTCGATTCCGATTGTAACACGAATTAAGGATGAAAACTGGAGTGTTTGAGAGGCTGAAAACAGAGGGAAAACTTATTTAAGTTTTCAATCGGGTTTTTCCTATCGCAAACGGCAAATAGACATCGGACCGTTAGCTTTACTGTCGTAAATTAAAATATTAACCTTAACATCCTTTTAATTATTTTACTGTCAAATGCATTAGCAAATGCAGATTTGAGAGACCAGAGTGACCTATTTTCCGTCTTCCGTTCATCCTTAATCACAAGCGAGACATCTACCAAGAATTATTCAACAAACTATTATTTCTAGAAGCCGAAAACCGAATTGACATTTCAAGTTTTTTGTGGTGATATTTCGTTTTGCGAGCTGCATCACAAAGTCCGAAGTGAAGCTGATACAGTACAAACTCGGATGCTTTTTCCAGATGAACTTATTCTTTCTGGTTCCCGCAAAAAGTGTCCAATTTATAGACACTTTGTGTGGAGACAAGTGCGTAAATAACATAGGCACGTTGGACTGGGAAAAAAAAACTCTCAAACAGCTGTTGTCCGTAACTTAACAATGACAAAACTTGGAGGCAACATTTCTTTCCTTTTTGCAACGTCAATTTTCATGATTTTTCGAAAACCAACTAATAAAACTATCAGATATTTAAGCAAACCCTTTACAATAAAGTGAGACAAACAAGAAAACACTCGTTAGCTTTCATTCACATTATTCTGATAATTAAATTCATTTTACCTTAATGTTACGGTTAAGTAACCAAGGCAACACGCTTTCGACTTAATCAAAGGGATACTCTTTTACCAAGAACCAGTGATTTTGAGTTTTTAATTTTGTTTCCAGGAAAACTTCTAGAAGTTTTACAGAACGGGAATAATTGCAGGAATTTGAGTAATTTATTAAGAAGATGATTAAAATGCAGGCAGAAAATTTTTTCGTGGCGATAATTTGCTTACTAAATAGGGAGAAAAGAGGTGCTGTTCTATTTTCGATCCAGGCAAGTAAAATGTCAGCAACACAAAGGAGAAGCTTTGAACTTTCGACATGCTCTCCAACAGCCGTCTCAGAAAAGAATTATTATAAAAGGAAAACTTGCTACATTAAATTAATATCACAATAATATATTAAACGCATAATGTACTATAAAATCTATAGAAATAAAAATGAACGTATGCATGAATGTATATTCAACGTTTACTCCCAAACGACCGGAATGCTGGTTTTGAAATTTTGTACAGGTATACAGACAAACAGTAAAAAAAAAAAAAGCAGCTGCATTAAAAAACTGAAAATCCACCTGTTCCTCAATTTTTCGCTATTTTCGGCTCCAAAAGGCTTATTTGAAATCTGAGTAAAAACATGAAACGTTAAATCACGGAAGTTAGATAGATATCGTGAAATTGATGTCATTAGTTTAAAATATGCATTTGCAAACGCTTTGGCATAAAAAATAAACCAGTTTCACAAACAGGTCTGAAAATTATCAGATTCCATTTAGCTGGGAATACCCCTCACCAGTTTTCCTCCCTAAGTATAGACTGGCATCCTTTTAGAAGTCATTAATTCACTTTTAAATTTCAAGCATTGTAAAATATGCCATACTTTTTATTTCCGTAGTTCTGCAAAAATATCGTCTGCGTGAAACGAGAACCTGAAAATTTTGTTTCATATTACGTTTATTGCTAGTCTAACTTTTATTTATTTATTTTTCACTTTTATACTATAATCTGGCAATTGAAAACACGATTTTGATTTCAGAATTCCGTAGATGTATAGAACTAAAATAAAATTCAGTCTTTTTGATGCTAGGGGGGTCTACTTTGTACACTCGTAAGCTTTGGTAAGTTTAATTGGCACCAATTAGCCGTGCGTACAAATATTTCATAAAGGATTTTATTTTATAACTAGCAGCCTCGGGTGACCAATTGTTTCGCCATCTGAACAAATCTTGTTCGGAGAGAATCCTGTTCCTCACTGGCTTCCTTGGCACTCAAATTTTCCAGATTCTGGATGGAATTTAAAATTAAGATGGTTACCAACAGGAGCGGTCCTACGGTAAGTGTCGGCCCTATGCTAATGTAAAAAAGACACCCCCTTTTATGCTCTACTTAGTTTTTTTTAAATTCGAAATGACTCCCCTTCGAAGTCCCACAATTAAGTTTTCCAAGCAGAACTGAATGCAATCAACCAAGCCCTCAAGTGGACGAGGGAACAGTAACTAGTCCCTACACAAATTTACAGCAACAGTCTGTCTGGCCTAACTGCAATAGCCCAACATGGCAGAGCTTGCAAACAAGTTCTAGATATAAAAAAAAGAACTAATCGAGCAGCCATATGTAAGACTCCACCATATTAAGGCCCACGTGGGGGTAGAACGAGAGAGCTGGTGAGCTAGCCAAAAAAGCGACAGAACTACAAACTCCAGTTCAAACAATACCCGCGCCTGTTTCCTTCTTGAAGACAAAACTAAAAAATGAGCTGATGAGACAATGGCAACAACCAGGATGCGAATTGACGGGGGGGTGGGGGGTGCAGGGGATTGTCCCCGGCTGAGGAATGTAACATCCCTGGCTAGAGAAATATTAATTGATCACTGCCAGGAATACTATTTATCCCCTGCTGGAGAAATGTTAAAATTAGTCTCTGTCCCTACAAGTTCAACAGTAATTAACGATTTTAAGTATTGAGAATAGAAATTCTTCTATTGTTTACTAGGTAAAGGAGCAAGTTACTAACATCCCTTGAAATAGGGATGAGGTTTTTTTCATACATGCCTGATGCCACTTCTCATTCTGTTACTGGGGTCAGGTTTCAAAGTAAGACTGCGAAATGAACGAACAAGTGCTGCTCTACCGCGAGCTGAATTTGAGGATGGACGTAGAATCGACGAAGGCAGGAATATATGTGCATAGAAAATCGGTAGTCGACTTTTGTTTGAATTTAAGTCACTTCTCAGATATGTCAAATAATACCCAAGAGTCTTGTCATATAATACCTAATATATTGTGTGAGAGGAGTATTTACATCTTCCCTCCTTTTTTTCTTCTTCTTATTTTCAAATGTCCCCACCTGGAGAATGTTTTCTTTCAAATGTCCCCCTCTGGAGAAAATGTTCAGTTCGCACCCTGGCAACAACAGTGGAATGCAAGTCACACGGGTCGCTACACGTATAAATGGCTGCCCAAGCCAGTTCTACATGAACTGGGCTTCCCCTCACATTCCAAACTACTGCATCCCTCACAAGACACGGGCCATTCCCTGCCTATCTCCATCGGTTCAATCTCCGGGAAGATCTCTGCATCTGCGGTGCAGCAGGAACAACAGAGCATTTTCTCTTTCAAATGTCAAAATCTAACCACCTGCGCAGACCACCGCAAGAATATGCTCAGGCGTGGATTCTAAGCGTCCTTCTCAGCAAAGTGTCCACAGGGAAAATGGGCAGTTTCTGCTCTCTTTTAACAAATATAGCCCAACTAACATCATAGCAGTGGCTCAGTCACGGAGGTCATCTCTCAAACAGATGAAAATATCAATGCAGGGCCCCCAGCCCCCTGTCTCGCACAACATGAAGATGCCTTGTATTTTATGGGGGACACTTTAGGACATAGGCCCCTGAGAGAGAATTCCTTGCGCCCGGCCTTCCCAGCTATATTTTGTAAAAAAAAATTATTTTTTTCTTTCCCAATGAACTCCTCAGATTGCCGCTAAAAGCTGTAAGGTCAGCTCCGCCGACCATGCCAGCAAACCTATGGCATTCAAATTCAAATCCCCTTCGAAGTCGGCGCCCAGATGCGATGTTTACCGTGTCGGGCCGCCCCTGGTTACAAGAATAAGATGGCTAAATTATAAAAACCTACAAAACGAAACAAATTATTTTCGTCCTATATTAATTCTGAAGAGCGTCTAGATATATTGGCCTTAATCAAAAAACGTAAAGGGGAAAATAAAGTAAGAAAATCTGAAACACTTTCAGATTTTAAATGTGCACTAAAGTGCTATACTATATTAAAAGCGTATTATAATCCATGGGTCTTCATTATTTTCTTTACTTATTCCATTAAGTTGGAAAGTATATCATTATTCATGAGTGTGATTAAACAAAATTAAAATTTCTAACATCCTTTTTCTGGATGTAATACATTAGAAATAGATGGGAAAAAGCTGCACAGAAAAATGCACAATTCGAACTGAATGAAAGTTTCAAAAACTTATTCGGGTGTATTCATAATTCAAGTAGCAGACGATAAAATTGCGATAAATTGTGCCAAGCGTTAGAATCATCTCCTCAACATTGCACATCAACCATTTTATTTTTCTCCAAATTAAAAAGTTGCACATTTTAGTCTCGAAAAATTTCCAAATCCTATTTTTCTTTTGAGTATAAAACATTTCATTCCTGCAATGATTTCACATGAGCACGATATTTTTATTTAAAAATAGCCTTACAAATAATCTTAGCAAAAAAAATCGTTATTCTTTTATTTTTACTTCAAGAGTCTGAATCATTTAATAAACTTTCCAAATATGGCAACATAGATATGCTTAATTCTCACTCTTTCCACTGCAGGTTTACAATTGCGAAATGGCAGAGAGCAAAAAATTAGTCTTTTGCGACATATTTTTTATCGATATGGCCTAAAATAATTCGAATTTCGGAAGAATCGCTTCGAGGTGTCGGGACCAGTCCTGGAGAATTTCCATACAAAATTTGGTATCACTCGTCTAGGAGCTACACGAGACACAGACAAACTAACCCAACCGACTGACATTTTACAGTTTGCTTTATTTATATAGATACGGCCGCTTTTCAAACAGTATAAAATTATCAAAAGTGCATGTTCAAAAGTAATACTTCTACGAAATAAAGTAACCGTAACAATAAGTCTTCCAAGTGATCTTTTCAATAATTAACTAGACAAAAGATATTTTTAAAATATAATTTCAGTTTACAGCACAAAAGTAATTTATCTCAAGACACATTACTTACTTTCGAATATGAAAATACGTTCCAATCAAAAATAAAATACGGCAATACATAAAATATAAGAAAAGTTAATGGCTTAATTACTTTTCTTATGGCGACTGCTAATTACTTCATCAGTAATGAGAAAAGACTAAACAAATTTTTCATATAGACAATATACACACTACAGCAAAGTAAAAAAGATAATGATTTTATTTCAATTCCCCAAGAGTCGGATAATATTCTTATTTCATCGTTTTTAAATCGCGAATATTTTTAAAGTAATTTTTACATTAACAGTAAAATACTGCATTAAAAGTCGGAACAAGCAGGCAAAGAAAAACTTACGTCAGAAATAAAATAATTTCGGTTTTTGAGATTCTGCGCCAATGAGAATAAACTGCAAGATCAATCATAATTATATGCTTAATATTGTAGGCAGAAACAAAATTTAAATACAGTCAAAGTCATCGTATCTTATTTCAGAGTCTTGACACTGTTACGAATATGAACGATGAGTTGCTGAATTCCGAATTTAAAAATAATGCAAATTTCTTTAAAACACTTAGATAAATACTACTTTTCACTGCTTTGTTACAGATTGCAATGCATAGTTCAAAGATGAAAAATACAAATAACATAAAATTCAACAAAACTATATATTTTCTGGATGCGTAAGTAAGTATATGCGTAAATCTAGTTAAAATGGCGGAATACCGTCAAGCTATCCTAACCTTTCTTACACCTGATGACCATATGATGAGCTTTTGGCCAATAGAAAACCGATAAGTAAATAAATCAATTGCTTACTGTAATATCGAATGCAGTAAAACATTGCTTATTGTTTCTCTCTAGCCTAAAAAAAAGTAACGGCCAGTGAAGCCGCTGCTAAAAGCTTGTTCTGCTATCCCCTCCGAAACCATGGGGATTTAAGATTCGACAGGTTTCGACGAAAGTGTCCACAGATTCGGAAAATTCCGGGAAAACCGATAAGCTGACTTAAATTTCGAAATTCCAATTATTTTAGAAGATATTAATAAACAACTGAAAAAAAAGTATAATGGTTGCCAGGCTTGGCAATTTTCGCCAGCATAAAATCATTCATGCCTTTGCAACAAAGCAATTCCTGAGTGAAATTAACAGCAGAATTACACCATTTTTAAGCCAAATTAAAAAGTAAGTGAAATAAATAAGTCAAAGTGCGTTACACAAAGTTCGCAATTTTTAAATAGCAAGTTCTCTTAGATAACGGTAGTTTAAAATTGACGCCAATTCATTTTTTAATACCTTTCTATAGGGATGGACGCGAGACGCGAGAATTCTCGCATTGTCTCGCGTTCTCGCATTGTCTCGCGAGACGAGACGCGAGACGAGACAGGCATTTTTTTTTGCGAGACGAGACGCGAGACGAGAAAGAAAATATTTTGCGGGACGAGACGCGAGACGAGACAGAGTCTTGTCTCGCGCGAGATTTCTCGCGAGAATTCTCGCATTTTTTTCCGTCTCGCATAAATACGATCTGAAAAGCGACAATTTGCCTGAAGCCTCTACCGTTTAACTTGCGTCTCCTTCGTTTTCGGTCCTGGTATACTATCAGCACTCTACAATACGCACAAACACGTAACATTTAAAATTAGAACAGACGAGAGATATACAAAACACACAAAAGAGAGGATAAAGAAAGAGGCGGAAAAAAAAGAAAACAGAAGAGTTGAAAGAAAAATAATAAGTAAATAGGAAAGGCGGTAAGGTATGTTCAAACCACGGTATGTGACCACTTTTAGACGGGGTCCCGGGGCATTAAGTTTGGGGCCTCCTTACTATCCCCTTTTTTACGCATTAAGCCCCTTTACTGAGCCCCCCTTTTTTAAGCATTTTAACCCAGTTTTGACCGCTGTTGTACTCGAAAATTGCATTTCAGTTAACTGTAGTTTTTGTACTTTAATCAAATCGTATTTATCACCCCCCCCAAAAATATCTCTAACTTGATCTAGTTATAGACAATTAGGTAATACCTATATTAAAGAGGAAATTCAGTTTTTTCTCCACAATTACTATTTCAGTACATATGAATTTATAATTTAGATAATCGGGATATATATGGGCCCCCTTTTTCTTCAGGGGCACCGGACTACCGCCCCCCCCCTTGCCCTTGTGATAATCGGGTTTGGGTATATCAGAGAGAGATTAGAAGTAGAGCAACTTGCATTCGCATTGATGCTTAGTCTGAGTAGGTTGAAATATGGTTGAATATCCTTGGTTGAAATATCCTTGTACCGATATTATCCTCAAACTTTGCCGCACGTTGCGGCGTGCGTAGGGGGGGGGGGGCGCCCACCCTGGTGATAACTTTCTAGGAGCGGTTAAATCCCTATCGTTGGCCTATTTTAAAGAGATTAAAATGACATTTTTTATTCTTATATACTAGCAGCGAAACCCGGCGTTGCTCGGGTTAAAATACACCGCATGTTTAATGGTATAAAATATATTTAAGGATCCATTTTTAACGTAGATAATTTAGACTTCTATCTTAGATATTGAGAGACTTATTCGACCATTAAACATGCGGTGGATGGAAAGTATTCCTGCTGATATGGCAACAGACGATAAACATTAAATTTTAATCTTTTATTGGAGTTGAAAAACTGTTGTTTAAGTTACTTTGTTAGTGTTTGTCTAAAGTTCATGCTATTTGAATTCGTTCTTAGCTTATTGAGTATAAACAACGAAAGATAATGTTTAATACTAATGAATACACTGAAATGGTGTTCCTTTACGGAGAATTTCATCGGAATAAGCGAGAGGCTGCGAAGCAGTATGCTATAAAATTTCCGAATGACAATCACCCATCGCAATTGATCTTCACTCGACCAGACATTTCTAGAACTTTCAGGAACATTCCATATCGATTTTAACAGTTGCACACAATTTAGAACTTTCTAGATTATTCCAGAAATTTTTAGAACTTTCTAGAACATTCCATACCGATTTTAGCAGTTGCAGACATTTTGAATCTTTCTAGATCATTCAAGAAATTTCTCAAACTTTCCAGAGCATTCTGGATTGTTTTTAATAGTTGCAGACATTTTGGAACTTTCTACATGATTCCAGAAATTTTTAGAACGTTCTAGATCGTTCTAAATCGATTTGAACGGTTTCACAGGTTTTGGAACTTTCTAGAACTTTCTGGAAATTTTTAGAACCTCCTAGAACATTCTAGATTGATTGTAACAGTTGCACACATTTTGGAGTTTTCTAGATCATTCCAGGAATTTTTAGAACTTTTCAGAAGTTCTCATGAGTTAGAAAAGGACAAATATATATTTTTTCACATTTTCGCCACCCACAACCACCCACTTCACCCACCGCGATCAAACTCCCTTACTTGAAGTAAGGGACTTCAAGTAAGGGGAGTAAGGGGTCTATCAAGGAATATTTACCGAAGCTAATTCAAGTTGGTGGTGATAGAGAAAACCCTGTCTTTACAAACGAACATTAGCATTTTATATATATATTAAGATTCAGATTTTCGTCACCCACAACCACCCACTTCCACCCACCGCGACCAAACTCCCTTACTTTCACCGTGAGGCCAAGGGGTATTTACCACCCCAACGAGAAGTTAATTCGAGTTGGTGGTGATAGAGAAAAAAACCCTGTCTTTACAAACGAACATTAGCATTTTATATATATATTAAGATTAAGATTCAGATTTTCGTCACCCACAACCACCCACTTCACCCACCACGATCAAACTCCCTTACTTTCACCGTGAGGCCAAGGGGTATTTATCACCCCAACGGGAAGTTAATTCGAGTTGGTGGTGATAGAGAAAACCCTGTCTTTACAAACGAACATTAGCATTTTATATATATATTAAGATTAAGATTAAGATTAATATCGGACGGAAAGAAATGCAAGCAATTTTTTTTAAAACTATTTCTCTTTTCGTTTATATTATCATGTTTTCCCTTCCTTCGGCTTGCAAAACTTTTATAAATTTTTTTCCTCCCCATCATTTTATCTTGCAGTTGGGATCCTATTCTAAAATTATCTTCGCCTGTTAGATGTCTTTTCATTTTTTAAAAAAATCCACACTGAATATACATTAGGGGGATTATGATTTAATTTTTCTGTAAACAGGGCGAACATAACGACTGTAGTACTCTCGCTAAAAATTATTGTGGAAAAGTACAAACGGATAGTCGTCAACAAATTAACTCTTCAGTAATTTAAAATATAAACAAAAAATAAGACGTCTATTAACCAACTGAGATACTATAATGAAATCTAAAAATGCACACACGGTAATGTTATTGGAAATATTAGGCAAATAATAATAATTATCGTTAATATAATCTTGTTTTCATTAATATAAAAATTACACATATTTTAGAGACTTGAAATTGACGTTAAAGTAAATAGTAGAGATTTAATAAAGACGTACTATATCCGCTTTATTCGTAATATTGCTATTAGGTGTACCGGGAAATAATGTCATTTACAGTAAATTCAAGCAAATAAGTTCTTAATTACCACAAAGCTCTGCCTAAACATAGGATTTGTATTTTTTATATTTCAACGCAAGATACGGATTTTATTTTATTTTTATTTTTATTTATTTTTTTTATTTATTTTTTTTTTTTTTTGAGAGAGTTGTCATCGATCCTTTTTAGAGAACTAATTTCAGAATGAAAATAAATTTAATTTTAGGTATTCGCGGGGGCTGTATTTTACATCAAGAATTTTATCGATATTTATTTTTTTTAGAGAGGAGGGATTTGTGAAAAGAACGTTCTGGTTGCCTACCCCCCCCTCCCTCCCTTCCGTTCCACAAGTTACGAATATGGATATTATATTATATATACATATGTATAGATATGCTGGACTTTCATGTGCTTTCTATCACTCCAGATTGGTATGTCGATTTTTCAGCGTTTTTTCAATTATTTTTATATCTTATTGTTTTCCTTTTTTCCTTATTTATAGTACGATAGAGCCTAAAACGTGTGGAGTGAATATCTCTTTTGATATGCCACACAACCGAAATCCTACTATTTTGTTTGTCTTTAATTATAATCTACTGGTTATGGCTCCTGACGATGGTGCCAGTGGTTATAATTCCCGTTCCATTTTCATTTGGCTCAGCATATATTTTTTTTTTCCACTTGTGGTTTGTAATTCTTGCTTCTGCTGTTATATATTTTTTCATGTGGGGTAAGTCATATTTGCAGAATATTTTATGTTTTACTTATTAGTTATATATTTACAGGGTGATTCTCTACTAGACTGCCGAACTTGGAGGGGTGTAGGGGGTGCAGAGACGGTTCAGAAGAACACAGTAATATATGGGCGGAAACGTCATCTTCATCTGCCTTTTAATAATACCTTTGGGAGAAGTGTTGAAGTGTGCGCCTCATTTCTTAACCAAGTTTCATAAACAATGGCTTTCCTCAGACAATTTCATAGATGTAATGAAAGAAACAATTCTGAAATAACACTTTTTATCAAGTGCAATCAGTGAAAGAGGGATTAGTTTTTGAAAAACTATAGACTTAACAACATTCGACGTCTTTTTACTTTAAAAACCGAATTTCAGTTTTTCATTTGTTGTCTTCGAAAATCTGTTTTCTTTCTTTTTTCTGTGTGAGTGTGGGGCCTCGACAAAGGGTGGGCAGTCTGCAGGCAGTCGGACACCCTGGCCAGTTCCATTTCCATTCTGACTAACTTTCCAATGCCCATTATCTCTGTCATCTTCACTCAACCCTAGGGAGAAAAAGACTTTCAGTAAAAGAATGGATAAACGTTGTTGCTGATTCGGTTCTGGGCAGATGTCATTATCCATTTCCTGGAAAACTCGTGTGTGTGAAAGAGTATCGGCGAAAATCTCCAGTCTTGGTATATACCTCTAAAAGCGGCATTTTACACAGAACAATATCACCACCCCTTGTGGTAAAGTTCGAAAGACTGATGGGCTTTGCAGTAACACACTTGTAAAGCGATTAGTATTGTATAGTCGTTCATTTTTAAAGGATGAAACTTAATTGCTAGCACGTTTTCTCCATACATTCCAGAAAACCGTAAGTTTTCTTCACGCTTCCTTTTTACTGATAGAGGGGCGACAGGACAGTGGCTGCTTCCGAGAAAATTAGGACCACCCACACACCCTTTTTTAACATGATATTTTCGCTGCATTCGCCCCAATAAAGAGATCAATGAAGAAAATTTACGATGTTTCAAGAGCTTGCTGTTTGCAATTTCCTTTTCAGGAAATACGATTTTTCTTATCATAAAAGAAAAGAAATAATTGCTTTTCTAAAACTTTTTAAGGGGACAAAGGGACTTTAAAATTGAAACCTATCATTTCTTAATTTTTAGTCTCAAAGTATACGTACAGTTGTTTAAAACAAAGGTTTGCATTTACATTAATACTAAAAATAAAAAATTAAATCTTTTTTTTTTAAATTATGGTAATATCTTTAAGAAAAAATGGGCCATAAATATTTTTTTCAAAATATCTCATGTACATCCCAATTTAATAAAAAGCTGTAATTTTTTTTAATAGTAAACTTGTAATGCATGTAGGAAGATAATTGTACATTAAATTTTCAAACAAACGTTATTTAATAGAGATATAGGAATTTAAATGTAACAATAGGATGGAATTTGAAACAAACAAAAAAAAAGCTTCATCTCACGTGAATTTATTTTTTATATAAAGCTTACCTTTGTCCAGGGCCCCGAAATTTTTGGATTAGTGATGAAATTCCGTCTATTTTTACACATATAAGTTCATATCTCCCCCCACCCCCAAATTTTCCTGGCTACGCGCCTGCCTTTGTCACACATAAAAATGAATGCACACATATGTTCATACATATATTGCAAGTGCATATTAAAAAAAAAATATGTCGCTTTTTATTAATTTTGAATGCACATGGGATATTTTAAATAAAAAAATAGAAGACGTATTTTTTTTCTGAAAAATATCAATTTTCATTTTAAAAATTATTATTATTTTTTATTTTTAGTTTCAATATAGATGCAAACTATTATGTTAGACAACTATGATTTTGTGTGAAACAACTATACATACGATTACAAGTAAAATTTAAAATGGAAAGTTTTGAATATTTAACGTCCCTTGTCCCCTTAAAGATCATGAAATGTTTGCTTTTACAAACAGGAACAAAAATTTTTAAAAATTACATCTCTTTTAAGAAAGATGTATATTTTTTAACACCATTATCGAGGAACATTTTCTTCAAAAAACGTTCCTCGATGCCTGCGTTCTTTGGGGGGGAGGGGGCTCAGGTCCGTCCATAGCGCCCCAGCGCTACGGCCTTGTTGCGAAGTTTGTAATTTCCTCTTCAGGCAATACGATTTTTCTTATCTCTAAGGAAAAGAAATAATTGATTTTCCAATACTCTTTAAAGAACATAAAACATAAAATGTTTGCTTTTACGTACAGAAACAAAAATTAAGAAATTTGCATCTCTTTATAATTTTTTTCAAAAAATGTTCCTCGATGACTGTGCTCTTTGGCCTGGATGAGGTGGCTTAGATTTTTCTAGGGGGGGGGGGGGAGCTGAGCCGTCCATAGCGCCCACAGCGCAACGGCCCTGCTATTAACATCTGTGAACGTTTTATATATTTTAAAGGATTTATCAGCGGTAAGTGGAATTTTATGACTACGTTGTTTCATACCTAAATATAAACTTAGTGGTATAAATTTAACAGGTCATCTGCTTTTGCTTTACTTCGTGGGTGGATGTTGAAAGAAGCGCATATTTCAATTAGAGGTTTGTTTAAATTGTTCTGTACGATTTAAAATAAAAATAAGATTAAAATTTTATGCTACTAATAATCACACCAGTTTTCAAAATTATTTATCTGTAAACCGCTATCTTAATGATAATACTGGTCAAAATATCCAAATTAACTTGCTCAACGAACCGGGGTATCTTATACGGCAGTTAAACAGTGACGTCATAAATTTTAAGAAATGCTTGAAATTTGTAAACTCTGCAACTCTAACATCCTGACACAATTATAGCGATTCTAAATAGCTCCTCGAGATTACAAAGTTTGATGTTTTCAGGAAACAGAACGATGGAGGATTTATAAAATACCGCTATAGTGGATATATGGCTATTTAAATTGGCACCGCTTTGAATATGTGTCACCACGGACCGTGGTGACAAATATTTCATCCACCACAAAACATTTCATCCACCGTGGTCCACGGTGGATGAAATGTTTTGTGGTGCTAAATACCCCAATCTTACAAAACTATGCATAAATTAAATATATATGGAGAGCTTTCTTAATAGCAACCATTATGTGAAATGATTATTCCTTATGCTAATGCTTAAATTGCAAAGAATCGCCATAGAATAAAAAGGACCTATTTGTGCCAAATAATGTTTCTTGAAATCGAGCCTTAAAAAGGATGAAGCGAAAATAGATAGTATTAATATGCGTAATAGGTAGTATTAGTAGATTTGTAAGGATAATATGAATAAATCACAATATACCCCATTAATAAATATTTCATGAAATTAAAAGTGTTCTGTTTATCCTTTTTCAAGGGTTATCTTATCACCAACTGAACGATAAGTAATTCTAATTTGCGTTAATATATCCCGCAGTAATTTCAACAGAGGAGATTACTTAACTTAAAAAAAAAAAAAAAAAAAAAAAATCTGTTTTGCAGATATGATTTTAGTAAAATATTCGCTTCTTCCCGTATGAAGAGCGGGTGCGCAGCTATTTTAAAACAAACGGTTGTCCATTTCATGTAGTGTCTGAGGTATTTAATGCTACAACTTGAAGAGTATGATGTAGAAATAACACATTTTGAAAGTCGGGAGTTCTCTGCAAACCGCCATGCTTTTCACTTTTCTGATCGCGAATGACACTAACGTAGTTTTTTGAGTCATTATATTGCAATGATGCCAGGTTAATACTCATGACTCAAACTTTACATCAAGAGTCAAATAATTTTGCTTTTATTTTAGATTCCACATCACTGGAATTAATTGAAATTACACATGTTAGGAAAATTTTCGTTTACTACAATGCGAAAAACGGGCACGCAGCTAGTAAATAAATAAAAATAAATACTATATTTTCGGTGGGACATTATATATACGGATTAAAGCTGAATTTCTTTTACTTCAAATGCCGATATATGCTGATATAGTTATTAATATATCTACTAATGTGGCTATATGTAAGTAATTGTTATTATTAATATTAATTTTCAATAAAATCCCAATAATAAGTTAGTAAAAAATGGTAACGAAATCGCAGTCCTTAATTTTGCGAGACTCGCGAGACGTCTCGCGTCTCGCGCGAGACGAGACAGCAATTTCTTTGCGAGACGCGAGACGAGACACAGTGTTTGCGAGACGAGACGAGACAGAGGTTTACCACTGCGAGACGAGACGAGACAGCCCCGATTCTCGTCTCGCACGTCTCGCGTCCATCCCTACCTTTCTAATAATAATTGTAACTGATTTAAAAAGCGCCATTTTGGCATCAAGTACGATCTGGAAAAACGCTATCTCAAGCAGGATGAATCTAAATACTGCGTGTTCCAAAATGTTAGCACCCAGTATTTTGAAAAAGAAAAATAATTCAAATGAATATTATAGTAATGCCGGTTAGGTTCAGCTTGGGTATTTGCCCGCGTGGCGAGATATATTTCGCGGTGCTAAATTAGCCAATCTGCAAAGGATTATGTGCATGAATTATGGATAACTGTTTTCACGGCAACCTTACATGAACAATGATTATCGGTTATGAGCATGTGTAAATCGCCAAATAATGAAAACTCGCTATTAGTAGCAAGATATAACAGCTGTTCCACAGATTTTATAAAATGAAACATATGAAGCACTGTTTTCTTAGAAATAAGTCTATATGTATACGTAAGTCGCCAAATTATGAAAAATCGCCATGGATGGCAAATACGCTGAGATGTTCCATAGGTTTTACACAATTAAAAATAGTATGAAGTTGTTCCGAGGAACATGCAAGTACCAAGCAATGCGTAGCTCAGTAACATTCTATCAGACACAATCTTTGGGTTTTGTCAATTACGCCTTTTTTATGAATAAGCTTTATTGGGGGCCGAATGCCTCATACGAAAAGCGAGAGTAACGAGTCTGGAGGCTTTGGCCCCTACTTTGGCAAAAATTCCACTCTTTTTTTTTTTTTTTTTTTTAAAGCAACAACAAAAGAGAAAGTAATACTGCAAATTTTAGAAGAGAAGTACTAATGTTATAGATTTCAGCTATATAGCTGATATAATTTTATATCAGCTTACGATCCAACCACAAAAACTGTTCTTGGTAAACGATATTCAAATACGTGCTATCGGTACAAAAGAAATTATGCTTAGTTTCAGCAAATTTTTTATTTAAATATCGGCACTTCAGCTTAAGAGTATTTATTATTAAGAAGTAATTCAATTTTACTGCTCTTTGTGTCAATTAAATAACATTTAAAAATGAAATGTCCATTATGAAGAAGTTAAAGGTCTAATATTATTTTGCTTAACCAAAAAAAATTTAAGAAAGCGAAAATCCAATACTTTATGGCACTTTTATACTTTTATTTCGGTAAAAGATTTTAATTTAAACAGCTATACCATAAAAATTATGCGGCCCTATCGCGGAAGCTACGCAAAAGATTTTAATTAAATGAAGAGCTGTACTAGGCAGACGTCTTTAATAAACACTAATCTTCTACGAATATATCTGGAAGAAGTACTCCTTCAATAAGCCACGAGAGTGAAATTAGGGATTTCGGTGATTAATTAAGCGCTTAATAAACTCAAAGCTGTAAGGAGGTTTTTTTTTTTTTTTTTTTTTTTTTTACATTCCTTCGATTTGCTTGTTCCATGTGAGAAGAGTGGGCCATTCAAATGATGTTCAGAGTTTTCCAGATTAAATTCTTGGTTGCAAGACAGGTGAGAATGTTTTTGGAAGTAAGAAATGAAATATTAACATATTTCTGGTAAAGCTTTGCGAGAGATAAGATTCCGTGCTTTCTTGTGTAAAATATTTGCCTTTGGTTATCTAATTTGAAATATCAGTTGTAGCTTGTTTTTTTTTTTTTTTTCATATTTAAAAAAGGTAAAGCAAAATACTTGGATAATTAATAAATATCAGTTTTTAGCACACTGCATGTCCCATTTCAAAGAACGAAAACTTGTTACCAAATTGATTCAACTGCGTTTAAAAGGCACAAGGTGCTCCGAGGTTGATATAATGCCTTAGTTTTCATGAGCAATACTGTCATGAATATTCCAAATCGCCAGAACCACCAAGAAAACAACAAATATTAGTAAACGCTGGTTCGTTATAGAATATTACAATATGAGTACAAGAAGGCGATTTGGATACTTATCCAAATTATTCTTCTTCAAATTACCAAGGAGAATTCCCATTAAGACATGGTGAAATTAGACCTACCAAGAAAAATAAGATGACCTGGCAGAGTACTACTAATCATTTAGTTGGGTTTAAGAGCAAAGTAAAGTTCAAAATCTACCAATCAGCCATTTTAAAAGTGTAAATTGACTCAAATTGTGATGTATGATTTAATAAGAAACGTTTTGTGTTTTAAGTGGCATTAATTTCAATGTCTTCTCATTAAATTAATTTTCTGGTGAATTCTAGTATACATAAACTAGCATATTTATATTAATTTTATAAACAAAAATTAGAATGTTTATGAATTCGGATATATCATTTTTGAAAAAAGGATGGCATCGTTTTATAACCTACTGTTGGGTATTAAATCATTCAACCATGAAGCATGCATTATGAGTAATCAAACAAATTTTTTGCAGGAACCTTGACTTCGTAATTTTTCAGTCAAACTTTAATTCTGATATTTGAAACTTTAAAAAAATCTTTCTGAGTTAAAACGATATAGAAAATTTTATTCAAGACAAAATACACAGTGGTTTTTAGAGATTTAAAACGTGAAGAACTTGATACAATTCACTCAGAAAGTTATGAGGATAATTTGCAAAAAATCTGACAGGATACGAAAACAAAACCAATCACCGACTTTTACTATGATTATCGTGCTTCTTGTGATGCCTTCAACAATGCTGCAGGTAAGTTCTGGTATAAAATAAGAGCATACGTTTTGATTGCACATATTTAATTAAGACTTCAGAAAGAATTAGTCTGCATTACATTTATTATCTCACTTTTTCCACCACAAAAAGAAATTTTTAATTTCAGTACTTTTTTCCATGGTCTTAGAACATATTTTATTTTGATTAAGAAACATTTCCTACCATATGACTTGGTCCAACATAAAGAGCAAGGGTCAACTTTAACTGCATTGTTTTTTTTCATTTTATGACACTAAATCTTTCATTTCATACCTGGTCAATCTGTAATGTATAGTAATCAGAGATGTTCTTGGATTCCCAAATTCTTCCTTAAACGAAAGTTATGAGTTAAAATCAAAAGGGTGGCCACTAGAGATGCAACGGATATCCGGCATACATACCGTATTCGACCTATCCGGCCATTATACCGGATAATTGGCAGTACTAAAAATATTTGGAAGTACATCCGGCCTAAAATCCCTATTTATCTAAAAATCGTAATCGCTTTCCGGTGGAAGAAGTAATGGCGACAATCTTAGTAAAAATGAGCTTGAAATCTGTGGGTGGGGGATAATGTTCCCATATGACGCCCATTCCAGCGATGCTACGTAGAGCAAATGGTGGCTCCATTTTGCAAAAGAAGGTAAACTTTGATGTTTCTCCAAAATCTGCATAATACCTGTTTGCAGTTATTAATAATATGGATAATATTTCACAGAATAGAAGCATTTCTAAATTTTATGTGGATTTTTAGTGGCGATCATGCACATGCTTACTGGTGCTCATCTCTCAATAATAGAAAATGTTCAGAAATTTATTCTTTCTTTTTTCCTGGGAAAATCGTTGAAATGCTTGAATGTAACTAAGTTTTTGGGGTTATAGTAGACAGTTTTATAACTGTACGTAAAAAAACCTTTAACAAATCAAGGGTTGATACAGGTTCCCATTTTTTATATTTGTTTATATTTGTGAATTTCAACGTCCTTTTGAGAATTCTCATAACAATTTTTCTTACAGAAGTATACAAAACAAATTAAAATCTAATTAAGGTAACAAATTAAATAATTAAGGTAAAATGCCAATAGAGGGTTGTTTCAACCGATTGCATTTTTCTGAAGGGACCGTAAAACAGACCCTAATTTCGCCTGCATCGATCCAAAGTGTTACCATATTATATTAATATAAACAGAGAATAATTTCTATTTAATTATAATAATTATAGAAATTTTGATAGGGATTTTTCAAAAAAAAAAAAAAAACTGGTCACTCTATTGAAAGGAGATGTTTCTTTCAATAACTGATTTTGTAAGATATTTTGGTAACTCTTGAAGGAGAACATCAATTACATTGTTATTTGCATCAATTTTAATTGCTTGCAATGCACTCAATTAAACAATCCCAAAGAGATTTCTGATTTTTTAATAAAAATCATTTGAAACTAATGAGAAAATTTAAAGAAAAAAGTAATAGCTGAATAATCTAAAAAAACTAGTCAAAATAAAACAGAAAAAGAAGAAAACATAGTGCTGGACAACCGGATATCTGGTTGAAAGTTTGGCCGGTTATTTATACGGGCAAATTGATATTCGTTGCATCACTAGTGGCCAACGCTGACGACCTTCCACAAAATGCTCTTGATTGACGTAAGGTGATCGCTCGAATTATGAACATTTTCGATAGTCTCAAGTTATCAAGAAAAAGAAAAGTATCCTAAAATATGTGGACATGTTAACTAGTAGTGAAAATTACACTTCAAACAACATCTAGCTTAATAACGCACTATCAGGGTGTCTACCAAATTTCTGAAAGTCAATTTCCTGACTTTTTCCCGACTTTTGGGAGGTAGAAGGACCAGAAGCGTATATAAGTTTCCATACCGGGGGGGGGGGGGTTGTGTTTAAATCTTATTGTTATTAGAGTTAATATTAATGTTTTAAAATATCTGCTGGGAGGCCCGGGCGCCCCGCAGGACTTCTTCGACGGACTTTCAGCAACCATTCTAATGAAGAGATAAGTCCTCCAAATTGAACACTATCCAATACTTTAAATTCAAAAAATAAAACGAAACTCAAACAAAGAGCGCACACTTTCTAAGAAAAAAAGGGGCCAATTGCTTGTGTTATATGCGAGCATGCGTACATAAATATTGAGAAATATTAAGCAATAAAAATAAATACGTACGTGGAAAATAAAATGATTGAATAAATCACGTATGATCATCTACTAATCCCGTCCACGATACTTACTTCTAGCACAAATTTTAGCCACTTTCGTCTTTCTACACTTCAAATCCAAAACACTGAGTTAAAATAAATAATCAATGAATGAAATTCTATTGCAAACCAGACGGATGATCACGCGCTGACGACAGCTTTTTTACCCTCCCGTCACGATGGATGAGCCCCCATTTTCCCCTCCTTATGCAAACACATGGCTTGATGCTTTCGCGGTCCGGAAAATACGTTGCAGTTGCTTTCGGTTTCGAGACTGACAAATAGGAAGGGTTAAAAAAAAGGGATACCGAAAAAAAAAATGATTCTTTTGGTGAATTTTCCGGACCCATTAACCAATTTCCCGGTTTTTTCCGGACCCATTTTCCAATTTCCCGGCTTTTTCCAGACTTTCCGGATTTTGCGGAGCGGTAGACACCCTGACTATTAATGAAGCAAAAACATCCAAAGAACTAAAGTACGTCGTAAATTATGAGTGAAACACGTATTAAATATCAGGAAGATTAATTCTTTGTACAGAATTCTCATCGTTCTTATTCAATATACTGATCTTAGATAAAATAGCTCCAAAAGTAAAACAAACTTTAGATTATCCAAACAATTAAAACTTACGTTACTGAATTAATCTTTGAAATAGTCAAATGTCTCTGTGAGGTTAAAATTAAAAGGCTACATTAATTCCTTCTACAAAATAAAATTTCTAAAACGAATATTCAACAAAAATAAATAAATATATTAACAGCAGCCAAATATTTCATTGCTGAGCTAAACAAGGATCATTAACTTAAGTATGAATTAGAAACTGCATAAGCTTTATAACAAGGTAATAAGTACTCCAAAAACACGAGAAAACTACATCACTAACTTAAGAGTTTCGTTTTAAGAAACTTGCAAACTAAATAAGGTTTTACGACGAACAACAGAACCGCAATAAAGTCAATACCTACGCTTGGCTCATTTAATGGATGCTGAAGATAAGCTTTGCACTGAAGCAAGTATTCATTATTTTAACAATTTCGTTTATACTAAGATAGTTAAATAATAGTTATTGCTTTATAACGTTTATTTTCTGCCATTTTAACTAAACTTTTTAGCATTTGGCAACAAAGAATGTTAAGACTTGTTAAGACCAATGACAGAGTTGTGACTTTTGATACATAAAGCATTCACCACCATTGATGATTTTTTTAACAATTAACCGATTCCTCATGCATTTTTTTTTCCACGCTTGAACACGCTACACACAATGTAATTTCCACTTTTGCACTTTACTGCAGTTATTAAATGAATAATCTGATAACGATCACTTGATATCCTGAAAATCACGATCCACATGGCATAGTGTGTGGTTATATCGTCGTCACGTGGTGAGCTATTAGGATTAATTCTTTAATCAATAAATTCATATTCCGATGCTAACTGCTTTTGTAGTTTATCCATCAAATGGATATTTCTTGTAATGCAGCTGATATTCGCATGGAATTGTTCAAGCTCATGGTACGTCCTTTCTATCGGTGGTTAAAGCACTTTTATAATTGCACCATGTAACTTGTCATCAGGCCCTGATTATCGTACGGGCACTTGGGGCACGTGTGCTGGGCACACATGCATAAATAGGCTAAAAAATTGGCTTTAAGCCTATTTAAGGGGCACAAAATTTGAGTTAATAATATACAGTGGGACAAAATTTGAAAAGTGTCCTGGACACAAAAATGTTATAGTCAGGCCCTGCTTGTTATTAATGTTTCGATGGTCTATTCAAAATCTATTAAGAGCAGAAAATCCACTAAAAGCCTATGGCCGAGAACTCACATGGATTTTATAAAGAAAATAAAATCTCTGTAGATCAAAACACCTGGCTGTCGGTAAAAACGGTCTGGTTCACAGCACTTCTTGCAATTAACTTTTGGTTTTCATTTGCAGCAACTAATATATATATATATATATATGACAAATACATGACAATATATATGTATATATATATATATTGTCATTCTAATGCACGAAAAAGCTTCTGGCAATCCTAAAATCTAAATCAGAACCTTTTTTTTTTTTTTTTTTTTTTTTTTTTATAGTGCGCAATAATAGTATGTTATTGTATAGTATATGTATGTTATTATATTAATAGTATCTTATTGTATTGCTATAGTAATTCCTTGTAAAATAGCAGCGATGGCTGCTATTTTACAAGGAATTAGTTGCCATACAATTTCGAGCTGCATACGAATCCGACATATATCATAACCACATAACTACGTAAAACGATGTGTTTTCATATTATTTGCCATTTTAAGGGCATATTCAGCAAGGTATAATTTTTAGAAAATGTCACTTTAATTAAAAGATAAATAAAACACGAAAAAAGCCAATATGAAAACTTTGCAAACTTCGCTGAAATACGATAACGATATCACATTTTTTAGTATGTTCTTGAGACGAAACAAAACCACCTCTTTATCAACTCCTGAAGATTTAAACAATTGAACATTTAGGATGAAATTTTAAAAAATCATGTTACATAAATACATATTTATATCAATTAGGTTTTTAAAATTAATTGACGAAATAACGTTGAAACATGGAGTATGCATTTCAAAACATCAGCTTCCACAATTTTTAGGCTTTAAATAAATGAATGTTTACAAATCATCAAATAGTAAATGCATGTCAAATAATCATTCAAATAAACTTCTTACTCGGTAGTATTATAAAAATCACATCAAATGAAAATGAGTTAACACAAAGAATCAACGATTGAAATACCAATTAAGAGTTTTCTAACAATGAAAACATATAGAACATTTAAAATGCGACGACAAAAGTAGACAGACAAAACATATATAACAGATAAAATCGAAATACTTTAAATTATTATAAAAACACATTTATCAAATTATTAAAAGTTTACAGGAATCAACACTTAATACTGACAATACACAACGATGACAATACATGAAAGAAAGCTCTGTCATGCAAAAAATGTTTGATTCAATTCAGAGAGGAAATTAGATTACTTTTCATTAAATAATGTCATTTAATTCATTTAAAAAAACAGCGATTTGCATCAATATTTTATATGCACCATTAAAATTACAATATAATACCTATATATTCATATTTAAAAAATTTTTATTTATTAAATGTATGTGTAAATAACGCATGTAATAAACAAATCAAAAAAAAAAAAAAAAAAACTTTACAAACACAATCAATATTTCTAGACCTCTTAGGGACAGTCAGCAAGGAGAAAAAAAAACATTACTACTATTTCATAGTTAATATTTTTGCTTTTCTATAAAGCTCTAATACAATTAAAATCTTTATATTGTGATTTAAAAGCTTTGAGATTCACGCAAATGCACTGAATATCATTAAAAAAACCTTCGTCTTATTAAGAAGTTATTAGAAATTTTGGTACATTAGATACAGTAATATTTCAATCCAGACAAGGTCTAGACATAGATGACTTAAAATGTTCATGAGCAAGAGTGTAAACTTAAACCAAAACGATACTTTCAACATAATTTAACATTTTAGCGAAACAAACAAGTGAAAGCAAACAATCAAATACTATATCTTCATTGAAAGTTCTGAGAAGTTCAAATTTTAAACTGTTAACAAGAAATAATTTTTACACACACACACACACAAAAAAAAAAAAAAAAAACTGGAAGTAACGAACGTCACCCTAGCTTACCATGTTTAAATTTTATGAAAACGAAAAGTTTAGTAAAAAGGGAGGCAATGGTAAAGCCGGTTTTATTAGCAATACAGGACAGATTATCAAGCTTCAAGAACCATTCGTTAACAATCTTATCAACGAATTGATATAATTTCCTCCCAAGTGGGTAGTCTTTCAAAACCTTTTTACTATATCAATTTTCTATTAAATTAATTTTAAGAACTTTTTCATCTAGTAAAGTTATTAATAAAGATTTTTTCAGTTTCAATTTCTATATTAAAGATAGTTAATGCGGAATTTCTGAACCGTTAAAGGCGACACTAATTTTTGTTTCTAATATAGACCAACAACAAATTAGCATCTACTTCTTTCGTTTCTAGCAGCAAGAGTGGAGAAAAGTTTTTACAGGTATAACAACATGTATGCATGTGCTTGACAAATCTGTAGGACTTATGCATCTTTTAGCAAATGAAGTTCTTTTGCTATATAGCTGTAATGATTAAAAATAATGCAACAAATTGCAAAGAAAATTGCAGCTAATGCAATGCCAAGCTAATGCCAAGTAGATAATGGTTACTTATAATTAAATTTTTTGAGCAAAAAGTCCAACGGTTTGAAGGTTTTTTCGTGAGATTAAATCAGTAGTAAAGATTATCACTAAGCTAATATAAGTAGCTATCAGTTTAGTAAAGTGAAAACAGAATATACGCGTAAATATGAATAGTATTACATATGTTAGAAAGTATTATTTATTAGGTATAAAAACTAAATTAAATCAAGCAGTACAAAAGAGAGAATTTTTTTTATTCTGGCAACCTTTCAAATATTTAAGACAACGGATATACCGTTTTCACTGAGATATCAAAATCCTCTTGTAATCTCAATTCTTCTCAAATGGAAGGCATACGGAAACCTTTAACAAACATTCAAAAGTTGACTCAATTACACCATCCCTCCCCCCTCCCTAAAGCCACTTCACATTTTTATATAAATTAATCCACCTGTAAAATCTTTCAAACAGTCATTAGTGTCCATTTTATAAATTTTATAGAACACATCTGATGTATGAAGAGTGATTTCAGTACATCAAACACAAAACAAATAGCCATTTAGAACACATAAAATAAAAACAGAGAACAATCTAGCTCATTCCATATACAAGAACTAAAATTAGGAGAAACAAAAGAAGCAAGCATGCTACGCTAAATAAAAGGCAGGCCAACTACGAATGAAATGCGAAGCACTTACCCTTCAATAATTTCTTAATCCACCAGATGGAAGCCATAACCCTGCTCTCATCTGCACCACCTTCATGATTGCTACCTTCACCCCCTATTAAATAAGTTTTGGGTACACTACGTACCAAATGCCAACACACACAAACAAATGGCATTAAATAAAACACTAGTTTTATTCCCCATTCAAACTAATTTTTTAAATTTTGTAGACAAAAAGAAGGAATGTTTATTTTACATCAAAAATAAAAATATATTGATTTTGCTAGATTTATAAGTAAAATTTCGAAAAAAAAAAATATCTTACTCAGATGAAATTTTAAAAATATGTATTATATGGTCTAAAGTTTAGAGAAATACTTATGAAATAGCGGTACAGGAAGTTTTCCATAATAATCAAAGTTTGCCGGGAATCAAAAGTAAACCTGTTGTTGTAATAATCGCAAAAATTACGTACAAATAGTATACGTATACAATGAATGACCAGTAACTCTAATATTGAAACAAACAAATAAAATCGATACTTGGAGAATTCTATAAAACAAAAGTTTAATTTTACTTTTGAAACATAAATCATAGCATGAAAGATGTACACTATAACACGGTTTCCGAAGCACAGGTGTAACAACTGTTACATCAATGTACAGATTCATCCAGAAAGTAATACAATGTGTATGTGATCAATCATATAATAGATCAATCAGATACAGCTCCATAAACTGTTAACTTTACTCTTTCTAGAGTAAAAGGGTTATAGACTTTTTATAAAATAAGAGAGCTAATCCAAAAAAAAAAAAAAAAAAAGAAGAAGAAGAATCAAGAGAATGACTCTTTTTAAATGTGTTTATAAAGAAATTCAATCTTTAGCTGGTCTTTTTCAAATACTCTAAGAACACACATATGCCTGAACCTATATTTCGTGTATATGCAAGTGTGGAAGCATCAACGTATTAATTTTCTAAAAAAAATATTGAAAAACAAAATTTTTTTATTGTTTTACCAAATTTGTAATGCTGACGACTCAGGATTTTTGAGGAAATGATTCCCAACATTGATTGAAGACAATCGATTAGGAGAAGGAAAATTCTGTAAACAGATGCACATCATCGAAGGATCGTGTGCATAGTGGATCATGCATAGTGGATAAGCTTTAAGTCTTTACAAAATAAAGCTCTTGGTGAATTAGGGAAGCCACGAAAAGCCGCTTATTCTACAGAACTGAACATAGAAGCTTCTATGTCATATCCCATAATAATAAAGGGGGAATGGATCCCTAATGAAAGTTTTCCCTGATGGTTCAGGAACACCTTACACCCGAAATAGGAATATTATTTTTTTTTTTGTATTAAAAGGTAGTGTTGGTTCTCGACAACGGACTATTCCAAAGTTTTCAATGAACATCAGATAACAAATTACAATCCTTATTTGTTTTTTTCTCCCTTAAAGCCTTTGAATAATACAGCGTATGACCAAGGGTAATTGCATCATTAAATCAACATTACAAGTTCGAATTTCATTAGTTAAATTATAAAAATTCTGATAAGAAAATTCATTATTACACGCTGTACACGTAAAATGAAAAACATGATAGAAAATAAAATCGAACATTATTAACACAATCATTTTAAAAAATGCCCTATATAGAGAAATTAAACTTCTCAGACAATGAAACCGATACAACAATGTAGGTGTTCTTGTTCAGGTTAAGAAAACCAAAAGCTCTGAAGATGTCGACAATAGAGCTATGGGTTGGATACGAGACAAGATGAGGCGGAGATTTATAGTTGATATGCAAGACAGCGTTTGCTTTGAAAGCTTGAAAGTTATGTACTTAGCTGCAAGAAATGATGACAATAGTAGTGGCAGCAAAAGCTGTACAACTATGAGAAAAAAAGTTCCCCAACTTCACATGTTATTTGGATATCATTTATCAAAGAAGTTATAAAAAGATTTTTAAGGAATTCTCAACACCGAATTTGTACTTCCGATTTCAAATTATCAGTTAAATTTAAAATTGGGTAGCCGATTTCGAAATTTTTTGACCAACTGTTATATATATTTAAAAAAAACAACAGCTTCATCCCACCTTCATGTTTTCATAGATCTTTCTTCGATCCAACAGATGTTTTTTTTTAGTAATTATTTTAGTACTTAAAAACCCAAATACAATTTGCTGTTTCCATTACTCTAAGTAAAATATTTATATAGATATGAATTGTGTGGGCAAACGTAGGTGTGTTTTGACGGAAATCTACGCAGATGACTAATTTATTATACAAATATTATGCGTAAAAATTAATGCGCATACTAATCCAAATTGATAGTACATAAAACATGGCACTACCACCAAAGTATGATGGTAGGATGATAGATGGCAGAAATTATAAGCAAGCTGAGCTTTTTTCCTGTAGCTGTAATACAATGATAAAATTCTTCATTCACTATCGAAATACATGAGGCAACAAGAATTTGAATAGAATAATACCGAAGCATGTAAAATAATAATATATCGAAGCAGTTGAACAGACAAAAAATATTATAAAATACTTTACACTGGCTACTTGAAACTAGAACATGCTTTCAATAACTCCAGGAAATCTGCTTGAGTCCATATGACAAAGATGATTATTACTAACATACATTTTTTTTCTCTCTCTATCAGTTATCGTAATTAATACACTACATTCAAACAAGTATCAACTATACAAGAGGAAACTACTGTAAAATAAACTTATTTATATTTTATATCATCCTTCCGGTCACTGCCATGGAAAATTTGCAATGTACAGTTTGTTTGTTTTTCTTATGACATGTTGTTATTATTATTTTTTTTTTTACTTTCTTCATAAAAAAAAATATGCTATAATTTTTGTAAACTTTAGTAAACTTCATCTCGTCTACTTCTCTAATCTTCATTTTTGAAGTTTTATATACTTAGTTTCATGAATGCGAAATATAGTAAATTATATAAAAATGTATGGCATATTTTTAAACTATAAAGTAAGGCCATAGAATATGTTGTCATATGTGAATTCAAGCAATTCTAAATTTAAGAATGTCAGGTCAGCACCCAGAAAAAATATTTTGATGGGAAGGGGGGGGGGTAGAATTTTACCTTAAGAGACCTGGTCTTTATGATTTTTGTAAACAGACAAATTTGTATTCCTCCCTCTATCTAAAATGTCTCTTAAATTTTCAGAAAAGGCATATGAAGCTGGCCATTCAATGTAATGACATCAAAACTCAAATACTTTTAAAAGAGTCATTTGCTTTTGATTGGATTAACATATCCCAATATATTTAACAAAATTTATTACTGTTATCAACATTAAAAGTAATTCTACAGAAAACAGTAAGAATTAAAATATAATTAAAATAACTATATTATTTCGCCTCAACAACATCTATTACTCTGGGCAGATTGTCTAAGATAAACGGTATTTTAAATTTCTCAAAAGACTTCAAAAATAGTTCACTGTTTTGATACTAACTTCAGCTGTCATGCAGGGAGACTTTATATAAAATCAAGCTGTAGTGAAAAGCATAAGAAAAGCTTTAACTACTAAGCATTATTTAATGCAGAAATTAAACAAAAGAAATTGGAAAAAGCAATAAAGGAAGATTTCATACAGACGGGGTTAAAGGATAAATATTCAATGTAAAGCAGAAGGGAAATGGTTCTAACTATTAGTACCATACTCAAGGATATCAAAATAAAAATTTCAGAACTTTTTATTTAATGAAATGTAGAAAGTTAATGCTTAGGGGTCATCCATAAATGATGTCACTTTTTTTTTTCAATATTTTTGATACTCCCCCCCCCTTCTATCAAAAAATGTCACACTTCACCATAGCCTCTCCCACCCTTGTCATATGTCATGCTATATTATGTAAATATATCCTTTCAATTCAGAAACAAAGCCCTACATTATAGATTACATTTCGTATTTTATTTTAAACTTTTAAAATAGTTAATGACTTTCAAAAACATTTTTTTATGAAGAACTTTTGTTGCTCCCTATTCTCAAAACAAACCCTGAATGCTTTTCTCAGAAAAAAAAAAAAGAAAGAAAGAAAGAAAAATAATAATATATAAATGAAAAAAAAAAGATCACATGGAAATTTTTTAACTTCAGAAATACTCTTAAATTCTGTTAAATGCAAAATAATTTAATCTACTGATTTGAAATGTTTTCTTTTTTTTGTTTTAAATCAAATATTTGACGTCATGCTTCTTGTTATCCACCCTCTCTACCTTTTATGTCAATTTAACAAAAACCGAAAACCCTCTCCTCTCCCCCCCCCCTTATAAGCATGTCATCATTTGTGGACAGACCCTTAGACTGTAAATCTAATAATCTCAGTTTTTAAAAAATTCAATTAAGGAAATATTTCAAATTTTAAATTGAATACATTTAGTCATATATATATTTGTGACGTAACCTTGAAACTTTTTTTTATTTATCAATAGATTTTGAATATTTACAATATCATTTTAAATAATTCGTAAAAATCCCGTTAAATATAAATCAGGGGGAAAAAAGACTATTCTGTCAAACAATTTGAATGTAAGTGTGATAATACAAGAAAAATTTATGTCTCCCTACTGCAAATCAAATAAAAAATATTTTAAGAGAATGTACGCAAGGAAGAGTGGGACATTTCCTACTTTATGATGCCACTTTTCTAAAAATGTATGATGTAAATAATAAATAATATTCACAATAACTGAAAGATAAAAAGTTAGTCTTCTAGATAACTTTTTCAATTTTAGATGAGAATAAATAACTCAAAAATTTTCTTTCAAAACTTTTGTATAATTTGTAAGTTATGGTATAAAATTAAGTTAGGCTGACCAGATTTTGAAGATGAATAAAAAAAAAAAAATGTGATGATCAGCAAACTAGCATAATTTGATCGTTTGACTAAATACACTCATTGTAATGTCATTAATCAAACCAATGTGAGGGGAAAATTAGAAGTAATAAAATTTGTATTAATACAATCTAAAATATTTAACTTTTATAATTTTCATGAAAGAAATTAATATTTTGCAGACTCAAAAGTGTAGAGGCCCCAAATATTGGTTATGTCAAGAATCAAAAAACTCCTTTTATTATTATTATTATTGATAAGTTAATTATTTTTATTTTTACTTTATTTATTATATGATAAAAATGGGTAGATTTATTAGCATTTTCAATTTAATTTGAAATACTGTGCTAACTTCTTTCCCTAATAAAAATTAAAATGAATTAGATGATCTCTACCAGTTCAAACAAAACAATAGATTAAGATCATTGAAAAATAATGTATGATAGTATTAAACAATTAAAACATATTTCAGTAAATCAATTAAAAAACTATATGATAAAATTAACTTTAATAAAAATTGGATAAAATATTAACAAAAATGGATTTTTAAAATGTGTTGAAAATTGTTATATATATTCCTACTCAATAAATTTTAAACTTTTCTCTTTCTAAATTTACCTTCTATGAAATCCCACATTATATTATTACATTCCATGCTATAAGTAAGAAAGTAATTCATTGTCAGAAATATTTGTAACATTAACAGAGCATACTGATAAAGCAAGTCTTCAGTTGTTAACTAATTATTAAAATCATAAATTGTTAAAACCTCCAGGCTTCTTCCCATCTTACCTCAAATAAAATTAAAGTAAATTTATCAATTTGATTGTACAGTTCTTTGAAATCTAAATTAAAGTATTTTTACAAAATGGGGATTTGTGAAAATGGCTCGTGAACATATTTAACTTGCAGCTTTAAAATGGAGGTCCTTAAAGATTTATTTCAAAAGATACAGTGAATTTATACTTTTCAGTTTTAAATAAAATGAAAATAACAATTTTTTCATTTTCAAATCTTAAGAGACTTTATTATACTTTAATGAAATATATTTTTTAAAGGTTGCCAGAAATGTTCTTTTAAATGTCCCAAACTAAAGCATTTGTTCATTTATAATAAAAAGTTTTAAAAACTGTATTTAAAATATTTTTTAATACAATTATATGATTTGTTTTGCTTCACTATTTCTACAGATTACATTATCCAATCAAATCTACTTTACTTCAGGCAGCGTATATCATAAATTTTGGGATAACATATAAATCAACTAAGTATATAAATATATTTTTTTTCCCCTAAAATAAAAATACTATTTAAATATTTGATACAAATAAGTAACACATGCTACAATAAAAGGTACCAATTTCACCTTTTTAGGAAATATACAAAAACAGCACATGGTATAATAGTAATGTAAATATAGTATAAAATATTCGAACACACAAACACCTTTTCCACTTTTTTAAAAGTTATTTTATTTATCTTTGTGATGGTTTTACTATTATCCTTCATTTGTTTAACACACTTTTTCATTGTTTTAGAAAATTTTATAGCAAGGCTAACACTTTTTACAAATTAATTTCTCTTTTTGTGAATGAATAGGAGCAACTATGTTTTACTTCAGTGAATGGAACAGCATCCATAATAACTCATAAAAAAAATCAATCAAAACCCTTATAACAAAATATAACCTTAAAATGCTTAAACTGATAAGAATATGAAGGAAAATAAAATTATTCTACTTAAAAAATTTAGTTAATGATATAGGCTACTATTTTAAATTGATTCTGAATTAAATATTGAATTTAATCTAGACTAGATTTTAAAAATATTATAAGTGAATGAGATGTTGTTTAGACACTTTCAAAATAAAATATACAGTGCCTGTCACTTAATAAACTCAGCTGCAGAATTTCACTGATCTCCTAAAGAAGAAATGAATCAATACAAAAACTTTTGAACCTCTGCTTTAACAATAGGGGGAGTTTGGGCTCGTTGGACCTAGGGGCCAGTGGACCAGGCTCTCAATTTTTTTTTTTTAAATACTATTCTATTTTATTTCATTTTATTATCAGCAGATGCCCCTAATAGTTGCACAAATACTATAATGAAACCACATGTTACAGTAATAAGGATCCATTTTTTATTTCAGTGAGTTGTATTTTAGAACTGCTGAGTAATTTTCATAAGTCGACTACTTTGTTTTCTAAAATTGGTTTAATTAAAATTGGAGCAGTAAACTGAATCTCTGTTATAAGTTAAATTTATTGATTTAATAATTATTTACAGTTAGTTTAGTTTTTATGATAAAGAAAAAAAGTATGACTATATTTTTGAAATTCAAGAATATGGGGTAATTTGGTCCACTCGAGTTGGGGTACATTGGACCATGGTCCATCCTACCCCAAGTAGTAAAAAATAACTTTCTAGCCTTTTTTGTTTTTAATTACAATAAAACAGTCAAAAGACTGAAAACTTTCATGCCTGAGTAAATAACAATTAAAAAAAAAACTAGCAGAATAAAAGTTAAACGAAAAGGGGGGATGCTTTCAAATTGTTGCTGATACACCTGTTAAGTTAGAAGATGAAGCAAATAAAAGAACTGAAAAAAAAGGGGGGGCAAGAGTCTGCAGCTTTGTTATGGGAAAAAAACGAAAACTTTCAAATGTAGAAAAAATTAATTCTAGTAGCAGTAGTGAATTTGATAAAGACTCAAATTATACAGAATTTATTGAGAATGAAATTGCTGATTTGTTATGATATAAATAACTACAAAGTTGGTCAAAATGCAATGTAGTTATAAGATTTGCTACCAAGAAAACAATAATTAATTATGTAGGATTAGTGTTTGCAAAACCAGATGAATCAAATTATGAGATTCTATTTATGCACTGTAATGAAGACAAAAATAAAATTAATGTGGATAAAAGACAATGTTGATGAAGCAACAGTCTACAAAAATAACATTGTCTTCATTCTTCCAGAACCTCGTATCTGCTCAGAAAGTAGCAGGCTTTCCATTCACAAATCTCATTCGGCATATCCTTTGCTAACTTCAACATATGTTAAATTTTATTTTAAATTACTAATGATAAACGTCAAAGATTTAATTTTTTTCAAGGTTTACTAAATAACTTTGTTCTAAGAGTGACTGCTTTTTATTTTATACAATTCAGGATCTCTTTTGCTGATAAAAATTAATTTAACTGAATCTACAAATCCAAAAAAGTAATATGTTTCATTATAAAAAGGAAAGGTAATAATTCAATTACAATATTGGATATTTATTCTCAAATATTACTATAACTAAAAATTTTGGTATAGCATGGTCCAATGTGCCGTGCCCATAAGCTAGACCACGGTACCCCAGACTTGGGGTACCTTGGCCTACTCTCCAAGCTTCTTTTGAAAAATAAATATAAGAAAAGATTATGAACAGAGCATTTTGAAAAAAAAAATTGGATGCTGAAAAATGTGTAATGAGTCTTATGGGGGAAAAAATAAACGAGCTGTATAGATAATCTTTTTTATGAGATAAAAAATGAAAAGCGGACCACTGTGCTCCACCTCCCTTATCAGCACTGTAAATTAATAAAATGAAAAAAAAAGTATTTATTAGCTGCAAAAATGTTCATAAATATCAATCAGCTCACAAATAAAGTATTCACAATCAGCCAAAACAAACATTATTGAAAAGAAAAAATGTCCTCCTTTTAAGTTTCTTCTACCTAAACAACTAGTTTCATAAGGTTACTTAAAACAGGAAATCTTTAAATTTTCAAATGTCATTACAGAATGAATTCAGTCAAAGAAAAGTTGTATGAAAAACTAGTGTACTTAATTCGTGAGTAATGCTTTAAAAAAAAGAAGATTTACCATTGGCCGCCGTAAAAAGATTTGCAATGTAGATTGTACATTGCAAATCTTTTTACATCTATGGTAACACAGAACTTATGGAAGTCTATAATATATCATAAAACTTTGGGGAAATTGAAGTTATTAGCTATGAAACACATGGGGATCAGTGATAATTATAATTGGAATCCAAGTTACTGTTTTTAAAAAAGAAAATGTGGAAAATAATCAAAACACTGATTTTAACAGGGAATGAAGGGAGAAAAAAAATTACTCTTAAATCCAACAATTTTAACCTTTTTTTGAGGAGGGAAGGTGGATAACTTATATACTTTTCTCAAGGTTTGAAGATACATACTTGCCAACTTTTGAAATTCCCAAGGTGTAAAACAACACGCAGTTGACATATTGAACTATTGTCAGTTCACTATACAACTATTTGGCAGACATCATTTTTGGTGATTTCTGCTAAATAACATGTAAATGGCATTTTAAATGAATTTTATAAATAGCAAATGAACAGTATTTTAAAGTTTTCTTATGAAATAAACACATGAAAAACTGTTAAGTTAGTCTGTTTGCATAGTTTAAATAGTATAAAATAATAAAATTTACATAAAACACTTAATATATATTTCTTAAACAAAAAAGGAAAAAAAGAAGCTACAGCGAACAGTTTTAATCCTCGCCTCAGGTCGGGAGGGAGAAGAGTGGACACTCAGCAGATGCCCCCCTCCACACACACACACACCAGTGATAAGAGAATAAACAAATCAACTTCCTTTCTCCCAGGAAATCACTCTTGAAATCAAAATACAAATTAAGGAAGTTAAGAAAAGATACATAAAATAATTTCTCTGACTGACTTAGCAGAAAAAATTAGAAACTAAGAATTTGAATGAAATGGAAAAAACGTAGTTGAGTCGCAAATCGTGACCTAGTGCTTCATTTCTTGACCTTTTCTTGACTTTCGTGACCTTTTTCCCATTTCTTGACTTTTCCGTGACTTTCGTGACCTTTGCATGATGGTAGACACCCTGGTAATGAGTCTTATGGGGGGAAAAAATAAACGAGCTGTATAGATAATCTTTTTTATGAGATAAAAAATGAAAAGTGGACCACTGTGCTCCACCTCCTTTATCAGCACTGTAAGTTAATAAAATGAAAAAAAAAATATTTATTAGCTGCAAAAATGTTCATAAATATCAATCAGCTCACAAATAAAGTATTCACAATCAGCCAAAACAAACATTATTGAAAAGAAAAAATGTCCTCCTTTTAAGTTTCTTCTACCTAAACAACTAGTTTCATAAGGTTACTTAAAACAGGAAATCTTTAAATTTTCAAATGTCATTACAGAATGAATTCAGTCAAAGAAAAGTTGTATGAAAAACTAGTGTACTTAATTCGTGAGTAGTTTGCAGGCATCATAACAAAATGGACTCCCTGATACTACAAATCATATAAAAATGACTTGGGGCACTGTGATGACAAATACAATCAAAAAGTGCTTTCTGGCATGTGAATTTTAACCATATGAAAAGTGTGCCCATATTTTTTGACCCTGGAAATGCTGCAGGGTGAGGGAAAATTTGATAAGGATCAATATATGAGAACAATTAACAAAAATTCTCAGGTCTTGATGGAATTATCTGTTACTGAAATCGGAGAGCAGATATTGTCTTCCACATGTTTCAAGCAAACCAGTAAGAGATTAAAACTTCAAGATTCTAATATAGATAAAGTGTCATATATTCCTCTTTCTAAGCGCACAGTTTTTTATACACTCAGAAGAAAACTGGAAAATAGATATAAAACACTGAAAATTTTCAGCCAGAATTACTCACTTGCTAAAAATACAGGAGACTGAATTGTTCAGTCCAAACAAAGCATAACTGATCAGTTTTTCAGGAAGCACAAATTTGTCTTATATCTAAATAAATTCATTTTGCACCTAAAGTATTGCTTGGTGCTGTTTACTTTAAAATAATAGTTGAAATTATAAAAACTACGATCCCTTTCATAAAAATCTGTTTAAGAAGAAATGTGAGTTTATTAAGTGCTAGGGACACTGTATAATAAGTAATGTTTAAAAAGTGTTTATCTTATCAACAATAATTTTAATCTGAAAACTCAATATGAAAAAATTTAATTAAGAAAAGCATAACTGAACATATGTATAGCAAAACAAAAGTAGTCATGTTTATATTAGCTTCACTAAAAAACTAAAACCATAAATATCTTTCTGTAGCAATAATCTTTTGATGTGCTTGTAAATTGTTATACCTTTAAAAAATTTAAAGCCTATGCAGTAATTTTTATTTAGATTATCCTAACAAAAGAACTGAGTCTATTCTTGTCAAAGCACTACCAAAAAGAAAATCAATCATTCTAAGAATAACATGTTTGTACAGTAAACATTTGATAAGTTCAGGAACCAAATTTAACAAGGGGGGAGAGGGGGGAGGGGACTCCAAGTATAGCCAGTAGGTGAAGAAATAATGCAAACATTTTGGAACAATAGTAACTTAAAAAGTTTTCCAGACATTATGCATATCAAGAATAATTAAAATTGAGCATGAACTGCCAAATATTAAATAATGAATTTGATTAATGCATTCCAAATAAGATTAATTATGCATCAATTTTAAGAAAAACTGATACTATGTAAATTACATAACTAAAAGGAAAATAAAGTTTGTGAAAACATTTAATAGCCAGTGCTATTGCTAGAGTAATTTTCCTGCATTATTCCAGCTATTTTACAAAAAACACAAAGGTTTGTTCTATTGCATACAGGAAGACATGCAGCATATAAGAAATGAAAGCTTAATTTTAATTGCATAGTGCAGTAAGCACAGAAGTAACACGAATGTACAGTGAAAAACATAAATTAATTCTCCGAAAATAACACAGCTTGTTTGGAGAATAGCATTTATCAAACAGTCATTTATTTCTTAGAAAAAAAATAAAAAAATAAAAAAAAAAAAAATCCTAGAAAATGACCTGCTTAATGATCACAGACTTATAAAAAGTTGTTTGAGAACTTTCTTATTTCTCAGATCCAACAACATATGCATGTGAAACACTTAGTTAATTCACTTTTTAGTATGCTGGCACACAGAACAAATAACTGTTTTATAAGCACTACATAAAAATTTAACATTCCCTAAGTTATGACTTGTCATTCCATAATTTAAATCATTTCCATAAGTTTTGGCAAGTCAAATGATTTGTCATTCAAGAATACCATTCATCCCCTTTAAGGACACATAAAATGGCCCAAATTTTTTAATTTTCAATTATTGACCTAAAACACACATCAGACTGAGATATATCCATATATATATAACTTGTGTATGGATACATCTAAATAGAGTAGAGAACCAGAAATCCGCACAGCTTGGGACCATGGCTTGTGCGGATTTTAGGATTTTGCGAATTTCAGGCCATAAAAGATAAATCATTACATTTCTAATTTTAAAAAAGTAGAATACAATTAAAATGAAATAAAAACAGTCAAAAGTATTTCCCTTATATTTTCACATTAAATACAAAAGCATGAAAAAAAATTACATGAAGACTAGCAAAGCAAATGGTTTCAAAATTTCGTTTTTCTAATTTTGAAAGCATGTTCTATGGTGGTTTGTTTTAAAATATTTTTTCCTACTTTCAGTTTTTTCTTCTTTGTTTCTTTTCCTTATCTATTTTTGCAAATTGTATATTATCATTAATTCTTTAATTTTTTATCAAATTCTTTAATTTTTAGAACTTTGCTGTCCTAAATATTTAAGGTATTCTTCTCCTAACTTTAAACTTTTATCAAATGAATTTTATTATTATTATTACCCAAGTTTTCATCATCAGAATCATATTTATCTGGATTCAAGATACTTTTCAACAATTTCATCACTGGCAGATGACTGAATTTCATTATTTACATCAGAGAAGGTGTGCGGATTTCGGACATTTGCGGATTTTAGGTCGGCGGATTTTTGACTCTCGAGTGTAAATATATATTACTCAAAAATGACTTTTAAAAATGTAAACAAACGTGATTCGGGTACAATAAAGCTTTAGTTTTTTTGCCTTTCTCAATTTTTTTTCTTTTTTTTTAATACTTTGGTACACTTTTCTAAAAATTTATTTCAGGTAAAAAGTTGAAATTTTCCCAAATTGTTCGACTAACTTATTTCTTTAAAAATTCCTAACATTAGAGATCAGAGTGAAAAAATTTTGAAAATACTGATTTTTTTTGTTGTTGTTGTTTCTTTAATTTTTAGAATTTTTAAAGATTTTAGTAAAATGTTTTTAATTTCTTTGTAGCCAAAATGAAAATCACTTATTATTTCCAGATATCATGTTTTCTGATGCCATATAAAATTTTAAGGTAATAAACTCAATAGTTTTTTAGAAAAGTGTACCAAACAGGCATACAATTCAAAAATTTTCACAGAAATGTGTAAAAAGTTATTAGCTCTTAAATTTAAAAATCATTTTTTTATTTACATATGAACTATAAATTTGTGTACATATGGTGTACTGTCTCTATTTTTAAATATAATACATGATGTTAAATCTTTTGCAAAAACTGCCTCTTTTTACTCATTGAGTCATCATGTGTCCTTAAGATCCTAAGATGACATTCCCGTATTTAATAATTATCATCAGTATCTCTTACCAATTCATTACTAATTACTAATACATAATAGACATATATCATAATGGAAAAATATCTAGCAAAATCATTTATTACTTCAAACAATTTGCAAGACAATTTCATTCCTAACTGGCTATATTTAGAGCTTTTTGTGGTCGTTTTTTAGCTTAATGATGGTATGGTATACCACAAAAACTTGGGAATTTTCAGGTCCGACAATTTTTTGATTAACAGTATTTTGAACAAGAATACTTTAACCACCCTGTATAGCTATTGCTTTACTAAAACAAAAGCCATAATTTCGTGAAAAAAAGCCTTTTGATTATACATAAGAAGTACTTGCAATAATTAATTTTACCTTTACGGGGGCGAGGAGATGTTGAATTAATGGTTGCGGGTTTGAGAAGTGTCCACTGTCTTATCTGAGCAGGTGTTGCAAACAGAGTCCCTAAAAAAACGCAATAAGTTTTTTAGCCCTAATTTTTGTACAAATCTTTCTTTTTTCTAATCTACACTATACAGTAATTTATTTTTCAATTATATTGTTTACTAAAGAGATTCACTGCTTGTAGTTCACATGACTCTCTATGGCCAGTTAATAATGTTCATCACGAAATCCACTGTTTTACCTCAGGCTGGATTTTAAAGCTAATCAAGGAAACTAAGCTTCTGTTTTGTTCTAATAAACAGCGGGTTTCTTGACTTTCTTAAATGTTGGTATGAAATTCAGTACAAATTTTTTTAATTTTATTTGAAATAATTAAAATTTATAATTGTTAAAAACTAAAGGAAATCTAAAATTACTGAATAATTGTATCTATCAAATTTTTAGAATGCAGAAAAATACTCTTTTAAAAATTACTGAATGCTATAAACATCGGAATTTTTTAACAGAAATCAATTTACAAAGGTTTTATTATTAGGAAATTACAATATATTCTGGTCAAAACAGCTTTTGTTTAGTTTACTAGATGGGGGTCAGAGTTATCATAATGTATTTGGATTTCTTGATGGTTAGAAAAGATCCCTTAAATATAACTTTGGGAGGTAAAATATAAGTCAAAATTACAAACATCCTATTTTGAAATCCACACACTATCAAATATACTCTATAAATATCATCACATGAACATCTAATAATAAATAAAGAAAATAAGCATATGTACCCTGTATACCATTCTTAGCAGGAGGTTTTGCTTGCTTAGTGTCAGACATTAGTTATACATGTCTGAACAAAATACTGAATAAGATACTCGTAAATATTCAGAGTTGATATGTCTAAAATAAAAAGTAAAATAATTAAGTATTGTAGACTAAAAAAACTTTTAACAGGTAAAGTTACAGTAAGCATTCAAAATTATTAAGTCCAACACGATATTACAAAAGCACACATACATGTTAAACTAATATATAGTTCACAATATTCTAAAAGTGACTTAAAATTTATTAGTTCTTCAAAATTTACTTTAAAAATTTCTGGTATTTCTACTATACTAATTGACATATCTGACAAACAAAAGGGACCGAAAAAAAAGCCAGATTAAGACATAAATTATAATAGCAGCCCTGTCTTATCCCTGTTTCAAAGTTTGCAAAATAAAATGCATGTCAAATCAGAAAAAAAAAAAAAATATTGCATTTATGATATTTCTCAAAATCCTACATACAAAACAGACACATATTCAGAAAGATTAGCCAAAATCCTAGAAAGCAACACCATTTATGATGAGCTGTAAGTCCAGAAACATTGGCGAAATTCAAATTCAAATTGCTAAAATGCATAACTGCCAATATGGCAAACACTCCTCTAACTACAGCTGGTCAAATTTACCAAAACCTGACCATTGCACCAACTTTTGAATGAGCCTACCATAAGTCACATCTGTGTTCCAATTCAATGAAAATTTAGCTATTTGTTTGCAGTAAATCACTCATATCGGCATTCGTTAATGTAGCCATTCAATGAACATTTTTAATCTTGATATCCTACATACATTTATCATGAGACTAAAATATTTCATCTCTGTACTTTTCTATTAATTGCCACCCAAACAAACTTAGCAAAATTTTTCCCTGAAAAACCAATATTCACTTTGCAAAAATTCCTGTTGCAAACAGTAGTTATACACCGAATGATTTGTTTCTGTAACACCCAAAGAACAGAGATATACCACAGAGCACATTACCATTCAATTCAAACCCATTGGAAATATGAGGCAAGGCTTGAGGCTAGGAAATGTAAAAAGGCTAGGTTTGTGCTTTATTGCTGTTGGAGCTAAATATAAAAAAAAAATTTAAGTTAAACTAAAACCTTAATTAAATTTAAATTATCTGGAATTTATTTTGTCTAATTGTTTTCCCCTAGCTTTGCATCAGCCATGAATTTCATAGTTTTTTCTATGTGCCAGTTAGGCTTAAGTTTTGCTTATGCTGTTCACCCCACCCATGAGTTAAAGTTCTTCTTAATTATATTAAAGTTCAACTAAAATAAATTATAATGTTTAAAATAAAAATAAAATTCAAAAATTATTTAAAAATTAATTCATAAATAAAAAGAAAAACTATACATAAACATAAATGGCTATTTCTAATCGAAGTTAAAATATAAACAAACAAATTTCTTATTCTATTTGACGGAAGAAAAAAAATGATGTTCTGGTTAGGGTAGGATTTTTGAGTTTCACCTCCAGTAGCAATACAAAGCTTGTGGGTAATCACCTTACCCACTTGTGTGCATCCACGGAGACAACAATTGCCACATTTGGCGAATGGTAAGTTTAAACTACAAGTGAAATTTACTATCAACATATGCACTACAAGTGCTCTTGGAAAAAAAAAAATATTGCCAAGGCTTAATCGGTGTGGATACATTGCAATATTTTTCATTTATAAAAAGTATGTTTTAAAAATATGAAAAAAAAGAAAACTCTCTTCGGTGAAATATTATTCCAGAACCTTACACAAATCATGAATTGCATATATATGGAGAGAAGCTGGGTACCATTTTTTTCTTAAAAATACAGAGTGTATCACAATTCTTTCCTGGGTTCGGAAGTCTTATAAAAAAATATCGTACTTACGTATTATCCCAGCGGTCCACCAAGACAAACAAATTTTTGCCAAGATAAATGTCGGACAAATGAAATAATTCATGGTTAGAAAAACGTTTTGCCAGCACATTTGATGCAAAAATCGTTAGGCGGAAATGAACACCGGGATAATACGTAAGTAGTAAAATGTAAATCACCAATACAGCATCAAAGTTGACTTAACTGGAGAAAGAAACTTTACAAGTTTTGTTTCACCAATGTTCAAAATATAAACCTTTCGTGACTCGGCAGATATCAAGTCTAAAGTCAAATTCTTCCCACATTGTCTTTAACATATCATAATCAATGAATGGTAGTGAATGCGATTGTGATCCTTTTGCATAAATCTTGTAAATCATTTGGCATAGGGGAGCACAAACACACAATTTTTATGTGATCCCATTAAAAAAAACTGCATGGAGTTAGGTCCGGACAATAAGGTGGACACGAAAGAAGGCAATAGTCGTCGTCAGAACCTTGTCCAATCCAATTACGAGAAAGCTTGTTAGTTGTTAAACAAGACTTGTAATGATTCTTCCTCCAGTAAAGTGATCTTTGTTGCTGTATTGGTAATAATTTTTTTTTATAACCTTCTAAACTTGGGAGGGAATTGTGGATTACCCTTCTAGGGAGAGCATGTGGTGAGAGCTGGGTTTGAACCGAGGGACTTATGGGCGATAGAATGAGGCGCAATCCGGCTCAGCCAAAAGGTACCCATTCGACTGGACTTCAATTTCCGGGTGTTGTGTGCACAGAGGTGATCTCGTGCTGCCACACTACTCCCCCCCAGAGAGTCAGTCAGAGGCTGATGAACTATGTTCCAAGCATTATGGAACGCTGCCACTTGTTTTGGACTTCGTGAGATCGCTGCCACTTGTTGTGGACTTTTTGTGAAGTCGCTGCCACTCGTTGTGGACTTTTAAGGTCGCTGACTTTTAAGGTCGCTGCCACTTGTTGTGGACTTTGGTGAGGTTGCTGCTGCTCGTCTTTAAAAGAGAGCCGAGCGAGAGATGGAAGAGGGTGGTGCTGGAGTCATCTGTCGCTATTGATGAGAAGGAGAATGCATGTTTGTAGTCTGGGTCATCAATGTAGGGGAGAGCGTGTAGCGACAGCTGGGTTTGAACCCAGGGACTTATGGGTGGTAAAATGAGGTGCAATCCGGCTCGGCCAAAAGGTACCCATTCGACCGGCTTTCAATTGCCGGGTGTTATGTGCATGGAGGTGATTGCGTGCCACCACATCCTGTATAATGATGAAAACAGAAATTAGCAAGATGGCCACAAATGTTCCATAGAAAACTAAGGAGAGTTGGATATGTAAAAATTATGTACGTGAGATTTTGCCACAAGTCAGCTGCTGGGACAAGTGCCTCAAATTAGGGTTACCAAAGTGTTCTATCCCTCCCGCTCTACAGTTACAGCCCTATTGTATCCTTTTGTGAACTACAATGTCTCTGAAGAGAACAAGCATTTTATTTAATGTCGATACCATTCTTTGTTTAATGTTGATTGTATAATGTTGAAGTTTGATGATGTATTCTGATATCAGTATAGGCATTGTTTATTTCAGAATGATTGGTAGTTTCAAGCATAATGCATAATTACAGAGTGTTTGGAACTTCTTTTGAAATGGAAGCTGGTTCAATTTAATTTTTGCAAAAATACAGTATTTTACAGAAAAATAGGTTATGTCTTTTACTACATCCAATGAAAGAGTATATTTAAAAGAATGCTTTTTGGAGAACAACATTCAATCACGTTCAAAAACTGTTACAACATGAATTAATATAACTGGTATTAAAACTGTTGCACTGAATAAACAACAGTTGTTTTTTCTGCAGTGTTTAACAGAAAGTGAATTAAACTTCTTATAATTATTTCTTTCGGCAATTAAATTTCTTGATTGTCCTCAGAAACACTACATAGCAAGACCTACTGATGTTCTTTTAGTAAAACAAAAGATCACCAGTAGATGATTTTTTGAATGGGGGGACCCCATACAACAATGTTTTTTCTTACAAGGGGAGGACACAACCTCGGAAATTTATTTCAAGGCAAAACTCCGTTTAATAAAAGTACTCCTTTAGGGTGTTCACCTATTAATATAACAGCAACAATGGAGGGTCAATTCTGAGAAAAAAGCCTTTGAAAATTCATACTGAGTTTACATACTAAGTACCTACAGCTGATCGTTGTTGAACAGCTCAGTCAGTAACACACTCCTTCACAGCATGGACAGCCAGAGTTCAAGTCTCACGCCTGTCTTTTTTATATTTTTCTCCAATTCTATTAATTAATTTTTACAATAACAAATTTATTATTTACAAATGTCAATCATTTTATTTTCATTAGAAAAAGGGTTATTAAATATTAAAGGATGTTTCAACCACTATAGTATCTATTTTACTTTTTAAAATAGAGAATAACTAATAGTTATGATAATAATACTATAAAGTATTATATTATGTAAAACTTTAAATTTTGTTGTCATTCAGTTTAATTTTACATTATATTTTTAACTACAAACAAGAACCTAAATCATAATTGTCAGAAAAACATTGGAATAAATTTTTTGACATCTAGGGGCTAGGGCAGTTAATGAAAGAGGAATTATTGCAAGAACAATGTTCTTTAAGAAGTTCGGTACTTAAATATTATCCGGGCAGTCATTTCTGCCTAATTATCTTTTCGGCAAATGTCTTGGCAAACTGTTGCCAATCATATTCCGAACCATCAATAATTTCATGTGTCCGGCATTCATCTTGATGAAAAATCGCTCGTCTTGGCAGACCGCCGGGATAATAGGTAAGTACCAGAAGTTAATTTGGAAGCAAATGTGATTTACATTCAAGAAGATTTCTTCATCTTCAGAAAGTTTAGCAATATACCAAGAATTTTGTATTATTTTACCAAAAATTCGCAATGACAATTAATGATGAACAATTGATTATACATTTAATGCAGACTTCTTGTGAATTTACTTCCTCATTCTGTTCTATTAAATATGCTGAATTTTGTGAATTCACAGTATAAGACTCAAGATCTGTTGGTGTCAGGCAGTGTTTTCACTAGAGTGCGAGGATGTAGGAATCTTGCTTTTTCTTTTTCAAGTCGTTTGCTTGTTTTCCTCACATTAAAAAATTATTACTGTGAGAAATTCATGCACTCTACAAATCGGGTTCATTCTGTGCAAAATTCTCGCATTTTGAAAGATTCAGACACTTTTTCAAAAATCGTGCATGATACCATTTTGATAAAGTGGTTATTTGTGCAAAATCAGGGATTTACCCGAGGCAGGGGAAAATACCCATTTATAAATACATTAAAACCTCGATACAACGATACTTAGTAGACTGCATAAAATTATCGTTCTAGAGGAATGTAATGTTATGTCGAGGAAAGATTGTACTGTACAGAAATTTTCCATGAGACCACAAAAATTTTTTCATTATAGAGGAATTTATCGTTGCATAAAATATCACTATACCGAGGTTTTACTACCTCACTCAATGGGTATTTACTCGACCGAAATCTATAGTGAGAAATTCTCACCCATTTTTTCCAGGTAGATGAAAACCCTGTCATGTCTCTTAGATCAGTTCTATTAGAAACAACTACTGAGTGGTCTGTCCACTAAAATTTGTGTGTTTGTGAAAAAGGGGAAATTGCAAGTTAGTTTACTGGACTTCAAAGAACAATATTCATGAGCTCTGCTGGATTTCATTCAATATGTAAAAATTCACTCTGAAAAAAAGAAGTACAAGAGCTGAGCTCCAGTGAGCTACTCTGCAAAACTAAGCTCTCCCTTGAATATTTATAGTACAGTAAAACTGGTACTTTATTATGTTTGTATGTTCTAACACGTATAATCAAAAAGGAAATGTAAAAGTACCAAGAATTTCATTCAAGAGTAATCAACAATTATCATTCAATCATATGAATTTGATACTTTATATTTTTAAATTGTAATAACATTTATAAATAAGCAAAATGTGGCATGAACATCCTTATTAAAAAAATACTATTATAAAAGAATACATTAAAATGCAAGTTAAATTTAAAAAATAGATTTCAGATTTTTAAGTATATTTTTTCGTGCTAATTTTTCTTGCCTCCATTTTCAGGTTTCAAAATAAATTATTATTAACGTAAATTACAAATACGAAACTGGTAATAACGAAAGTAAAACTACTTTTACAAAAATCAGAAAATAACAAATACAATTAGAAACATCATTAACTTTTTATTATTTAAAAAAACGGCGTTGTAATCAAAAACCAATAAACGAGAAGCCCCACAAGACATATTACACATCACAAAATCAATAAAAATTAAAAGCTATATTGCTTAACATGAAATAGTTTACAAGTGAACAATTTTATATTTGGTTGATAAAATAATTATCTAAAGTGCCAAGAGCTTTAATAATCACTGATATCGCGATAAATTCGGAAACCGAAAGTAACTCACAAAAATTATGAAACGCAAAAGTAGGAGTCCAGAACATTTAAAATTAGATAATCTGATACTAATTACCTTATTATTGATAAGAATAAATTACAGTTTGCTCTAAACGTTATTTTAAAAGGCCTGAATTTATACAAAAACTTAATATTTCACTGAATTAATGGTATTACTTACCAACATCAACACTATATTTACAGGACGTGACTATAGTACCAATATGCCGGTAGAACTATTTTTATTGCACCGACGTGGTAAGTGATAGAATTTTTGTTTATATCTCCGACTTTATGGCAAAACTCTGTACAGCTGTTGTGCCAACAATTTATGACGTAGCAACCATCTGAGTAAGAAGAACTGTGAAAGAAGGCAAACATTTCGTGAAGAAAGTATATTTTATAGGAGAAAAGGAATGTGCATTTTCAGCAGCAAATTTAAAAAAAATTAAAATCAGTCAAATTAACTGGTATATAAAGCAAAAAGAACTTAAACACATAAAATAAAAAAATCCCGGTTTATTGAGAAGGAAATTTGAAAAATCCCGGAAGTTTTTAAAAATATGCTTATCTTTTCCAGTAAACCCTCTCAAAAAATATCCGAGTATAGGCGAAATTTTCTATTTTAGCTTTGCGATATATGAAATTCATATCATAGAATATGAATTAGACTATTTATAAAAACTAATTAATTTGTTTAATTCATATTCTATTATGAATAAATTTTAATTACAAAACCAACGTAGGAAGTTTACATATTACTTAAATAATTTTTTGAAAGGATGTGCATCCACTCAATTCAAATAATAGCCAATTTTTCTGTTTCAGTTTTGTAAATAGCCATGGACTTAGAACTTATTTCCCAGGAATTAGAAATTTGGAAAGAAATATGAAAAGTTATATTTATAAAGCTGTTTCACCTACGTCATTATCACTACGTCACACCTTAGCAACCAACATTTTTTGGTCTAACATCCGTTCATTTAAGAATGGTCATTGGCCGAAAACATGTCTTTGTATCCCTAAATATCAGAGTTGACCCAAAAAAATATCAGTGACGTCACGTGAAAATACTTTATACATGAGATGGTTCGATTTTAGAGATAACAATATTTTAAATAGGAAACTGGCATAGGAAATTCGACTTATGCTCAAATGCTTTAATGAATGGGTGTACGATTTATAAAATAAAATATCAACAAATTTTTCTTCCCACCCATTCTTTTGGCTTCGCTTCTGATACCATTGAAAAAAAAAATGTTTGTTCACTTGTGCACATCTAACTTAGACGCTACGTTTCTGCGCAAAATTTTAGAATATCTAAGAAAAATAACTCTCTCACTTAAAATCAGAAATGGCTTTTCAAAATCTCATAAAACAGTATAGGTTAGGTGCACCAGTAATTGACACTCTAAGAGTCTCTCTATTCTAAAAAAAATTAACGGCCGCCGCCGCTGTCATGTCAAGTGCTTGTTCGGCTATCTTTTCCAAAACCGTGGGCATTTGAGTTTCGAAGGGGGTGTCCACGGATTCGGAAAATTCCGGGGAGCCTGACAAACTGACTTAAATTTCGAAAATCGAATTATTTTAGAAGATTTTAATTTAAAAAACTGAAAAAGTAAAAATAGTGGTTGTCAGGCTTGGCAAATTTTCGCCAGCATAAAATCATTCATTCCTTTGAAACGAAGCAATTCCAAGTATGTAAAATCGTGTGATATAGACAAACATGAAGTAGAATTACGCCAAATTAAAAAGTATATGAAATAAATAATTCAAAGTATGCTACACAAAGCTGACAATTTTCAAATAGTAAGTTGTCTCAGACAACAGGAGTTTAGAATTAGCGATTTTTCGTTTTTCCAAAACAGAATAACTAATTGTAACTGATTTTAAAAGCGCCATCTTGGCATTAGGTACTATCTGGCAAAATGGTATCTCTCCAAGCAGGGTGAATCTAAACCGCGATTTCGAAAATGTTAGAACCCAATATCTCGAAAATGAAAAATAATTAAAATGCAGATTATTTTAAAGCCGCTTCGGTCCAGCTGGAGTATTTGCTACCAGTAGAAATATTTGGCGGCAGTTATAGTACACTTTGGATTTAAGGGGATGGTGGACATCAAAATTGGCCCCAAAAAATATGTTTTTTCTTTTTTACATACTAATATTCTACAGTTAAAGCTGAACCATGGAGAAAAATGTCTACAGCAATTTTTCTACAGCACAGTATGTCTACAGCAATTTTTTAAAAAGATATTAGGGTTTGAAAAAATTAAAAGGGACAGTTAAATGTCCACAAAAATGCAAACAAACGCGTAAATAAACACGTCACAATTTTTATTGAACGTTTTACAAAATAAGCTAATATTCGAATGAAATTATTTTAAAAATATGTTTTGTTAAGTTAAAATCATAAATAAAATTATTCAGAAGAGACGGTATTAAAGGTAAATGGAAAATTACACTTTAAACTGTATTTTCTCCAAATGAAGTTTTTTGTGATTTCTTGCCTTCAAAATGCTCCAAGCGACTTAATTTTGGTCGGAATTGTACAAAATTTACTACAAACATTCTTCTCATATATTACAATAAATCTGTGTATCCTTTTTCAATATGGTCAAAATTTCGATTATGAAATTTCACTTTTATTTACGAAAACTGAAAAATTTCGGGAAAGTTTGGTATATATCCATGAAAATATTTCTAAAAAATTAACTACTCGGTCGAATCAAAAACCGATACAGACTTTTTTTAAATATATTTTTATACGTTCTATGCTATTATAAAACAAAATTACTAAAAAAAAGTTAAAATTAAAACGCATGGAGCATTTTTTCGAAACTAAAAAATTAATTAATTTTAATTAATTACTAATATTTTTTAAAATTTTACATTTTTTCAGTTGTTTATAATGCTTTTAGTTTAATATATTAAAATACAAAATCTCATAATCCTATCTTATTAAGTAAAAAAACTTTTTAATGTCCACCATCCCTTTAACCTTACATGAGCAGTAATTACAGGTTGTAAGCATGTGTAAATCGCCAAATAACAAAAATTCGCCATTATTCGCAAGTTATCCTAGCTGTTCCGTAGATTTTATCAAAGAAAACATATGCAGTAGTGTTTTCTTAGAACTAATTATTAACTATACATATACTCAAGTCGCCAAATTATGAAAAATTGCCATAATTGGCTAATACGCAAGGTGTTCCATGGGTTTCACATAACTTCAAAATAGTGTGAAGTTTAAATTTGAAGAAATTATGCCTTTTTACAAATAAGCCTTATTATGAGCCGAATGCCTCATACGAAAAGCGAGCATAGCGAATCTAGGGTCCTTGGCCCCTAGTAATATAAAAACTACCTAGTAATTCCTAATTACTAAAATTATCCCGAAACAAATATTTTGTTCTCAAACTTAAAAGGAGCTTTGAAAATTTGTGTAGGGTATTATTTATCACAGAATATTGGAAATTTCTATTTTTTTTTTTTTTTTTTTTTTTTTTTTAATAGTTTATTCGTTGTCGTGTAAAGACGCTAGTAATTAACACCAAGAAAAAATTCTGGCTCCAATGACTGACACCTAAGAAATGAATGGAAAAACATGCTCATTTAGTTTTCAATGAAAACCTTTAAAAAAACAGCAAAAACAATTTATTAAAAGATGATACTTTACTCACATTACATTATTTTTCAAAACCAAAGATTAATTATAGATAAAATAACAAATTAATAATAATGTTGATGCCCCAGTAATCGACATTTTGCCAGATATTTTTTTATAATAAGCTTTCATTTCAGAACTGATATCAAATGGTACTGTATAGTACCAATTTAGATATTTGCTTTCAATTTTATGCTTTTTTTCTTTTAAGAAGGAAAACAAAAAAACAAGAAAAACATTAATGTTTCAGTGTGACGTAGTTTGAAAGATATCGCAAGTTAAAAGTTTTAGCATTTTTCGCCAAATACTAAGGGAATGTCTCAAAAGTGAGAAAAATAAAGTTACTTTTCAACTGACATTAATTTATGTTATTGGTCATTCGACAGCTCATCTGTCCCCTGGAAACCCTAGCTTAGCTGGAATTTTCCTATAACGCATGTATGGCAGTTTCTAATGACAGTTAATCCATACCATTACTTGTCATTCTCTAGAACATATTGAAATTCCATCTCTAGAAGTTTGATGTAATTAGTGGATGACTCCCTAAAACCAGGGTGTGAATTGACGGAAGGGGGGATGCCGGGGATCGTCCTCGGATGAAGAATGTATTATCCCTGGATCTTCCAGGGATACTATTTATCCCCTGAAGAAATGTTAAACTGGGGATTGAAAATTTGGGATTGAAGTCAAAAAATCAAAATAAAGGTAGTATGCTATCGTTTATTATTAAACTCTGGCATGCCTGCCTTAAGATGACTGCCTTAAAATTTCGTCTCTTTACTCACCTCAAAACGCTAAGAGTGGCTTCTAATACAGGTACGTTGTATGTAGCTTGTGTATTTGTGATTCCATAGAACAAACAATCTAGGGCTTTTGTTTGAATATTCGTCAATTCCCAGACGTGTCAGCGACAGCATTTGTCATGTAATATCATGTGAGTGAAGCATTTACCCACTTTCCTTCCTTTTTCTTTTCTTTCTTTGCAAGTGTCCCCCCCCCCTGGAGCATGCTTCCTTTCAAATGCCCCCCCCCCTTGGTGAATGTTCTCTTTCAAATGTTCCCACCCCCCGAAGAAAGTGTTCAGTTCGCACCCTGCCTAAAAGTCTAAATTATATTATAATGCAGTACCTATCAGTTCGGGTAAAATTGTACCTGTTAATTTCGCGTGTTTGAATACTTTTAATTGCCATTTTCCAACAAAGGGATCATCATTTAACTTTTGTCAACTTATATTTGGTCTCCTCAAGTAAAGATTTTTCGTCTGAAAACGAGTTCTTTCACAGCAGGTAAAGGGTTGTAAGTCGTCATTTTTAATATGAAATATATCACTAACTATTTCACTTAGAGACATAGGATTTTTTAAAATTAATTTTCTTAGACACAGGGTAACATTTTCCTTAATATAAATGATAGGAAATGAGGGACCGTATAAATATTAAATTTTGTCTTTTTATGTGCACAGCCCCTGGTAAAAAGTTTGCAGTATCTTAAAGATAGCCTTTATTTCACTAACATTTCTAATTGAAAGTATGTTCCTATAATTTACAGTTTAAAAGATAATTAAAATTAACATTGGAGAACGTCTGGTTTCAAAAATTGTGGTTTTCTTTGCAACTCTAATTACAGTGTCCACCATTTCGGGCCGATCTTTGAACTTGTGGACACCAAATCGCTTTAGTACACTGGTGTGCAAAACTTAAGCAAGAGGTGTTCTTTTTGCCATAGCTGCAAAAGAATCATCTAAGAAACATGAAATTCAGAAATGAGAGACAGCATTTTGTATTTAACGATGACGAAAGCATAGTAGCGCAAAAACTAATACAATACATACAGTATGGAACCAAACAAAAAAAGACCTTATTGAACTCATAGTATCGATACACATGCGATTGTCTGTACAAGAGGAAGAACAACAAGCAGATGTTCCTGTGTATGGGGCATGCCCTCCCCTTACTGCAATAGTTGCTTCTCCCCGTCTCTTCATACTCAGCACCAGTTTGATCAACAGTTCTTGAAGTAAGAGTGTCCATTCCTTAATCAGCATCTGTTTTGAATTGTTGGATATTCAACGAATGATGTAATCGAGCCGCAAGGCGTCTCCCCCTAAGCATCCCACACATGGCCTATGGCCTATGGGATTAAAATCAGGGTAGTACAGTCTCTCAAAAAAGTATGCGAGTATAAACCAAATTCCTATTTTAGCTTTGTGAATAATTAATGAGTTTTTGTAAAACGCACAACTTCACAAAAATATGAAAAGTTACAATTAACAGTGCACATAACCTATTTCATTAACTATGATAAATAATTTTTAATATAGGAAGCCGACATGGAAAGTTTAACTCTTACTTGAATACTTTTTCGAGAGGGTGTACGTTGGCCAATTCATTTGAGTGATATCTTCACTTTCCAGTAGCTCCTGAACAGCAGGAGTCTGGTGTGACCATGCATTGTCATCCATGAAAACGAAGTCTTCTCCAGTGATATCTCAGTCCGCCCGTTCAGCACAATGCCTGCCAAGAGGAGAACTCCTGGACCACCATAACTGTCTCTTTTCGTGATGTTACTGGGCCCGTTTACGTGGACGAAAATACGGGGTCAATGCTGGAACTTTCGCTTCTTTCTACCCCGCTTCCCCTACGCAGGGAAAAAATGCGGGGTAGAAAGATTCCTAGTCTAGTGAAGGGTGAATGCAGGGATGACCTCGCTTTCCATGATGCATTACGTTTTTTTCCCTATACTCTGCTTTCACCCGGGATTTTCCATTTTCCCATGTAAATGGGCCTTGAAACCATGTCCCGGCTTCTCCCCAAATCGCTTGGAGATCGTTGAGAATCGCTTGTGGCAATGAAACGACTTTCCTCAGTAAAGACGGCACAACTCCATTGAAAAATATGTATTGAAATTAACGACTGAAAATTAAATAATATGATTGAAATATTATCATCCTACATAATAATATTGTTATCGAACCATTGCACTTCGTTTTGAATCTTAAATAACCATTTTTATGCTGTTTTAACATACTTCTTTGTTTGGTATGAAATGAAAGTTAGTTTGTAGGGATAAGAAAGTTTTTGTAAGAGGGGCCCCCATCTCTGTAAATCGGTCCCTGGTCACCTGTGACGTTTTGTTCCTGACATTTGTATACGCATGACCTTTCTACTGAATTGCGTGTTCATTGTACTGATCGCAAGAACCCTTTTCGGCAATTTCATGAGTTTTGCACACCAGTATATTTATAAAGGTGAAGTATAGTTAGAACATGCTTGACAACGATTTTAAAACAGTTTTAATAGGCACTTTTAATGTCGATTTCAATTTCGTTCCTTTCCGAAGACGTGTTCTATAAAACAAGAAAGAAAAGTACGGCACACTTATGGATTATAGTGAACTTTCCAAAATAATGAAACAAGGAAGACAAATACGGCACACTCATGACGAATCATGATGCATTTTCCAACATAATGGAAAAGGAAGACAAATAAGCCTGACAAATAGATTATGGTACTCTTTTAACATAATGGAATAAGCAAGAAAATAGGACGGACAAATGGATTATGATATGTTTTAAATCTGTAGCACTTTGTGCATATTTAAAATATAAAAGTGTTTCAGATTTTGTATTCCTTTTTTATAAGCTTTTCTCATACTTGCTCTGTCTATGGGGTCGTGGTATAAATTTCAGACGAACTTTTCAGATTTGCAAACAGCGAGCGGCTGAATGTCAAACGTCGCCAAGGTGGGCCACGATTGTCAATTTATCGCGAAGTTTGAAGCACAAACACAAGTTTCAACAACTGAACCCAGCTTCGCGATAACTCTTATATTTGGCAAGAAATTCCTGAACTCTACTGTTTTACATTAGAATATCCGCCCCCCCCCGCCATAGATCGCGCTTTTCCGGTATTGTTATTAACCCATTTGTGCCTGGATATTTTTGCGACTTTCTTCGATTTTTACTGATAACAAAAATAATAGATAAATTTCTGATGTCCACTTCTTGAACAAGGGATGATTTCTTTTAAAATCATTATGCATAAAAATCGAAATATCAACATCCTACTGGGTCATGTTAAAATATTTTGTAGAGTTGAGGCACAATACTCATGAATTAAGGCTAGGAAAAATAAATAACGTTTTCGACTGATAGCGAAAATGCCGTCCCAAAAAAGGGACGCTAGGCATAAATGGGTTAAGGTTAAACTTTATACTGCTTAAACATCTCCTACTTTTTCATACATTTCTATGTTGGCAGTTTTAAATTAATTCTAAGCTGAATGAAATGCCAATCCCGCGGAGTCAGTAAATCTCAATCCCGAAATCTCGCGAAATGAAAAACAGTGCGGTATTGGCTTCCCTAATTGTAATAGGAAATCTGTCTTGCATGCCTACATGCGAATACATTTTTGAGTGGTTGAGAATTTCAGGACAATGTTTTATTACAAAAAGTACTCTACAATTTCTCATCAGAATTAATGCAGATGAATATCTGATTCATAAATTATAATTGTTGTATAGTAAAAAAAAAAAAAAAAAAAAAAAAAAAACAGCTCTTTAATTGTTATATTTGGAACATTTATTTTCGGACTCGCGCGCTCGGTTTCAAGAATCCGCTTATAAATCCTCATCCATTAAAGTGAGCAACCCAATGAAAGTTTTTTTCAAGCACACTAGGCGATTGGTGAGGAGTGGGGCAGGCCCTTAACCTCCAAGCCCCCGGTCCCCCACTCTTCAGTTTGTAAAGAAAACAAGATGATCAAACTTGTATTCTTGCATTTAATCGGCGCCATCGTGATTCTACCGGGCCTGCTTGTGCGCTCCGATGAGTCACCTACGCCTTCTGAAAATTGCCCACATTAGGCTTAACACAGCACTCCTTGGCGACACCGCTTGGTGTTCTTATTCTGCATTTTAAACCAATAAATTTGTTATTATGGGTGGTTGTGCCGCCATAAATTGTTCTAATCATTCAAGAAATGGATTTAGAATGGCTAAATTCTCTAAAGAAAAAAGAAGAAAATGGGTGATCAACCGGGGACATCGCTATTAGCAACGGGCCTGCTCGTGAATTGCCACCACGAAAATTGAGTTTATCATTAAGGCCTGTTTTCCAGATTAGCACTTCTATTTTATTTTTATAAGTATTATAAATATTATATTATTTTATTATTTTAAAACAGTTTTTTTTTTTTATAGTTTTGTCGTACTAAAGAACTTTAGATGTAGATAATCATTTTGTGAAGATTGAGCCATTTTTTTTGTATGCTAATTTATCATAAATTTGAACATTTTGCTCTGAATGTAAAGGTAAGTGTAAACTTGTATAATTTATTTAGAAGTTCTAAAAATATGTATGTAAATCAAATTTAGTGAATTAATATTCATGTGCTGTTTATAAATTATTATATCTAAAATACTACTTGAGTAGTATTGTAGTACTACTTGAGTAGTATTGTAGTACTACTTGAGTAGTTTATACAGTAAATAAGCGTGTCTTTGTAATACTAGTTAGACGATGTTGTCTATTTAATTTTTCAGTCGAAAATGTTATTTATCAGTTAGATATGTGCATTGATTGAGCTTTCAGTGCAGAAGTACAATAAATTATAAATTATTAATTTTGTATATGTATACCCCAGACAGCACAGCCAACTTGCATCAAACTTGCAGCAAGCTTGATTTATCAAGTCAATAAGCTTGAATTAAGCTTGAAAATTCCAGTCGTGTAAGCTTGATGCAAGCTTGAATCGAGTGTTCTAGTTTACACTTGCCCAGCTTGCATTAAGCTTGACATTTCAAGCTTGAATCAAGCTTGACAAATTTTCCAAATACACGGGGCACCCGCTGGCGAACGCGCCCCACATACTTTATTTTTCCGCGCATTTTCCCCCTCTATGCTGTAATTTTAAGTTATTTTAATCTGTTTCCATCGGGTGTCCGTGGCTAGAATAGAACCCGGGACCTTTCGATTAGTAGCCGAGCGCGTTATCCATTCAGCCACCAGAGCCTTGGGCAGCTATGACTAAAGTTTGAAGTGAATTATTAAGCGGTTTTCTGGCCAGATTGATAAGTGGGCGATATGTTATTTGGGTTTTTTTTATTTTTCCATGGCATGCATCAAAATTAAAATAATTTTATGTGTGATTTAGAGACTCTACTAATAGGGAAATAAACATAATATGAACTTAAGAGCAACACATGTTTTAAAACTTTCGCAACACTCATGAGCAATACTGCCGCTGGCCAAAATCGAGACAGACGACTGATTTTGAAATCAATTTCGTAGTATAATTGTTTTTTATTTTGAAGAATTTCCATATTTGGAAATATAGAATGGGTTTACTTACTTAACACACATTTTGTGTTAAGTAATCTGAAATCAAAGAAACAGATAGTTAAACGTTACTTCGAAATGCTATATCACAGTTGCTAACATAACATGTATGGAATACAAACACTTTACTCATTTTTGTAAATATTTCTTATAATAACAAATAATTGAAAAATTTTGCTATTTTTTAATGCTAAAAATTCTCTTTACAAATATGGCTAGTTATTTTCCTACATATATTGGTATGCTATATCGATATAGAGCATTACGAAGAATTAAAAATAAGTTTAAATTAATTTATACAAATGTAAATTTGAATTACAGTAAAACTCGCTTAAGAAGTTCCCGCTTAAGAAGTTTTCCCGCTTAAGAAGTTCACATTCTCAGTTCCCGTTTTTTTCGTATTCTTCCAATGTTAAAATAGCCCACTTAAGAAGTTTCGACGAAACTCTTTCCCGCTTAAAAAGTTTTCTTTATCTTCCAAGTTCACTTTGAAAACGTGTTTTCAACCGCCTCTCTATATATCCCGTTCTCTGAAAAATTGCAGACTCCGTTCGTAATAGTCCTCTTTTATCGGAAATGTTTCCCCGTAAAGTCCAATTCATCAAAATGCGCTACGCCTCTACTCCTTCATTTTTATCTCACGTCCACACCTTTTGTTGGAATGTGGAGAGTGAATGAAACCAGTGGTACTGTGATAATAGTGGCCGGTAAAAGGAAAAAGATGTGCGCACCTGTTAGTTTATTGTAACAGTATTGAATGATGATTAGGAAAGAGATTAGTTTAATCCTGCTCCTACAGTATTCAGGGTAAGTTTATCAGCTGCTTTCTTTTTTAATAGATTTACCTGCCCCTTTTCCAGGAAGAATGAACCACCGAAGTTCTCAAATCTTTGGCTCTTTCAGTTCAAAGCTTTTTAAGTCAGTGAACGTCATCTTTCTCTCTCTCAAGAAAGTTTACTAGTGAAAATTTCTACTCTTCTCAAAATGTCAAGCAAGGTAATTAAAAGAAAAGCCTACAGAAAACGACTTTATAAATGGATTATTGGAAAACTGGACAATGCTGGAGATATGAGGACAGTGAACATTTTGGAATCCATTCATTTTATTTTATCTGCATGGGAGTTAATAACACCATCTGTAATTGCCCATTGTTTCCAAAAAGCAGAATTCTTCCATGGAGAATTAACAGAGGAATACGACGATTAATCAGATATTGAAGATGATTGGAAGACAGTACAAAGAAGATTAGATTTCACTGCATCGTTTAAAGAGTATGTGTCAGCAGATGATGAAATATTGCCTTGTGAAGTGCTAACAGTGGATAAAATTTGTGAAGAAGATGATGAAATGAGTGAAGCTGAGGAAGAGGACGTGGGAATTCCTAGTTTTCCCGATGCTGTTAAAGGACTAGAAACCTTTCGTCGTTTTGTCGAAAGTGTTGAAAATGTGCCTGAAGAAGTTTTTAAAAGACAACTACACTGTTTTCAATTGATGATTGCCGACAAAAAAAAAAAAAAAAAAAAAAAACTATAACCGATTTTTTTTCTGTAAAATAGGTTTCCAATGACGTTTAAAGTCAAATTTCTCTGATTTCATAAAGATTGGATTCAATAAAGGTAATTACGTTGTTTTACTTCATTAACTATTTTTTTATATATGCAAAACACTTTACAAATTTAAACTAAAATTAGATATTATTCCAATAATATAAAAAAATGTCAACTGAATACCTATGCTGAAATTATTCCATATGTTTTAATTAAATTCCCGTTCAATATTTCATCATTTCATCATCTCAAGAAGTTTTTCCGTTTAAGAAGTTTTTGCCATCCATTCCCTTGGAAAAATTCTTAAGCGGGTTTTACTGTATTTTCATTGTTCATACTTTATAATTAAAAAAATTATTTAACTTCTGAATTTTTTTTTTATCCTTTGTAATTTTATTTTAAAATTACAAAAGTGTAAGATGTAAGATTTTTGGGCCCTAAAATCTGTAGGCCCTGGACAGGTGCCCCGTTTGCCCTGCCGGTAATATGGCACTGGTAATAAAAAACCCATTCCCGTTAAAACACATCTTTTACGAACTTTCAACAAATTGGCTAGACAATTAATGTCCATTCTCTTTCACAGATGGCGCCATCACCGCACTTTGCAAGTCAAAATCCAGCTTAAGCCAACCTTGCATTGCCAAGCCAAATCTCAAGCTTGATTTAAGCTTATGTGCTGTCTGGGACGTAGAAACTTCAAATGCAGTTAATATTTTGTACAAGAGTTCATTATGTTCAATTCCAAAGTTCGATTGAGATAGCGACAAAAGAATAACTTTTATATAATATTTGGAATTGCTATAATAAAGAATAATTAAATAAGAAAGCGTTTATTTTTGTTTGCTACAGTGTTTAGTGCAGCTTTTGAAGAGGTGTCCTGAAATTTTTCCTGAGCTGTTGGTTTATCTCACTTTGTATTCAAAGGCCGTTAAGCAGGTTTTTTTCAGCTACAAACTTAATACAGTGAAACTTCTTGGAGCGACCACCCTCCGCTCCGCGAAACATCGGTCGTTAAGAGAGGTGGTCGCTTAAAGAAGTATAAACATTTGGTAGCCGAGAAAGAAAAGTGCTAAAATATATTGCTTGTTTTGTTATTTATGTAGTTTCATAATAAATTGCATGAGTAATTATGTAAACAAATTTTAAATTTTGATCAAATATTTAGGAATTTCAGATTGTTTCATTCTTTATTCTCGCTTCGAGTGTACTTCACTCTCTGCTGCATATTTTTTTTTTATATCTGCCAAAAGAGCATTTATTCCGATATCTTCATGCATTCTGAATTTGTCATAATAAAATCTATTTGCTTTTTAGGTTTTCCCACAACCAAAAGTAAACTCCAAATTTCTCTTCGAATTTCTTTTTTCGTGTGATTCGAACACACCAGTGTTCTACCAGTAGTAAAATCACTCGTTTTAGACATGTATCTTCTCTAACGTACAAGATTTCTACGTAATGTGTACTTGTACTTGCACTGCTGTCGATTTGCAGTAGAGCGACTGGTTTATAATGTGGTTTTTATTTACTTTACTTCCAGTAAAATGCAAGAAAATTTTCGGACAGGGAACTGGGACCGGTCACTTATAGAGGGTTGTGTGGTGTCTTCTAGAGGCTCTTTTAACATTAACTAGACAGGGTAAAAAATCGGTTCATTAAAAAGATGTGTCGTTGCAGGAGGGGGTCAATAAATGGAAGTGGTCGCTCATAGAAGTTTCACTGTATACAGCAATGCAAGGACGAAAACATTGTCTTCAAGCACCAGTTAGTAATCACTTTAAAAAAAAAGATATTGGAATTTTCGTGGTATTTCCTAGTATGGTTTTCTAAAATTTAATACTTTTCTTTGGAAGAAAAAAAATATATGGAATTATAAACGAAAATTATAAATCCTTTTAATTTCGGGAATGGTAAAATTTTCAATACATAAGCTTAGCATGAAAACAACGTGTTTGGCCATGCTATGTTACGTGATTCTTAATCCTTTTGATTTCTTAAATCTTCCCTTAAAGTTCGTACTACTATTTATGGGACACATTTTATTGAGTGATTTATTCTAAATGTTTCTCGTTAAGAATAAATCATTAATTTAATTTACATTATTTTTAAGTATGCCAAAGTATTTTTAAGTAAGATGCCAAAGGAATGCAGTACACCAGGTTGTACTTTTAACTATAGTAAACATTCGCCAAATATCCACGTCTTACAAAAGATTAAAAATTAAATATTGCAGCAGTACACCCTCCAAAAAAAGTATTCGAGCAAGAGAGAAATTTCCTACGTTGGTTTCGTATATTTAAAATTATTTATCATAGAATATGAATTAGGCTATGTATAAGTATGACTTTCCATATTTCTATCAAGTTGTGCATTTTTCAAAAACTCAATTATTATTCGCAAATCTAAAATAGGAAATTTCTCTCTTGCTCGAATACTTTTTTGGGGGGGTGTACTTAAATGATGTATATGCGAATTGTAAATATCAAATATCTTCATTTCTATTCCAGCACCTCGTCATATATTCTGTTAATATATTAACTGGACAAAATTTAATGAACGCAAATTTAATAACTGTTAGTTAATTTTATTTAAAAAGTGGTTATGGTTGTATCTGCTTTTAAAATGTGAAACTTAAATATTCAGTATAAAGAAATCCATAAAAATATCTGTACAAATAAACTGTTTATCATTTATGAATATGTTTGCCTTAATGTATAATAAAAATCAGCTTAATTTGTTTAATGTATATTAAAAATAAAGCAAAATAATGAATCATGAGAGTAAGCACTACTTTGTTTTTCCTTCAAATTACACACATCTATTTGCTTTAATGTCCACATGTATCATAGTAAAGAAACTAATAAAACTAGTAGCACAATTATGACATAAAGCTACAGTAAATAACGTTTGAAAGCCTTGGAAAGCTTAAAAAATGCTTGATGAATACGTGAAGACGCGAGCATCTGTAGGCCTCTTCGGATGACTCATCGAAATACACGCGCAGGCCCGTTACAAATAGCGAAGGCCCCGGATCAACATGCGACGACATCCCGGATCGTCTGCTCAAATTTCCTTTAAGTTCGATTTTATTATTGAAAATTTTTACTGTTACCTTAGAAAATGCCTTTTTCTTGTAAGTTTATTTTTGTTATTTAATTTAAAATACCAAAGTTGTTCGTAGCTTTCTTAGTTTTGTTAAAACGCAAATGTTATGTTAAGAGTGCGTTTTGCATTATCGCCAAAGCTCACCAAAGCTACTTCCCTACTAGCAATTTTGCTCGGGCGACCACCGGCCACGTAGCCAGCCGATGGTGGACTGAGCAAAATTGCTAGTAGGGTTGTTGTGTTTGTAAACAAAACATTGTTCTTTAGCATTAAAAAATGTGTTTAAAAAAGCAATAGACAACATATATGTTAATAAATTTAATTAAGCATCTTAAATATTGTTGTATACCTACAATTATTTTCGCAATCATAATAAAATATTAAAGTTTGCCACTAATTACGTTTACTTTAACGAAATGCCAAAGTAGCGAGATTAATATGCCAAAGTAGCGAGAAGTGCGCCAAAGATAGCAACCCCAAAGTTTCGGGTTGGGCAACTTTTCGAGACGTAAGCCGGCCTGTATTATAGGGGTTCTAAATCTAACTAATGTGGAAACGTCCGTTGGTCTCTTTCGGATTGCAGAAGCAGGCCCGCTAGAATCGCGATGGCCCCGATTTAATAGAGCTGTTTCACCTACGTCATTATCACTACGTTACACCTTAGCAACCAACTTTTTAGTCAAACATTCGTTCATTAGAGAATGGTCATTGGCCGAAAACGCGGTTTTGTATCCCTAAATATCCAAGTTGAGCGAAACAAATATCAGTTACGTCATGTGAAAATACTCTATTTAGAGTCAAATCCCTTTAATCGAAAAATACGTAGATAGGGACCTCATGACTGTGTGGGTTTGCGCACCCATCTCTGCCACCCGCCCGCGAGCGGCGAGGTCTCGTGTTCGAATCCTGTTAACCCATGGTTGTCACTCCCCCCCCCCCTATCGTCTTTTGTACATATCTTGTGTTCTTCTGTGATTGTTAATAAATGTTATTTGGAATTAAATAAATGTTGAACAGATATACAGGAGTATAAGATCATCTTCGGGATTTCAGTCAGAAACCTCAGGAAACGTTCTCAGTTGGGAGCATAAGGCCGGGTCTAGAGTTTGCAGCCAGGAGCTCCGAAACCCGAAGTCGGAGACAGAATAGCAATAACATTCTCAATTCAAACAAACAAAAAATATGAAGATTTTTTTTTCCTTCTCAGGCAGGCAAGAGGTGTTGTGTTAGTTCATCATTTTCTAATCTCCGGATAAAGCGATGCCATTTTTCATATTACGTTTTAAAAATCATATTAGAAGTTGAAATACAGGGTGTTTCAAAATTAGAGGAACAAACTTTTAGGAGGGATAAGTTACACCAAGACGTTTCAGAATCACATTGCGATGTGAGGTCGGAAACGTCGTCTTCATGAACCTGCTAATAATCACATTAGAAGAAGAGTTCAAGTAATAGTGGTGTATGTGACCACGGGTTTTCAGAAACTAATGCATCTTTCATGCATTTGATAAAATTTGTTAATTCAGATTTTTTTCACATTAGCTTAATGGAATTGTCAGAGGAGAACCCATTGTTTATGAAATTAAGAAATTTGACGCACACTTCAACACTTTTTCCAAAATGATTATTAAACAGGTACATGAAGACGACGTTTCCGACACCACATCGCTATAGGATTCTGAACCGTCTTGATATAACCGCATAACTCATAGAAGTTTGATCCTCTAATTTCGAAACATCCTGTACATTGACACTAACGACCTAGGTAGCACAAATTTCTCCAGAATACTCCCAGAGGACGTAATATGGACAAGATGAAATTTCATAAAACAAGCAGGATTTGTCCGATGTTCATTTAATTAAAAAAAAATTACATTAAATGTGATGTAATTTAATGTAAAAAACGTAAATTTCTTGTACAATAAATTTACATTTTAATGTAAAATATTTACATTAAAATGTAAAAAATCTAATGTAAAAAAAATGAAATTTAATGTAAAATATAATGTAAAAAATTACGCTATGTACTTCTTATATTTTAAGTAAAACTTTTAATGTTAAAAAATTAACATTATTATTTAATGTAAAAAAAAAAAAAAGGTTGAAAAGATGGTGACTTACATAGCTTTTCAATAGTAAACTGGATAAATGGATGAATAAAATTTACAATAGAAGACTAACCAGCGAACAAATCAGTTATAAAAAACAATATAGTAATACAAATTATTACTATCATCATCAATGTATGAGTTTTTTAGTAACAATAGCCTTTGAGAGTTTTCTCAACAGTTTGTTAATTGATTAATGGTTTGTTTAAAAAAAAAAAAAATCCTAAGTACATCATATTTAGCTGCAAGAACTGCATTTCGAGAAATAGCACACACACACACACAAAAAAAAAAAAAAACCCGAAATACAAATCCATTATTAGATTTTTATATTCTAGTGAAAAAACAGGGCTGTTTTTTTTTAATAGAAAAAGGGGGCTCTATTCTTTGCTTATACAGAATTGCTGAAATTCTGGAATATAAAGCATTGATGGCCCATTTACGGTTTTGCAAAATCAATTTTCTCTCTCTCGCGCTCTCTCATTCTCTCATTCTCTCATGTAGATTGAGTTACTTCCTCCACTCTTTTGACCATGAGGTATTTATCGCAAGATTAGTGTTGCATAGTGTTTTTCTTTTTTTTAAATGTGAATGTACACATAAAAGAGAACGGACGGCGGTTTGCTGAAAGAATTTAAAAGGTGATATTGTGTTTTCATTCTGCATTTAGCTGAATGGATAATTATCTTAATTTTTTAATAATAATAACATGAAATAACAAAACCTTGAAGATCAGGACACACAAATGTAAACTAAAATGTGTTTTATCAGCAAAAATTTTATTCTCGGGAAAAATATTTTTTGCATAAAACTAGCACTCGTAAAAATAAAAATAACTGTTCAATAGAAAATATTCATTTAGTACGTTGATCCATTTCGCTCTAATAAAATTGTAGAAATTGTAGCTAAGTAAAATGCTGAACAGAAAAAGGCGGCATATTACTAGCTTATCTTCATTCCGAATAGAAGCAGTCTTAGCTTGCATCTAAGGGAAAGTAAAAAGTAAACAAACATGCTATTTAATAATATTCATGTTATCTAGAATAAAATACTAATTTTTACTTTTTTGGAATAATATTATAATAAAAATATTTATGAGTAAAATTCTGCAGATATTTTTCAAACGTTTTAGTAAGTCGCGTTTTCCCGGAATTTTATTTAATGTAAATTATCTCATAAAATATCATGTAAATTATCTCGAAAAAATCGTTTTTAATAAGTCGCGGTTTTCCGGAATTTTATTTAATGTAAATTATATGGGGTGAAAAGTTCGTGAAGTTGCAGTAGCGTTTAGAATGAGCACCGCAGCTGACGTGTCTTTCATTAAGAACATTCACGGCTTTATTCACCAAACACTTGATACTCGGATCAGTCCTAACTCACTTCTTTAAGTCATCGGTAAGATATCTTACCGATGACTTTAACGCGCATGTTTGGATTAATCCGCGTGTCAAAGGCTTGGCGAATACAGCGTTTAATGTCTTTATTCACCAAGCACTTGACATACGAATTGATCTGAACTCGCGTGTCAGTCAACGGTCAGATATCTTACCGCTGACATTAACAGACGTTTTGGGATTAATCCGCGTGTCATCGTGTCAAGCGTTTGATGTATAAGACCATTAGAGCCACTCAGAGTGGTGCATACGATAGCGCACCATTCTACTGCACTTTGAGTCCGGGTTTGGTACCTGACAGGGGCTTAGGTATTTGTGATGTCTCTGTTAGGGGCAGGGGCGTAGCCAAGGGGTGGGGGGGTTTGGGGATCATAACCCCCCATGAGGAATTTTTTGCCATTCAAAATCTATATTCTTCACTACATTATCACACACACGTATACATATATATGAGTTGTAGTAGTCGTAACCCCCCCCATGAAAAATTTCTAGCTACGCCCCTGGTTAGGGGTCATGATTTCCGGTCATTTGGATACCACTACACAGATATGGCCAACACGTTCGGCAACCCCTTGGGCAAGGCTTAATGTGCCTCGCCAATTAGGAGAGTCAAATAAGGAGAAACTTTTTTAAGTTTCTGCAGTGGGATTCTTAATTTTCCGTTATGCCTCTGATAGAATAGATCTTTAGCTCTCAAATGCGTCCTAACTATGGGACATAAAATGAAGATTCCATTTAGTGATGATACAAATGTGGTATTTAAGTTTTGGGAAGCTTAATGAATCGAAATGAACAACCCCAGACAGCACAGCAAATTTGCATCAAACTTGCAGTAAGCTTGATTTATCAAGTCAATAAACTTGAATTAAGCTTAAAATTTTCAAGTGTGTAAGCTTAATGCAAGCTTGAATCAAGTGTTCAAGTTTACACTTGCCCAACTTGCATTAAGCTTGACATAGCAATCTTAATTCAAACTTAAAAACAATTTCTTAAATAGACGGGGCGCCCGTCGGCGAACTCGCCCCACATATTTTATTTTTCCACGCATTCTCCCCTCAATTTTCAAGTTATATTAATCTGTCTCCGTCTAGCGTCCGCGATCGATCTCGGGACCTAAGGTGTGAGAAATCAGTGTCCTAGCCACTCTGCCAATCTGACTCGCGGTGATATGACTAAAGTTTGAAGTGACTGTTATGGTTGTCACGCCGTTTTCTGGCGAGATTGATCAGTGGCCAATGCCGATCTGCCTCTTATTTTTCCATGGGATGAATAAAAATTAAAATAATGTTATGTGTGATTTATAGACTCTACTAATAGAGAAATAAGCATAATATAAACTTAAAAGCAGCACATGTTTTAAAATTTTCAATATCGCAACACTCATGTTGGGCAATATTGGCCAAAATCGAGACAAACGACTGATTTTGAAATCAATTTCGTAGTATATTTGTATTTTATTTTGAAGAATTTCAATATTTGGAAATTATAATCTTTTTAAAAAAATTCTATGGTCAAGTACATTTATGGCTGATGATAAATTATTTGTTATGTGGATGTGGCTTTCCAAATCAAGCAGTAATCAAGTTGTATTCAAGCTTGACAGTTCAAATGACATAAATTCGGCGAGAAAATATTTGCTGACACATTTTTTTTTTTTTTTTTGTAATCTCCAAGCTTCCTGCAAGCTTAAAATGAATTGAACTGTCAAGCTTGTATTAATACGTCAAATTCAAAGAAATGTCAATCTTGATTTAAGCTTATGTGCTGTCTGGGACGAAATAACTTTTACATGCTTATCTCATCTCGACAGGCAAGTTACGGACACCCTCCAAATAAAGTATTCGAGCAAGAGAGAAATTTCCTACGTTCGTTTCGTATATTAAAAATTGTTTATCATAGAATATGAATTAGGCTATGTATAAATATGAATTTCCATATTTATGTCAGGTTGTGCATTTTTCAAAAACTCAATTATTATTCGCAAATCTAAATTAGGAAATTTTCCTCTTGCTCGAATACTTTTTTTGGAGGGTGTAAGTAATATTAGCTGAAGTACCCTTTTTTTCGCAAGGAAATAAGGCTGAGTTTCACAACTAGCACATACGAAAAAAAAAAAGAACACTTATGCAGTTTAAATCTGTATTTTTCTAGATATGAATAGCCAAATTCCTAGGCAGATAGCCGATGTGTAGCTTTGCTATAACAACTCAAACAATGAATAGCAAAAATCTCAAGCTGATTAATCGAAAAAGCTTTCTACTGCATTGCTACAAAAATTTCTGAAAATTTGGAAGCAGATAGATATTCAGATTTTGTTTTCTATATTTTTATGCATTGAATATGCTCTCTTTCTCAGTTAACCTCGCCTCCATCCCCCCCCCCCTAAAAATGGATGCATTTTGTATTTTTAAAAAGCTGATTATCTTTTCCCAGTATTTTTCTGCACTTTTGCGTATAATCTCAAGGTGATTGATCTAATGGTGTCGTTCAAGCTTTCAAAGTAGAAATATATTGGGTGAATTATTTTCGGCAGGAATTTGGGACGCGTGCACTGGTTCCAATTTTTTGAGACTCTAAAACAGCTTACGTGAATTGCTTATTATAAATTTAACTTCAATCATTCATAATGGATTTAGGATTTTGGCCAGTAATTGGAAAAAAGCAAGTTTCTCTTAAATAGTGTTTATTATTCTGATTAAGATGAGCTGATTATATAGAATATTTCTTGTATTACCCAATTAACTAAGAAGTAAAAAAATCAAATTTCCTCATTCCTTTAATGATTAGTTTTAAAACTTTTTAATCTATTAGTATAAAAGCTTTGTAATAAATGCTTATGCAAGAGTGGCTTAGAATATATTTATAATATTCAAGCGAAAAAAAAAAAAAAAAACAGAGATTCCCTAAAGCTTCTGTGGCCAAGGCCCTTATCTGGGAAAATCGATCTTAATGTTTTGAGATTTTGAAAGTGCCTAAAATTTATCGATGTATGCAAAATTACTAGCTGATCAGCTTTCCAGCGATAGTTCTGTACACGACACAACCAAATGAAATAATGTGAAAATGAGAATTGATCAGCAAAAGTAAATGCAAAGTACCAATGTCACAACTAGTCCTTAAATTATAACTGATCATTTTACAACAGCATAAAATTTTGCTGGCCTGAACTTGCTGAATACAAATTAATTCCCCCCCCCCATTCCTCCAGAATCACCATCTGAGTAAATGTGAATATAATGAGCCGAGCTGTTTACTGTGTGTAGTGTGTGCGCGCCTGCCTAATGCTGTGTATAAGAGTAAGCTCAAAAAACTGAGTTTTAATCTTAAATGCTTTTAAATCTTCGAATAATCCGCATAAAATTTATCATTTCTCTTCAACTTAAGATTATATGAACGTTATCCAATTGATTTCTCAGAAATCGCGAATTTGTGGAAATTATCGATCTATATTATATAACTTTACAGAAGAGAGAAAGTCTCCGTGACACCTTCTGTATAAAATTAGCTCTACACTTGTACATTTTTTTTTTAAATATTAATACTGTCTAACATACTATAGTGTGATTTTTACACCAATTGATAGTCTGAGATCCTCTCTGGCAGTTAAACATAGAAGTCTGTCACATTTAAAAAAATAATCACGGATTTCATAACATTTTAAGGTACTGTGTAGCTTCAAAAACTTAAGAAATCATCCTAAATATAGATTTTCTGTGTTAACAGCAGATTATACAATTTTTTTTAAAGTTTAAATTACCTTTGAAATCAAAAATGCCATCCAATAAAAAGTTATTTAATAAAAGTAAAAATTGCATTTAATAAATAAAGTCTTTTTTTACGTATGTGGTCGTTAGAGTCTTTAAAATAAACAATATTTGTTTCTAAAATATATTGTTGATTAAGTGCACTGTTTACTGAGAAGCATTATACTTCATTTTAGCAAAAACTAAACTCACCTTGAACTAGCTTACAGAGTTCGAAAACCATGACTTTACAGATCTTGAAGTTTTTCTTATTCATCAAGCGTTTGGAAAAAAAGGAAATAAAAAAAGTTAATGCAGCTAACAAAAAAACTGTCCTTAAAATGCAATGTTAAAAATGATACCTATTTCCCTTCCCTAAGTATTTCAGGCACAGTGTTCCAGACAGTGGTTTTATTATACCGGAATGCAACGGTTGATGAGATAACAGTGTTTCAGCTTTGAAAACACAACTTTATTAAATTGCCGAAGAGGATGATACTGCAGCAAAAAAGTATCTTACTTTGTTGCAAGGGCGGAGATGAAAACATCTCGGATGCAAAACGCATTGTTCCGAGTGGAAGAACAGAGATTTTTCGGAAGTAGTTAATGTCATTGGAGCATCTGTTAATGACCCACTGACCTTGAATTGACCATAGCTTAGAACCATACGCCTAAATAAGACCCAGAAAAAGCACATTTGCTTTTGTTAGCCGTTTCTATAAAGGGGACACCGCACTGCGTCCGTCCCCCGTTATTTACTGAACTTCTGAAGATGACGACGTTACTACTGGGTAAGTCTTGTCCTGTACTTAAACATTTTCTTACAGAATAAATTTTAATTTTTTATTATAGTATCAATTCCCAACTGTAGGAAACTTATGCCAGCGGAAGAAGTCCGGTCTCTTTCAGTAGCATACGCAGAAATCGTTATAGGGCTTAACCCAGGGATGGGCAAACTACGGCCCGTGGGCCAAATCTGGCCCGCCGGAAGGTTTTATCCGGCCCGCGGGTAGAATTTTAATTTGCTAGTCCGCCGGAAATTAAAAGAAAATATATATTTATATATTATATATCCATATTACGAATTATGAAGATGGCTTGAAAAAACTGCATTTTGAGTTTGAACGCAGATTTCAAGATGTCAATGCCATTCAAACAGAACTGGATATTTTTACCATGCCTTTCAATGTAAATTGTGAAGCAGTGAGGTCAGATTTGCAGCTGGAATTAATTGAGTTGCAATCTAACAACCATATCAAACAGTTCTTTCTAAATATGCCAGAGTTTTACAAATCATTATCGAAAGTAAGTTTCCCAAATTTAATAACTCATGCACAGAAAATCAGTGCTATGTTTGCTTCATCTTATATATGTGAACAAGTGTTTTCAACTATGAACCTTAAAAAGAATTCTTTTAGAAATAGACTGACAGATGAGCATTTAGCCTCGTTCCTTAGAATCAGTACATCTCAGTTCGAACCTCAATGTGAGGAACTTTTAAAAATCAAATCGCAATTTCATTCATCTGATTAACATATTTAAATTGTAATACTTGTATATTGTTTTTAAAATTTTAGAAAAATTTATCTTGGCCCGCCAAACTTTTTTTTTTCCGATTTTTGGCCCGCGACCGAAAAAGTTTGCCCATCTCTGGCTTAACCTATCCTTCTGTTGGTTTAACCCGTTCACTGTAATCACTGAAAAGAAGCAAAGGCGAGGATTACTCTTCTTTGCCTTGCGGTGCTCCCCTTTTTGTGGCCTTTCGGAAGAGAGAGAACGGGTTAAACAAAGGTTAACGTTTTGAAGTGTATTTGAACCTGTCGTCTCGATAGAGCAAAAAAGAAAGATAAAGCCTCTTGAAAACATTCTGAGTATGCTGTTTCCCCCATTAGTTTTTCCTTGACTTCTTGGGAGTCTTCGAATTTGAAAGGCTTCAGACTCTCGCACCATTTGTTTCTGCGATAATCAGGGCATGTGTAGTAATATTTCATTACTTCAAAATTTTGTATTTGCTAATTAAAATGTCATGGAACTATGTTTAAGAAATGTTTTTTAAAAGTTTATGAATTATATTAAACTTCGATATTAGTAGTTTACAAAGTTTTTATCAACAAAATCATGATTCAAATCATCTGATTAAAATTACTGGCACTCAGTTGGATCAATGAACGTACATTTAAGTCATTAAAATTTTACATGAACATAAGAAAAGTTTTATTTGCTGGGATGGAGGCCCAGGGCAAAAGCTTCATTGGGGTCCTCTCTTACAAAAACTTTCTTATACTCTATATAGAAACTTTCATATCTTGCCATACAAAGAAGGATGTTATATTATCAGCATACAAAATGATTATTGAATCAAGATGCAAAATGAAATGAAATTGTTCGGTAATAATAATAATAATAATAATAATAATAATAATAATATGTAGGGTAATAATATTTCTATTATGTTATGTTTTTGAATCTTTAATTTCATTTAATATTTTTCAAGTAACATGTTCCACAATATTTTTGTACTTATTTTCCTAATATTTGTATCAGAGCATTTATTTATAGTGGGACATATTTTCACTTTGCTCCACTTGGGAAGGTATTTTCTTTTGTCTGTTCCGAATAAAAATTAGCTCTTTGGTTTCCTCGCGATCAGCATATGTCGCTACATGGGCTACACTTTAATGATAAGTTGCACTAAATAATTGCCTGAGACTATACTGTTTAACTACAAAAAGTTGCGGATATGATAGCGCTATGAAATAGTAGCATAGTAGTAATTATATTACTATTATCTTTCATAAAATGAATGATAAATGGGGTGCTTGCCCCAAATGCCTTGCCAGAAATTAGCCCTTATCCCACTGGAGCTCATGCGAATCCCCCCAATCCCCAAATTTTCGTATTGAGTTTTCAGTTGTCTTTTTGTTTTTGTTTTCTGTGGGAATTTCGTTTATGTGTACACGGCTGTATTTTATATCCTCACTATATCATTTTCTGGCTACGTTCCTGATATTTAACAATAAACATGCTGTGTAGAAAATGTTCATCGTATATAATACTTAGATGCGTGCGCGTTCTTCGCACAATAGGAAACGAAAATTTTTCTTACATGTGCAATTCGAGCTATTTCCAGTGATGTGGAATCTATAAAAAAAGCAACATTATTTGACTCTTGACGTAAACTTTGCGTCATTAGTACACTAAACCTGAGATTATTGCAATATCATGACACAAAATCTCGCCATCAAAAAAATGAAAAGCTTGACGGCTTGCAGAGAAAACTCCTCACTTTCAAAATTTTTTATTTATGCATCAAACTGTTTTTTAGATTTAAGTTTATCATTAATACCTCAGACACTACATGATGTCGACAACCGTTTTATTTTTAAAAAGCTGCGCACCTGCTCTTTATACGGGAAGAAGCTAATATTTTACTAAATTTAATCATAACTATACGTGACAAAACAGAATTTCAAAAAACAATTCCGGTAATTACACTTGCCTTGAAGCGATATTTGCATCATCGTATAGAGGAGAAAATTTCCTTTCAAAATCAGTTTGTTCTGCCTATGTAACATAATTTGCAGACTTTTAAGAATTTTTAAGAAAGATCATTTTTGACGAAAACTTTCGCCGTATAATTTTTTAATTGTTGCATCTTTGATTTATCCGTCACAGCTTTTCGATAATTTTGACAAATGACGGAGCATTCGTTTCGTTTTCTTTTAAAAGAAAAACGAAAAATATATATACACTAGCTGCGTGCCCGTTCTCCGCACGGTAGGGAACGAAACTTTTTCTTATATGTATAATTCGATTTAATTCTGGTGATTTGGAATCTTAAAATAAGCAAAATGATTTGACTCTTCGCGTAAAGTTACTCCTTACTTATTCGTAAAGTTAGTATAAGTACTGACCTGTGACCATTGTTAATATTATGACGCAAAAAACTATGTCGGTGTCATTCACGATCAGAAAAGAAAAGCGTGACGGTTTTCAGTGAAAATTCCTAATTTTCAATATGTCTCATTTCTGCATCATACTCTTTTTTAGATTTAAGTTATGCCATTAATACCTTAGATACTACATGAAGTGGAGAACCGTTTTATTTTATAATTAAATAGTTGTGTAACCACTCTTCGCAAGGCAAGAGGAGAACATTTTCCTAAAATGTGATCAGAACTGCTTGTGACAAAACAGATTCTCCAAGAAAAAAGAAAGTTCTGTTAGAGTCTTTTCTGTTGAAACTACCGCGGGATATATTAACGCGACGTAAAATTACTTAATGTTTTGTTAGCTGTGATGTAATACGGGTGTTAAAAATGAATAGAAGACTTAGTTTCACAAAATATTTATTAATGCGGTATATTGTGGTTTGATCAATATTGCCTTATCATATCTACTTACTATTAATTATACTATCTTTTACTGATACCAATACAATATACTGTCGTTTTGCAACAGTTAATGCTTAATTTAAAGAAACGGTTTAGATGTAGGCGAATGTAGGATTTTACTTTTTGGTGATTCCACGGAGATATACTATAGGAGTGGACACTCTCCATAGCTGTAATGTTAAACTTTTGGTACCCCAAATAAGTTTCAATTATGTAAACATTGGAAATCTAGTGACGTGCAGCGATCCTAGCGGCAAAAGAATAAAGCTTTTCCCGTGCTGATTGATAACTAATTTTACTTGTTTTTAATTTTCCGACCTAGCATGTGAACAAGATTATGAACGCGAGCACTAAATTTAAAATATTTCTTTCGCTTTTGCTTACATGGTTGCCTTAGTAACAAATGTATAAAAGAGGATTTAAAAAATGTTCTATCTTAAGATTATTAAAATATTGAGTTTATATTTGCTAACGAGTGTGCATATCATGGCTCACATAAAAGAAGTTTTCGTCTGCCGCGGTATATATTTACATTAGAAAATGGTGCGAGTTCTTAATGTAACATGAATTTAACATTTTAACATGAGTTTTTTAGCGGTAATTTAAAGCTGTGTTAAAATTTGTCACAGCATGAAATAAATGTAAATACTGCTTTTTTGAGTGTGATCGTCATTATAAATGAACACTTTTAAATATTGCATTCACACATACAACATTCTTCTAAATTTACTATTATTTCTTAAAATACAGTTTTTGGGCAAAATAATAACACGACATTACATACATAATATTACTTCGCTTCGAAATTATTGCCTATATTAATTACGAAATAATATTCTAAGACAATTAGGTAATTAAAACACACCTGAAGACAGAATTTATTATATATCACGTTCATAAGACTATGTATTTCATATTTTTTTGAAGTTCCGCTAATTCAACGATCTCCATTTACTTCGTATCGATGGAAATATAAACAACCTGGATGCGCAGAAGCAGGAGATGCGCAGTTACCCCGTGTGCGTAGCGCCATCTGTTTGCAACAACAGCGTTATCCAACTTTCTAAGAGAATTGTCCCTTCCTATACATTTACCTTCGTGGGTGATTCTTTGCAATTTACGCATTAGCATAAACGATAATTATTTCAGTTTATGGTTGCCACTAAATCAGCTCTCCATAATTTTTACGCATAGTTCTTCTCAGATTGGTGTATTTAGCACCAGGGGCCTATTATCGCACGGGCAAATCGGGACTTTTCCCCAGGGGCCTCCGGCTCGAAATGGCCCCCAATTTCAAATGTTGTTCTTTTTTTACAAAAATGTTTATGAAAAATAAAACAAATTTCATACATGGGGGGCCCCAAAATTCATCAATTCCCGGGGCCCCCTGTTGGTCATAATCAGGCCCTGTTTAATACCGCAATATATTTCCTGCTATTCGAAAACGTGACCCGTTTAAGACCTCAATCGAAAATAATGCTGGATAATTCACTGGTGAAAAAACAGCATTCAATTATTTTTCTGGCAACGTAAAGTAAAATATAGAATTATTTCATGCGTGTCGTCTGTTTTGCTTGTGAGTCCGTTATTCTGATTGAGTTTCGAAAGAGGTTTTAAACTTATGACATCAAAATCACGCACTTTTCACATGCGAAAACTCAGTTATTTTAAAGTAATTTTATTTATTTATTTTTCAAATGGCAATTTTAATAATTGTTACTGTCTCCAAGACAACCAAAACACAAGAAATCATACCGAAAATTTTAAGCTGCTAATATTGAAATGAAAATAATTCTTTACTTAAAAATTCGTAAAAAATCTCCTAATTTATATTTTCCTCTGGTTTTTCTTTTAAAAGAGGGCGAAATGTATGCCCCGTCATTTGACAAAATATAAAAAAGTTATGAAGGATAGAATTCAAGATGCAGCAATTTTAAAAATATTTTACGAAAGTCAGCGTCAAATTTAATTTTATTTGAAAAATTCCCAAAAATCTGGAAATTATGTTACACAGTCCGAACAAACAATTTTTAAAAGAAAATTTTCTCCTCTATCCGATGATGTAAATTTCGTTTTCTTGCGAGTGTAATGACCGGCATTATTACGTATTAAGCGAGAAAAATCAATAAAAATAGGACAAAACATAAAATAAAATATTTTCTAATTCGAATTTAGAAAAAATCGCTCCGAGGCGTGTTAGGATCTGTCCTAGTGAAGCCGTATGCAAAATTTGGTAGGTTTGCGACCAACCGTCTCGGCGCAATGCGATCCAGAGACGCGCGCAGAAAGATCGGTGGTCACAAACTTGCCTACAAACCTACATAGCTACATACAATGTTTACTTTCGGATTTTATTATATACTAGCTGCTTGCCCGTTCTCCGCACGGTGGGAAACGCATATTTTCCTTACACATATATAATTCGAATTAAACCCAGTAATGAGGAATCTCAAAACGTGAAAAATTCTTGAACCGTGACTAAAAGTTGACGTCATGAGTGCAAATTTTAGACGATTGCAACATGACACAAAAACTACGTCAATGTGACTGGCGATCAAAAAAGAAAGAGCTTTATGGTATGCAGACAAAACTTTCCTCTTTCGAAAAATGCCTGATTTCTACATCAAATAATTCGTTTTGTGAGGTTTGGTATATATAGTATATACCACATAAATAACATTACATGATGTTGACAACAATTTTATCTTGCATTTTTCAAAGCGTGGACAATGCATTAGCGCAGTTATGTTACACAAAACTTTATTAAATTTTACCTAAATTAAAAAACCTACATGAAACAATGGATGCATCATTTACGTTTAAAAGCCAAAAATGTACCCTGCTCCGGTGAAAATCATGTCGCTTTTGTAAATGAAAACGTTCGTGATGTAACTTCTGAGAAAAAGCTTATTACCCTTATTGAACTCTTAATGCAGTATCACACTTGTTACATAGTGACAAGTGACGTTTATCTCACTGTCAATTCGTACTAAATAAATAACTAATTTCATTTTTCATTTTTTACAGATTACAGTTGAACCCTTTATAACATGGGTCTACAACACGAATTCTTAGAACACGACGAAAACATTACTATCGTTTTCGTGTAACGCGTTAAAAGAGACTCGTACAGCACGATGAAATGAGACATATGTTCTGATATTATGACGCCTTAGCTCCTGTAATCAACATTCCTTTTGGATGGCAACACCAAACATCATTGCATTTTTACGGAGCGCAAATAAGTTTTGCCGCGATTATACCGCGCAGTCCGCACTCCAGGTGGAGTATAGCGCAGGACCCGTACAACACGGATTCCTATAACACGGAACGTATCTACCGTGTTATAGGGAATCTACTGTAGTTGCATAGTGTCAAATTCAATAGTTAAGAAAATTCTGGGTTGCCGTATTTAGTAATATTTCATCTTACCTTGGTGGCCGAAATGTATTAAAACCAAATATTCGAACTGTATCAAAAGTAAAATTTACTAAAAACAAAATTTTTAATTTTGTATAACCCTCAGACAAGGGCGCCGGCAAGATTATTTCCAGGGGGGTGCACCCAAGATCAGGGCCGGCCCAAGGGGCGTGCGGGGTCCCAGGCGAAGCGTAAGCACGGGGCCTCTTTTCTATCATGTCTTATGTTGAGTTACTACTGGCACTGCTAGTACATATTAGCTTCCTTTCTCGGCTTTTTTCGGGATATATCACAACCATCCACCAAGCTCAGTCTAATGTGATAGCAAAAAAATGGCCCAGAAGCGAGACCTCTTTAAGCGCGGGGCGTTAGGCGATCACCTACATTCGCACCCCCCCCCCCATTGGCCGGCCCTGCCAAGATTATATATATATATACATATACAGGGTATTTCTAAACTCATAGGCCAAACTTTAAGAATAAAATGCATATAAAGAAGCATTTTTTTGGTACAGCAGATTAGCAGTGTGAGGTTAGAAATAAAAAGTGTTGATGGCAATATAGCAAATGCAAAAGAAATGAAAAAGCTCTACTGTAAATGCTCAAATGTGCTGGTAGCGTCTAGCAAGTGATTGGCGTACCCTTTCGAAGATGCCAGGTGTTCCACGAACGGTCGCAGCGGTTACTAAAGTTTTGTAATGAGGCCCTCGTCTGTGTCAACTGGAGTCTCGTAAACGAGTGCCTTGAAGTGACCCCAAAAGCACAATTCGATACTTGATTAATCTAATAAACGTGCTGGCCAAGCGATTAGTTCAACTTGTCCAATCGATCGGAGATCAAAGATGACGATGGGATAATTACGCACATTATTTACGAAATAGGCTGGAGCCTTATCGTGCTGAAACTATCTACATTTTTCATTTCCGACCAAACGTTGCAATGCAGAAAAATTCTTATTTGTGTGTATTTTAACTACCTTCAGGGACACCCTGTGTAGATACATATAAAAAATTAGACTATTTGGAGTTTGAAGGAAGAATGATCTTGACTGGAAAATGTAGCATCAATATGTGAAATAAACATCGTCATAGTTATTTTGTCGCAGCTGAAAAGTACAAAATCTTAAACTATTAATTTGGCCTAATTAATAATACCTCAATTTAAGTATATTAATAATTAATTATTTAAATTATATGTAATTTTGATAAGATTGTTTTATATTTTAATAGACAAAGTTTCCCAGAAAAACTGAAGCGAAGTGCATTTTCTCTAGCATTGATGTACATAGCAATTTTTGGCTTAGGGGTCCTCCACCATGTCCAGTAATGTCCAGTCCTGAAAATGGTAGATGGCTGAAATGTGATGGTCAATAATTCTGGCCTGCCGCGCGGCTGTCAATCTAACGGTTTTGAGTTTTTGCCGTTTTTCTCTACGTGTTATGTGAATACGCATTAGAACCCCTTAAAAAGTCCTCTGCCCAAGGCAACCCCTCCCCTTCCATGACAGATACCCCTACCTACGTGCAGGTTTGCTTTACGTGCACTTGGCAAGTACATCCACATATTAAAACAGAGCCCAAGTTTCGAAAGTGACGCAATGATGCCTTCACTTAATATATGAAAAATCACCATGTCAAAAAACTCAAAATACAAATTTTCATCTAATAGTTTTTGAGTTGAAATCTCTGAAAAATTAACTCTATAATGTTAAACTTTAAGCGTTAAGTCCTAAAATAATTGCATTTAATCATATTCACAGTAGAGTCTCGATAGTTCGAGTCTCGATTCTTCCAGTTTTCCATACATCTCAGTTAGTGAAAAAATCAGTTTAGCTCCCAAATAATGACAGACACATATAAAATAGGCGATTTTTTTTTAAATTGCAGGACAAAAATTCATATACTTGGTGCACCCGGAAGCCCTATCAGAAATCCCTCTCCCAAAGAAAGTGGGTGTATTTTTTCTGTAGATGTCTTTATAGACATTTCTGTGCAGTGTTGACACGTTGCGCTTTGGCAATGGCGCGATACTGCTGTACGGAAACGAGTCAACGTGTCAATACAAAACAATTGACTATTATTTTCCGATATTATTAACCTGCTCTAATCAGTAATGTGATAATATGTAACTCCATTTTTCATTTAAATATGCACTCAAATAACAAAAAATGCTTTATTTCCATTTATCTGTTTATTGATTTAATGATTTCGATAGTTCAAGACAAAACCGGTCCTGTCTACCTCGAATATTATCAAGACTATTTCAAAATATTTTTTCCTGACTGCGGGCACATGCCGTGAGGCATTCAACACTACTACGACCGTAAGCATTATGTGCGTGCGCCAACATTATCCCAAAATAAAAATGTGGATGACTTCTCAAAAGTTTAAAATTTATGTACAGTGGTAGTAAATATTAAGCCATAAACAAATGTCTAAACAGCTAATTTAATGGGACAGTTACACGTAGAATTCAAAATATCGCATGCACATTCAAGCTCTTTTTTTTTAACTGTCCTAAAGGTAAAACAAATTACTAATATTTTCAGATTAATTATACTTTTTCAAACTCCAGGGGGGTGCAAGTGCACCCCCTTGCACCCCCCTCTCGGCGCCCATGCCCTCAGAACAACTTCGGAGTTTGCCATCTACGACGGTTTTTCATGACATGACAACTGATGCTTGCGTACAGTGGCGTAGCCAAGGAGGAGATAGGGGTTCACAACCCCCCATGTGGAGTTTTTTGCCATACAAAACGTATATTCTTAACTCCCGTAACATTCCCATGAAAAATTTTTGGCTACTCCTGCTTGCATATAATTGATCTTTTTTTTTTTCATTTATCAGTGATCAATGTACTTCAGGATCGGAATCTCCGCGGTAAAAAAGGTCTAAAAAATTTGACACCAGAAAAATCTGATTAACACAGTGGGGTTACAGAAATACGCGCCGGGCATGCGCTCTTGCTAATGTCCGGAGGAGCAATTACATTAGAGGTTATGTGCTGCTCCGGATAATCTGGCAGCAAAACCGCAAAAATGACGTAAAAAATGACATCCACACGCGAAGGAAATAAAATTAAAGATATGTAGAATTGCATGAAAACTTCGATTATTTTTAAAGTGCAAGTCTGTTACAATTCTATTTATTTCACTTTTGATGCGCTTTCACTTTTTCGAGTCTTAAAAGCTGTAGAAATGAGAGTTTCACTTAATTGTTAAATTTAACAACTAAAGTGGCAACAATGGATTCCGTTGATAAGGAAATTATAGCAATGTTAAAAATAGAACATGAAATGAGTTATTCGTGTTTACTTTGCTAGAACTGCCATATTGGCGAAATTAATGCCGCCAGTCGATGGCCAATAGCTCAAACCACAAATTAAACTTGACACTAAAGTCAATACGCAATACTTTGTTTGGCGGAATTAAAGAATATATATATATATATATGTATGTATACGCTAGTGACATCGGCTCATCTCAATTGTGGAATGGAATTAATAATACGTACAGAGCTGCACTACATTAGAATATTTTTCGCCAACTTTGCTAAGAAATGTACTAAAGTAGGAATCAACATGCATTTCAATTCGTAAAACAAAAAATATATTAGACAGTATTAATTACGCTTTTCTAACCGCTTTTAGTAAAAGAAACTTCCGTAGCGCTGCTTTAACAAATAAGAATCAATTATTTATTACACAGTACTTCGATGGCCAAATGCCAACATACACCATTTTGCAAGATTTTTTTGTTTTCAGGGAATCATTCGAAGCATTGATTTAACAGCAATCAAAATGGGAAATAGTTATCTATCATTTATATGGTTCGATCGTTCAAAATTTAATGCAGGCATATTATTGATAAGTAGCAGTCATTTAAATTATTATTAACTATAACGGGTTTTAATCACCGTTAACTGCCATGTACAAAATGCGAGAATTTCAATTTTCTGAAATTTGGCGGAATTCCTCCAACTTAAATCAGTTTACTTAATTTGGTGAAAATTCTATAGATCGTTTAAAATCGCCTTAATAACTGCATTATTTCTATATGAAACATCGAAGTATAGCGCCGTAAAACTTATACTTGTTATTAAAAATACTATTTCGTTACGCCCTCAGTAATTTGCGCCAAGCCCAAAACTGTACAAACTGGTAGAACCTATTACTTTCTCAAAATCGCCAAATGAGCCATTTTTTTTTTCGGCCAAACTAAAAAATATACATATTAGTCTCGGAAATCTCTCAATCCCTTACTCTTTTACACATAAAAAACATTGAATTCCTGCTCTGATTTAACATGAACGCAATATTTTAATTAAAAAATAACTTTGTAAATAATCTAAACAGAAAAGAATCATTATTCTTTTATTTTTACTGCAGGAGTCTAAATAATTTAATAAAATAGCCAAACATGGCAACCTCGATGCTTATTTCTCACTTTTTTGACTACAAGGGTTACAATCACGGAATTGCGGAGAACACAAATTAGCGTTTTTGATGGGGTTTTTTATCAATATCTCCTAAACTAATTCGAATTTCGAAATTTAAATTAGCGGAGGTTCTTTCTCGAATTTTTCCGAATTCGTGGATACCTCGGTCGAAAATCAACTCCCAGCCGTTTAGGAGATGATGCTACACACACACACAGAGACAGACGCGCACAGATTTTAATAGTATAGACTAGCTGAGTACCCGTTCTCCGCACGGTAGGAGACGAATATTTTCCTTACACACATATAATTCGAATTAAACCCAGTGATAGGAATCTCTAATAGTGAAAAATTGCTGGAGTTCTGACGAAAAGCTGACTCCATGAGTGAAAATTTGAGACGATTGCAACATGATGATACAAAAACTGCGTCATTGTCACTGGCGATCGGAAAAGTAAGAACTTTACGGTATGCAGACGAAACGTTTCTCTTTCGAAAAATGCCTTATTTCTACACCATATAATTCTCTTTTTTAGGTTTAATTTATAGCATTCATACATACCATATGAATAACTTTACATGATGTTGAATACCATTTTATCTTATCTTGCATTTCGTAAAGCGTGGACAATGCATTAGCACAGTTATGTTGCACATGACTTTATTAAATTTTACTCAAATTTAAAAAACCTACACGAAACAATCGATGCACATTGTACGTTCAGAAACCAAAAATGCATCTGTTTCCGTGAAGATCTTGTCGCTTTCGATAATGAAAAAATTTGTGACGTAACTTAAGCGGAAAAGCTTATTGCCCTTACTGAACTGTTAATACAGTAGCACACTTGTTACATAAAACTAACGTTGATCTCACTGCCAATTCACACTAAATAAATAACTAATTTCATATTTTATTTTTAACATAAATTAATTGCATAGTGTCAAATTCAATATTAAACAAAATCTGAAATCGTTTCTAGAGCTCTAGGTCTTGTAACTGGAGTAACTGCAAGATATATGAAAAAATAAATAGAACTTTAACAAAAAAGTAATTTATATGAAATATTCTAAGCATATTGGATCCCGTTATTCGGAAAGATTCCACAAACGCCATGGGAAGAAAGAGCAATTAATTTCATATTATATTTTGTATTCCTTGCAAGCGCCTTTGTTATGTACATGATTGCAATATCATTCTCGTACACGATGCTTATCCTATAGTCTCTGGTGATTTATTTTGGATTTTCATTTCATATTCCTGACTTTTCATACTTTTGAAATTTTGTTGCTTTGCGCATGTGAATAATCGATTATCATTTCGCATTACGGCTACCAATTAAATAGTTTTCCATATCGCTTCTTTCACGTTAACGAAGTTAATCTGCCTTTTTGTAGTTTAAAAAAAACGCCTACAAAGTTTCAATGCTTCAATTTAGACACACAGAGGGGTTAGGCAAATACGCACCCGACAAATTGCTTCCTTATGTCCGCCGAAGCAGCACATACGTTAACGTGAAATGTGCTCCTCCGGATAATCTGACAGCAAAACAGAAGACAATGACGTGAAAATGACGTCACACGCGAAGGAAATATGTTAAAATTCTATTTGTTTCATATTTAATGCGTTTTCACTTTTTTGGGTCTTAAGAGATGTAGAAATGAGTGGTTTCACTTAATTAGTAAATTGAACAACTTAAGTGGCAACAATGGATTCCGTTGCTACGGAAACTGTAGCAGTGTTAAAAATAGAATATGAAATGATTTATTTATGTTTACTTTGCTAGAACTGCCATTTTGGCGTAATTAACGTCGGCAGTCGATGGCAGATAGCCAAAATGAATCACACATTAAACTTCACAATAAATGCAATAATTTAAAGGCATTACCAGCTAGTCTAACTGGGTTTTAAATATATTCTCATTCATCTCAAAGAGCATTCGTATTTATAAAGACTTCCTTACACCTTGTTTGGCGGGATAAAAAAATATTATCTATTCATACGCTCGTAACACCAACTCATATCAATCGGGGCATAGAATTAGCAATACAAATGATAAAGTTTAATTTTCTGAAATTTGGCGAGGTTTCCCTAACTTAAATCAATTTATTTAACTTGATGAAAATCATTTAAAATCGCCATAATAACTGCATTATTTCTGAACAGAAAATTAAAATTTCAGGCTAAATTCTAGTAAAACCTGCACTTGTTTTTAAAAATACTATTTCTTTACGCTCTCAGTAAATTGCGCCAAGCCTAAAATTATGTGCAAACCACTAGAATCCACTTTCCCAAATCGCCATATAAGCCATTTTTTTTTCGCCAAATTATAAGGTTATGCACTTTAGTCTCTGAAATTTACAAATCCTTTTTCTTTTGCGTATAAAAAATATTGAATTCCTGCTCTGATTTCCCACGCAGACGATATTTTAATTAAAAAATAACCTAGCAAATATTCAAAACAGAAAAAAAGTATTATTCCTTTATTTTTAATGCAAGAGTGTAAATCATTTAATAAATTCGCCAAACATGGCAACCTCGATGCTTATTTCTCACATTTTCACTACAGGGGTTACAATCGCGTAGTTGCGGAGAGCAAAAATCAGTGTTTTTGACGGGGTTTTTTATCAATATCTCCTAAACTAATTCGAATTTCGAAATTTAAATTAGCGGAAGACCTTCCTCGGAATTTTTCGAATAAGTGGACACCTCGATTGAAACTCAACTCCCAGCGGTTTCGGAGGAGATGATGCTACACACAGACAGACAGACAGACAGACGCGCACAGATTTTAATAGTATAGATAGAAGATTTAGAAAATGTTTTACAAATTTTTAAGTGAAGAAGGATTTTGAATTCAACAGCTGTTGCTTAAGGATTTCGTTTGACATTAAGCTTGCGGTTTTCGTTGTCTTGGCAACGGAAATGATTGCACGTTGAAAAAAATAAACACTACTTTCAAACAGGAATCCGAGTTTTCGCTAGTGAGATAGATCTAGTAATTTTGATGTAACGAGTGTTAAACCCCTTTAGAAACTCGATCAGAATGACAGACTCTCAAGAAAAACATAAGCCATGCACGAAATAATTCCGCATATTCTTATATTTCCGAATAACTGAGGAGTAGCCATTAATTAAAATTTAAGGCTACGTATCATTTACGAAATTTCACTGTAGAATACTGAAATCTATTACTTAGAATGTTTTGTTTTTTAAAATTTGTCAAGTAATAAAATGCACATGAAGCCCTTCATTTAAAGTTAAACGCCAACGAAATATTAACCAGGAGAATTTTTATAAATTTTAAAGTAAAACAGCATTTTGAAAATTAGCTGATTGTCAAGTTGTTGACGCCATTACAAATTGTGAAGTTGTTGACGCCATTACATTTTTTTGTTTACGTTTTCAATTACAAATATACAATTGCAAATTATTTTCATAGAATTACATCATTTTGGCGTTTCGATATATACCATCTCAAGTTCCTGTAAGCAAAGTTTACGACACGAGTCAAAGAATTTCTCATGTTTTGAAATTTCATAAGGATAGAATCAGTTTCACTAATATGAGTAAGAAGAACGTTTGATTCCTTCCGTGCGAAGAACGGATACGCAGCTAGTAACCAATTTAAATTTCGTGGTGCTTAAAGCGTATTTATAGAAAATGGATTACGAACAGAGTTATACAGAGGGATATGGACCGACAACCAAAACTCAGGAATCTGTTTAACTAAGCTGGAAATTTTTACTGAATCGGTTTTAGTGTAATTGTGTATTTCTATAATGTTTTATTAAGTTAGAGTCTGACTAAACAATAATTAAAACTTCTATAGTGACCAAAGATTTTGAAATAAGAAAATTTTTTTTGTTAAATAACACTTATAAAAATGTACTTATTGCCACTACGCGTGTTTCGGATGAAAAACACTCACACTTCATCAGCTGAAAAAAGTGACACAGACGCCACAGTTTTCATTCGAAACACGTGTACTGACGATAAGTATTTTTTATGAGTGCCATTTCGATCGCCATAGTTTATGGAAGATTGAAACTGAAGTAGCGTTTTTTCTTTCTTTTTTTAGGAGTACAATTATTGTTTGCTACTGTTGGTTTGTCTTTAGCTGCCAATGCCACAAATGCCGAAAATCGTGCTTCGCCATTGACCTATAGATTCGGTCAACATCCAGCAAGTAAGTGCATATTTCATCGTCTTTCCAGAATGCATAACATTAAATCAATTATATGTATCTGTTTTAAAGCTGATTACATAAATCAATGAAATATCACTGTATATCTCAATTTATCTATCTTATATAAATGTCTGATTTTATCTGATCTGATATCTAAATATATCAATATATTATGCGTGGTTCTCAGGGAAATTGAAATATATCGTTTTTCTTAATCCGGGATAAAATAATAATGATTATTTTTCATGTATCTTAATGGTAAGTCAGACGTAGATAAATCACTTGCGCTTATTTGTCAATTCTGATTTATATAAATAGAAAATTCTCTGAACAGGAACTGGGCAGTTAGTTTTCAAAGAATAGTTGGAATAGAATCTCTATTTCTACGTCTTTCTCCAGAAAAAAAGAAATAAAAAGTGAATAGGTCTAACTTTGTTTTTGCTTCGTTGATTCTCTTTGTTTGTTATAATACAAGCTCATGATATATTTCAATATATTGAAATTCTAAAAATTTCAGATGGAGCCAGAAAATATTTAACGAGCAGACAATACTTAACTCTCTATGAGTCTCTTCGCCCTCTCTGTAAGTGGATATCATATGATTTCTCTCTTGTTTGTATACTATTTGAAAATAATATACTAATATTGTTGCGGACAACTATATCTTCCATTCTTAGAGCTCTAGTATGCTTGTGCGTAACTTTTAAAAAATTCTTTACTGTCATTCATAGTCTCATGCTGTAACTACAACATAAATATTTTTTTTGGTAAATGATGTAATTAAAACGTGTTCTGGGATAATATCTTTGCTTGTGACTTAAAATGTCCTGAGCTTTCTACCTTCGAAGTAGGGCCAGATGTACTGGACACTTGAAACACAGTTGCCAGAAGCTATAGGGATGGACGCAAGACGAGAATCGGGACTGTCTCGTCTCGTCTCGCGAGTCTCGCAAAATTCAGGACTGCGATTTTTTTACCATATTTTTACTAGTTTATTAATACTATTTTATTGGTAATTAATATAAATAATAACAATTAGCTACATGTAGCCACATTAGTACATATATTAGTAACCGTTAGGGGCACAGCGGAGGCGGGGGGGATAGGGGTCACCCACCCCATGAGGAATTTTTTGCCATACAAAATGTATATTCTTCACTCCCTTATCACACACACGTATACATGTATGTGAGTTGCAGCAGTCGTAACCCCCCCCCCCCTTCCATGAAAAACTTCTGGCTACGCCACTGGTATCCATATTAGTACATATGGGAATTTGAAGTAAAAGAAATTCAAATTTAATCTGTATACATAATGTCACACCGAAAATATAGTTGTATTTATTTTTATTTATTTATTCCAGAAACTGCGTAAATTATGTATGGTGGATAGGAGTTTCATTTGCTTTTGAAATTATAGTAGAGCACCGTTTATAGGTTTTTGAAGGGACCGAACTCAAACGACGTATAAATCAAACCTGAAACATTAATAAAAAACTTTATTACCGGTACCAGATTCCCATATAGATAGGCGATGAGCGGAAGGGACGACTTCCATTTTAATGAGCCTAAGTGGGAGGAAATCCGACTTTAGCAAGCCAGCGTCCCCTCATTTTGAACCCATTCTAGAGAAGGGCCCAATCCCCTGAAATAGGCACCCCCAGGAGTATCAATTAACAACTTGGAGGACATTGGGGCGACGACGGATTTTACGTGCACTCGCTCCCATTAGCGTACACGGCCTCACAGCAGTCGAGCCAAGAAGGAGTTGACCCTCTCAAGCACTGGCCAAGCCGGATGCTGCTTCACTTGCCGTGTTCTTAAGGGAACAGAGTTTAGCGCCCAGACCACTGCGGGACACGTATAAATCTAAAAATCGTATAAACGAGAAGCGTATGAACGGTGCTTTACATTATATAAAGATTTGAAATTTGTTAGAAACTAGGGGCCAAGGCCCCCAGACTCGCTACGCTCGCTTTCGTATGAGGCATTCGGCCCCTAATAAGGCTTATTCATAAAAAAGACATAATTTCAACAGACAAAACCCGAAGATTGGATCAGAGTTACTGAGCTACACACTGCTTGGTTCTTGCAGGTTCATTGGTACATAAAAATTTAAACTTCACACTACAGTAGATCCCCTCCCCCTCATAACACGGAAGCTATTTTGTTATGGGAATCCGTGTTGTACGGGTCCTGAGCTATACTCCACCTGGAGTGCGGACTCCGCTGGAAAAATTATTTGCACTCCTCAGAAACACAGCAATGTTTAATGTTGCCATTCAAAAGTTATATTAATTAGATTAGTTCAATGATGAATTACACTTCCTAACAAGTCCACAGATTTTTACGTTCAAATGTGTTCGAGTAAGGGGAGATTGTCTCATGGATTACAGAGATTTGGTTGGATTTTTTTTTTCATTAAAATATTTTCATTGATCATTAATAAGAGACTTTTGTCATTCTACGCTGAAACTATTGAGGGTGCTCAACCCCCTCGGGAACTATTGGAAATTCTGAAACCCAATCAATCACTATGAAGTAGACGTCTGTGTGAATGGGAATTAAAATGTAGGAAGAAACGCGAACAGAAAAAACGCCAACCTGAAGAAACGCTTACCAGAAAAGAAGAATCCCGCCCCCTCTCTCAGACCAATAATTTTTATTTAAATACAGCTCATAAACTTATTTCGTTTTGTATTAAATATGAGAATGGTATTCAATCGCACACACACACACACACAAATGTTGACTCGCCCCCAAATTCTTTTATTTTGGAGTACAGGAGCCACTTTTTATCTTTTGAGAATCCACAATTTTGATGTTATCATACAATCACGAAACTTAACAGCATTAAATAAGAAAAAGTCTTTTGGTCGTTCAAGTTCCTCCGTGCTTTCAAGCGGGGCCACGCGAGATAGCAATAGCAAGGAAACTTGCTTGATCTCGCGTGGCCCCGGTTCAAACCACATGTGAATGTCATGCAGGTCGGTAAGTTCCTTCCTATTCCACGAATTGGACGGGGAGAATCCTTGGACAAAGCCAGACAAAGCACAAAGGACTCTAGTCGGAGATAGTTTGAGGGTATTTTGAGATCGGAAGACCTGTTCAACAAAGAAACTCTCAAAATACATCTACACACATTTTACATTTAAGAGTATATTATATTCAGCATAAACATTTTAAAGTTATGATATAATAAATATATTTTATCAGACTTTCTAAAAATTAGTTTTTATACCAATTATTCTGTTTAGAAAAGATACAATCCTTTTATTAACATTTTTTTAAACAAAATATTCTAAATTATTTGAAAGGAAAATCTTATGGGGATATCTTTAAACATTACTACTGTTACTTAAAAGAAGCAAATATATACATAGTATATATTTTCCAGTATTAAATTAGTCAACCAGAAATAACTTCTTTAAAAAAAAAAAAAAGAGAGAGAGAAAAGAAAGAAAGAAAGAAAGAAAACTCTTTAAATCAAATGTTAGTGTAATATGTAATGTTTTTTAAACAAATTGTCGTTTCTAAATGATATAAAAAAGATATTGGTTTTAAGAGAACATTTTAAAGGAAACTGGTTTAAAATTATTTAAAACTGATTTCTTAAAATGTCAAATACTGGTTATAAATAACTGATTAAAATTAATAGTTTTGCTCGAATACTTTTAATAATAATACTTTTACTCTTATTGACATTGTATAGCGTATTGCCCCTCACCAACTTTGATTAAACACTCCTCTAAGCGTTTTTATGAGAAAGGCTGAAACTTTGTGCATCGCCTCATTAATGTATGGGGGCGCATTTTACTTATTGGGAATTTTGTATGAGGGCTGTATATAAAGTAAAATTTGGTATATATTTACATTTAATGTTCTGAAAATTTTATTCGATACCATAAAGTAACTTTGTTGTTTATTCTATCTGGGGGGCACGTACCCCACTTTGTACCCCCCCCCCCGACATTACGTCTATGGGTCATATGTATTTTACGCTTAAAACAATACCTAACCTAGTAACAATAGCTTCCTAAGGAAGGCTTATCATTGTTTCCAGACGAACAGAAATTTGGAGGGGCACATGAAAGATTTGAGGGGGGCACCTATTGAATTTAAGAGCAGAAAAGGGAAGTTTCTTTTAAATTTTAAAACAAATGTTTGTTTAAAAGATTTTGAGAGGAAGTTGGGGGAAAAGGGGGGATACGTGCCCCCCCTCCACTCTGCGTCCTCCCCAACGCAAAACCTGTGGCTCATATGTATTATACGCTTAGAAAAACCTAATAACAATAGCTTCCTGAGGAAGGCTTCACTGCGTCCTGTCCTACTGAAATTTTGGAGGGGTACAGGAAAGCTTTGAGGAGGGGGGGCACATATCGAATATAAGAGCAGAAAAAGAAAGTTTTCCAATTTTTCAAACAAATGTTTATTTAACAAATACTTTTAGACGAAGTTTGGGGGAGGTACGTGACCCCTTGTGCCCCCCTCCCGACGCTTTTGCTATGGTTTATATGTTATATGCTTAGGAAAACCTAATAACAAGCTTTTCTAAGAGGTTTCCCTAGTAGCAATGACTGCTTGTTTTCTGCTCGGTCGTTCATCGACTCATCGTTAACTCATCGACTCGTCGAATTCAGTCATCGGCAAGTGCACTTTTGTTTATCTGCAATAGATGAATTTTTATTCATGGATAGAAGTGATCTAGACGAGCAGTTTCGCCGATGGGAAACCGAAAAACAATATCTTATCCGAAACTCCAGCTCTATAGTCATCGGGCCTTGCAGGTGTCCCCAGTGGTTTACACTTTACCCAAATTCCTATAAATATTTGCGTAATTTAGATGTGCCTTTGCATAATCTAAGGAAAATTTTGAACAATTCTTGAATTAATCGTATAATTTACTTCAAATTTCTTGTATTGGGGTTGGGAGGGGGCAGGGGGGTGGTATCCCCCCCTTGCCCCCTCCCACAAAATTTTAATTTGAAAAGAAATATTTATAAAAAAAATGTAAGTGTTTATTATATAAAAATCGTTTGTAATATTTAAAATAATTTTTCAAAAATCTGTTTAAAAAAAGAAAAGAAAATCTATTTGAGCGTCAGCTGCATTATAAGACAAACGGAAACTTCATTACAATGAGCAACTCTTTTGAAACCTCTTTATTGTAAACAGCAAGAAGAGAAATCAGTTAATTTTAAAAAGTTATCCAAGAAATATGAAAGTTAAAATCACACTAAAATTTCTATACAATTGGCAATATTGTTTTTTAATAATTAATTATGAATGTTGTTGCTACTTACATACATTGGTAAAAAGTGAAATTACTTTCTTCCTAATCGAATAATTTGATAATTAATTAATAATAGCTGAACAACACTTTGTCAACATTTCACCCTAAGTCCCAATCTGAGACTAAAATAACCTGTACTTCACACTTTGCCTTACACATAACAAGATTCGATGGTCTAGAGGTAGCGCGCTTATCTCGGAATCAGTACGCACAGGGTTCAGGCCCGGGGGAGGAAGGATTTTTTTTTTTTCAGAAAAACGGAAATTTAGCATACGAAAAACGAAAACATAATAAACAGAACGGACATTTTTTGAAAATTTTGCTGCCAGTCCTTTATTTTTTATTAACAAATATATTTTAAACAGTTTATCGGTTTCTTTTCGTTATTTCATCGGAGTCATCGGGAAACGATGATCGGCTTTATGGCCCCCCGAGCGGACATTTTGTACCAGTTGCCGATGAAATTTCCCCTTTTTTGGATGAAAAGCCGTGATCGGCCATTGCTCCTTCTCCTCGGATTAAACTCACCCGCCTCTCATCGACCGATGGGTTATTGCTACTAGGGTTATCACTCCCAGACCTACTGAACTAAAAGTTCACCCATTTATCCCAAAACAAAAGAAATTTGGACATAAGATTCAATTACCTTTCTCATGTATATTACAAAACAAAGAATGTTTGTGTCCAATATTTAGTAAAAATTATGAACGTTTTTACCGTTTGCGTTATTTCCGTCTGGCGTTTTTTCCATGCGCGTTTTTGCTGTTCGCGTTTTTTCCGCACACAGTTTCGGATATACAAGTGTTCAGAACACGACAAAAATGTCGAATTTTTTTCACGGTGTCAGATTTCCATATTACGATCATTTCTAAAATTTTTGCAGTCGCAATTGATCCCACAAGATGTATCATTTTGTACACAGGTCTGAAAATACAGTGACTTCCCCCCTCCCGTCCCCGTCACTTCTTTCTTTGTTGAGTGTTGGGTGTGCCTTCCGCCTGGAAGGAACAACGAAACAAAGTTATATAAACCAAGCAAGCAACAGCACAGAAGTACCGTACACAACAGAGGTGGGGTGTATAATCCCTAAGAGAAAGAATCTATCGTACCCCTTGAAAATTTTCAGGCACGTGGAACAACTAATTAGGACATAGGTTCCCAACCTTTTTTGAGCTGGTGCCCCCTTTTCTAGTGAATATTTCAATACCGCCCCCCTCCCACTCCAGAGAAATAAGAGCGTACGTAATGCATGGTGAAAACAAGAATTAAATTTTAAAAAATACTAATAGATAGAATATTGTTGGAATTGAAACTCTACTGAATTTCTTCTTCATTTAAAAAAAGAGGAATAAAAGTTTTAGAGAGGTATCTCTTTCTCTCAACAGCGAAGTCTCATATCGAAATATGTGAATTTTCGCACACGTGATAGAAATGAATTATCAGAGTGATTTTTAAGTCTTTTTTGGACTATATTTGGTTAATCTTCCCACGCCCCTCCGTGCCATATCAACGCCCCCTAACTTTCTCTGGGTCTTTTACCGCCTCCCTGAAAGCCTCAAACGCCCACAAGGGGGCGTTATCGCCCACATTGGGAACCAATGAATTAGGATATCTTTGTTGACCTTCAAACTGGACTCCCGATTTCCAAGAAAAAAAGAGGGAATCTTTTTCCGAAGGACATCCGCTTTTTCTGTTCGCGAAAATATTTTCTACAACAGGAAGCAGTTTGCCCTAGTAGCACACCAATGTTACATGCCAATTTACGCCAATGTAAAAATATGATTACAGCTTGTTAGTTGCTTTTATTTTATTATTATAAATATTTGCATAACAAATTATTTTCTTCTTTTTCTCAATTTTGTGTATCTTTACAAGACCCCTCTTCAAAATCAAGAACTTATTTCCTATTTTCATTTGTTTTGTATCGTGTGTTTAAGAAACATACAAACACAAGTTATTAAAAATAAAGTAATTTTTAAACTAACCCCTCCTAAAAAGTACTTGAGTGAAAGCCAAATATTCTATTTTACTTTTGTAAATAACAAATTAGTTTCTCGAGCGAAATATAAAAAGTCATAATATTTTGTAGAATAATTATATGAAACTAGCATAAGAAATTTGAATTACAGAGAAACCTCGCAGAACGGAAAAAAAAAAAATCAAACTTACTGCAATAAAAAATGAATTTGTGTTTGTGGATGAACGCCGATTGGGGGGATACTCTCCGTGGGGACTTTCTAAGGGATTCTAGCTAGTTATTTACGCGAGGTTTCGGAGAAAACCACGGAAAACTCCGAACATCTAGGTTGACAGCCGCAACTGAGATTTTGAACCTGGCACCTCCCGTCTTCCAGTTTCAACAACAGAACTTCTCAGCCATTGGTGGGGCAATATAAAACTCGAAACTTACCCCTGTTTCCTATGTTTGAATCTAGATTGTTATCAACCATTATTTAAGCAAGTTTTATTTTGTTTCGCCGTTGATTTTTTTTTCTTTCTTTCTTTATTTTTATTTTTGTTTTTTTTGTTATTGATTTAAGTCGAAATACGGGAACTTTTAGAAGATTTTGATAGTTTGCTGGGCTTCAGTGCGCCCCCACCTGCATTAGCTTTTTCCATCTTGAGTATAACGTTGAGCGGTGTGGTGTTTCTAGCGCTCGTTTGCAACCATAAGATGTCCTACCCACAGAAAAAGTTCTAATACCAACTGCCCGAAATTTTCATTTCATTTGCTTTAGTCGTTATTATATGATGCGCAAAAAATAAATATTTACACTCTTTGAAACGATTTTCGAAAAATCTCAAAATCTAATCAAAACTTAAAAAAAAATTGATGTCTGTAGTTTAAATTGAGTGACCACTTATCAAATCACAAAATATCATTTCAGTCACTTTAGCGGATATTACGTGAAGTGCGAACGCGATTTACGCCGTTTGAAACATTTTATACAAAATCTAAAAATCTGATTTTTTTTAATTCGACGTTATTGTTTAAGTAGAGGGATCTGATCAATTTTTTTTTAATTTGACTCCTATTGTTTAAGGTTAGTGACTTTCTATCATGTCACCAAATTTCACTTTATTTTCTTGAGCCATTTTCATGTCATTGCATTTAAAACAGCAGGTGTTTCTATTCATTTCTTAGGTGTCAATTACTGGATCAGGAACTGTCAATCACTGGAGTCAAAACTTTGTTCTTGGTGTCAATTACTGGTGTTGCCACCATGACAACTTATAAAATATAGAAAAAATAGAAATTTCCAATATTCTATGATAAATTATACCTTACATGAAAATTCAAAGTTTGGAAAACAAAAATTTCGTCTCTAGATAGATTTTGTAATCAGCAATTACTAGTTAATGCTTATTATTGTCTTTAAAGTGTCAATTACTAGTGCCCTTATCCTACACATTTCAAAAGCTTAATACTACACAAAAAAGACTTTTAATACTACATTTAGAAATTGTTATAAATAGGAGGTGGAAAGGGGCCATGGATCACTATGTCTGAAGGAGCTTATAAAACAGGAAAAAATGTTCTAGATTAGATTACAAATAACCGAACCACACAGATCTCTAGTTTAACCAGTCTGCTTGTAAATATCAAGCAGTAACCAACTTTTTATTCTTACTTTCTGATTTAGTGTTTTGATCTGAGTATTAGAAGGATAGTTGAATTGAATCCAAGGAACAATATAACAGTAGCAATTTCTTTTTCTGCAAATTTGGGAAGAAAAATAAGTTACGTTGATTGTGAAGCCCGTGAGCTTCAGGGCCCCCAGGCATTCGTTCCGTGAAGCCTCCCTATTTTTACGGCACTGATGCAGAATAACAAAATAAAAATATTTTGTTCAAAATAGTTATACAAAATGAACGCCCCCTTTTAAAATAAACAAGAAAGATAAATAATGTCAAACGCATCGATTATAAGACAATTTCCAACACATGGTTTTTGCGCTAAATTTGGCGAAGTATTGTTCTTAAATCTTAGAGTTTTTACGAGATAAGATAATGTTGTATTATCACTTTATATACAATTTTATGAGACTCTGTTAAAGACCTTTAATTTTTTTTTTCTCCATCGCTTAACTCTAAGAATTACAGACATTACTTTCGATAGAAAGATTCATCTTGTAATCCAAACAACATATATCAAATGAAGGCCAAAAACAATTTTTGGTTGAAACGTGCGTATCCTCTTACCTATAACATCTTATGTGTGTTTTTTACAAAGTTTTTTATTTACTTTATATATCAAATTTGTTTCATTTCAAATAGCAGAATATCTCTAAAATTAGAAGTCAAAGCCCGTTGTCGAGGCAATTAAAACGGGCGCTAGAAAAAACATTTGACGAAAGTCTGTCTGCACTCATTGTATTTAATCTTTGTTAACTTAAAATAATTAGCTTCATATTCAATTTTTATTATAGATACCCAAATCGAATTTCATGCTCTTCTGGGAACGTGCGGAAAGTTTTCGCATTCGAACGGTTTCTTTTCGCTAGGAACATTCGAAGATTTAATTTCGAGCACGAAATTAAATCTTCAGGAGTGGAAACTTCCCTCAGAAAGTGGTGTAACGCCGATGTTGTATGTAAATGGCACAACGCCTCACTCGGTAACTGCTGGTGTGGCCATTGAAAAGAAGACAAGATTTAAAAAGTGTTAATGACGATCACACTCAACCAAACAGTATTTACATTTTTTTCATGAGTCGGTAAATTTTAACACTTTCAAATAGCTCTGCGTAACTAATATTCAAAATTTAAATTTATGTTACATAAAAAACTCAGTATGAATTTAAAGTTATTTTCTAATGTAAATATACACCGTTGCAGACGAAAACTTTTTTTCGTTAACAAATATAAACTCAATATTTTAATAATCCCAAGATAGAACCTCCCCTCTCCTTTCTTTTACTCATTTGTTACTAAGGCAACCACGTAAGCAAAGGTGAAAGAAATAATTAAAATTTAGCGTTGGCGTTCATAATCTTGTTGAAATGTCAGTTGCAAAATTAAAAATAAAACTCGTTAGCAGACAGCGAGAGAAATGTTTTATTCCTTTACAGCTAGGATCGCTGCGTATTCTCATATTTCCAACGTTTATATTATGGAAGCTTAGTTTGGGTATCAAATTTCTAAGTAAGCAGTTATGGAGAGTGTCCACTCCTATAATATACCATCCTATATCGTAATCCTGAGGAAACCATTTCATTTGTGAAAAAAATTAAACTGATACATCTGGAAAAATCCTGATAATTGTGACATCAATATGACGTCATACTCACTTGAAATAGCTAATTTTGTCACTCATATGATTTACTTTTTTTGCTCTTGGAAATAAAATGGAGCTAAAAATAGCTTAAAAATGAGGGAATGGGTGTATTTTCAGATTTTTAAAATAGCGCAGATTGTATTCTATATTTTTATACATATTTATGAAAAATTCAAGCGGATCGTACAAACGGTGAAGAAGCTATTGGTCTTTTAGTGTTAACTTTGTAATGTTTTTACAGTAATGGCGGGAAAAGTTTTATCTTGAAGTCAGGGATCAGCGTAATTATATAGTAGGATGATACGCTTTAAAGAAAAACTTCCCATAGAGCGCAATGTAATTGAAATATTTTGAGTGCTCCTGTAGAAAAACTACAAATGCATATAGGCCATTTTCAATAGGGCACATGGTACAGTAGATAAGAATAACATATTTAAATTTCGTAGAACTCGATGCATATTTACGGAAGTTAGAGCATGGTAGAAAAGACAGACAGATATCAAACCGAAATCATTAACACTTTTCAACCTTGTTGGAAAGTGTTAAAAATGAAGGCGGACGGGGGTGGGGGGAACTTACGACATACCTCCCCAAATACGGCACTTCTATTCTGATAAATTAAGAAGAAATTCGCATCATAAATCTATGCGAGACGAGGAATTCTCGAAAAAAAATCTCGCGCGAGACAAGTCTCTGTCTCGTCTCGCAAACGATTTTCTTTCTCGTCTCGCAAAATTTTCGCCTGTCTCGTCTCGCGAGACGAGACGAGAACGCGAGACAATTCGAGATTTCTCGCGTCACGCGTCCATCCCTAAGAAGCTAAACCCCGTGGATACATTTGACGACCAGAGGCGGCCCTAATGTAAGTGGCGCCCCCTGCAAATTGACGACCAGAGGCGGCCCTAATGTAAGTGGCGCCCCCTGCAAAAGTAAAAAAGGCATCCCCCTTTATGCTCTAGATAAAGTTTTTCTCAGTTTTTGAGTTCGAAATGGCACCCCAGTGCGATGCATGCTTACCTTGCTTACCGTGTCGGGCCGCCCCTGATGACGACTACGGTGCGCCATGAACTTGCTTTGCCTAAGGAATAAATGGCGAGTATATTCCGTCATTTAAACCTGGAGAAAATATTAGACACGCACATTCTTATTCCTGGCAAGAGATTTTGCAAAAGTTGTAGGAGGACGTTGCTTCCAGCCAGGGTTGCAAATTCAGACAATTTGGGGTTAGATCTGGTTATTACATAGCTCCCAACTTCTACGGAAGATTATGCACCACTATTTTCCAAATATTTTCTTACACAATAAAATTTTGGATTTATTACTTTCCGAACATGTACCATGTAAGGAAAGTATTGTAATCATGAAAAATTGCCCTCCGTGGGGAACTTTCTAAGGGATCCTAATCTGTATTTAAGCGAGGTTTCGGAGAAAACCACGGAAAACTCCGAACGGTTAGGTCGGCGGACGCGACCTGATTTTTTAACCAGGCACCTTCCATTTCTCAGTTGAGAGCGCAAACGCCTTTACCTTTCATTTGTAACAATTATAATGTCTTTTAGTACTGACTTCTCTGTATTTAATCATGCGTTTAAATTTTCAGTTCAAGCTACCAAAGGCATACCAGGTCTGGAATCTGTGATGGGTGTAATGGGTCCCTTAGCCCTGGCGGCCATGGTCTCTTTACCTTTTGTTGCCCCAGCTGCAGCCGCTTTACTTCCTCTGGCATCGATTTCCGGTGTTTTCGGTCGAAGGCGCAGGCATCTGGAAGACGCACGAAGAAAACCAGTACCTGATGCTGACATTCTGATGAGAAAGATACATGCTGCTGCCACAAGGAGAAACGTTTTATAGGGAAATTCGAAAGATGTTTTTAAGAATGCAAACCTCATTATTACAATTTAAGGGATTGTAGATACCAGTCGTTTTGTGTCTTGTTTGTGATTGATTTTATTTATTTAAACTTGTATGTAAGTTTGTACTGTTCAACACTCCTGCATTGTCATGTAATGTATTTATTAATTAAAGTGTGATTAAATAATTTATTTAACAGAAAATTGAGTTGTTTAATATCTTAACAAATACAACTCGAAATTCTAATTTCTTGGATGCAGAGTGACTGAATAAATGAATGCACTTTGTGATTGGATATTTTTTTAATAACTTTGGAAAATTAAGATAATGCGGAATTTTTTCACAGCGATTCGCGCTCACGGTAACGTTAGCGATAAAAATCACTCGACATTAGGAAGTTTTTGCGTTACATTTCTTTCTCTGCTATCGTTAACGTTAGCCGTTAAACTGGTTTTCGGCCATATTGCGCATGCTCACGTTTAGCGGAGGCCAGCGCAGCACGCTATTTCTCAAGTTTACCGGATGCTGATGAAGGTAAACGTTATTCATAAACAAGATGGCGGGCAAGCTAGTGTGATTTAACATTTCTAATATAATGTGAATCAATATAGCCGACAAAGGAACGAGATTTACTATAAAAGTTAACTTATTGATGCTAAAAATTTTTAATCCGAAATCTTGACGAAAATAGTGTAGGGAGAGCGTGAGGCGGGAGCCGGTTTAGAACCCGAGAACTCCACTTGGTAGAGTGAGGCCCATTTCAGCCGAGCCAAACGGCACTCAATTGACCTGCTTTCAATTGCCGGGTGTTGTGTGCGAGGAGGCGATCTCTTACCGCCACACTGCGGATTTTCCGACTTTTAAACCGGCTCCCAAAGCACGCTTTCCCTACAATAGTATTGGATGCCTTTATTTATTGAATTCTGCACTCACATCTCAAGTTCTTGTATTGAATTAATTATTCTTTTGGTATCGTCCTCTGGTGGCAGGAAAATAAGTTATTTTATACATTTTTCCCCTCTGGGTTTATTTTTTGTCGTATTTGCATTGCACTGCTTTAGAAAATATCGTATAAAATTTTCAACAAAATGAATTTAGAGAATTAATGAAATCCTCAGAAAATAGTTGTAAATAAATTAAAGTGTATTTTTTAATTTCAAACAAATTAATAATTAAACTACAAATTTATCATTGCTGTTTGTTTATTTTTCTTTTTACATGTTTCTTTTTCTATTTGATTTTTTTTTTTCTGTACTTGGATAGCTGTAAAAAAATACAGTTAAACTTTTAACGAAATTAATTTTTAGAATTAATAAAATCCCCATAAACTAATTATTTTTTTATTTCAAGTGCATTGAGAATCACTGGGCACAAATCTTTCAGCATACATACAGAAAATAAAATCTTGAAATAATTATAGATGAATTAAAAATCCAGGTTTTCATAGTTATTTTGTTAAAAATCCAGGTTTTTTACGTGTAATGTTCGCAGTGGGTATAATTTATTTATAATTATTTTATGAGGTTCTAATTACTTAGTAGCTTTCTTCTCAAGGAATTGATGATTCGTATTAAATATTATGATTCGTATAAAATACTATCATCAAATTCTTCGGACACATACCTTCTAATGCAGCGATTTCAAATAAATCCTAAGTGTTTGTTTAATCTGACGAACGTTTACCGGAGCAAGGGAGACGTTATGCAAAAGTCTCCTTCGGAAGTAGTCCAGATACCGCAAACTTTATGCGTGCGCATACGCTGTACTGTTCAAAGTCCATAAACGTTATCGTTACCGTGAGTAAAAACTCCCTATATAGCGCATGTATAAGTTCCAAAACTTTTCGGTATTTCCATTAGCTAAAATAACAAATTACACTTGAGGGCACGGGCGTAGCCAGCGCGGGGGGGGGGCAGCTGCCCCCCTAAAATAAGCTAGTCATAGGGTCTGATTATGAAAAACCGAAGGGAGGACCAGTTGGACTCCATCGTCTCCTTCTCCTGCCTCCCCTCCTCCTAATGAAAATCGTGGCTACGCCCTTGCTTGAGGGTATTAGAAACAAAAATTTTCGTTATTCTTAATCACTTCAAAACATAAAAATGACACTGGAAATCAAAGTCGAAGGTTTACTTAACCTATTCAATCTACTGCGATCATCCAAAACTTGAATTTATAACTTTTTTGTATGTTAAAAATCAAGTTTTTCCTAATAAAATGCCTGACGAAAATTTTAAAACTGTTTTAGTAGTTAATATAGATTTGAAAGACGCGTGTTTTACGAAGCAATGAAGACAAAGTAAATAAAAAACTTTGTAAAAACACACATAAGATGTTATAGGTAAGAAGATACGTACGTTTCGGCCAAAAATTGTTTTGGCCTTCATTAGTCCAAGCCCTTCGTCGCAAAGAATACAGGGAACTGAAAAGAGATAAACAAGCAAGCATCTCTTTTCAGTTCCCTGTGGTCCTTGCGACGAAGGGCTTGGACTGATGAAGGCCAAAACAATTTTTGGCCGAAACGTACGTATCTTCTTACCTATAACATCTTATGTGTGTTTTTTACAAAGTTTTTTATTTACTTTATCGTTTAACACCTGTATTTTGAGTGTTTTTTCCAATGAAGACCAGTTCGGCACACTTATGGATTATAGCATGCCTTCCAACATAATGGAAGAAGGAAGACAAATAAGGCTGACACATGGATTATGATACATTTTCCAACGTAATGAAACGAGGAAGACAAATAGATTGGCATGGATAATTATACACTTTCCAATGTAATGAAGCAGGATAGAAAAATAGGGCCGACATATGGATTGTGATATGCTTTTAATATACAGCACTTTAGTGTGAATTTAAAACAAAAAGTGTTTGGGATTTTCTTTCTTTTTAAATTTAAAGAATTTGCACGACTAAAAAATATTTTCTGAATAGAGAATAGTGTTCTGCAAGTTTCTATGTAGCAATTTCTGTTGCTAGGTTTTTGCACTGTAAGAATAAATAAATAAATAAATAAATATATTCAAGAAAAAAATGTTTTAATTAAATAAATAACACATCTATGTATATAGAAATACGCTAAGCAAAACCTTAGTGTCCCTTTTGCAGCGCACAGGGGCGGATCCAGAAATTACTCAAGGAGGGGGCGATTTTGTACCTGAAACAGGGGGGTAGAATGCGCAAAATCATTTTATAATTAATTATACCAATTAATGTAATTAATTATTTTATTGATAAAATCTATATATGAGCGATGATTAAAAAGGACAGGGAGTAGTACCCGCAATACACCCCTTAGAAAAAGGCTACATAATTTTCATTATACTTTCATAACATATTTTAACAGATTTTTGGACTTCGCCCAGGAGGGGGCGATCGCCCCCACCGCCCTCCCCTTGGATCAGCGCCTGGCAGCGCACGGCGTGAACGAATGACCGTGAAATTCGGCACAGTTAAAGTTCGTGTGGAGGTGTTTGTGAGAATGTTAAAATTTTTGTGTAGTATGCTAAGGCACCGTAAAAAATTAGAGAAGTAATTTGGCACGCAGTAATACCGTTTCTGTTGGTGATATTGTCCTGGTGGGATCTGACAATAAGAAACGAATCAATTGGCCTTTAGGACGCATATCCGAACTTATACCTGGGAGAGATGAAAAAGTTATCGATGGCAACCAGTAGTAAAATTATATACTCTGTTATAAGTTAGTGAAGATTCCCGTTGGGAAATAAGTTTTTAATTAAAGTGTTTTAAGAGTTCTAGTTCTAACGTTTTATTTTCTTGATTGTGTATCGTTAAATTGCAGCTAGTATTTAGTATACATCCTTCATTTTTTTGTCGCCAATGATGGCGATAACTGGCTTTTTGTGGCAACGCAATCGACTCGGTTTGGCGATATTGCACTGAAGATATTTATGGTAACCCTTTCGGTCAGCCAATCAGCGAGCCGGAAGGTCTGTGTTCTTATTTTTGTTGTTGCCGTACTGGGATTAGGACCAGTGGCGTCTCGTGACTTTAAACTTAGGGCGTTGGAAACTGTATTAGCCCTGTGGCCGGTTTTAAAAAGGGCAGAAATGTGCTCAAACAGCTACGGGGAAATTGGAACTCAGGGTTAACCTGCCCATTCCCATTTTTAGGAACATACTACGGGGATTCCCTTTACAGAATTTTCATAATAAGAAAAACAAATTTGTATAATATTCATCTATATTTAACAGAAAATCAGTTCGATATGCTCGTTTCAAAATTTTAAAGTTGAAAGTTAATTTAAGATGCATGTAATTTATTTACCAATATATCTAGGTGTTTTGTTGTGAAAACTATAGATCGGTGTGGGCAGTTTTATGTCTCAACTGTTCAGCAGGCTAATTCGCACATCTAAATGCAAAAAAGTTCTCATTTGCCATTTTAAGAATAAAATTATAAAAATGAAAGAAGGGAGGTTATTATTATGTTAGAAATGATAATTTCATTAAAATTATTATAAGACAATACATATAAATCAAATGAATATTTACTTGTATTCATTTGAATTCTAGTTCAAGCCGCCTTTCTTTCTGGAGAAACTTCTGAATAACTGCTTCATAAAATTTGGATTTATTTTCACGTCGTAATTGAGAAAGCAGTTCTTTTTCAATAGAAACAAGACTTAGATTAGTCATTCGGTGTTCAGTCTGAGTAGCGCGACAGAATGTGTGGATCCTCTTCAACGATGAGAATGATCTTTCTACAGACGATGTTGTAGCTGGTATTGTGGAAATCAATGTGGCTAATTTATAGATTTCTGTGAACCCACTCACTAAATTCATTTCTATCAAATGATTAATCACTTCAATAGGTGTTTAATTCCGTCCTTCATTGGAAGCGTACCAAACGTGCAGCTCATTCTGCAGTTTAGAAAAATTAAAAATATCCCCATAGACTTGTTGCAGCTTTTTCAATATATCATGAGGGAAATTTTCTCTTTTGCTGAAGTACACCAGTTTCGATGGATTTAGAAGTTCAAAATACTGCAATTTTTCAAAACTTGCAAATCTAATTAACATTTGGTTTTTAATGTTGTCGATAATTTCGAAGTAAAGTCTCCGACAATAATCCTTTTGTGTTTCACTATTTAATCTTCTTTTTTTTTATTTGAATTAACTCTTCGTCTTCATTAACAGAAGACCACACTGTTTCAAAATGATCTCTTTCCTTTTGGAGTTGATTTTGAAATTCCGTAATTTTATTACTGCAGTACAAAATATCGACATTTTTGCACTGCAGTATGTCGAATAAGACATGAGAAAGCAAGTAGGTTAGATAAAACCTTTATTAAAAATATATTTTGTAGATTTTTAAGGAAACTGCAGAATCCTCTAGCTGTCGTTGCAGCTAAATTATCAAAATCTCCCCTTTCACTAACGTGATCAAAAAACGCAATTAAAACTTCTCTATTTTCACATACCGTGTGGACAAGCCTCGAGGTAAAATTCCATCTAGTACTGGCTAATGACGGCAGTTTTCTTGACATGAAAGTGGAAAAGTTCGTGTAGCCTCTTTGGAGAGTGTGAAAAAAATGCGGTTAGTGATTTTAATCAGGAAAAAAATGTTTTCAGTTCTCTATTGGATTCTAATGATTGCTGCAAAACTAAGTTCATTACATGAGCATAGCAGTGCGTAAACAAAGCTTTTGGGTATTTTTCCAGGACTTTGGTTTGGAGTCCATTGAGATGGCCGCTCATCACCGAAGATCCATCATATGTTTGTGCAATTAATTTATTTTCACACTTATATATATTGATGATTTCACAGACATGGTTGAAAAGAGCTGTTGCAGTTTTATTAGCGCTCATGTCGCGAAATCCAAGAAACCTTTCAACAATTTTTTTTCTCGTTTTTGGAAAAATACCGCAAACCAGTTGACAGCTGAGATTTGTTGCTTATGTCAGATATTTCATCAAGCATAATAGCAACAAAATCCGTGTTCTGGATTTCTTCATAAATTTGATCCCTTAGAACGTCGGCAACTGAATTAATTAAATCGTTTTGAATGGTTGCTGAAGTGCCGCGGAAAACTGTGGAATTCTGTAAGTGTTCTTTTAACGTGGAATCAAATACAGCACTTGCTATAAGAAATTCCATATAGTTTCTCTTATTTAAAGATTCTGCATGCTCATCATGTGATCGGAAGGGTAGCTCCTGCTTTGCTAAATAGCAGACGGCATCAATAAGCCTCTTCAATATTTCTCGATTTTTTTTTTACTTTCTCATTATGAAACTCAATTTCCTTTCTTCGTTGGGAATCTAAAAGAACATCTATTCTCGCTGGAGTTGATACAAAAGTATTAAATTTCATGAAACTGGAAAGATGCATTTCAGATTCGATATGCTTTTCACAGCGGTATTAAGATGGTTTAGATCATCATAGCCTTGATTATTCCAGACGTTTTTCTTGTTTGAGAATAGTAAGCATGTCCAAGAGAAAAACAGCCAGTCTGATAATTCATATAAATTCATTCGAAAATGTCTCTGAAATCCAACACCACTTATGCCTTTCACATTCGTCGAAATTGTGAGATTAGGGCATGGTCGACCATTCTCAATTATTTTCTTTTTCTCAACATAACTAAGTGACGAAAAAGAACCTTTTAATAGTGTTTGGATAACACTATTAGAAGCCATCTTTAAAATCTTTAAAAGCTGAAAATCAACGCAGGAGAGGAGATACAGAACTGGTCAGTACGAATTCTCAAAAAAGAATGTTTTTTTGCAGGAAGAAAACTGAGAAAAGGAAAGGAAATGCGTGGGGGTGAAACCTGAAGCCCAAAGGGGACGCCCAAAGGGGCTATCTAGCTGAAAGCGTTGGATTTCGTTTCAACGCCTTGGTTAGCTTAAGCAAGAGGTAGAAGACGTAAAGCGCATGCTCCAATTAGTAGTGATGGGAATATAGCTGAGTCGTCTCCAACGCCTTGCTTATCTCGACAAGCATGTTTTACTGCCACACAGGAAGGCTCGTAGTCTGGTCATTTCGGAGCTGGGAGGGGAGGGGGTGTGAGGGAAAACTGGGGAAATATTAGGATTCTCACAATATAGTCAAGTAAATTGCAGGATTTTTTTTCTGTTTTTGATTGGGCGTTAACACACGACTTGCACACCCTGAGAAAACGCCACTGATTAGGACGCTAAAAGGTACTGTACTTTTTTTTGGATTTTTGGTTAGGATAGGATTTTACGATTTTTTAAGTATTTTAAGATGGCTGCTAAGTTTGCATCTTAATTATCCCTCCGTAGCTAATGTAGTTAAAAAATCGGGGTATTTTTGAGCAAAATTTAACGTTAACGTTGTCGGGTAAAAAAAAAAAAAAACAGGTGCAGGAGTAAAGGGGTAGCTAATATATAATAATAATATATAATTTTTTATGAGCTATTTGTAAATGGACCAGGAGTAGTTTTTTGATTTTTTGTGGGAGACATCCTTTCGGAGATAATTTTGATAACGTATAATATTGTTCCGCGTTACATCGCATGGGGTGACACGTGAAGCAGGCTCCTCGTGCCTCACTCCGGTAACTGTGCACTATTTGTACAGGCGAATGGCTTCACAATTTTTGGCTTTTTGGCAATTTTTCAACTACATTTTTCGTCAAAAGTATAGGGCCCCCCTCCTCATATAAAAATACCAATATTTGTGAAATTTACGTTTTTTCAATTTTTAACCCTAAATTCTTGTTGGAAAATGCGATTTCTGTGTCCATCAATTCTTAAATTTCTTTGAATTTTTTCGTGTTTAGATTTATAACCCAAAATTATTTCTAGAATTCTTTGGTTTCTAATAGTTTTTGCGCTTTCTGAAACGCATTTTTATGGCCCTAAATTCTTGTTCGAAAACACGAATTCTATGTTCATCAAATCTTAAATTTTCTCGAATTTATTGTTGTTTACATTCATAACCCTAAATTTTTTTGTCGAATTCTTGTAGTTCTTATTAGTTTTTCCGGTTTCAGAAACGTTTTTTCACGGCCATTTTTAACCCTAAATTTTTTTGTGGAATTCTTCTAATTCTTAGTTTTTCCGCTTTCAGAAACGTGGTTTCACGGCCATTGTTTTATTTTTCGCGCCGTCGCAAACGGCATTTTTGGCCACATGTCTTTTTTTGGCGCCGTCGAAAACGGCCTGGCGCCAAAAAAAAAATCGGCAAAAATCGAGGTACTATATCTACCAAAGCTGCGCCGCCATGTCCTCTTACTAGAAAGCTGGATTGGTATTTTGACTAACTCGTGATACGCTTTAACAATACTGGTGACGTAAGTGAACCACGGTTGCCAGATTTGGCTAATATTAGCCAATTTGGCTATTTTTGATCACACTTAGCTAAAAAAATTTTGAAGAAAATAGCCAACCTGATTTTGGCTAATTCTTGGCTATTTTTATTGCGGTTGCAAGAAACTGGCCAATATTAACTAATTTGGTCTCTTTTTTTAAACACATTTGACACTCGGTAAGTTTTTTGAAGAAATTGTCTAACTATTACAGCCTTAGCAGGAAGGAAAATTCAGTCAGGGATTAGGAAAGAATGGGGATAACTTTGGTGATAATAATGTAGCGGGATGCAAGGAAGAACGCAAATAGATTTCCAAGTCTACTTGCTAAACCAAGTAAGAATAATCAAGAACAATAAGTTAATTTAATTCACCAAAAAAGAGAGGGGTCAAATTTTGGGGGGAGGGGCCAGTTTCGTAGCCAGGATTTCTTTTCGGGGGACCGGGTCCGAAATTTTCTCATCTATGTATCAATTGCAATTACAATAAAATTTGTTAAAATAATTGATAAAACACATTAAAATGTAGGGTAAAATGCCAATGAAGGGCCGTTTTAATCGATTGCATCGATTTGTGAAGGGATTGCAAAACGGACCCAATTTTTATATGCATCGACCCCTATTCTCTCTAGTTTCGGGTGGGAGCAGGGCCCGATTATGACAAACCGGGCCTGGGGCAGAAGTCTGTATGGGGGCCCCCTACATGTTTTTAGTGTCTCTGACAACTACTTTATGTATTTTTTCTGTGTTCGCATATGATTCTTTGTCATGATTAAATGTATCCAACATGAAGTACACTAATATTAGATTAATGAGAATGCTTTAAACATATGAAACATCAACATTATGAAATAAGCTGTATTAAAAATGAAGACTTAAAAAATGCAACTAAAGCCTGACTTTTTCATTATATTAATAATCATAATTGGCCAATTTCTATTTCTGGGTGCCCCGCTCTCGCTGGATAGCCACAAACTTCGGTGAGTCCTGCATGCAACTTACAGCATAATCACTTAAAATCTGGCAGCCATCCTTGTTCCTACTTCTTTTTGCTGAGCTGTGATACTTTTTCTATCGAGAGGGGCGGAATTAAGAAAAAAAAGTTTATTGTAATTTGTAAACTCATAAGTGTAAAAAATTAATCATTTACAGCATTGGAAAAAAACCCTTAAGCTAAATTCACATGCTGTAATAATTTAGGGGCCCCTCGAAATTGGGGGCCTGGGGCATATGCCCCTCTTGCCCCTGCGATAATCAGGGTCTGGGTGGGAGCTGACCCCTTGGACCCCCCCCCGGCTACGCCACAGGGAGGGGCTGCAGATCCCCAACTTCAAAATAAAATCCTGTCTATGTTACTAATATAAAAAGAATTCCTCAGTCCATTCGTATTTAATGAACAACAGTATGAGAGATTGAGCATTAAATTATTAGGTACCTATTTTTTTCATTTGCCCTATGACCCAGATAGCACAAACTTGTCCAGAACACGCCTAGAAGACGTCATATAGACAAGCTGACATGTCCATTAAATATCCAGTATTCGTCCATTTTACGTCAATATGGCACTATAGGACGCCCATGTGACGTCTTATAGACATGCATATGGACGTAATAATGGACGTGTTTGTCTATTTATAGACATTTTACGGTCGAATTCTGGACATCAACAAAAACCATTTAATAATTTTTAGCTAATTTTATTTAATGATTAATTTAAATTTATCGTTACATCTTAACGAATTTTGTAAAAATATTCGTACCTAATTTTATTTTTTAAAACCAACCTTTAAGTACTTGCCCCGCTTCAGATTCGAACCATTAACGGTGTTGTTTGAAAATATCATGTGATTTTGGTACATAAGTACAAATAAACTCATTATGCTAGGCACTTCAAAATTTTCAAACTGTCTCTTTACAAGCTGTACTACATACTGAAATAAACGATCCATCTGTATCCGTTTCAATACTTTTAGAAAAAATTCTTAAAAATCGGACATTTTCGCTAAGTGTGTCACTCTTCGAAAAATCTTGCAGGATCTTGCTCAGATCCGTGTTTAAGAATTTTTTCTGAAAATTTCACAAACGCCACAGCGTTTTCGCTCATTGCAGTGTGTAAAGCACCTTATGAAGAACCCTCTGGAATTTTTGGGAGACCCTGGTGCCATTAGTTTATTTCAATGTGTGTACCGAGACTAAAAACAGAGTTCTTTTTCTTTCGACATACACCCTTAATCATTGAAGCCACAGTAGAGTGTGCTAGCCACTATACACAGAGTCTTGCTCTGATGCGTCAAAATGTTGAAGTAAAGATTTTTTAGTTTCGGACTGAGAACTTTGAAAAAAATATGCAGCTATTCGTTTTTGGATGTTGAGTCACTAGAGAATTTTCTTTTTTTGCATAATTGGTTCTTTTTACACAATACCGCTTTTATAGCAAATAATAATACATAAAAAGTATTTTAAATTTCAAAAGTTCCCCGACAAAAAAAAAAAAAAAAAAAAAAAAAAAACTCTAGAATTTAAAATGTTTTTAAACTTTTTGGGGTAAAATGTAATATCAATAAAAACATAAAGTATAATAAATTCATGCGTTGTAAGTACAGTATTGGGTAAAATGAAAATCAATGACAAAAAAGTAACTTTTCCATATTTTGTCCATTTCTGGACTTTACGCACATCCATTTTATGTCGCATCACTGACATAGTGTGGATCATCTGGAATACGTCCATAAATGGACTTATTCTGGATATTCTAATTCTAGTTTTGGTCTATTCATGGACATATTCTGGATTTTCCAGATTATGTCCATAAATAGATGTCTATGTATAGACATAGATGTATTATGGATGAGTTGGATCAGAAATAGACATAAAATGGACAAGTGTGTTATCTGGGGACTCATTTTGTTTTTCTTTGACGGCTGAACATGTACGGAATTCAAGAGCAGAAAATGGAAGTTTCTCTTTGATGTTTTAAACAAATTTTTAAAAAGATTTTGAGATAATGTCGCCCCCCCCGTCCTTATGTAAGAAAACATGTGCTTACTCTATTCCAGGGATGGGCAAACTTTTTCAGTCGCGGGCCAAAAATCGAAAAAAAAAAAGTTTGGCGGGCCAAGATAAATTTTTCTAAAATTTCAAGAACAATACACAAGTATTACAATTTAAATATGTTAATGAGATAAATGAAATTGCGATTTCATTTTTAAAAGTTCCTTATATGAGGCTCGAAGTGAGATGCACTGATTCTAAGGAGCGAGACTAAATGCTCATCTGTCAGTCTACTTCTGTCAAGTAGTAGTTCTGTAAGTTTGTGCTGTCTGGGTCTGTCTAAGGTTCATAGTTGAAAACACTCGTTCTCGTATATAAGATGAAGCAAACACAGCACTGATTTTCTGGGCGTGAGATATTAAATTTGGGAAACTTACTTTCGAAAATGATTACTAAAGCGCTAACTTTGGCATATGGCATATTTAGAAACAACTGCTTGAGATGATTGTTAGATTGCAATTCAATTAATTCAACCTGCAAATCTGACCTCGCTGCCTCTCAATTTACGTTGAAAGGAATGGTAAAAATATCCAATTCTGTTTGAATGGCACTGAAATCGCGAAATCTGCGTTCGAACTCTAAATGCACTTTTTTCAAGCCATCTTCATAATTTTTAATATGGATATATAATGCATAAATATATATATTCTTTCAATTTCCGTCGGACCGGCTAATTAAAATTTCATCCGCGGGCCGGATAAAACCTTCCGGCGGGCGGATTTGGCCCGCGGGCCGTAGTTTGCCCATCCCTGCTCTATTCCAATTTCAAATTCTGCTAAGTTTAATTGAAAATCCAAAAGATGGCGCTGCAATCGCCGGTTTGGCTATTTTTGGCTAATTTTCAGAAGCCATTTGGCTATTTTCATAAATTTTGATCTGGCAACACTGATTTTTCAGTGGTGCGTTTAGAAATGATTTCTTTCGTGGAGCCCCGAAAAGCGTACTAATTTCTAAAATAGGATTGTATTTACAAACTCAACAGTGTTTAGCTTTTTTGTTATTGTATTCTGGTTCTGAGAAAACAGAAGTTATGTTTTGATATTTTATAAAATATGGCCTCTGCATTACGCTGGATTCCTGATACCTTATATAATTATTCTTTGGCTGTTGTTGCAGCTAACTACAATGCTTATCAGAAAGAAACAAGATCTTTTCATGAAGATATGCTTTTTGACATTTACTACCAAGTAAGAGTTCGTCTCTGTTCAATATTAATGCTACTATGTAAAAATCTTCAATGTATTTTAATTATTTATGTGCTCATAGTACTTTTTATGTAATGCCATTGTTTTTTGCCCTTCTGTAAAAAAATAACGAGCTATCATTTTATTTACCACCTATGTTTCTCTTTTTTTTAGCTGTATAAAGAAAGCCATTTGAAAAAGTTAGGTGCAGAATTTACAGATTTAGATGTTTTCAAAAAGCTGTTGAAAATCAAGGATAAGAGGTAATTTTACATCTGAAAAATATACATTTACATAACATAAAATCAGGGGACTGAAATATGGTTTTATATTAAAAGAATTTCGTTTTAGTTAATGATCGCCAAAATTTTCAGAAATATCTTCGGTATTAATTCGTTTTCCTGGTTATATTTATACTTATAGGAAGTACTTTTTCTGTACAAAAAATGTTTTGTGACTCTCCTTTTGTTTGTTACATTCCCATTCTCTTTGGAATGCTTACAAAATGTTTAGTTGTATATGTACTTCGGGAAAACGCCCAATTTATAAGCTTTATTATTGTACAGCATATTGAGTTATAAAGACACTCTCTCTTGTAGTTACACAAAATTAATAATATTTTGTAATCCTTCGATAAACTACTAGTTTTAGCAGCCACTGAAATTCCTTTTGCCAAGTAACCGAGATATTGCCAAGATAGTGGTGGTAAAAACTTGCAAACATGTTAACAGTTTTTTAAATGTTTGTAGTTCTAATTCATATTTCTGCAATCTTGGAATAATCCTAATGTTGCAAGTGGAAAAGCAAACTTAGTTGCTACTAAAATTCAGTACTACCTTTTTTTTCTTTCTTAAATCAAGCTGATACTTTTAGGGGCGGATTTAGTACTCGGACCCAGATTTTGAGGTCCTCTCGAAAAAAAATCTTTCATTACCCCTACACCTTACAGTGCTCATTCTATGCACACGCTTTTTACAGTAATTAATGTTTTAAAGTTAGTAATCATTTTAATTAACTACTATAAAATTATACTTGTCTGGTGGTTGTATTTAACAGGTTGCTAATGTTCAGATAATTATAAGTTCTGCTAATGCTGAAAAAATAAGAAATCTGAATTTTTGTTTCTGTAATTGTAAATATTATGTCTTGAATAGATATAAACCTTAATTTACATTTAAAGTAGAATTATTTAAAAAAAATTCTCTCCTTTTGTTACTAATTTAGGTAAAATCATACAAGCCGGTGCCCACCCCATGTAAACATGGCGACAGTCGCTGGAGCTTGGCGGCCGCCAAGCTCCAGCGACTGTCGCCAACCATTTTCCACTATCAGCACATTAAAATTGCACATATATTCCACTAAAAATGAGCAACCAGTGGACCGCTTTTAACTAAAAAAACCTCAGTGGATTCAGCAACCTAGTTGTACAGCTATCTAAACTAGGCAATCAGTGGTCCGTTTTTAACTAAAAAAAACCTCAGTGGATTCAGCAACCTAGCTGTACAGCTATCTAAACTAGGCAACCAGTGGCCCGTTTTTAACTAAAAAAACCTCAGTGGATTCAGCAACCTAGCTGTGCAGCTATGTAAACTATGCAACCAGTGGACCGTTTTTAACTAAAAAAACCTCAGTGGATTCAGCAACCTAGTTGTACAGCTATGTAAACTATGCAACCAGTGGACCGTTTTTTACTTAAAAAAACCTCAGTGGATTCAGCAACCTAGTTGTACAGCTATGTAAACTATGCAACCAGTGGACCGTTTTTTACTAAAAAAAACCTCAGTGGATTCAGCAACCTAGTTGTACAGCTATGTAAACTACGCAACCAGTGGACCGTTTTTAACTAAAAAAAAACAACAACAGTGAACTAAGCAATCTAGTTGTACAGCTAATGTAAACTGAGCAAACACTGGCCCGTTTTCAACTCAAAAAAACATCGGTGGATTAAACAACCTAGTTGTACACCTCTTATAAAGTCAGTATGATTAGAATAGCATGTAAATAGCACTTACGAAAACATAAACACTTCAAATATCAATTTAAAATTCACATTAAAAACCTTAAACATCGAAAGATTCGTTAAAAAAGAACACTTACCTCTATTTTTTTGGTAAATAACCGCTCAGAAACGTCCCCAACACCCACCGGCTTATAACGTACTATATTTCTAACAAACACCCACAAATTCTTTTCTTATATTAACATAACACATTTCATTCCCTTCCATCAATAACGCAAACAATTTCAAATTCCCAAACCTGACGAAACACGTATTCTTTATGGTTGCCAGTCACAACTACCACCGGCAGTTGGCGGTGCATCGCTCACTCTCGCGTCAGATTGTTCGCCAATGATTTGTAAACAAACCATTGACATGTAAACAAGGCACCGTATACGGAATATAGTCCCACTTCTATATAAATAAAATGAACTATAAAATGTCAGCTAGTTGGTTAGTTAGTTAGTTTGTCTGTGTTTCGCATAGCTCCGAGGCGGGTGATTGTAGACTTACCAAATTTTGCATGGAAATTTCATCCTGCTTGGGAAGATACCATTTTGCCAGATCGTACCTAATGCCACGATGGCACTTTTAAAATTATTACAATTAGTTATTCTGTTTTGAATAATCGCTAATTCTAAACTCCTGCTGTCTAAGCCAACTTACTACAGTAGAACCTCGATCTATCGTTTTTCAAGGGGTGCGTAGTAAAAACGATGCATGCGGGAAAACGACGAATGTGGGCTAAAGTCAAAATATGAAGAAAACAGTATTTATGAATACACACAATTCATACAGTATATCAAAGATACTAAATTTGTTACCAAACTGTAAAAGAAACAAATTGAAGTTCTGTAGAAATTAAGTCATACTTATTTTTAAAAAATCAGTAATTTTACACTGGGTTTTCCCTTAATCTTTTAATTAAACAAAGTTTTCAAGATTTATATTTTTTTTTTGTCTTTTTATGTGTATTCATCTTTGTATATAAAAGTCATACAATTTCATATACCGTTATTGCGTAGGATAAACTAGGCACTAGTGTTGGCTCGATCTCATAGGCATGAATATTATTCTCAGCCTCTTCGCGATTATTTTCATTTCTTGAGTCACATTTCTTTCAATCTTAGGATACCGCACGTTGCTACTTCTAAATCAATGGAAATATAATCACTACATTTCACACCATACTCATCCCTCTTCACCTATACCATCATCAACCCAAGATATCATACCAGGAAGTTATTAGATTTCTAAGCCATATTGATCCACTTCATCATCAATTTCATTTCTGCCAGAAGAAACATTTTACAACGATGAACGTGGGAAAGCGAATTTTTGACAACGATACATACAGGTTTTGTTAACGTTATTGGAATACAGTTTGTGCAGGGACCATAGAAATAAAACGATAAATACGGGAAAATGATGAATGCGGGGAACGATAGATCAGGGTTCCACTGTATTTGAAAATTGTCAACTGTGTGTAACACACTTTGAGTTATTTATTTCATATACTTTTTAATTTGGCATAAAATTGGTGTAATTCTACTTCACGCAATTGTACATACTAGTAATTGCTTTGTTGCAAAGGAATGAATGATTTTATGCTGGCGAAAGTTTCCAAACCTGGCAACCATTGTGTTTATTTTTTCAGTTTTTTATTATCTTCAAAAATAATTCAATTTTCAAAATTTAAGTCAGTTGATCAGGTTCCTTGGAATTTTCCGAATCCATGGTCACCTTAGTTGAAATTCAAATCCCCACGGTTTAGGAGGAATAACCAATCAAGCTCTTGACAGTGGCAATGTCCACCTCAGAGTTCGTTACTCTTTTTTAGAATAGAGAGACACTCGTAAATAATGATATACTTTCCAACTTAATAGTATAAAGAAAGAAAATAGGGAAGACCCATGGATTAATAATATGCTTTAAATATATAGCACTTTAGTGCATATTTGAAATCTGAAAATGTTTAGATTTCCATACTTTTTTTCCCTTTCTGTTTTTTTATAAAGGCCAATATATCCAGAAGCTCTTCAGAATTAATATAGGATGAAAATAATTTGCACCTTTTTATAGGTTTTTATCATTTAACCATCTTATTTTTGCAACCAGGGGCGGCCTGACACAGTAAGCATCGCATCTGGGCACCGGCTTCGAAGGGGCGTCATTTTGAACTCAAAAACTAAGTAGAGCATAAAAGGGGGCATCTTTTTTTACATTATCAGGGGTGGCACTTAAACTAGGGCCGCTCCTATTTGTAACCATCTTAATTTTAAATTCTATTCAGAATCTGAGAGATTTTAGTGCCAAGGAAGCCAGTGAGGAATGGGATTCTCTAAGAATAAGATTTATTAAGATGGCGAACCAACTGGTCGCTGGAGGCGGCTAGTGTATCAATAAAATCTTTCATGTGTCTTATAACATTAAAAATTTCCATCTATCCTTCCCAATTCACAAAAAATAACAATACTAAAAACTTTGTATAACTACACAATCTTAAAACAATAAAAATTCTCAACATCAAACCAATATATACTGCAGCAAGTAATAAACAAAAGCACATACCTCAAAATTTTCACTAAATTCCTTGCTTAATGGTACAGACATACATTATTCTTTTGTTGACAACAAACCTTTATCATGAAATAAATTCATTTAATACCATTCAAATAATCAAAATTTCATCCTAGCATGCCACGATTTATTAATCACAACAATTATCATCTTTATACCAATATTCACTCCGTCGAGGATAAACATCTTAAAATAAAACAAATTCACTTGAGCTATACACAGTTTTTCTACATTTAGTATAAAAATAACCATACATTTTATTTCCTAAAAAAAAAAAAAAAAAAACTTTCAAAAACTGCAAACAGCGTTTCACATCAAACAAGTAATGTTAAATCACCGGTTGTGCCACGTTCAAACAGATTGGTTACAGGTAAATTCTTTCAGCCAATCACATAATTCCTTCAAAATCATTTGGTTTCCAGTTAATTTCTTAGACCAATTACATAATTTCTCATGACATCATGAAACAACAACACAACACTTCACAAGAATTGCTAAATACCTCTTCTCGACTAGCAACGCTGACAAGCCTGTTTACTTATCATAAGCTCTGGCGACCTGCCCCCACTTACAGTATTATTCCCCAAATTTAGTTTTGTAGATCACTGGTGTATGGTTTGTTTCAATCATGAAAATTTTGTGTACTTAACAGGGACTTTTGAGGATCAGAATAGGGGAAACTTGATCTGAAACATAGACTTTGACATCACTGAGTTTTGGAGAATTTTTTATTAGGACGAAGTAAACAGAAAATAGTAAACCTTCCTGCAAAAATATTCTTTAAATATTTAGTTATACTAGTTGTCTGCCAGTGGTCGAAATTTGACCATAAAGCATTAATTTTTTTAATTTGAGTGTGAATAAAGTTCTGTCAAATAATATCACCCACATCTTTGTGTGTAAATATATATATATATATATATTCTGCAGCAGAAAAAATTTTGTCTTTCTGCAAAAGTTGCAGAAAGCATGACAAAATTCTGCCACTGGTCTCTGAACTAGTTAATACAATGATCTCCTCATAAATTTTTGTCGGCCGGGCAGCATTATATTATGAAGCTGCTGTGCGTAATTCTGTTGAATTAAAGCGTTCAAAATGATATTCTCTGAATTTTCTGATGGGTGGTCAGTAAAACTTGTCAGTTGATATGCCTGGCCAGAAAGGCTTGGAGAGAACCCTGTAGTGTAGTACAGTAGTAATATTTTTTAAATTTTAATTTGTATATGAACCTTGTTGTTTTTCACCATGCCATAAAAGTATAATCTAGCGTTCTCATTTTTACTTATAAATATTTTTCTCTTGCATCATGCTTTTTTGCTTAAAGTTTACTTAGTCTTATTTATTCATTGCAAATTTTTAGATGTTTGTTACATAACTGTTTTCAAGCTGTTATGGATCATGGCATTCCCGTTGCTTCAGAACTTGCTCAGGCTTTTCAGAGTAAAGCTAGTGCTTCTAATTCATCTCTTTCAGGAAAAAATGACATAATACAACTTGGTTTCTCATTAGGTATGTTACTTTTTTAAACATCATGACTGTAAAGTTGACTAGTTAATACAATGTTATGTATGTATAATTCAATTAAAAAAAGATAGTCTGTAAAAGTACAGGTTGTGAAAATAATTTATTTCTCCAGATTGATTATAAAATTATTTTATGTATTAGCATTAAAGTAGCAGTTATCCATGGTTTCAATGAAATTTTCAAGTGTATAAAATGGATAACTAAGTACAGTGAAACGTCTATGAGCGACCTCCTCCTCCAATGACCAATTTTTTAAGGCACCGAATTTTTATCCTATCTACTTAATGTTAAAAGATCCTCTAGAAGAGACTGCACAACTCCCTATAAGTGACCAGATCTGGTTCCCTGTCTGAAAATTTTCTAGAATTTTTCCAGAAGTAAATTGAACAAAAACAATATTCCAAACCAATTGTTATACTGTAAATCAACAACAGGTGCAAGTACACATACACATCACGTACAAATCTTGTAGGTTAGAGAAGAGATATGTCTAAGAAACGAGTGATTTTACATAGGATATGTAAAATAGTAGTATTGATGTGATTGAATCACACGAACAAAAAAATATTTGGAGAGGAAGTTGTTGGTTACTTTTGGTTTTGTGGAAAACTCAAAATACAAATTTTAAAGCAAATGGATTTTATTATGGCAAAATCAGAATGCATGAAAAATATCAGGATAAATGCTCTTTTGTGAGATGTAAAAAATAAAGTAGAGAGTACTCTTGCAGAGAGAAAAAGGAATGAAACAGTCCGAAATTTCTAAATATTTTATTAAAATTAAAATTTTAAAAGTTTGTGCAATTACTTATGTGCTAGTATGCAGTTTCATAAATAACAAAACAAACAATATTTTTTAGCATTTTTTTCCCTTGGCTGTCAAAAATTTATACTTCTTTGAGCAACCACCTTCCTTAACGACCGATTTTTTGCAGAACAAAGCATAGTTGCTCCCAAAAAGTTTCACTGTTTTAAACTTAAAATTAAACTATTGAAATTTTTAATTTATTGAAAAATAATTTGTACCTATATTAACTGATTATAAGCTATTAAGATTCAAAAATGCATTTCTTTTTCTTTTTTTTTTTCTGTTAGCCTTAATTCTTTTTCAGTTGAAAATGAAATAAGCAGGTAAGTATAAATTGAAATTACTGGCCAGAGCTTCTTAAGTAGATAAGTTATTTTCTAAAGAAAGGAAAAGAAATTGATCAAGGTGTTTACCATGTTTTAAAAAAAGTCTGAAAAACCAATAAATAATTAAAAAAATAAAATGTCAACAGTAGACCAGTTTTTTAAGGTGCAACTGATCCACTTCACAAATTTTGAAACTAATATTACATACATGAGCTTTAACTGAATTTTTTAAAAACTGAAGATTTATTTTTTAAATTTGTGACTTTGTCAATCCTGTATCTAACACTTTAAGTTTTTTAATACATTCACACTTATAATTCCATGAGTTTTAAAAAAAGTTTTAAAAGAATAAATAGTATTTTCAAATTACACTTCCATTTTTTGTTACATCTGTGATTAACTTTAAGTATTATTTTCATTACAATTTACTTTAAATTCTTTTTAAATTGTTTGATAAAATAGATTTTTCTCTTTTTGCTATGTTTGTATTTATGATATACTAGCTGAGTACCCGTTCTTATGGGAGGAAGCATTTTTCAATTTTGCGTAACTAAAGTTTATTCAGTCAGATCAAAACCGTGAAATGGTTCAACTCATAACCTGACATCACAATAACTACTCTAAATTAAAAAAAAAAAAAAATGCCCTTTCATATCTGCCATATCTCTCTATTTCTTCTGGAAACTCCCGAATATTAAATTGATCTCTCAAACTCTTGAAACATTTGTAAATCTCTCGAATTTTTACAAAAATCCAGTGTTTAAAGCATCCTAATTTCAATCTTTTCCCACTGCTCTTAAAAATAAATATTTTTTTTTTTGGCATTCGTTACCTTCCAATCAGGGCACTTTCTGCAGGGGGGAGCCTCCCCCACCTAACATTCGCAATATTAGATACCTAGTTGGTTGAAAAAGTTTTAATGAAAACGATAATTAACTTTCCGTTTCTGGTACACTTGGCAAAATTATGCAAATCCAGATGGCAAAAGCATAAAGGTAGTAATATAATAGATAAAAAAAAAAAAATGTAAGTTGGTAAAAACCGATATTTGACTTGGCAGTTTATGGACATCTCCCCCCCCCCCCCCCTTAAAAAATCTTAGCAATGGCTCTGCCTCCAATGCCTTAAGAATAAAAATTTGACCTTTATTTCAAATTTAATAATTTTATTACTATTAAGTATATATTTTTTTACCTGTTACCAAATTTTTCTTATAAGCTACTAACAGTAGTAGTCAATAAATATTATTACATAAGTTTTCTCATTCAAAATAAATGTTTTGTAAACAATGTGCAAGTATAATTAAAAAGAAAATTACTTCACCTAACTTCAAATGAAAAATTTCCCATTATAAATTAATAGGGTTTTGCAGATTCTTGCCAAATATAACAGATATTGCCAAGATGGTTTCAGTTTTGGGAACTTATTTTTTGGTGCTAAACTTGGCAATAAATCACGAACTTTGGTGATGTATGGCATACTCTGGTACCAGCAAACCTTTCTAAGCTATACCATTATTCCCAATGTAAAATAGTAGGGTTTGGCAAATTTTTACCAAACCCTATAGAAGATGTTGCCAAGCGGAGTTCAGTTTTAGGATTCCCCCCCCCCCCACCAAACTTGCTGATAAATTGCCAAAAGTGGCCAACCTTGGTGACTTTTGACATCAAGACTAGTGCCATTATTGGCAACCAGGCCCAGCGAGAAGGGGCGGCAGCCGGGGCACTGCCCCGGGGCCCGTCGGACTAGAGGGGCCCTTGAATTTTTCAGAATGCACTACAAATGCCCTTTCTACATTTTACTTTTAAAAAATTACTTTAAAAAATCACAGCCCAATGCAGTGCCGTTCCTTAGCTATTTTTCTAAGTGGTGCAAAATACAAAAATGCGCCCCCTCCCTCACACATGCAGCTAGAAAAATCAACTAAAGCCCCTGGATTTATTGAACATACTAACAGAATATAAACTGAACGATCTATTTCCAAATGTTTGCATTGCCCTTAGGGTATTTTTAACCATTCCAGCAAAGGTAGCTTCTACTGAACGATCATTCAGCAAATTGAAACTCATAAAAAATTTCTTAAGATCAACAATGTCTCAAGAACGACTTGAGACATGGACAGCAAGACTAAGCATTGAATCTGACTACGATGCCAGAATTGCCATACGAAACCACATTGCCAGAACTAATAATTTTGATGATGTTATACGAAATTTTGCAAGTAAAAAGGCACGAAAAGCCATTATTAAAATTAAATAATAAATATGCTAATTCTACGATTTATATATATTTTTAACCTTCAAGCATGAATAAAAAATCACCAGATATGAAGATTTCCTTACTCATTCTTTTCTTTTAGCATTCTATATAAAAATCACTAAAAGAAAAAAAAAATTAATTCTCGAAAGTGCGTTTAACTATAGGAAAATATGAACTAATACATTTACAGATAAATAGCACACTGTTGGTGATGGTGATTTGCAACACATGTTAGACAGCAAGGGTGTAAGGCAAAGGAAGATTTTGGAATCTGGTTATAAAAATACCGTAATGATACTTCATTTTTGAAAATTATTTATAATACATCATTACAGATTGTAAATACAATTATTAAAATTATAATTTAGGTAAGAATAAAAATGACACCACAATATTAACTTTTTTATTTTTAATAACTACTTTTAAAGTAAAATTGGGCAGAATTTAAAATATATTTCTTGAGGCAAAAACAAGTTGGGGAGGGGGGGCCCGGGAACATTTCTGTCCCACCTTATAAAATTTCTCTCGGAGGCCCTGCATGCATGCATGCATACATACATACATACATACCCACAAACATTCATTTTTATAATATAGATTTCTTGAGGCAAAAACAAGTTGGTGAAGGGGGGCCCGGGAACATTTCTGTCCCACCTTATAAAATTTCTCTCGAAGGCCCTGCTGGCAACCCTTTATGCAGTGGCTTAAAAACATATTTTTTCCCAATTTTTGGGATGTAAATATCATCAGAACGTGACCAAATTAATATGGGACCACTCTTGAACTATCCAGTTTGCAATAAAAGAACTTTTGAAATCTGTCTATGTGGTAAAAAATTATTACTGTACATGCATTTAAGAAAAAAAAAAAATTGTTGAACATAATATCTCCTTTTTTTGAAGTTGGTTATAAAACATCATAATTTGTTTTAGTAATTATTTCCTAAACTTAATTAACTACTGTTTATTGAAAATAAGCAATTGTGTTATATGATATATAAGCATTTACTTTTATATTAAGTTGTACAGTTTAATCAGGGCTGCCACAGGCGACTAAAAAGCGACTATTTCGACTATTTTTAGCATCGGGTGACTATGGCGACTTTTTTAAAGAAAATACCGCGAAAATCGATTATTTCGTGAATTCTGGGGACTTTTTTTATTGTCTAGGCGACTATTTTTCAAAATGTGCTGAAAAACTGCATCGCTGGCGAAATGTGACATCAGAACAATACTCTGGAAACGCTCGCCTCTAATTGGCTGTAGCTTTGCGGCAGCTGCAGAATATTTGTTCTTGCCTGATATTCAGCAAACCATCCGCGATCTGCGCCCGGAGTCTGCTTTGCTTCGCCGAGCTGCACCAAAACGCAAATCTTGCACCGAACTGTGCTTTTAGCTGATTTTTGAGCCTGATACATCATTTGACTCTTTGTTAATTTTTTGCAATGCTTGCACACTTTGCTTTTCTTATCTGCATTTTTTGTGTAGTGTTGACTCTAGATTGATTTTGCAGGGCGCAGCATCCAGCGGCCCTATTTCTCTTCTTCCTGCGCCCTCCTGATTTTACATTAATTATTATTAGTCATTAATCACCACTTTTTATTTCCTACATACATTTGCGGCCCACCATGAAAATACGTGAATTAAAACGGCCCCTTCACAGAAATACGATTGAGTACAATTAACTCCATCATAAAAATAGGTTCGATTGAAAGCGGCCCTTTCACAAAAACAGTCTATGAAATCGTATCTTTCTCACAAATGCCTTTTTCAAATATTCTATTCTTTCAAATCCAAATACTGTTACTGCCTTTTTCATGGTCTGTTTTCATTTGCGCGAGCCGAGTAACCCAAAAAGTGGCCTCTCCAGTATGTTTTGTTTTTGCTGACTCAGAAGCCCGATAGGCCGGGCAGAGCTACGTGGGCATTTTACTTCGGAGTTGGGGGAAGAAAAAACGGTTGGGAAATTCAAAATTTTCTAAAGTTACCTAAAAATTTCTGATTCCATCTGTTAATCCTCAAATATCGGTAGCTACATTTGATAAATATGTAGTTGCGAATTATCAAACAATCATTATTCCTGAGTTCGACGATAGCTGTATATGGTTATTGCTCTTCTCGATGTTTTTAATAGTTTTGCACACTAGCAAGTTTTTTTTTTTAATTTCCCTCTAAACGATTTCCTCTTTTTAATCGGCTTTCTTAGTACATATTATTCTTAATGTATAACAGTTATTTACTAACCATATATAATTACGGATGATACAAGAATAAGTATGCCATAATAGTACAACAACGTTTTGCGATTCGAAAATTCTGCGGGATTGGCTTGTTTGTTATGGCAAGCCTAGACAAGCGATATCTCCTAAGGGAGGTGCCTTGGTTCAATGACTTTTAAGAGTTCAAACGTGTATTGACGTTACATCTGATGAAACTGGCAAAAACTCCAGACCGACAGTCACACAGCCGCACTTCAACACTTCAGCCGTCTACCATGTTCAGTGGCTTTATCCACTCAAATCGATCTGAAAATCGTGCAATTTGCGACGTTTTGCAAATACAGCAATTGAAGCACATTATGCTTTTGCCAAAAAAAAAAAAAAAAAAAAAGAGCATAATAATGATCTTTTGCTTTAGCAGTAGAGCACTAGGGTTATTGGCGCCCGGTGCGGTCCTCCAGTTTGCTGCCCCATTCATTCTAAGTTTCAGCATTCTGCCCCTTAAATCTTGCTACCCGGGTACCCCCCTCCCCCTCTTATTACGCCACAGTTTTAATTATATAAAAGTGGAATACCTGCAGAATTTAGTAAATCAGACTATTGACAAGATTTGGTATTCTAAATATTCATATTATATATCTTCTATTTTTTTTTTTAATTCTCAGCATTTTAATGAATGAAGAAAAAAAAATTAAAAGCAAAAGCTAGGTTATTTATAAAACAAACTGTCGTCAATTTAAGCTTATTTTCAACTTAAAAAAAAAAAAATTGAAATAATTCTGGAAGGTTTTTTAATATATAATTTGTTTGAGCACTTCTGGCAACAGGATGGTAATTATTTTTATTATTTTAATTATTTTAAGCTGATTAAAAACATTTGTTAATTAAAATAAAATATTAATGCTTTTTTCATTTTCAAAAGATTAAAACATGGTTTAAGAAAGAAAATTTAGTGTTTTTAAAGAGACCTTTTAAAGTATGTTACAAAAAAATTAAAAATAAAGCTTTATGAAAAATAATTATTTAAAATATGTTAAACTTTATTTCATACCTTTGGACAATTCTGTGTGTTAAAAAAATATTTATTTTATACCAGCTAAAAAACTTACATATAGTAATTATTTTTATTTATTTTAAAGAATAGTGCTCTTTAAAAATCTTATATTCACTTTTCATGAATGAGCAAACATTAAATTAGAAGTAAAAGAGGAAGAACAAATATATTTCCGTGATTTGATATGGTGTTGTACATTCTAACCATTGGATGTAATACAAAATTTGCATGACTATGTCATTTATTCTAGCAATCTTCTGTGTTCTGAATTCAATTTTCCCAATTTCTACAGTTATCAATTGATGGATGAGTTAAACTGTTCGATGCAATTCCAAATAATGTCAATAGTAATAAAGATATATATTCAGTAACTGCCCTTAAATGAAAATCTTGCATTATTGATTCATTTCTTACTAAGAAGCCTGCTTAAATATAAATTGAACTATATTTCACTTCAATTTTTCTTCCATTTGTTTTATCTTGTTTTGTGGCCCTCCATGTTCTTTTCAGCTTAGTAAGTGGCCCTCTCCCCCAAAATGTTGTGCACCCATAGTTAAAATGTTTCATTTCCTCAAAAATGTAATTTACATCTTTAGGGTTTGGAAAAAAGTCTTGAAATATTATATACCCAGTTACTTTGGGAAACTGTTTAATCAAGATTTATTTCAGAAATTGGATATCTTGTTGAAAGTAAATAAAAGCTGTTTGTTAATCATTTTTTTTCTGATTTTGCGAGTTGAATATTTTTTTTTCCCCTTTAATATTTAGTAACTTTTATTCTACTATTATTTGTATAAATACTAATGGTAAATTATAAAATGTGGAATTTTTTTGCTATAAAGGCTACTATTTAGGCAACTATTTTTGGTATTTGGCAACTATTGAGGCTACTATTTTTTACTTGTGAGGCAACTATTTTCAGCCAGACATAGCTGTGGCAGCCCTGTTTAATGGTTTATATATTTTATAACTATAATAAATTAGATTTTTCTAACTTTCTAACCATCTTATAAAATCATTTATTCATTTAATTAGTAAAAGCTGAAATTTTTCATTTAACCAAATATCTGTTAAAAATTTCAAAGCCTAAAAAGTATATATTTTGCTGGTGTGCCAAAAACCCATTTTATCAGAATTCTAAATCATTAGTTTCCATATCAACTAATCTTACTCACTCTGTGACCCACATAATTTAAATTTCAGGGAGGCCAAGACATCACTAACTACATCTTTGCTGTAGACATATATGTCAGAGGTCGATGTAGACGAAAATTTGAACCCTCCCTTCACAAAATTACAATCGATTAAAACGGGCCCTTCACAAAAAATGCAGTCGATTGAAAGGGCCCTTCATTAGCATTTTAGCCTATATTTTTATCTGTTTTACCAATTATTTTAACAAAAAGTGCCTTTTATGAATTGATATGAAAATTCATAAAAATGTGTTGAAAATCACAAAATTAAGTATTGAGATTCACAAAAATAAACAGTTTTCACGGAAATAGGACCCTTTAAAAAATTTCCCGGATAAAGCTCTGTATATGTTAAAAATCTGAGAATAGTAATTTTAAGAAAATGTAGGCGAGTTTTTTCTCAAAATGTCCCTGCTTTTCCTTTGTAAAACCTATTTGACAAGTTACAATGATGGGTAGCAGGGGCATAGCCAAGGGGGTTTTGGGTCAACCTCCCCCATGAGGAATTTTTTGCCATACAAAATTTATATTCTTCACTACATTATCATACACACGTATACATATGTATGAGTTGCAGTAGTCGTAACCCCCCCCCCCTCCAATGAAAAATTTCTGGCTATGCCCCTGATGGGCAGATATGTTTGCCTCAGGCTCATTATTATGAAATCATAGCTCAACTTGAAAAGTTTTGTAGTGTTCCAATACGGAACACTACAATTTAATTTCACAGTACGAAAAGAGCAGTTATGCGTTGTGAAGCAAATTTGAAGATAACCCAGGATTTCCCTTACCTCCCTTGTGTGTGAGTTGTCAAAAAAAAAAAAAAAAGAGAGCTAAAAGATGGGATTGAAGCTCATTTTTTAAACAATTAACATATTCGAACAAAATATAATAATTAAACATAATATGCAGTACAAAAAAAAAAAAAAAAAATACTTCTCCAATTTTTTTAACAAGTCAACAGCAGCAAAAATCAATTAACCGTTGAATAAAAAATTAACATTCTTATCTAGGCTGCATTGGCACAACACTTAGCTTTACTTAAATCAAATGCCATAAATTTAGATAAAATTAATACAAGCTTGAGTACTGCACAATTAATCAGGTCAGTCAAAAAATACTCATATTTTGGTAAAAAAATTCAGACCCCTGGGTACCCATAGTTGTAAACAATAAATTTAAATATAAAAAGAAAATCATGCTTTGCTCCAAATCAAATGCTATAAAATTTAGTTAATTGTTACCAATGAAAACAAATTGACACTTTAAATTTTAGTACATTTCAGCAAGCTTATGCTCAATCCCTTACTTTATAAACTTTAACAGTATGATCGATGGCCACAAATTTAGTTGCACTGACAAAGTAAAAAAAAAAAAGAATGAGAAACTAACAAAGGAGTACATTTAAAGAAAAATAAAAAAAAATAAAGGGGGGGGGGAAATGGAAAAAAATGGTGCAGTGGCACACCAATGACAGCTCTGTACACCACAGCTTCTGATGGTTGTCATAGGCCAGATCTTGTTCTTTCACACCTATGTTTCGCCCAAAAAATCAGTCCCTTGTGGTTTAAAATGACGGCTGGGGACTCTTGCCGATATGCACAATAAGAAGTATAAAGTACCTCACCATTTTCAGGCATGCTGGAGGACCTTCAGAGGGGTAGGCAGGGTGGCATTTAGAATTCTCTGTCAACACAAGTGCCGGAACGGCAATTCCACACTCCAAATTCTGCTGGCACTTAGGGTCTCTTGCTCCCGGACTTGATGGTAGGTGGGGAACGATCATGCTATTACAATGTTTCAGTTGATGGGGCAATTCAGGTGGCGGCTGCTATCTCATCTTTGCAGTCGATGAGGCAATTCAGGAGGTGGCATCAGGGCTGGCGTTGGGGTGTTCTTTCACCCAAAATTTAGAAATTAAATAGGAGCCATCATTGTAGTGAAGTAGAAGGGTAAAGTAGTTGCTTAAAACAACATCATCTGCAACCGTCTCGTGGCACTCCAAGCCAGGGTGACCAAGAACAAACTTTCGCTCACAAGAGCTAAAAACTTCACTACCGCATCGTTTGCACGTCCAAGCGTAACTGACTGAAAAATCACACGCTCGACCTCACCTGCCGCTCTGGGAAAATCACCCACAGCCAATCAGAGCCGAGAGAAATCCTCAAGTCATTCCAGGATAGTCCGACTTGGGGCAGAAGCGGGGGAAAAAGGAAAGTTCTAGAAAAATTGAGCGGGCGAAAAGGCGGGAACTTAGGAAAAAAATAGCATCACCCAACGCATGATGCAAGCCATATCAAGTATGATGCAGTAGCGAGAAAAGCTTAAAAGATGACAAAAATTTTTTGAAAATTTACTGTGAGAAGCCTGATAACAGGAGAATAAAAGTAATAAAATAAAGAAAAGAGTGGGATTACGGGAACTTTCGAAAATTAATTTAAAATCCCATCAAAACATATCTTCAAATGAAAAGGGAGGTATGGTGTACTGTCACTATATTTAAAACCCCTGATTAACCACAGAACAGCAAATAAATAAGAAAATATTAATTTTAAATACCCTATTGCTTGAAAAAGGCCGGTGAAGAGAAAATGTTACCAAAATGAATAAATAAATGAATAAAAAAAGAGAGAAAACATCACTTAGCTAACACAAAACAAATAATTAACAGCCTCCCAAAGGTAAGAAATATTTTAGTAATTATTTAAAATTTTAACTGGAAAGACCCTAAATTACCTAAACGTCCTGGGTAGAGGTTAATTAATCACTGACAAAAAGAAAATTTAAGAAAAGGGATAATATAGTGACAACACCACAGTTTATAAATAAGAAAGAGTTATGAAAAGTTTTGGAAAGGGATTTTCCCCTTTTGTAGTTATCTATATTTTATGGCCATATATGTTTTTTAACGTATGCATGTTGCAAATACAGTTTTATTTTCCGAACGGAATACAGGAAATCCCCGAATGGTTAGGTCGTCGGAAGCGACCTGTTTTGAACCAAAAACCTTCAGTCTCCCAGTTCAGAGCACTATGGGCTCGGCTATTAGTCGGACTAGGTCATTGCTAGGGGGATATTACAAGCACATGGGACCTTTGTTGTACACATGATTGCAATGTCAGTATCGTACGCGATAAATCCTCAAGTGAATTATTTTTATCTTCATTTCATATTCCTGACTTTTCATACTCGCTTGATTTTTGGATCTTTGTTATCTTTGACCTTTGGGATCTTTGGTCATGCATAATCAATTATCATTTCTCATTAACGTTACTGAGTTAAATAGTTCTCCTTATCGCCACTTCTGCACCAAAGACGCCAATCTGGATTTTCCTCGTTTCAAGAAAAATGCTTACGAAGGTTCATTGCTTCAGTTTATACTGATTAATCAATTTTCTTGCAAACTAATCGGAATTAAGCTATGAGGCTTTGACATAGTATACAGGATTTCTTAAATACCTTGAAAATGAATTTAGTTAAAAATAACCAAAATTACAGGTTTCGCGTTATTGACGGGGTGATTGTGGTAATGTTCTGATTGTTTCATATCCAGTGCGTTTTCATTTTTTGAATCTTAAGAGCTGTAGAAATGAGTTTTCACTTAATTGTTAAATTTAATAGCTTAAGTGGCAACAATGGATTCCATTACTACAGAAACTGTAGCAATATTTAAAATAGAACATGAAATTTAAGCTTGCTAGAACTGCCATATTGGTGTAATTAATGCCGATAGTCGATGGCAAACAGCCAAAATGAATCCTAAATTTAACATCACAGTAAATGCAATAATTTATAGGCAATACCAGCTATATTTACTAGGCTTAAAAAAACATTCTCGTTCATCTCCAAAACCATTCATATTTATACAGAATTCCTATTTTATTATACCTTGTTTGGCACGATTAAAAAAATTATCTATTCATACGCTCGTAACATTGGCTCATCGCAATCGTGCCATAGAATTAGCAGTACAAACGGGAAAGAAGAAAAAAAAAACACACACTATTAAACATGGAGTTACACTGCATTTGAATATTTATTGCCAACTTTTCTAAGAAAGGTACTAAGTAGGAATCCTCATGCATTTTAATTTGCAAAACAAAAAGTATATTAGACAGCATTAATTACACCATACTAAGTTTCCAGTAAAAGAAACTTCCGTATCTCTGCTTTAACAAATAAGAATCAATTATTTATTACACGTATAGTACTTCGATCGCCAAAATGACAACATACACCATTTTGCGAGATTTTTTTTTCTTCAGAGAATCATTCAGAACACTGATTTAACAGCAATCAAAATGGGAAAATAGTTATTTGTATATGGTTTGATTTCCAAAAATTAATTCAGGCATCTAATTGAAAAGTAGCATAGCAGTATTTTAAATTATCAACTATAATGTGTTTTATTTATTCTGATGCACCATATGCAAGAATTTTATTTCTTTTGAAATTTGGCGGGATTTCCCCAACTTAAATCAATTTACTTAATTTGGTAAAAATTCCAAAGATCAATCGCTTAAAATCGCCTTAATAATTACACTATTTCTGCATGGAAAATTAAAGTTTAATGCCATATTCTAATAAAATCTACACTTGTTTTTAAAAATACTATTTCAGTTCGCTCACAGTAAATTGCGCCAAGCCTAAAACTGTGCACATCGGTAGAACCTTCTACTTTCTCAAAATCGCCATTTTTCACTAAACTAAAAAAATATACATATTAGTCTCAGAAATCTCTAAGTCCTTATTCCTTTATGTATAAAAAATATTGCATTCCTGCTCTGATTTCCCACACAGACGATATTTTAATTAAAAAATAACCTAGCAAATATTCTAAACAGAAAAGAAATGATTTAAATTTTAATTCAAGAGTCTAAATCATTTAATAAATTTGCGAAATATGGCAACCTCGATGCTTATTTCTCACATTTTCACTACAGGGGTTACAATCTCGGAATTGCGGAGAGCAAAAATTAGTGTTTTTGATGGGTTTTTTTATCAATATCTCCTAAACTAATTGGAATTTCAAAATTTAAATTAGCGCAAGACCTTCCTCGGAATTTTTCGAGTCCGTGGACATGTCAATCGAAACTCAGCTCCCAGCCGTTACAGAGGAGATGATGCTACAGACAGACGCACACAGATTTTAATAGTATAGATAATCAAACCCACTTCTTTTGCAAACAGGTTATCTTTCTTTTGATGTACAAGAAAAGTTCCAAAAATAAGTTTTGCCTTTTTTTTTTTTTTTTTTTTTGAGAGAGAGAGAAAAATGGTACACCTTGTGAAACAGACAAATCGCCATAAGAATCGACACCTATTACTTGTTTTGAATGGGAGAGATTGGATCATCCAACCTAAAGCCCTGATCTTGCCCCATCAAATTTTTGTATTCCCCTGCATTGAAAATCACTTTAAAACAATGCTGAGGTGAAACGGGTTGTGTGACAATTTTTTGCATTGCTGGGTACCAAGTTTTACCAAAGTGAATTCTTTAAACTGATTGCATACTATGACAATTTTCTCGATGTCAGTGACAGCTATGTTGAAAAATAGCTCAAAGTATGTTGCTCATAATGCCAAGGTGTATTTCTTTCAACTATAAAGTTTCAGTAGGAAAAAAAGGGCAAACCTTACTTTTGGAACATTCTTTGTACAGTTTTAGTTATTGATTTGAATTTTTTAAAATTTTAATTAGTCAAATACATCTGTTGTTGGCTTTCTCCTAAACTATTTTTTATTGTTATTTATAGGTAGCTTCCTTATTGACGCCGGTTGGTTTCCAGAAAGTGAAACTATATTTTCAACTTGCTTATCACTTGCTTATAAATTGTGCCGTACTTACCACTCTACATCTTCCATTTGGACTATTATTATACAGTGTTATACAAAGTGAGCTTTAAAAATTTCCCCCCTGTTTATGCTATGCACTTAGGTCATACTAATTTGAGTTTATTAAAACTGTTTTAAATGAATATAAATCTGGTTATATTATGAAAAAAGTTTTTAAGAAAATATAATGAGTATAAAAGTGAAATACTAGTGACTCACTACAAAATCTCGAGTACCATAAAATCTGCAGACTTAAAAATTGTAATGTTTATTTTTTTAACTTCCAAGTGCTTCCATCTAAGATAGGATTTCTTAAAATTCAAATTACAAAAAATAAATAAATAAATAAATAAAACAAAATAAAAAAATTAAGTATTTTTTGTCAAGTGATTACCCGGAGTTTGTTTTGATATACAGTAGAAGATATTTATAATGCAAACCTCGAAACGCAAGGTTTTGCATTATGTAGAATTTTGTGTTATATGGATCATTCACTTATATCATTAAACGTCCCTAGTAAACGTATTAAAATATAGCTGGAACACATAAATATAATGCTTAAAACTTTTTTTAAATACAAATACTTTGAAATTACCAAAAGCATTAAAGTTTATTTGTTAAACAATATATTACTTTTGATTTGTTTTAGAATTTGCAATCTCTCAACAAATAACTTTTCTTGCAGCCTTTGAACAGGTAATAATTTTACTTTGGTTACACAGTCTTGTGTTTCTAGGAATTTAAAATATTGATCTCTTATGAAAATTTCTTCAGATTCTGAAAGTTTTTCAGCATTCTCTCCAGCATTTGGTTCTGTTTCAGAATTGCTTTCCTCTTGTTTTGAAACAGAGGAAATTATTTCAGCACTGGTCAAATGATTAGCAATTTGTGACTTATCATCCATTACCAAATATTCAAAAATGTTTTCTTCATGCAGGTTTGCAAACTGAGTACATTTGTGCATGCATTTTGTGCACAATGCATTAGTTCAGCAGTTTTCATTTTAACTAATGATGGCTTAAATCCAGTTCCAAAATTTAGTTTTAAAATAGTGTTACATTGAGAAAACTCTCCCTCCCCTACTTCTCATAGACTGTTTAAAAGTATTTTACTGTCAGACTGTTTAAAAATATTTTACTGTCAATATTGAGACAAGCATATCGTCGGGCGGGGGCGTGTGCCCCCCCGCCAACTTTGTTTAGAAAACCGTTCATTTTAAAACCTTTCTTCTTGCCAAAATTAAAGAAACATGGCTATTTTTATTTTAGAATATGCTATGTGCATTCCCTCACCCACACACACACACACACACATAAAAAAAAAAAAAAAAAAAAAAACATTTTGGTGATGCTGTGTATGATTTAGGAAGCCAAGTAATGGCATACGATTTAATATAAAACAAATCAATGTTTTTAATTTACAAAGAGAAATATAACTAAATAAATAAACGTCTGTTTGGGAAGTCAATGGTAGAAGAGGGAGAAAGAGGGTGGTTCTGTAGTGGAGGGAAAAAGGCAGAGGTTCCTTGTTTTTTTAAAAGTAAACATTTCTTCCTCTTTGACCCAGGGGGCCAGCTGTTATGCTGATAATGCATAATGCATGCATGGGAGAATAATTGTTTATTTTAAGCTTGGCATGTTGTGGGATATATCTAATGTCTCAAAATTAATTCACTAGGAAAGCAATATAAAAAAAAAAAAAAAAAAGCAGACCGTAGAAATTTCTTAATTGTGATTTTCTCTGTTTACATCTGCAGTGTTAATGCGGTTTATGGAGAATTGCGGTTTATAGAATTGCGGTATATCGATCTTCTACTGTATAACAATGTAGGCTTTTAAGGTCAATGCCAGTACACTCAGATTCACTAAAGCTGTCTGGGCTAAGAAACTGGTCCATGTACTGCCATATGCATTTGCTCAACTTTATTGATCCGATACCAGACCTATGATGAAATTTGTTGATAAAGGCGTGCTTTTCATATCCATTATAATGAAAATGGATTAAATCTCAAACTATGTTAGGGAAGTTATTTTAAGATCCCCCCCCCCCCCCTGCGAAGTCCATAGAATTTCTGTTAAAATAAGAAATATATACACACACACTTACAGCAAATCAATCCTGATGTGCCAATCTGCTACAAAAAGATCGCTTTTGGACATTTTTGCTCCAAATTAGCAAAACTGCTACATTTTTCATTTTTCCATATGAGTTGAAAATGTTTGTAAATCTCCCGAATTTTTACTAAAATCATCACACATTCTAAGCATTCTAATTTCAATCTTCCTGTATTGATCTTAAAAATGAACATTTTTTCTTTGGCATCCCTTTGTTTAAACCTCCAATGCCTTAAGAGTAAAAATTGACCTCTGTTTTAAATTTAATTTTATATAAATTGTTAATTTTTTGTTACCAAATTTTTTATAAGTCGCTGATGGTAGTTAAAACATTTGTGCCCAGATATTTTTTCGACTTGCTTCAATTTTTGCTAGTATCAGCAATGATAGATAAATTTCTGAAGTCAATTTCTTGAACAAGGGATGATTTCTTTTAAAATCATTATGTATAAAAATTGAAATGTCAACATCCTACTGGGTCATGTTAAAATAGTTTGTGGAATTGAGGTTCAATACTTGTAAATAAAGGATAGGAAAAAAAATTTGTTTTGATAACTGATAGCGAAAATGCTGTCCCAAAAAAAGGACACAGGGCTTAAATGGGTTAATATATTTTAGTTAAAATCAAGCATGGAGAAACCTTAGTGTAAAGTTAAAATATCATTAAAAGCCAATAAAATCTCCGTAAAAGTTTAAAAAAGACAAACCATTTAGCACTTTCGGCAGCTAGGTCGCTGCCATCTTTGGAACTGAGCTCGCTCCCCTCTTCACCAACTCGAGACACGTTTCCTCTATCTGCGCATAAGGTTAATATAGTTTAGTAAATATTTTTCATCAGCAATATAGCTTAGTAAATATTATTCATCAGCAATATAGTTTAGTAAATAGCAGATGGTGGCTATTTTAAATTTGTAGGGAGTTTTTGAATTAAAATTTACTATTTCATTATTATTGGTGGCTTTTCTGAAAATGGTAGTATGGATATTATTTTTTATATCTCTTGTGATTTTAACATCAAGGTAATTTATGGTGGCATTTTCTTCTATTTCTATGGTGAATTGAATGTTTTTGTCTATTGCATTGATTTCTTTGAGGATATTTTCGGTTTTATTTTTGTTAGCTATTGCAAAAATATTGTCGACATAGCGAAACTATGTGGTTGGATAGTTTATCGAATATGACCCTCTCCACCAGCCGCATTTTCCAATCAGCAATGACACCTGAGATCGGTGACCCCATAGGTACGCCTTTCTTTTGTGTGTAGAATTTTTGATTAAATTGAAAGTATGCATTGTTAAGAATGAGATTAAGTGCGCTATTTACTGTAGAGGATGTAGGATTATTGCCAATATTGGAGGTGATTTGCTTATTGATTATTGAATTCATTTCTTGAAGCTCTATGGAGGGGTAAAGGTTGGTGATGTCAAAACTAACGAAACATTCCCTAGTTATGTCTTTAAGGCATTGAATAAAGTCTTCTGTTGAGGAGAGAATATTGTCATTGTGAGGTAGGAGTTCTTGCAGGATAGGTTTTAGATATTTCTCAAGGTCATATGTAGGTCCTTCACATTTACTGACTATGGGTCTTAAAGAGGGAGGGGTTTTATGGTCTTTGTATTTAGCAAAAATTCTTGGGACTATGGGGGCAGAGTTAGTTAAAGTGGGTTGTTTATTAGCAGGCCAGGTTCTATTTTTAATTAATTCTTTATTGAAAAATTTTCCGGTTGGGTCTTTTGGTAATTCTTCTATTTGCAGTTTATTGATAGTTTCTTCCATTCGGGTAAAATAATCAGTTTTATTCCTAATCACTATTTTACCGTTTTTGTCAGAGCTTAAACATGTTATATTATTATTTTTCTTTAAAGCATTTAAACATTGCCGATCTGCGCAATTGCGTGTGGGGGTTTCGAGTTTATTATTAAGTTCCTGTTGGGCTATGATTCTTAAGTAGTTTTTGTCTGGAGGGGGGAGGTCGACTATTGCAGTTTCAATACTGCCTATAGAATCGAAAATGTTTATATTATCATCCAGGATTCATTTAGGTCCTAAATTTAGGACGCCATGTTGATGTTGAGCTAAAGGGTAGTCTGAGAAATTTATATATTGATTTTCTGTTTTTAAGGGTATGGTTTTTAGATTGTTTGTGTTTGTTGTAGGTTAAAGAGCATTTTTACTCTTCGATCACTGGGCGTGGCTAAATAAAGGGTTTTTGCTATAGCAGAATTCTCCTCCAATCAGCGGCATCAATTTTAGATGGAAATACCGCTGCGTAGTTGTTCATTTAGGATCACTTGTTTGCTCTCTCAACTCATCTTTCTTGCTTTCGATATCGCATTTTTGGTTGGATTCGATGTTCTGCATTGTTCATGTCATTATTCTGCGAGTTATTATCGAGTGTGATTGTTTTTGTTTATTTCATTAATGATTCGTAATGTCTAAAAGAGGACATTCTCAGTTGTTTAGAAAAGAGTATTCGGATACATGGTCTGTTTTGGGGTGATCAACAAAGTCTTCTTCCCACGTTTATTGCAAAGTTTGCAAAAGGGACTTTTTGATATCTCATGGCAAAATGCTGAGTTATGTTCTTCCAACCAAGATTTGAAAAAAAAGCACCAAGAGGCAGCATTTATTAAAATTATGTGAAGATGATTGTGGTCTTATGAAAATAAGAAACTTTTTTAAGGTATGGAGTTACTAGGTGACTTTCTATGGGTAAAGTGATTGATAGATTTATTGAACATTGGAATGCTTTAGAAAAAAATTTGTTAGTGAGGATGATGGCAACAGTTCTACATTTATCCGTATTAAGGAAAAAAATGAGGCTCCTGAAACTGAGTTGTATTTTGTGTTTTTACAGGCTGTGACACTTGTGTTGGAAGCTGCTAACACACTTATGCAAAATGAAACACTATTGGTATATAAATATCAATGAGAACTTGCTAACTTGTATACTTCTGTGCTTTCCAGATTCATTAAACCTACTTCCATTATTGAAGCCAACTCCATTACAGATATTGATTTTACCTAGAGAAAATATAAAAAAGACATGGAGATTTGGTAATTGGTGCCAGGACTCGCCAGCTAATTAACAACACAAACTTTCCTGCTAAAAAACTCAATTTTTATAGTGATGTTAGAGGTTTTTATCAGGCTCTTTCTTATATGAAGAAAAAATTCCCATTAAAATTGAATTATACAACCATTGGGAAAAAGATGATATTTCTCTTTGTTCCATGTGTAAAATTTGAGTCTATTGAATTTTTCTGTGATTTATTTTTTGTACCCACATCAGAGAGGAGTGCAATTCAGCAAGAATTTGCTGTTTATCTGGTTGATTAATTGGTTGAGATAAAATTTGATAAATTAGATTGCGATCAAGCTTGGCATAAGCTTACCTGTTTGAAAGACTATAATGGGGTTATAAAATACAAAAATCTCTCTAAATTGATGCTTACAATTCTTTTGCTCCCTCATAGCGATGCGGCTTGGGAGCCAATATTTAGTGTTATTAAAAAAAACATGACTGATATGAGGTCTAGTATAAATGCATCAACAATTAAGAGTCCATACTTATTGAAAAGTGTATGACAAATACGACATGTTTTGAATCTAAGATATTTGATGAAGAACTGAATAATGCAAAACAAACAACATATGCTTTGCAAAAAGTTTTTAAAAATGAAGTATTATAAGCAGCTTTGCAGTATATATTTTCTTTTTTTTATGTATTATAATATAAATATCATTATTTATGTTATACAGTAGAAGACCCAAAATCTGCCGATCCGAAATCCGCAAGGCTCTCTAAAATCCACACTGTTCAATATGAAAACAATGAAATCTGCCCTTCCAGCTGCAAGCTCAGAAAACTATAGTGTAACCACAAAATAAAACTAAATAAGCTATTCCCACTTGAAAAAAATTTTTTAGGAGTCTGTGAGCTCTAATCTTAACATTGATAACTTTCAAATGACTGGCAGTGACATAATTGACACTGAATTATGATCACATGACACAGACTCTGACACAGTAACAAGTGCGGGTGATCAAAAAGTTGATAAATTAACATTTAATGAAGATTAGGCTGGGAGAAAGAAATATCTCAGATTTGTAGAGCAACAAAGCTGTGTTACGAAAAAAAATAATGAATGAATAAATAAATGAATAAAAACTATAATTAAAACATCCCAAAGTCCTAAACTATTGAATATGCATGTTTAAATAAGTTGTACTATAATCTCATAATTTTGTATATTGCATTAATCCTCTGTATTTTTATATCATGATTCTAATTATAAGTAACATGATTTGTTTCCCTTGGTCTGACAAGAGATAGATATGATATGTATTATTGTAACATCTTGTTGTGCACCTCCCCTATTGGTTCCATTCGACTGGATAGTTTATCTACAGGACCGCCCAAAACATTCGAAATACATTACGCTCAATGGGCCGAAATTCATTAAACTCGCATATCTCAAAAACTATTAGGCGTAGAATGTTGAAACTTCATATTTAGGATTGTTGTAACATCTAGTTGTGCACCTCCCCTTTCGGTTCCATTCGACTGGACAGTTTATCTACAGAACCGCCTAAAAGATTCGAAATACATTACGCTCTAGGGCCGACATTCATCAAAGCGTTTTTTAGAGGTTTTGGGCTATTTCAAACGACTCAGGAGTGATATATGCTGTAAAGAGTTAGAAAATGAATTTCTCCATTAAAAAAAGTGTCTTTATCATTTACAGTTCTGCTACAGGAACACTCAAAAGATTTCCAATACATTACGGTCAATGGCAATTTTAGGAGCATTCATCCATTTCAAGCACAATACCGTCCTACCACATAAGTTAGGTAATGGTCCGACCACGGTCACGTGCCTCCCTCAAGAACTATGCCAAAAGTCGCCAAGCTTGGCGACTTTTGGTGTACGTGTGTGCATATTTAACTCTCAAATCTCAAAAACTATTATGAAATTTCATATGTAAGATTGTTGTAACATCTAGTTGTGCATCTCGATTTTTGGTTCCAATCTACTGGAGTTTATTTACAGGACCACCGAAAAGAATTTCAGTACTTTAATGTCTATGGAAATCTTCAATATAATACAATTGTAGACAGTCATTGTTTGGTACATGCCCAAAATCTCGCCGTCTGTCCTCGACCTTGGCGAGTTTTGCCGAAATGTCGCCAAATTTGGCGATAGTCAGTCATTTGGTCCATGCCCAAAGTATCGCCATTTGTCATCGTTCTTGGCGAGTTTTGGCGAAATATCGCCAAATTTGGCGATAATCTGTCATTGTTGGTCCATGCTTAAAATCTCGCCAAATGTCGTCGACATTGACGAGTTTCGCCGAAATATCGCCAAATTTGGCGCCAAAAATTATTTCGTATTTTGTATAACTCTAAAACTTTAACCCGTAGAATTTTGAACTTTTGTATTTAGAACTATATTATAATATCTAACTGTTTTCAATATCTTTTTTGACAGCAGTCGACTAGGAATTTATTTACAGGGTGAGCCAAATGCCTTTAAATACATTAAGGTGTATGGATGCATTCAATTCATTGAAAGTCAGTGGTAGTCAATGACTACTTTGGCTATCCCTAAAATCTCGCAAACTATCTCAAGTTTGTCGGCTTTTGGTGAAATATCGCCAAATAAAGTGTCAGAAGGAAATCTTTCAAATTGAACTCAACTTGGCGATATCGAAATATTTGGCTAGAAATCGCTATACCTTACTATTATTGATATTTTATCTCTTTCAAACAAATAAGTTTAGAGGATGTGCGTAAAAAACATTTTTGAATTAATAGACGTGCAAGGAAGTCATGTGTTGGACACATCAGATTTTTTTTCTATTATTTTCTGAGGGGGGTGGGAATAGAATAAATTTCCTATTATGACCCAAAATCTGTAAAATTCTAAAATCTGCACAAGGTCTGGAAACAAGCTGTGCAGATTTTGGGTCTTCTACTGTATAAATTACATTCTTTTTTCTTTAACGTTTGAAATAAATAAAATGAATCTCATTTTTAATTGTTCGATGTCAATATATTTTATTATTAATAATTAATATCTTTGTACTAATTATTATAGTATTAGTTTGTTATTGATGTATTAATTAACCCTTAAATGCATAGCAATGCATGTATGCATGAGTTATGTATATAGCGGTGCATATATGTATCGTATTTTTCAGTGCAGTATTACAGTAGAAGCCAAATTTCTTGCATCAATTTTGCATATAAAATATAGTTTTTAATAATAAGTGATTCATTTCGTGAATAATAAGTTTCACATACATCTTTCAAACTGCATGTTTTCAGAAAAATTTATTAGTTGATCACAAAACTGGTATAAAATAATTAGCTTACACTTGTGACTATCGAGCAAACATCTTTGAAATTCATGCATTTAAAGGTTAAAGTAATTTTTAAATACCTTTATCTTGAATATATCCTTTTAAAAATTCTGTCACAACCTGATCCTGAAGACCATTTAAAACTGCTAAATTTTGCCAAGTTGTTCCTCGTTAGTGGTTTTTTTTTATGTTGGCAAGTATGTAGAAGTATTTAATTATTAAGGCCACAGTGTACATTATTCAGCCATTGTTGAGCTTAAAAATTCCACAAGTGTATTATTTTTCACTTCTTATTAGGTTTTTACAACCATAAGTTCAGGTATTAGAACTGTTATGTATATGTTTTTGATATTTGATGATGGTTTACAAACAGTATTTTCTTTCCCCCCCCCCCCCCCATTTGTGGCCACTGATGTGAATTCATGCCATTTGGAAGTCTGTGGGCATATTTTTGCCATTGCAGACAATCTTTTCACACACTCCCAGAATATGCCTACTTCAGGTTAGGCCTTTCAGGTTCACTTTTATAGCATAGGGAAATGGGTATGCATCAATAGAATGATACCATTCAATAATCAATTTACTTTCAGAGAAAGTGTGTATTTAGCAAGTTATGTTTTTAAGCCACTAAGTTATTTGTATAATAAGTAAAAATAGGAAGAAATTAAAGCAACAGGATTGCCTAATATTGTTTTATAAGTTTTCCCTAGCTATGAATTTGTCTTTTAGAATAAAAGAGATTATTATAACCGTTATTCTTTAAATCGGTTTTTGTTGATTTAAATTAAGCATTTAATTTTATGTGAGCTTATTATAAACTGTTTTTCAGATTACTATGTGCAAGGACGTCATATTGTAAATATAAAGAGGCACAACAGACCCTATGGGAAGCCAATGACTGTATTGAAAAAATCAAAGAATTGGATCTAAAATTGAATTTTGCTAGCATATATGGTGAATTTTCAGCATTTCATTTTTCCCAGCATAACTATACAGAAGTAAGTGCTCGTTATTTATGAACTCTTATTTATACTAATTGCATACATTTTTATTTAACCTTCCAAGGGGTGCATGTATGTTCGGAGATATATTGGAAAAAAGTTTTGTGTTATATCTTTAAGCCAGATGCCATTCTGAATGCCTTTAATTAGCTATTTTTCTACCTTGGTTATTCTTTGGCTCATTTTGACTTATTTGTCATTTATTGAAATAATTTAATTTTCATGAATGTCTATGATGTTTTAGCTTTAAATATATTAATACTACCTGAAGTACCCGTTTTTCGCGCGGGAATGAATGGACTTTCTGATATTACGATTTGTTGCGATTACTATTTATTGTAATAGATATAGGAAAATGGATATCGCGTTATAATGTGTTCAATAATCATGCATACCGAATTTCAAGGCAATCGTTTGTACGGTGCAGAAGGGGATGCGGCATGGCGCAATCTAGTGGCGAGTTTTAGCAAAACGGATACAGCAAAAATATTCTTCGCATTCAGATATCGATGTATACGAATTTTCATGACAATCGGTTGGACAGTCCTGAAGTTCTTGTGTTGACTCGACATCTAGTAGCAAGTTATAAGACAATGGATAGTGCCAAACTCTTCCCCGTGTTCAAATATCTATGTATACCTGTTTTCATAGCGATCAGTTGCACAGTCAAGAAGTGATACACTGCAGTGCCATCTAGTGGTTAATTAAAGTAATGATTTGCTACAGCACCGTCAAGTGGCGAGTTATAGCAAAATGGATAACGCCAAAATATTCTCATTGTTCAAATAGCTATGTATACTGATTTTCATAGCGACCATTTGAATGTTCAAGAATTTGGCCTGCAGCAGCGTCATCTAGTGGCAAGTTAAAATAATAATGCATTGCAGTGCCATCTAGTGGTGAGTAACATCAAAAGGAAACAGTTAAAATATATTCTTCGTAGTCAAATGTGTAAGTATAAAAAATTTTATGCCGATCTGTCGAACGGTATTGCAGTACCATTTAGCGGCAAGTTACAGCAAAATGGATAGTGAAAAATATTCTGTGTTCTAATATCCGCATGTACCAAATTTCATCAAAATTAGTTGGACGATATTCGCATAGCAAACAGCTAAATGGAATATAATTCCACGTTCTGCTGCGCTACCTAGTGGCAAGTTAGAGGAAAACAGATAGCATAAAAACCTTCTTCATGATAAGACTTAGGTGAACCAAATTTCATGGTGATCAGATCGGTCAAACGGTGCTGGAGTTTTTCAACCTCATACACACATACCAACATTCATTTTTATCTATAACCAGTGCTATTATATGTACCCGTCTCAAATAAAATCCAGTTTCAAATCTAAGTCTCCCCAAAGGGCCAACATATGCCATTTTGCAAGAGTTTTTTCAGGGAATCGTTCGAAGCATTCACTTAGCAGCAATCAAAATGGGAAATAGCTCGACTGCCAAAAAGTAAAGCAGGCATTTATTTGAAAAGTGGAATCTCTTAATACAGCCGCATTTTAAAAATTATCAACTATAAGGTGTTTTATTCATCGTTACTCCGATGTACTAAATGCAAAGGTTCCAATTTTCTGAAATTTGGCGGAATTCCCCCAACTTCAATCAATGTACTCACTTGGAGAGAATTCGATCCACCCTACTGTACCTGATACATGTCTGTGTTCTAACAGTCATTTATCGCTAATACCTATGCAGCTACTAAAAACAGAGTCCAGTCGTCGGTATAATAACCAGTCTTCTTGCCGCAACACAAAAACAGAAGAAAAGAAGATGGATGTTAACTGTGTCAGTCTAACAACTACGTCTATGATTTTATTTTTTAAAAATTGGAGTCGTTTTTCAACAACTCAACTCTGAACTCTAGAATGTCTTTCTGTATTCTTAAGATATTGGATTCAACAGCTAACAGAGGCTCAAAGTCTACCTTACTGGTCGGCAACTGTTTAAAGAGAATTTTCTTGGGCCAGCGATGCTGGAAGGCTTGCCAGTTAGTAATCATAGATTTACCACAAAAACAAATAAACAACACCAAATAAAAGCTATGATCCAACAACGTTGAAATCAAAATCCATTAAAATAAGTTTTCACAAAAACACTACATTTAAACACCTTTAACGTTTAAAAACACTGCGGTTTTTCAACTAAAGAGAGCAATGGCAACTTGCTCTCTTAGTTAAAAAAACTAAGAAGTTAAAAAAAGAAAAAACTAAACTTCCCACAACAATGAATTTAAAATTAAACAAATGCTTTTGGATTTATGAAAAAACAAAGAAAATGTCCCAAAACAATCTAAATAAAAGTTACGATCCAACAATGTTGAAATCAAAATCCATCCGGTTAAACGACTTCAAAATAAACGTCTTTAAAACACTCCAGTGAGAGCAATGAAAAGAAAAAAAAAAAGTGACTTCCAAAACGATAACAATATACGTTTACGTTCTCATCTCAAGAGTGTTGCCAATTTCTAAAAAAGAATTCCTACAAATAGGTGTTTAAGTGTTGTGCAAACAAAATTTTACAAGTTCTGAATAAATTTGCCCCAAATCTATCAAAATTTTCCAGTTAAATAGAACTTAACTAGTAAATAAAACTGTCCTTGCATTGCTTCTCGGGCAAAATGGCATCAAATCGATCTAAGCAAGAGATTATGTTCCGTGATTTTTTTTAAAGAATCAAGAAATGAATCATGTTGCTTCACTTCTCTGTTTACCTTTTCAAGGCGGAATATCTCACTAGATATTTAGAGTTGAAAGTAGCTGCAAGATAAAAAAAAAGGTTATTTTTTTTTATTGATCTTTTGAACTGTATAAAAAGTTTTTGCTTTTAGTTAGAGATAAAAATGTCGTTTTTATCAAAATTTCAAAATGGTTGCAGATACATTGGGAGGGATGGGTCAATCCCGGAATTGTGACAGCAAAGGTTTTTTTTTTTATTTAATTCCTTTGATATATGTACTATCTTGTAATCATTTGCAGTGATGTATGCAAGAGGTGAGGGGGTTGGGGGTTTAAAGAACCCCACCCCCTTTTGACAAATTTTTTTAAACAAGATGTCCATAAATTTTCACTTTTTAGCTTAAATATTACACATTTTAATGCAAAGTTATGTCTATAACCCCCCCCCCCCCCCCCCCCCCCCCCGAAGGAAGTCTGCATATGCCACTGATCATTTGTAATATGTATTTCTACTGTAATGTTTTAACGTTAGTTAAAATATTAAGTGCAAATACACACATTTAATATTTTAACATTAGTTTAAATAATTTTGTTTCCTGCAGACATACAGATGGGGCAGAGAAGCTGTAAGGCAACTGGAGTCTTCATTATATCCTAGGGTAAACAAATTATTTATCAAAATATTTGTTTTATTAATTAAGATAAATCAATATGGCAGTTTCATATTGAATTTTTAAGTCTATAAATTAATGAATTAATGCATTCTTTAATTTTTTTTTATTTTTTTTTTTATATAGGATATTGTTAGAGTTCTCTGCCAGGCTTCTAAAGTAAGTGATTTTAATCAGTACTTATAGTTTTTATCCAAAAACTTACTATTAAGTATCAAATAAAACCATTCTTTGATATCAACAAATCAATTTTTTCCCCCAAATTTATTTATCTCTCTATCTATTATATATGTGTAAAAGTTTCTGAAAAATTAAATACATATATCCAGTGGTAGCCAAAATTGTAGACACTTTTGAAATGTTTAGGTTTTCTAACTTTGTATGCTTATGGGAAGGGCCACATTTCACAAAATGCAAACTCATAAATCATTTTAAAGAGAATTTAATACTGACTTCTGTACACAAAACAAAACTAAATTTAAATATACACAATAGAATAAAAATTATATTTACTTTAATCTGAAAAACAAATACAGTGATGAAGTGGATTGTAATTTCTAACTTTCCAGGTGAATCACTGTTATTTTTCTGAGCTTAAAACTCTCGTCAGCTCAATTAAACATCGATGTGAAGCTGTAATAAAAATTTAAAGCTATCCTACAAACTGCTGTAACTCACTTCATTATCTTATGTATCTTGATAATTATTGCATTTAAATTTTTTTTGTATTGCAAATATTTTAATGTTTTTAAAAATTGAAATCAGTATTGAATTATCTTTAAAATGATGTAAAACAGCTTGCATTTTGTGAATTAACATTTTTTATATGTACATGAACTTAGAAAACAGAAAAAAAAAGTTTCTAAAAGTGTCCACAATTTTGCCCACCACTGTATATGCTAGCTGTCTGCAGGGCCAGTTGGTTTGCCGTCTTAATGAATCTCATTCTGAGTGAATCGAATTTCAAATAACACAAACTGTATGAAACTACTATATGTACTTAAAATGTAAAGGTTAGTAATATCAGACTTGTAAATGATGGAATGTCTTTTGTCAGGAAAGTATGTTCTTTCCTGTGGTGATATCTGCAAGGAAATCTTTCGTTACATATATAGAGAAGTTTTATAGAACCATGCCTCGTTTTTCCATAGACTTATAAAAACATTTTCTTAGAGTGTTCAATTGCACTCTTTTCATTGTCAGATGTGTCAGTTCTCTGCTGAAGCAGTTACTTATGCTACCAAATTGCAAAATAGGCACCCATGAGATATTGGGGGGGGGGGGGGGGCTGGCAGGAACAAGTTTACACAAGACCACAGACTTTGGCTTGGTAGGAAAATAAGATTTATTGTTGCTTTTTCCTGTACAGCAGCAAAAAACAATGATGGATTAAAAACATTTCTGATTTTAAAAATAATTATAAAGAATTAAATATTTTAAAACTGAATTAATAATATTTTAAAAGATAGAGGAAAGATTATTCCATATTCATTATAATTTTTAAAAAGGTAGATCCGTAGCTTTTTTGAATGTCACAGTGTAGAGAAACTCAAAACAATAATTGTTAAAAAGATGTTACTTTTCTTAAATATTGTTAAAAATTCAAAATTTGAAATACAGAATTGAAATTGATTTTGTCTTTCACAGAATCTAAAGATCTTTCCAATGTTGCAAAGATCAGAAATGACCAATCAATAGTTTTGCTATTATGCATTGCTAAAAGCACAATTTTTTGAACAAAAAATATACTGTGAATGAATTATAAATTGCAATATTGAATACAAAAATAATTAATCGAATTTTGAAAAACAGGCTTTGAGGTGCACAACTAACCCCATTATAGAATGCACGTACTGAATTTCAAGGCTCTTCACCTCTCTGTATGCCTCCAGTAGACAGACAGACAAACTCCTTCTTTTACTATTATAAATCTGTAAATCTGTCAGCATTCCTAACCTGTTGCTTTGTTCATAATTTTAAAAACTAATTGATGGTAGTTTACTTGTATTTTTGAATAAGATCAGAATTATAATTTAAACATTATAGATTATTTTTTAACACTTATTTAAATCACATTATATATGTCTGTGTCAGACACTGTCATTTTTTTTTTTTTTTTTTCATTAAATTCTGATGCAGATGAAATTTTTCTTACTAATGTATCTTGCCTGACAATACATGAATTAATTAAAAAGTGAATTTTATACCTATTTTAAGCCCTATTTTATTATTTTATAATAATTCCACCTCATTATCTTGAGTAAGACTCTAACTGTACATGATTCTGAGAGTTAATATAACATGTTAAAATTATGTATTTAACATTATCCTTAAAAGGAAAAGATCTCCAGAGACATCAAAATATGTCAGTCTGTCAGTTTCTACTAAAGGAAGCATCTGAAGACTCTTTTTAACAGTTATTTTAATGGGAAATTAAAATCGTTTCATTTATATGCTTTGATCACAGAGAGTGCCAAAAAGCATGGTAGTCATCTATAAGAAAAGTACCTGTTCTGTACTTTAAGTTTATAACTAAAATGCATCTGTTCTGATTGCATTTTTGGTTTGTTTAGATCACTTTAACATGCAAAAATGTCAGTTTTCTGGCAAATTAATGAATTTGAAAATTTTAATTTAGTTTTGCTAAATTTTAAATAAAAGGGTTTTAATTTTTATGTAATAAATATTAAGCTCTGATAAGTATAAATTGTCAATTTATATATTTTCTTACTTTTTTATTTACCCGTGATTAAGTGAATTCTTCTGTTCATCCACTTAAAATATTGTTGCATTAGTTGAAACTAGTTTCTTTTATAGGCTTGTACTTTAATGAGGAAATTTAAGCAGTCTGAAGTTCTAATTAAACAAGCATTGCTAATAGCAAGGTTTGCATTTCTTTTCTTTTTAAATAACATTGTATGCAATAATATTTTCACAATATATTTAGAATGTATATAACTTCAGTTTAAAGAAGAACTGTATTATTATAGCAATTTCTATCTAGCATTAAGAAATTTATGTAATTTTGTAAGGTGAATAGTGTTTTGAATTCTATTTGAAAAAAATTTTTGCTTATTTCATTTACAGTTGAAAATACTAAGCCTGTTGTGGAGGCAATTACAATGGGCACTAGGAAAAACATTTGACAAAAAGTGTCTATATTCAATATATTTAATCTGTTAGGGATGAGAATCTTCCGGGAATTCTGAGAATTCCGAATTTTAGCTAATTTCCATGTTTCATAGCTGCCAGCTCATGTTTAATCTTTTTGGATCCTCTTGGTTTATGAGTATTTGCTTTTAAGTATTTCTTTATTCATACCTCTAATGCAGTTATTAAAAACATACATGCCTATTTTGATTTATTTCTTTAATTTTAAATGCATCAGAAAAATTGTGTTCAAGGCTTTAAAAATCATTACACTTAATTCTGCGATTTAAAAAAAGTTTGAGTTTGCATTAGATTAAATTTGCATTGCTGAAGAAAAAGAATCTTATTCTTTTAAGTAAGAATAAATAAAAATGTGAAAAAAAAAAAAAAAAACCCACAAAACCAAAATAGGTGAACTTTCTTCACCACCTACCAGATTGACTAATTAATTCATTTTAGCAAAAATACATATTGCCTTTACCAAAATATGAAGAATTTTGTTCATAAGACTTTAGATAATCATTTTCTGTTTTTTAGAATTTACTTAGTTTAAGATAAATGTTGTACACTAATTATACTAAAGAATTACATTTTTTTATTCTCATATTCTTGAAACTTATAAATTAAAAAGTTTTTCAAATTTTATTAATGCCTGCACCTGTTTAATTTTTATTTAGGGAAAACTTTGGATCTCGATCTTTAGTTTTTGCCAGAACACTAGTGGACTATGGCTATTATCTTTTAAATGTTGATTATGTTGGGCATGCTGTAAAAGTTTATCAGGTATGTATAAACATTTTAAAAATTACTTTTGTTAAACTATTGAGTTTCAGTTTTGACTAGAAAAGTTGATTTTGTTATCCTGACATCTGGTGTTCACCATCATCCCAGTTATCAAGGCAGTTTTGTTCTCAATTTTGTTAACTTGGCTGATTTGTGCATGTGCAACTGTGGTTATCAACATTCCTCTTATAGAAAACCTTTTTATGGTCCCAAAAGCATTTGGATAACAAAATTTGACTGTATTTAGTTTATATTTAATTTCATGAATAAATCCTACTACATGGTTCTATATAACAGTTTAAAAATTTAAGAGCTTTTATACAAATTTTGCCATATAGTTCTGTACATTAAGTTGTATTAATTTTGATAAAGAATATATGATTTACTACCTAGATTAAATATATTGTCTATAGCCATATGAGTATGACTACTAGACATTTTCTACCTACAACACTAGTGTTACTGTACTAATAAAAATTTGTCGGCAAACATTCATGAAAGAGTAACTATTACAGTGACCTCTCACTGTATGCATCTCTCTCCTATACACAAATTTTGGAAGGTCCTGTCATGAGGAATAGGAAAATAATGATATTGTTCTCTCACTTATATGGACCACTGAACTATATCTTTTAGTTGTAAGTGTAAATTAACAGCGCACATTGTTGTTCGCAAATTCTGTCCCACACAGATGTACTTTCTACGTAGTCTTGGAAGATATTGTGTTTTCTCTGAAAAAACTGAACTTTGTTGGATCAACAAAATTTTTTTAAGTCAACAAAATTATCTGTTTGAAATAGTGCCAACACACAAGTTTTGTTGAATTAATAAAATAATTTTGTTAAAATTATTTGGTTATTTCAACGCAATATTTCGTCAATTTAACCAAACAATTTGATTGAAATAACCGAATGTTTTGTGAATTGAACTAAACTATTTGTTTAAATGGTTTATTTGGTTAAAATCAACCAAATTATTTGTTTGGATTAACAAAATTTCTTTGTTAACTTTTATGCTAAATCATTTAGCAAATTTATTTTGTCGTTTTTACTTTTATATTTTTTAACCCACAAACATTTGGTTGAAAGTTTCAGAGATGAGACTAAACAATATATCTATTCATAAATTCACATTCTTCTGTTAGCATTTTTATAAATCTAGACATTCAATGTCAGTTTTTTTTTTTCCATACAAAAAACTTGGTGAGACAATCCAAAATCGCATTTGTGTTCGTAAAAAAATAAATATGTGTACAATTACCTCAAATTTTACACATATAACGAGATCTAGTTTATTTCAGTAAGTAATAATGATCCAAATTCTAGCAGATATCAAAAGAAATATTATAGAGCTATTTTGAAGTGTCTGGTAGCTCTGTCTGTGTTAATTTTTCTTTTTTTGCTTTAAGACCAAATAAACATTGGCTATCAAAATGAGAATTTATACAATCACCTAGCTACCAGAACTTAAGTGCTTTGATAATTGTAATACGAAACTAATAAATATTTTTATCACTAGAGTGTTTCATTTGGAAAATGAATGTATTTTCCCTTAGAAAGAATATTAAAAAAGATAAGTGTTAACCCTAAGTGATTTTTTTTCCGGCTTTGTATACAAATTAAACTGTTTCCTACATAAAACCGATATGGATTTAAAAAATGTGTGTTCAGCTTTAAAATTTAAACTGCAAAAATATTATCGAAATATGTTATATATATATATATATATATATATATAAATGCTTAATGCGGCAATTGCCCATCTAAGTCTATTTTCATGATTTTTCTCCCAAAAATATCTTCATTAATCCTATATATATATTAACATTTTTGCATCCTTAGATATTTTGCTGCCCCCAATACATTGTTGAAAAGGGATTCTGATTGTTTTAACTAAGTTAGTCTGACAGACATTCAGTGGTTTTAAGCTTAATCAGTAAAAACTTATAAAAACACTAAAATAAAAATCTTTTTAAATAGATAAAACAGTCTGACCAGCTGAAATTTTCAACAGACTTAGGAAAAACTCAATTAATTTTTGTTTTCGATATTAATTTTTAAATGTATTGACAGACAATGCAGATTCTTCCTTAGCTCTTCCCTCTTCCACCGTAAATAAGAATGGTTCCTTTGGGTGGGTCTGTCTGTCTTTCACTGTCCTGTGCATGTCCCTGACACAAGTGTTAATTGACTGTCGAGTGGTTTCAAATTTCATTTGTTTTGTGTTTCAACAAAACACTTTTTAGCATATAGAAAACACGAATGTTGGGAATGCTGGTGAAAATATAATATCAAGTAAACTAAGACATTGAAACTGTTTTTGATGAGTAGTTGGTGATGATGATAATGATGCAGTTAATATTGTCTCATCGTATGCTACTGCTTTAGGAGCCCTAGAAAAATTGAGACGTTATCTATAAAAATGACTTAACTGCAAATACAATAACACATTTTAATGAGTTAGAAAATATTGTATTACAAACGTAAAATTCAAAATAAAAAAATTTATATTCAATTTTAAACATCAAGTTCATTTCTTTGCATACTGAATTATTTTCTTTATAAACTTAGTCTCCCCATCCTATATATTTAAACTAGCAAGAAAACTTATTCAGAATTTTGATGGTATGTCTTAACCTTAATATTTAAATGAGCAGAATGATTTATAATTTTGATGCATAAAGTTGAATCCAAATTATCTATTAAGTATAATTCAAAATTACTTAATTTAAAAGATTTTTAAAATTAATTAAAAGTTTTAACTAGTTTGATAATTTGAAATCTATTCCAAAACATATTTCTCAATAATAATGTTTCAGAGCAATTTACTAGTCTTTATAAAAGCACGTAAGTTTTGTTGTTTGACCATAGTTGGGAACTTAGATTATATATTTTACAGCAAGTGTAATAGAATATGGTGGTAAAAAGTTTGAGCATGAGCCATATTTTAAATTCTAATGTTCATTGACATGCTGTTTACATGTGCATTTATGATCAACTATTTCTGTACTCTTATATAGATATTATTTTTTGAATGGTTATCTTCTTTTTATTATTAATACAGTGATGCTTCCTACAAACTTGTGACTTTAGAAAAAAAAGAAAAAGAGATTGAAAGAGAGGTGTTAAACACAAAATGTATTAAAATATACCCTCAACACAAAATATATTAATGTTTAAATATTATTATTAATTCTAGAAATTTCTATGCAAACCATTGCTGACTATTGCATTGGTTTTGTGCTTAAGTTTTTATTCCTTTTTCCTTTCTTCTAAAACCATTAAGCTTGTTTGCAGGAAGCATCAGTATCTTATAAGAGTAAGAGATAACTTAAATGTCATATTCAACAGTCACTTCACTAAATTTAGAAGACATTATGTTTGCCCTGTACACTAGTGGTTGCTTTCTCTCACCATCGAATTAAAGATTTTACAGATTTTTAAGTTATTATATAATCTGCCTTTAAAACATTTCTGTTAATTTTAATTAAGTTCAATGATTTTCCTTTAGACTTCACACTCATACCAGGTGTTTCTAACTGTTTGATCAGAGCAGCACCTTTTAAACTACTGTCATCAGCATTGTTATTCTAATTAGAAGTTACTGTTGACATGCAATTCCTTTTGCAAAATTTTGAAAATGTGCATCTTAACATTAGTTATAAATAATAATAACAATAACAACAACTTCATAAATTTTCTAAAGGGCTGTATATTAAAAAATAACTTTTTATGATGACCCTGCATATAAAAAATTCTAGTTATGAAAATGAAGTCTTACCCATCAAAAGTCATTCCAAAAATTTTCATGTTTTTAAATATAAGATTGAAAATTCAGAAAGTAAACTTTTTTGGCATTTTACTGTTTTGATTAAAATTACAATTCAAACTCTTTTAATTGAGGTAATTTGCACAGATTAAATATTAACTTAATCTTATCTTTTTTATAAGCATATTGTTTTAACGATTACTTTGTTTTATATCTTATGTCACAGTTAAACTAGTAAAATAAACCTTCAGTGTGTTACAAGGTCTAAATTCATGTATCTTAAAATACGTGTAAATTATTTCCTGATATTTGCTTTTAATGCTTTATTTTATTTATGTATGCTACAATTTTGTTGCAGACTGCTCTTAACTTACATATATCTATTTTTGGTGGCAACAATATTCTTGTGGCTAAATGTCATGAAGATTTAGCATATACATCCTATTCCTATGGATACAACAATGGTAACTTCAAAGATGCTTTGTAAGTAAAACATATTACGTTTCTTTCCTTTCTCTTTTATATAAACTGAGTTTTTAAGTATTTCAAGTTTTACTGTGTGCTTAGTTACTATTGCATGTGTCTCATGTTTTTTGTTTTAAATCTTAAAATATTTTCATGGTTATTAAAAATTCATGATTACAATTTTTTTAGCATTCTAGATGTAAAATCAACTAATTGCTACATTACATTTATAAAAGGAAAGTTCAAAAGAGATAGGGATGCAAATGACACAAATATGGCTGAAGTGAAAGCCTGAATACTAAGGATTTGTGGTCATCTGATTACGGCATAGGCATTTTTTCAGCTACAATGTCAATAAAGCATTTCCACTTCCTTTTACGATGTCTGAGATTTGATGACTTTAGCACAAGAGTTTAGAGAAAACAATTTGACCCACTTGCGTGAATTAGACACATATTTGAAAGAATTGTTGAAAATTTTTGAAAACTTTATAGTGCTTCAGAATGTTGCACAATTGATGAAAAACTCGAACCGTTTGGGGGAAGATGTTTATTTAGGCAATATATCAAAAATAAGCCTGCAAAATACGGAATAAAGATATTTGCCCTATGTGATTCCTTGGCGTTTTACTCATATAATATGGAACTATATGCACGTACACAGCCTATTAGACAATTCAGGCAATCAAATTTGGCTCATGATGTAGTAAAATGATTGATTGCACCCATTAGTGGAACCGGACGAAATATCATGATGGATAATTAGTTTATGAGCTTCCCATTATCTTACTACTGCAGATGCATAATTCTACAAGCGTTGGAACATTACGAAAAAATAAATGAGAGATACCAAATGAATTTTTACCTAACAAATGTAAACAAGTGAATTCTCTTTTTGGATTTAGCAAGGAGAAAATCACCTTGACATCATATGTTCCCAAAAAAGAAAAATCTGTACTTTTGATGTCTTCTATGCATTGTGATGCTAAAATTGATCCACTGTCAGAGAAACAGAAACCATCACCTTCTATAATTCAACTACAGGTGGAGTTGATACAGCGGATGAGCTATGTGGTACATACTCAGTTTCTTGGAAATGTAAATGTTAGCCTTTGGCACTTTTTTTTAAAATGATCAATGTAACTGGTACTATAAATGTTTACATTGTGTACTGCTCAAATAATAAAGGCCAGAAAAAGATCAACTGACGCAGCTTTCTGCAAGAGCTTTCTATGGAACTGGTAAAGGAACACCTTACGGCTCAGTCAAATATTCCATCACTTCCTACAGAACTTCTTCATGGAATAAAAAGGTTGTTGGGTATTCCAGAAGATGAGAAAAGAAATAAATTTCTCAAAAGAACACAAGGATGATGTGATATTTGCCCATGAAAAGAAGACAGGAAAACTTTGTCATGTTGTAACTGTAATTGTTTATTATGTAAAAATCATGTGATAATGAAATGTGAAGAATGCGACAGCATTAAAATGGATTAATTACACATATTTAGAAGGTTTTGTATCCTGTATAAAATAGGGTATTTCTTATGTAATTTAGGCTGCTATTTTCGAAAATGCAATCAGTTTGTGCCTAGGACCCTCAGATTTTGAGATATCCGCAGCATTTTATAAATTACTCAGAATATTTTCTATGCATTAAAAATGATATAAAATTTGTGGTATAATTACAGACATGAAATGGTAAACGTAATTTCATCATAATGTGCATGTGGAGCATTGTATCCTCACTTAGTTTTCAAAACAGAGAATATAGGAGAACCACAAGGTGGTGCTTCGTTATGGTGGGAGTCCTTGATTAAATCCGTCAAAGCAGCCAGCACATTATGGTTTTAAACGACATAGTTTAAATATACATAGTTTTCATGTGTGATTTATACCATTGTTTGTTTTTGTTTATTCCAGTATCATAAATTTATCATGGTTTTTAGATTGTGATTGTGCAGTAATGGCAACAAGTAGGAAGTGTGTTAATTCGCCTGATACGTTCTGTTACATATGTGATGAGTACACTTTGAAATCCCAGAAAAGAACTATGACTCCTTTGATAAAATGTGCTTATGAACATTATTTTGGTTTCAAAATAAGGGACCAGGATAAAAACTGGGCTCCCCACATTTGCTGTGGTATGTGTGCAGTATTACTTAGAAGTTGGTTAAATAGAGAGAACAGATGCATGCCTTTTGTAGTTCCTATGGTTTGGAGAGTTCAAGTAGATCATGTAACGGATTTCTACTTTTATATGACAAATATTTCGGATATGAAAGGAAAGCAAAGCAAAAAAAATAGCGTACCCAAATCTTCCTTCTGCAAGAAGACCAATACTACATAATGAAACTTCCCAAACCACCTGAAACCCTAGGAGATATTGAGGAAATGCAAGTGGATGATATAACTTATGTAGACTACGTACCATACACATTTTAAGATGAACCTCACATGATCAGCCAACCAGAGTTGAATGATCTTGCTAAAGACTCAGGCCTCGATTTTGTCTAAAGAAAAATCTGAATTGCTTGCTTCTCATTTATAAGACTGGAATTTGGTAGCTTCAGGTACTTATGTTACTTTATTTCGTGATCGTCATAAGAACTTCATGCAATATTTTTATGAATCACTTAGTTACTGCAGCAATACTTGAGCAATACTCCAGCAATACTTCAGCAATTAACTTCAGCCCTACTCAATACTTCAGCAATCTTGACTTACGTACATTTGATGGATTGATGCAAGCCCTTACCCACGAACACAAGTCAGAAGAGTGGAGACTCTTTGTTGATGCATCAGTCTTAAGTTTAAAGGCTGTACTACTACACATTGGTAACATTCACCCATCTATTCCCATTGCATATGCAGTTCACATGAGTCTTATGAAAGCATGGATTTTCTTTTGGATAAAATTCAGCATGGAAAATACAAGTGAAAAATTTGCGGCTGATTTTAAAGTAATTGGACTTAATGTTAGACTTACAACTGGGTTATACAAAGTATCCATGCTTTCTGTATGAATGGGACAGCCTGAACATTAATAAGAAAGGTTTGACCACCTCATGAATGTTTCATCGCCGGTCAAAAAAATATTAAATGCAAACAGCTAGTTGACCCTAATGATGTACTTTTCCCCACCTCTTACATAAAACTTGGACTAATCAAGAATTTTATTAAAAGTATGGACTCAGAAGGCAAAGGATTCAAATACATTGTGCTGAAATTCAATCGAATAAGTGATTCTAAAATTAAGGAAGATGTTATTGCTGGTCTTCAAATTTGAGATTTCTTGAAAGATGAAAAATTCGCTCAATGTCTAAACAGAACAGAATTAGCTGCCTCGTCTGAATTCAAAGATATACTCACAAACTTTCTTGGGTCTTACAGAAGCCCACATTACAAGACCATTGTTGACACTTTACTATCAGCATACAAAGGTCAAGGCTTTAACATGTCCCTTAAAATCCACTTCCTTGACTCTCACCTCGATTTTTTTCCCTGCAAATTTAGGCACCGTCAGTGATGAACACAGGGAGAGGTTTCACCAAGACATAGCGAAGATGGAGAAAAGATATCAAGGCAGATGGAATCCGAATATGCTGGCCGACTACTGTTGGGAACTCATTAGGGAAGCACTACAGGAAATTTATTAACGTAAATCAACAGCTGTTGCGTTTCCATAAATATTGTTCATGTGTTAAGTTGCAAAAGTGCAATTGGGTATATAATAAATGTATATATGCAAATGTTGTTCAGTGAATGTTACTCAATGAACAACATTATGATTAAAAAAAAGTTGAGAACATGTAATTTTTTCCATTAAAATGTTTAATAAAAAATAAAATTACCTAATAAAGAAATGTTTCGCATATAAATAAATAAATAAGCTATATTAATAAATAGCAAATATCTTGAAATCTGTGGGTCCAAGAGAAAAACTATAAGTATATTCGGAATCAGCAACAAAAAATACATAAAGAAAACTGTGTTTCGCAACTGATACAGAAATGAAGTTAAATTTTGTAAAAATGTGTTATTAAACATACATTTTAAAACAAGGTAAAAGACATTTTTAACTAACCAATCTACGCCCAACAATCTATTTTTAGCCCGATGCAAAATTTGTACGTCACTCAAATATTTAAGCATTAGTTTAATTTCTTGAATAAAAAATCCGATTTCCACAAAATACTCAGCAATAACTAGTTTAAATGAGAATATTTCCCTTTCTTATTCACATTTTTAGAAAAAGATTTACGTTCTTCATACCATACAAATGTCAGAAATTTATTTATCACTTCTGGCATCAACATAAATTTGAGAATGCTCTGAAAAAAGTTGGGCGCTAATGGGTTAATGTTTTGATGATGCCAAGTATTAATATGATAATATATATATAAATATATATGCATGCATGTATGTATAATATTTGTAATTTATTCAAATAATTTTAATGAAAAAGTAGCTTAACACTACTGGCATATATTTACAAAATGTCATTAGGTAAATTTATGTTATATTAACAAAATAATTAGTGTTTTTAGGTATAAATTATACCGTGTGGCATCTCAAAAAGTAGGATCTTTTCAGAAACTGATAGAAAATATCTAAATAAATATGAAAAGCGAGATTTACCACAGAATACATAGTAGAATTGATGCATTTTACATTATAAATCCATAAATTCGTTTTTCAAACATTTTTAGTCAAAAATATCACAGAGACAAAATGGGGTAATATTTACCCCACGCGAGTGCTTAAGTTACAAAAGTAGACGTACGTTCTGATGGGTTAATCATTGCGGGTGTGAGATATTCACATAGAACAGGGATGAAATAAAAATTATTGTAGTATTTATTGGCCATTTTCAATTTTAGTGCTGCACATGAAAATTTTTAGAAATTCTAAAAGGCTCCTAACATTTATTAGTTTACCCTAAAGTACTTAAAGTGAAACAAACTTAAAAAAAGTAATCCATGCGTTGTGATTGATAATAAAATAGATAACCCAAAGTTTTCTCCCTTGCCGGGATATGTGTGGATGAGGAGTAGTAAAATAAACAGAGACATTAAATAGATCACCATAAAAGAATTTATTTAACAACAGAAGGTAAACAAACGGCAGCCTCACATCGTTTGGATAACGAGAAAAAATTACTCTGCAGGGGTAATACAGCACAAAGATATTATGCTCAAAATTTCTTAGTGAGTTAGTTTCCCTTAATTATCCCTTCGTAAAAAAAAAAAAAAAACATTTAAAATTGCTATGACACTATGGAGCTCGCTTGGGATCCCAAACAAAAGTTAAAAAGAGAGAATTGCTGCAGCACAAAAAAAAAAATCCTATCAGAAAAGAAAAGTTTGGTCAAACAAGTCATTAGAAGTTAGAATTTAAATCGGAAGTGGGTAAAAATAATTAAAAACCGGACTTAAGCAAAAAGTGAAGTGCATTATTACAGAAACCAAGAAGTTAGGCTATTGAGAAAAATGTAATAGTTAGCGGGGGAAAAAACGGCAGAAGTTACAAGAAAAATTAAATTTACACCTCCGAAGATAGGGAAAACAAAGGCAGAATTAATTTAAAGTAAAAAGGTAATTATTTAGGAAAACCAAAAATAAAAAGAGTAATTAGTAGTAATTAAAGAATAAAACTGTTGGCATTTAAAAAAGAAGAATCACCCAGACCATTATATCTCCTGACAAAAGGTACTTAAATTAAACTTATTAATTACTAACATTAGACCATAGACATTTGACAGTTGAAACAATTAAAATAAAAAATTACTGCATTGAGTTATTAAAACATAATCCCCCCCCCATACACACACACAAATTTTAAACACTACACTATAATCCAAAATGTTGTGATTGTATTGAGACAAGATAGAATCAAATAAGATGGAGTGTTTGGAGGAGAGTGCAGTTTAGAATCCCAGGTGCCATCTTGGATTTTTTTCTGTACTTCACTGCTAGTATGCCTAAGTTGTCTAAGTGCTCAGGAAAGATGTTAGTTTGCATTTGCTAATGCTTGATGGTCGAATATTGTATGTAATGCAGCTTGTTTTTGTGCAAAAAATAAATGTTAAAGTGCAAAATCATTAACTTCTTGATACTTTTTTTTTTTAAACTTTCTAAGTTGACTCTTATTTTTATTGATAGCAATTCAGCATGATAAACAGATTTTTGAGTCTAGGCAAGCACTGATGCTATAGATATTTTTCCTGTCACCCCCAAAAATATTTCCTTATGGTCACCGGAGATCATAGGGATCAAGTGTACTAGAAATGTTTAATTTGTTATTTTTTTCAGCCAATGATATTTGTTTCTAAAAATAAAATAGTTTTACCGAAGGTTTCTCTGAAAAAGCCCAAATTAACTGGGTTTTTTTGGGGGAGTTTTACTTTAAAAACCCCGACCCCCTCCCCCATGTGGTTGGGTTTTTGCCAACCCTGGTTGGTTTAACAATCCTCATTTCCTCCAAAGAACGATTACTTCAGCTAGTTTCTTATGAAAATATTTTATGAAAGAAAATCTTCTTAAACCTTTTTTGTATATTGAATTAGTTATAACTGTGTTGATATAAATGAGTGAACTTTATACAATAGTTCTTAAATAAACTATAAAAGTGTTTTAAATTTTTTTTTTTAAACTGTGTCTAAATTTTCGTATATTTTAGGGATCATGCAGATAAAGCTTTGACTATAATGCTTAGTGTTTTCAGTGAAGATAATTTCTTTCTTGCATCTGTTCAGAAAATCAAAGGTAATTTCTTATTTAAATATTTGAAATGAACTCAAATTGCACTCATCAACATGTTATAATAATAAATATCTGATTGCCTTTTATGAGGTTATGTTAGTATTGGGTTACATGAGCTATGATCATAAAGTAAGGTTATTTTACACATAAAAACTAAAATTTAATGAAACATAACTTTTACTAAAATCAAAACCATGCAGCACCCCAGGAAAGGGATTCAGACACAGACAACAAATACAATTATTTAATTGAATTATCCAGTTTATAGATTTGTGAGTAAACCTTCTTTCTCCATGGCAGTTATCTAATTTATTCCTACCACTCACCCTTAGTTTAATCACTACTTATTATAAAGGAAGATGTCTGTCTGTCTCTCTCTGTGTGTGTGTGTGTCGGCAGCATTACGGACAAACGGTTACACATAGAAACACCAAATTTGGCACACAGGAAGTTCTAAACATGAAGTTGTGCACCTCAAAGTGATTTTTCCGAAATTTGGCCCAGAATTTTTTTTTTTTAATGTTTTTATGTAATTTTTCCCATTTTTTCTCTCATAATCATTGACGTAACAGGCTAGGGTGGGCTAAGCCCACCCTAGGACCACAGTTAGCCCACCCTATAAAAATTTTAACCTTTTTCCTATAAGTGGTAAGAATGAACTAGTTACATCAAAAAATTCATTAATTTGAGAAGATGAAAAAACATTGCAAAGATCTTATTGTAAAGTTCTAACTAACTTTTGCACTTCTAGCGATTTTTTCGAGGAAGGAAGTTAATGAGATTCCCCTCCCCATACTGAGATGATCCTAAGAAGTGAGGAAAATCCCTTCTTGGGACCAGCTTTTTTTTTCTCTTACTGACAGGGGGCTGGGTGGGTGATAAGTGAATGTAAGTGAATTGACTTCATTGGAAAGACGGAAGAGAACGGTGAGGTATGGTTTCATCAATGAGAAATGAGAGATGCAGTCATCAACATCTACCTCACTTTGACAGAAGACTTTTGCTGTGTGTTCATGCTTACCTTGAATATGTTTTGCGACGACTGGCTAAAAATACGGGACTAATAATAGGAGGGTTGGTTGTAAGAGCCTGACTATAACATTTTTGTGCCCAGGGCACTTTTCAAATTTTAAGCCCCTGTATATAGCTGGATCAATTTTCGTGCCCTTGGACATAGCTTTAAACTCAATATTGGGCCTATTTATATATGTACGCCCAGGGCGCCCACCCTAAGTACCCATGCGATAATCAGGACCTAGTTGTTAAGTTCTAGAGGAGGTTGTGGGTCGAAAATTATCTCTGCGATGCGATATGCGGTCATTAACAGTTAGCGAGAAATCATGTTTTTGTATGCTTAAGCGGACTTGAGCAGGTACACTGTATGTATATGTATTTGCCTACTCTCACCAGAAGTTTAAGAGATTTCTAAACGTTTGTGCCCTTGAACGCTGTCAATAACTGGGCAGAGGACTTCTGGAACCACGAAGATTTAAGATGCACACATTTACCACTTGTACACGGTGGTCTTCGGGGGTGCTTGGAAAATCGAACGTGCAATCTGGCATTCAAATCACGAATGCACTTTGAATTTATTACTAAAAAGAACTCTTTCAAGAAATGCTTTCTTCTTCTCTATGGAGACAATTGGAGAGAGCAGCCTATCTTTTCGTAAGGTACCAGAGTGAGAACGAAATGTGTTCCTCCGTGCTGCATCACACATAAGGTCAAACGCGTAATACGCATGCGCACCACGCATATGACCGAAACACAATGCATAGTGCACATGCGTTTTGGTCACATCCGCAGAAGTACACTCGGCACACCTTTTTAGCTGCTTTGCCCTCTCCAGTTGCCTCCATGTTCTTCTCCCCTCCCCTCACAAAAAAAGGTTTAAAATTTTTTAGCCCAGACATTAAGAATTTAAGGAACTGTAACTACTTTAGTGTGTTCCAATAAAATCTGTTAACTTCAGGCTCCTTTTTCTAAGAATTGATAAATTGAACAAGAATAAAATTTCTACTGCTTAACGACAGTAGTGTTGCTTTAAAACGTTTTATTTAATAAAAAGGAATACAACTTATGATTTTTCTTCCTGTATGGTCAAATTTTGTTAACTGCATTTTACTGGTGTTATTTTTATTGTAAGAAAATCGAGCAACTTACCATCTAAACATTAAGTAAATGCACAAATGTAGGGTTAAATATAAAAACCGGTAAAAATTGCTAACTTTGGTTGGTAAAAATAAATTACCTTCTTTCAATATTTTTTTTTTTTTTTTTTTTTGTAAATCATTTTAAGAAAAAGTAACTTTTACAAAAATTATGAAAATTCACAAAAATAGACGTTGAAATTCACAAAAATGAAACCCTGCAAATAATCCCTGAATCAACCCCTGCTTTATAATCAATATATTTTAAATATGATAACGTATATTTTAAAATTTCAATCATTCTATCCAGGCCATCAATTATATGACCTCAAAATCATTCTTAAAACATGTAAACACCTGTTTTTAGGGCAGTTAAAACATGGAGGGACAGACAGACAAACTTATATCAATGCACTTTTCAGTCTTGTTGGAAAGTATTGAAAGTAAATTAGAATCACTTATAATATTTAAGAAGTTACAATAATTTCATAATGAAAAATTCAGTCAACCATAAAATTTAGCCCAAAAAAAAAAAAAAAAAAAAAAAGTGTGTTCAAGACTTTTTGCCACCACCATTTATATTTTAGTTAAATTTCGTTTTTCATTTGATTAATATTTAATTTTATAACTATTCAGTTTAGTTCAGTTCACAATATAAAACTTTTAATTACCACTGCCGTAAAAGTAATACCGTACATTAATTTTCCTCAATCTTTTTTTTTTCTTAAGTATGCTCCTGAAAATACTCCCATTGTTCTAAAACCTAAATTTGATATTTCACAAGGGAAAATGCATTAAACACTCAATTTATAGCAATTCTATATGTATTTAACGCCAGATACACAAGTATAATATACCGAAGTAATAATGTAGAACATTCACTTGCCTATGTTGACAAACCAGTCAACAAAATCACAGAGTTGGATATTTTTAACAATATCTTGTTTAAATGCAAGTAAGACAAATCTTCTTTTCGGTCATGTAATATCAATAATCATTGGGATTTTAAAACTTGGTTTAGTGTTGAAAATACACACCTGTCGTTTATACTTCACTGGTTGTAAAGCAAGATTTAAGAACTCTTAAAAAGTGTCTTAACTTTTGAAATTGATTTTAACTTTAACTTTTTTTTTTTTTTTTTCAAATCACTTTTCGATCTACTTTGCAAATTTGGGTGTAGAGTAAAATTTTTCCAAAGGCGTTTTGGGAGGGTGGAGGAATTTTTAAGGGAGGGGGGGCACTGCCCCCAAATTCACTCCCTTGAGTATGGGCTTGCTACTGTGGAGCGGATAATAATATAATTCTAATTAATGATAATATACTAATGCTAACTTACATATAATAACTACCGCAAAGGTATAGAGGGCTGTAGCCCACCCTAGAAAATCAGGCCAGTTACGCCAATGCTCCTAATGCTTCATAATGGCGGTAATTACGCTTGCAGCAAAATGATATAATTTTCTTTTAAAAACAGTTTTTTTCTGAATATGTAGCATAATTTGCAGATTTTTAGGAATTTTTTATTTAAATATTACATTTGACAAAAATTTTTGTAAAATAATTTTATAACTATCACATCTTGAATTGTATCTGTCATAACTTTTGATATTTTGGCAAATGCTAAAACAGACATTTCACCCTCTTTTAAAATAAAAATGAAAAAATTATATAAATTAGGTGATTTTTTTTATGAATTTAAATGTTACATAATGTTTATAATTTAATAGCATCAACGCAGACTGTTTACACCATTATATAAATCAATCATAACATGAGAATTTCAGACTTGCCAACTTTTACGCTTTACACGTAAAATTTACGCATTTCGACTGTTGTTTACGCTTTTTACGCATTTCCGGATATTTTCTTCCTAACTTGTGTATATTTCTTTAAAAGTGAAATTGATATTAAAAAGAGATGTATTAGGTTTTAAATTGAAATGATGTTCTATGTTAGGGCCTTTTTGCCTTTTCAATATGGATCTAAGTGGTAGCATCGGCACCATGATCCACATCGCACATCCATGTTGACACAATGCGCATCAAAATATTGTTGCCACTGAAGCAAAGAAAAAAAATCTTTTTCCCACATGCGACGCCGAGTATTTCTTAATTGGTTTACCCAGTCATGATGTCATAGAGTAGAGCGAATGGGAGAATCGTTTACTAGGGAGTAGGTCTTTCTCCTGTGACTTGTGCGTCTCACGTGGTGTTCTTTGTTATCAGCCATCAGCGCGCGCCCGCTTTGCGGTTAAGTGGTAGATGCAGATGGTAGTATGAGCATATTTCGATTGCTTTTCTGAGGATTATTTTCGATGAATGATCACTGGCACAGCATAACTTATAAACAAAGTTATAGCAAAGAATGGGTATACAGGGGTCGCGCTGCCGATCGCCAACATCGCAAATTGCGAAAATAAAATTAGTTTGGCGAAAGAAAATACGTTTGGGCGAAAATATTGACAATTGCGTTTCTTAATGATGTCCGAAAAAATCTAATTTGGCGAAATGTTAAAAAGAGCCAGCGCCCCTGGGGTATATATAGTATCATATGTCAAAGGAGTGAAATTTGCTTATTGCAACGTGTGCCGGAGTGATTTCAGCATTTCTCACGGAGGAAAGTATGACATTTCTCGCCACTCGAGTTCGTCAAAACACAGTGAAAATGTGAAACGTGCTAACAGCAGTAAAAGTCTACAAATATTTTTCAAAGAGGACGGACAGTCCAGTGGCAGATTAATGCAAGTTTCTCGGAGGTGGGCAGTTAGAAGATTGATGCCATATACATCCATTTTATGGAAGCAATTTAGGATCTTTTACATTAATTTCTTTTTTCTCGGGGGCCGGTCGCCCCCTCCGCCCCCCCCCCCTTTAATCCACCCTTGGGACAGTCAGACGTTATTCATGCAGAATTGTTATTTACATCTTTCTTGATCGAATACAATGTTCCTTTTTCAGCAGCTGACTATGCTGAATGTGAGAGGGTTTTCAGTATTATTCGGAAAAACAGAAATGAATTCAGGTGCAACTTGTCTAATAAGATTTTAGAAAGCCTTCTTATGATGAAAGATTTTTACTTCAGATTTTCTGAATAAAGCAGAAATAGCTACTGCTGCTTCTTTGAAGTCAGCACAGTCAAAATGGGAGTTTTTTCAAGCCAGTTAAGTGATTATAATTAATAAATTGTTAGTCACAAGAAATCTGGAAAATGGTGTATTAATTGATTTGCCTTTTATTCAACAACTTCATTTTCTTTTATTGTTCTTAGCTTTATTAAATACTTCAAACAAATAATTGTGATATGAAATGCATTAAAAAATAATACTCGTGCATTATATGGTGAAAGGTAAAAAATAACGCTCATGCGTTGTATAGCAAAAAGTGTCAAAATTTCTGTTCGCGCACTGTTTTACACATTTTGATTTTCCCAAGTTGGCAAGTCTGGAATTTATGTAGGGTTGCCACAGAAAGGATTAGAAAAACTGTATTTTTTCATCCTATCAATAAGCTTTTAAATACAGCGCCGGATTATCAAATTGCAATTGAGGATCTGCTCGGATCTACTTCTGGAACGCCAAGTGCTTTAAGATACGTAAAAATTACGATCTTATGAATTCATTCCCGCTTTTTCTTTAACACAAGGAGGTGATATTTTGATTAAAACTTACGGTAAACTAAGAAATTCACAAATGTTATTGTAAGTGATAGTCTAATCTGTTGCTTATTTAAAAATTGAAATGTTTTCACACAGCTGAAAACATTCTTCATTTTAATAGTTACATAGTTTTAAAGCATGATATATTAAAAGTTTTCTATTTACTTTTTTTTATTTTTGGCATTTAATTAATCCACAGCCATATATGTTTCCTCACACATTCATATTGCGGGTATAGTTTTATTTTAACACTGGATTACATTAATTTTTCTGTGTTGTTGTAAGTTTCAATATTATACTGTTTGAAAGCTACTGTGAAAATTAACCAGATTAACTCCCTCAACTAACCAGGTTTCTTTTACAGCAGTTAAAACAGTGTCATCATAAATTAAAAAGGGCATGAAATTTGTAAAGTCTGCAACACTAACATCCTGTCGCAATTAAATCTATTCTAAATAGCTCCTGGAGATTACTGTTACTGTTACAGTTTACTGAAAACGTTTAATTCATATTATTTGATTTGAATTGATGACAGAAACTTTGTTGTTCTTTTTCTAGCTCTTATACTTGAAGAAATAGGTCTTGAATCGCCTGATTTAAATATACGGGATCAATTGTTTGCAGAAGCTCAAGATTTACACACTTATGCTCTTAACTATGCTCATATTACGTTTGGACCTAATAATATGTATACAGCTAAGTGTCATGGAAATCTTGGGCGTTTATTTCAATCCATGAAAAAATTCAAGGTACTAGAATTTTTTGAATAATAATAATAAAGAGTATTGAATTAGATTTGATGTGAGAAAATTTAGTTTGTGTTCAGTGTTTTTGCTGTATAATGTTAGTCAATTAATCAAATATGTTATATATTTAAGCATTATTGATTTATTTTACTTATATCAAATATCTGCTAAATATGATGGTTTATAATAACCCCCTCAATTTTGTTTTGAAAATGTCAAAGGGGATGTGTCATCTAATTGTCAATGGAAGACTTATGTCCTTTTTGTTTCGTTTTTTTCTTGATAGTTATGCATTGCAAGTTTTGTAAAAACAAAAAGAGTGGTGTTGCAAATTTAAAATAAAATTACACATTTAATTAAATTTCATAATGAAAAATAATTTTATTTTAATATTTTTAATTAAAAACATCTTTAATTGAAAGATATTTTTGTAATAAATACTAAGAACAAAAATTATAAGAAAATGTTTCATACCTAAGTTTTATAATCATTTTAATTATGAAAAAGGACCTAATTGAGGTATGCCTAAAAAAAATATAAAAAAAAGTCTATGATCTTTTGTTGTTGTTGTTGTTGTTAATTACGCCTCTTTTATTACGAACTCATGCCTGGCCTAAGTTTTGCTGACTTCTTAAATTTGTGTATTCCAAGGACTAAAAATATATGAATAACCCTTGCTGAATTTTGTGAGTTACTTTTAATAGTAATGAGCATCAAATCTCTCGAAGTGCTAGGATTTAAGTTGTGGAAAATGTTATAATCTATTTGTATTCAGAGCTTGTACCAAATTTTATACTTTTGTGTCTTTTTTTAATCCAGAGAACTTATCAGTCCTGCATCTCTTAATTCAAAAAGCTGACTTTTTATTTCATGAAAAGCTTTTAAATAAGTCAAAGATTTTAGTAATTAGTAATTTTTTTCATGCTCTAAATTTGTTTAAGAAATTACTTTCCTGCTTCCATGGTACTTTTACTATTTTAAAAATTGAATTTTGTTTTGAAAGCCAGGCAATTTATAAATTTTCTCTGAAAACACTGAACTATATTTTTGTAGTGCACACAGTTTATTAAAAATGATTCAATTATTTTTTTAGGATGCTCAAAATATGCAGCTGCAAGCTATTGCAATCAAAGAAAAACTTGTTGGCCCAGATGACTATGAAGTTGGTCTTTCCATTGGCCATTTAGCCTCCCTTTATACTTATGACATGGATCTGCACAAAGAAGCAGAATATTGTTTTTTAAAGTCTATTGAAATAGGTAAGTATTTATTTTTTTAATTATATTTTCAAGTTTGAAATCTGTGTAATATGAAAGCATACAGAACATTCTTTAATGAATTGCATATTTTGATACAGTGTGTGTTAAAACACATTATTTTGCATTATTTTACAAATATTTTAAGATAAACTATAAATTGAAATAACATCTTCAAAGAATTTTATGCGCCAGCTTTTTGTTATTAGCTGCTCCTAATACACATGCTGAAAAAATATTATATTAAACTATACAACAAACAAGAGTTCAACATTGAAAGTCATTGACTGAAATTGAATAGTTACTTGATTTTAGCTGTAAAATAAATTTTGTAAGCAGAGTTGAAGTTCGTTTAACTTAAGTTGCACAGTAGAAGTTCTTGTGTTTGAATATGTGTTTTAGACAAGAAAGACAAAGTAGGTACCTTTTCTGTAGTTTATTGAAACAGAGATGACGGTGATAGACTTACACAAGGCACATGAGATGAAGACACAATACAATAAACAGCATTCACTTAGTAGCACAAAAAACAAGCTTTCTAGAAGACAAGTCGCCAGCAGCGATCTATTCAGATTAAAAAAAAAAAAACACATCATACTGTACCATCTGGATACATCATCACAGATCCCAGATCCGGTTCTAGTTGAATCACATCTGTTGAACCATACGGTTCCTGGCTCAATCTCTTAACACACACATCATGGCAGCCACGGGAGGAGCTTTCAGAGAGACAGACCGGGACTGAAAAGTGACTTTGTGATGCCTTTTTATATCTGCCAGTTAGTGCGAGACTACGATAGATATTTGCATAGAAAAAGAGTCCTTATTTTATGCAAATTAGAAACAGCGCCATCTATCGACGAGAAATGTAAACTTTTTATTACGGCGTTAAAGGTATGACGATGTTTATACCGCCATTTACAAAATGCTAACAACTTACGTTTTCACTTAGAACACTTTTAAAGGAGTTTACAAAAGTTTCGTTTTTCACTTTAGCAAATTTAGAGGCAAAATGTCATGGAAATAAAAGGTAAGTAAAGAAATAGCGTTTTTTCCTAACAAGGGCCGCCTTCCATGACATTTAAGAAACTGGCAGATTCAAAGTAAATGAAAATTAGAGGTAACCTTTCCTCCTTAACGAAAAAGCAAGTTAAACATGATGCATGAAAAAATACTTCAAAATTCACTAAAGGTTAGTAGAAACACTATATACAGTTGTTGCTGGCCAGCATGGTTAGTACACATTTCAAAAATTACTTCATTTCAGAAATACTTCAACTACTAGAAAATACTATATAGATGCATTCAAATATAAACACTTATGCTAGAACATTAATAAACACATTTCTAATCATAAAAATATTCATACTTCAAAAATACTTATCATATACGTTCAGTGCACTTTAGAAAATACTCACATTTTGCAAAGTTCATTCAATATAATACAGTACAGTACATTGCAATGAAAAATACGAATTAAATTTGAAAAAGCTCGAATTGAAATCTAACTGAGATCGAGCTGAAATAGAGCTGGGATGCATCCCGGAATAATTTGTAAAAAAAAAGTTTGTGTTAACCTATAACACATTATATGCCTGACACAACACCTTACAGACTAGGGTGGACATATAGGAGCTTCCACTAGCAAAAATGGGACTTACTGAAATAAAACTTTAACATCTCCTGTGATTCGGACGAAAATACTCTACTCTTAGAACTAACCAATCATGTCAGAATTCTCTGGCAAATTACAGTTTCACCTCGCGAGACGCTTTTGAGGCTGCTCGAAGACTTCAGAAAAAGACCAGAGATAAGAATATTGCACTCCGTGGGGAACTTTACTTCCTCGACTGTAAAGATGTCAGACAGACATAATAGGACAAACACAATTACATAAAGTTCATTTTTCATTTTTTTTTTTTTCCATCAAAAATTTCAAAAAATTTCCCCCCCTTTCCCCTCAAAAAAAGTCTCAAGCCGAAGGGCTTGTAAGAGACAAAAAAATTGCCTAGGTTCCCACAAACGGGAGTAGGTCTTTCACACTTAACTGAAAATTTTGTCATTGAAAGGGGAATGGCTGATTTTGGATAAGGGTTTCGTGAAAATGTCTGCAGGATTTTGTTTAGTGTTAATATATTCTAATTTAAATAATTTTTCTAAAACTAGGCTTATTAAGAAATGGTATTTTACATGTATATGTTTAGTGCGATTGTTCTCTATTGGAGAATTTGAAAAGTCTATAGCTGCACGATTGTCACAAAATAAGGTAACTTTTAAATTTTCTGGAAGAATGTCTAAACCTTTTAGTTCATCTAGGATTCTATACATCCATAACAGTTCTTTTGATGCCTCTGTCAGGGCAATAAACTCAGATTCCATTGATGACAAGGCTACACATTTCTGCTTAAAAGTTTGCCACGAGATTGGGGTTTTGTCTAACATTAAGATGTGACCTCCCATCGACACACAATCATCTCTATTTGATGCGAAATCGGCATCAGAATAACAGTTTATTGAAATTTCACTAATGTTTGAAAGTTTAAGCTTTAACTTCGATGTTGACTTTACATATCCCAGTAGTTTTACTAATTGGTTCCAATGATGTTGGCCAGGGTTAGATTGAAATTGAGAAAGGATATTTACAGCGTAAGATATATCAGGTCTGGTTCTACTAGCCAGGAATGATAAACATCCCAAAATATTACGGTAGGGCAGTTTTTCCATTTTCTTAGTTTCAGCATCGTTACTAGGACTTTGCGTCTTTGACATTACAATTCCAGGTGCGATTGGCACTGAAACTAATGGTATCTGATACTTCTTGAACCGCTCATAAATTTTATTGATGTAATCTTCTTGGTGAATGAATAGTCCTTCCCTATTTTCAACAAATTGCACCCCGAGTAGTTTCTTCGTTTTACCCAATTTCTTTAGATCTACTTTATCTTCTAAAAGTTTAATTACATTCTCTATTTTTTCTTTAGTTTTAGATATAAACACCATGTCGTCAACATACAGTAGTAAAACTAAACTATTTTCATAAATGTAGACACAATTAGCCCACTCTAGCTTATTAAAATTTAACTCACTTAAAATTCCATGTATTTCATTAAACCATTCACGTCCGCTCTGCTTTAAACCGTAAATAGCTCTGTTGAGCTTACAGACGTAGTTTTCTTTGCCTTCCTCTTCAAATTCTTTGGGCTGCTTCATATAAATATCTTCTTTTACCGGGGCGTATAGGTATGCAGAATTTATGTCTACTTGCATATGAAACCAATGAAAATGTCCAACTAATAGAGAGAAAAATAATCGTATTACAGAGAAATTGACCACTGGACTAAAAACTTGGTCGTAGTTTTCACCTTTTCTTTGACCGAATCCTTGAGCGACCAGTCTAGCTTTATATCGTACTATTTTACCTACCGAGTTGTGCTTTACTGTGAATACCCATCTATTGCCTATTATTTTTGTATTTTGAGGTACGGGTACAAGTTTCCACACTTCCCTTTCGTACATAACATTCATTTCTGCAATCATAGCTTTCTTCCACTCATCTGAATTTTGAGAATCTATTGCTTGAAAATATGAGTTTGGAATTACTACATCCTCTAGTCAGGAACTGGTTAAATTAGTTTCGTCTTTCACAATGCCGGTATAGGTATCTTTACCTTTAAAACTAAATTTCTCAGGGTCATACTTAAGTCCATGTTTCTTGCAATATGCCTCGACCTCTCTACAGGATCGTAATCTTATATTGCTTCCTGATGTACCGTAGTATAAATCATTTCTGGACCCGTCTGATCTAGGGACGGCTTTTCTCATCCAAACTACATCTTTAGGTGGTGCTACTCGGTCTTTAGACTTAGAAAAACGAATTGTTTCTTCTCCCTCCTCCTCATCGGATTCACTGCTACTTATTTCATATTTTTCTTCAGATGTGCTAGGTTTCTCGTAATCTTCTATTTCCCTTTCCTCATCGGAACTTTCTTCTGCTGTAATGGGTTCCAGCACGACTCCACTGCTCTCACGAGTGGGTAAATTTTCATCAAAGGTTACTTTACTTGTTTCTACAACTTTCCTGTCACTCGGTAGCCAAACTCTATACCCATGGGTAAACATAGCGTACCCAACTAGTATGCCTTGCTTTGCCCTCATTTCGATCTTACTTCGTAATTGACGTGGTACACCTATGAACGCTTTTGATCCAAAAGTTCGAATGTGCCTTACCGAAGGTTTGCGACCACAGAATAGCTCAAATGGTGTTTTAGATTGGTTTGCGTGGCATACGCTGTTCTAGGTGTATGTGAAACATAACAATGCTTCCAACCAAAAACCATTTCCCAGTTTACTGGAGTGTAACATAGCTTTTACAGCATCCAAGACCGTGTAATTAAATTTCTGACTTACTCCGTTCTGTTCCGGCGTATAATCGTTGGTTCTTTCAGCTTTAATGCCCTCCTCCTCCAAAAACTTCTTAAATTCATTATGGCAGAACTCCATGCCGTTATCAGTTCTGATATTAATAATTTTTCTATTTAAAAACCGTTCTGCACGTTTTTGGTACCGCTTAAAATTTTCGAAGATTCAGATTTCTGCTTCATGGGATAAACAGTGACTTTTCTTGAGTAGTCATCTGTTATCGTTAAAAAGAATTTATGTCCTGATATTGATGGGTTATGTAAAGGTCCACAAACATCCATGTGCAGAAGTTGGAGGGGTTTGTTCGATCGAATCTTGGGAATACTTTTAAAGCTCTTTCTTCTAGTTTTTGCTACTTTACAAACATGACAGGGTTTGTATGATTTAGATTTAAAAACGGATAGGCCAAATACCTTTCCCTTACTGGTTTCAATTATAGCGTTACAATTAATATGACAAAAACGGCTATGCCAAAGTTGTAAGTTTTGATTGTCATTTTTTGAAGAAAAATTAGCTTCTGCTTTCTTTTTATTAGTTATTATTGTGGGGTAAACATAGTACAGACTACGTTTTTTGTGTGCTGTAAATAGTTTTTGTCGGTTACGTGAAAATACCTCTACTTTGTTACTTCCCCCTCTAAATGTAATGCCTTCAGTGTCCAACGCAGGACCTGACAGGAGATTTCTCCTTAATTTCGAGGAATAGAGGACGTTTTTAATGTTTTTAAAACTTTACCACCTTGAAATTTTAACTCTACTGTTCCCCTTCCCTCAATGGAACAATCAATGCCGTTTATGGCGACTGACATCGACCGACCTTTAATTGATTCAAAGTTTTTAAAAAGTCTTTTATCCCGACAAAAATGAGCACTAGATCCATGAAGAATCATTTAAATCCTCACTTGTGTGGGCTTCTATCATATGATTCTTCGGTTGTCGTTTGTTACTTTTACGATTACTGGGGGGAGGGATCCTACAACTAGCAATTAAATGTCCAATTCTACCACACCTATAGCACTTTCTAGTGTCTTTCTTTACACTATTTTTAGGTGGGGCACGCTTCACTTGACTAGACATTGCGATGGTAGCTTGATCCCCTACACTTTGCTTTAGTCTGGCCTCCTCAAACAAAAGTTCGGCTAAAACTAAATCGAACTTAAATGTTTCATCAGGCCAGCGGTAAATTGTTTGAACAATTCCCTGATACTCCGAGGGTAAATACCTTAGCAATTGAAATGACTGATACCAGTCAGCTGGGGGAGCATTAGCGTCTTTTAATTGCTTAACTATCATCCTCAACCTGGCTGCAAATAAGCCTATTTCATCCCCTTCATTTAATCTACATGAAAAAAAGTCATGTGTGAGTCTCATAGCACGAGCTCTGGACTCAGGTTTAAAATGTTTATTTAATTTTTCCCAAACTTTCTTGGGGTCATAAGTGCCAGAAATAAGAGGCTTGTATTCATTAGAAATATTCAAAAATATCGTGCTATAAGCATGCCCGTATCTAATCTTGTAATCCCTTAATTCGTAGGTACCTTTTCTGTAGTTTATTGAAACAGAGATGATGGTGATAGACTTACACAAGGCACATGAGATGAAGACACAACACTATAAACGGCATTCACTTAGTAGCACAAAAAACAAGCTTTCTAGAAGACAAGTCGCCAGCAGCGATCTATTCAGATTAAAAAAAAAAAAAAAAACACATCACACTGTATCATCTGGATACATCAGCACGAATCCCAGATCCGGTTCTAGTTGAATCACATCTGTTGAACCATGCGGTTCCTGGCTCAATCTCTTAACACACACATCACGGCAGCCGCGGGAGAAGCTTTCAGAGAGACAGACCGGGACTGAAAAGTGACTTTGTGATGCCTTTTTATATCTGCCAGTTAGTACGAGACTACGATAGATATTTGCATAGAAAAAGAGTCCTTATTTTATGCAAATTAGAAACAGCACCATCTATCGACGAGAAATGTAAACTTTTTATTACGGCGTTAAAGGTATGACGATGTTTACACCGCCATTTTCAAAATGCTAACAACTTACGTTTTCACTTAGAACACTTGTAAAGAAGTTTACAAAAGTTTCGTTTTTCACTTTAGCAAATTTAGAGACAAAATGTCATGAAAATAAAAGGTAAGTAAAGAAATAGTGTTTTTTCCTAACACATGCAGGCATAAAAAAATCTTTTAAAACTCCTTTATGAAAAAGTGAATTTTAGAGCAGTGTTTCTGTTAGCCCTATCAGGCATTAAAGCGTTATTTTCGGTCTTGTTAGTGTACTTTACTCGTAAATACTTCTTTTAAGCCTAAATGCAAACAGAAAACAAGTTTCAGTTCATATTTATTTGATTCTAAAAGTTAACCTCTAAAATTCTTTTATTTGCCGTAATTCAATATCGGCCAATCAATTCATAGCATTTATTTAATCTGTAATGCTTTAACACATCTCTAAAAAGTTTCTTACCTCACTGGTTTCTCACCTGTGAACAATTGCTAACGCACTTTCCTTTTGCGTTATGCAAATTAACTTTGACTTTTGCTTTATGCAGATTAACGACAATCGTCCAATGACGCCGCGTGCCTCGCACATGTCGTTTCCTCCCGGTACGCATGTCCTTGGAATAGCATACTTTCGCCAATCGGGACTAAGATTTAAATACTTCTAGCTTTGATGCCTGCTTAGTGCTGCTCAGTTTTTGCTTGCTTCATCCTGTTTCTTTTAGCATTTTTAGTTTGTCAATGTTAAGATAATAACAGTACTACAATCGACGGCTCAAATGAGCACTTAGCCCTTTTTAAAAGGAATACTTAAATTTGTAACAGAGAATGATAATGTAAGTTCTGTTTTACTTACTATGTTGCTTTTTCCCGGATTGTAACTGGATGAATAACTTCAAAGTATCAAGATTGCAATAAAAAACTGTTTTTATCTTATTGAAAATATTTTTAATCATTTTACAACTTTTTACACTGTCTTATACATTGAGCAAGTCTTTTAAAAACTGCTTCCATTGTGCGTGAAGTCTGCTAAAAAGTTTTAGTTAGTTAGCACTGACGGACTTGTGAAATTAGTTGAGACTTTATAATTTTATTCAGCCTTTCCTCACTTGCCCGTTCAGTACTGACTTACAGTTTCTCAACCTTTTCACTTCTGCAGACTGGCAAAAATAGGGAAAGTAATTCGTGAACTGGTGTTAACCTGAAATAATAAATACAAAGAAAGTGTTATACAAGTATAATTTTTTATTAAAATGATTGCAGATAATTACTTTTAAATTAATTTGTATATGCAGACCGATACTGGTTTGTGGACCAGTGGTTGGGAACCACTGCTTTAGAACACTGTTGTTTTTGTTACTACATATCTAATATTATTAAATGCGCCCTTATTTTTTGTTTGCAAGAAATTGTATTTTTAAAAGTACCCTTTTTTTCTTGATAACTCTGGATCCACTCTGGAATGTTTCATATAAATTTCATAATTTGTGTAATTTAATTTTTTTTCTTCTTTCTTTAGCTAGGAGACTGTTGGGTGAAGGTTATAGTGGACTAGAGTATGACTACAGAGGGCTGTTAAGAGTTTATACTAAACTTGGTGACAGAGAAAATTCATTGAAGTACAGACAAATTCTTCATCATTGGAAAGAATTGAGGGACAAAAGAACACAGTATGAACAGGAAAATTGTCCATTGAACATTGATATTAAACCTATTAAACCTGAAGACATATTTAATCAAATGTGTTGTGTTCATTTGACACTAATTAAAAAGTCCTCATAATGTGTTGCTTGAAGAACTTGTAAATGTAGCTGTACAGATTGTGTAATCAGAATTAATTGTGATTGCTTTGTGAAAGCTATTTGATGAACTATACATGTTACTTGGACTCTACATGTTTCTTATGTATGTAGTAGGAAATGCTGCCTTCATATTTTGAAGTAAATGTTGTAATATTATGTGCTGTTTTAATTGCAGTATTTAAGACATCGCCTGCCTCTAATTTTGGTTATACATAGCTGCCAACTCTTCCTGTTTTCCCAGAAGACTTCCTGATTTTGAACTCTTCTTCTGTCTTCCTGCAGGAAGATTCAGGGGTGGGAATTCTGCACCATACCGCGCCAAAACTTAAAACCTGCGCTATCCTGCTACAAAAGCGCTTTATCGTATGATTCTGCACCAAAAGAAAAAAACAGCTACTCTGCTCATTACAAACTGCTTAAAAAAAAAAAAAGCGCCAACTCGCTGTACGTTTTGTTTCCGCGCTCCCACAACGGACTACCGTAATTTATAGAAGAAACGCTGCACCCACGAAAATGAGCTTAATTAACTAGAAAAATCAACAAAAATGTCGCAGTCACAATATCCCCCACCTCCACCCTTCCGGGAAAAAAAGAAACATCGCACTGGGATATATTTTGGAAGGGGGGGGGGATAAACGGTAAAAATATCTCCTTCCCCCCCCCCTTCCCATATAAGTATTTATTGCTATTTTACGAAGCTTACGATTTCCATTTTCAAATAATCAGTGTCAGATCTCATAAAAAACATCAATTTTTATATTCACAAAGGCAAATTTATAGAATTAATTAAATAACTTGTAGAAAACTTCTTGCATTCGCAAAAAGATCGGACAATATAGCACATGCTGTTAAAACAAAAGAACGAGCGGATGAGAAGAATCCAGTCAAAAGTAAACAATTTTTTTTTTTCGCTGACATCCAGCTGTTGATTACGTAATGAGTGTGCTGCAGCAAATTGTTTGTTTTGAGCTTTGAATGTTGTGTGATAACTCTTGATGTTTCTATTCATTTATTACTTCTGATATTTATAATACTGGGATTTATTTTAAAAGCACTCGGGGTTTCCTGAGCTTGCCAATTACTCGTAGTTGACTTTTTACCATAATAGTAGCATAAGGCAGTGTTCATTTGGTACAGTGCTCCTTCACAGGGCACAAAGCCGCATGGCGAAAAAACACAAATAACTTATAGATAATTTTTTGGGGGGAGGGGGGGGGTAGAATGGTTAAATTCGCACAGGGCACAACAGACTAGTTTTGGTTGAGATTCGGTATTTTAAGAACAATCGGGCCCGGACTGGCTCCTATGGGGGTCCTTGGCTATTGGAAAGGGGCTCCTTACTGTTGAATTTAGAGGGAATAGAATATTAGGATATGTAGTATTTGAAAATTAGGTTTACTTGCCATGTTTTACTATTTTAAAGCTGGTGGGGGGATTCTTCGGGGATCCTTCGCGGCACGTGGTCTGTGGTGTCCTTTGCAACGCCACTGTATCAAAGAGTAAGATTACAAAGAAATAAATAATCGAATTACTTTGGTACATTACTCGGATGTATATCAAATTACTTTAATAATAAAGTAATAGGGGCCTCTCTGGGGGCTCCTCTCTTATGCCGGGGGCCCTCGTCGATCACCGACCTGGCCAGTCCGGGCCTGAGAACAATGTACGTTCATTGGAACACAGGGGTGTGGTTAATCAAGGGTAGTGCGTTTTTGCGGTATTTTAAGAAACTTTAATCCATCAAAATATATATATTAAAACCTTCATTAAATTTTAATTATAGTTCTAAAATGTAGACATAAAAAGCTTCTTTTTTTTGGACTTAATTGAGGAGACATCAGTTGGATTTATGTACCCATCCACAGCGTTGGATCAAACCGCTTTTCAACGGGGTAGGCCAGGGCTTAATTTGGGCTGGAGCTCAGCTCCGGTACTTCTTTTTTTTGAGTGAATTTTTACATATAAGGCAAAAACAACCGGAGCTCATGAATATTGGCCTCCGGAGCCCACTTACTATGGAAAACCTTCCAACATGCTGGACGAAAGAACAAGCTAGAATTTGAAAACAATTATCCCTGGTTGATAATTAAAAATCAGAAATTAGGATGTAATGTTTGCAGAAATGTTACAACCTTGGGAGCATTTGTAACTCAAGAATGCTTGCTCCAAATGAAAACTGGTCTAGCGTTAAAATTGCTTCCAACGGAAAAACAAAAGCTGCGCAACGAAAGTCTTTACGGAAGAAAATTTGTGAGCACAAAACCTCTAAAACTCATATAAGAACTGAAAAAATTCGAAAAGATAGAACTGAAGATCAAATTGTATCGATGATTGCATCCCAGAGAAAAAACGAACAAATTGTAACTGAATGTGTTTTTAGAACTGCATATCACCTAGCAAAGCAAAACAAAGCTTTTTATGAATTTGAAAATGAAATTGATCTGCAAATTAAGAATGGTCTGGACATGGGGAAAATTCTGCATTCTAATGTTTCAGCTTTGAATATTGTGAATCACATTTCACAAAGTATGCAAAAATCTCTAGCAAAAAAATTGTGGAAGATAAATTAAAATTTGTTCTAATTCTTGATGAATCGACATCTTTAAGCAATGCATCATGTCTTATTTTGTAATGCAGACCAAGTTTTCCGAAATGGAAAATCCTATCAATATATTTTTAAGCTTCAGAATTGCAAGAAACAAATGCAAACGGAATACTTGAATGTCTGTTAACCGAACTTAATCGGTTTAATATTAATCAGGAAATTCTTCAAGAACAATTAGTTGCTGTCACTTGTGATGGAGCTTCTGTTATGCTTGGCAGAGAAGAAGGACTATGTAAGAAACTGTTGGATATGTTTCCTAATATAATTATTTGGCATTTTATGAATCATTGCCTAGAATTCAGCGTTGCTGATGCAGTAAAATTAGTTGCAGGAATAAATAACTTTAAAATTTTCATGGACAAATTAAGAAATATATATCACAGTTTCGCCAAAAAACCAACGACAACTTATTGAGTGTGCTGTAAATACAGGACAAGAATTACTAAAGATTGGGCATATTTTCGATGTTCACTGGGCTGCATCCAGTCTTCGATTTATGAAAGCAGTGTGGACGGACTGAAAGTCTACATAAACATTTCACACAGAGCTCCACAGATAAAAAAAGAGATGCCAAAGAAAGAGACACATTTTCTGGGTTGGCGAATAAAGTAGCGACTGATACATTTATCTTAAATCTTGGCGTTATGTATGACGCTCTGGAAGAACTATCGGAACTTTCATTAGAGCTGCAAAACCGACAAACTACACTAGTTGATGCCCATAGGCTAATAAAGCTACAAATATAAGTTTTTGAATCCAGGAGAAGAAGTCTGGGAGACATGCATCTGAAGCCATTGAAGGTGTAAATGTTTCAAAATTTAAAAATGTAGCTATACGTGAAAGTGGAAAGGCTATGCCTAAAATAGACCAAGGGCAATTTTACAGGTGTTTAGCCCATTCAATAATAAGTAGGCTCCTTTCGGTCAGTCGAGAAAATGTTAGATCAGATTGTGAACAATTTATCTGTGAAATTAAAGTTCTAAATCCAAAGTTTTGGCCTGCTGTTGAATCGACTGAAGTGACGTAAGGCGAAGATGAACTCGTGGGATTATGCAAAAGATTCAGTTTTAATGAAAAAGCTGTTTTAAGAGACTTCAGAATTTTCAAGTCATCATCTGGAAAAGAAATACAAAGTGACTTGAAAAAATTGATTTCAGCCATCAATTGTATACCTATTTCAAGTGCCGAATGTGAACGTGGATTTTCTACCGTGAACTTAATTTGTATTTCCAAATGTGCTTCACTTAGCATTGAAACTTTATCAAACTTGATGTTCATTAGAATAGTCGGTCCTCCGATCAACAAATTTGAACCAGAATCATTTGTTCGTTCATGGTTAGCTTATGGCCGTCACAGTGCTATTGATACTTAATCAAAAGCCAGGAAAGAAAAAGAGGAAGCTCCTGATTTATTAGCTCTGTGGAATATTTTTAATTAACACACAAGTATGTGTCTCTCTATTCTAAAAAAAAGTAAAGGCCGCTGGCGCTGTCAAAGCTTCTGGACCTATCTTCTCCTAAACCGTAGGGATTTGAGTTTCGACTAAGGTATCCACAGATTCGAAAAATTCCGAGGAACCTGCTAAGCTGATTTAAATTTCGAAAATCGAATTATTTTAGAAGATATTAATAAAAAACTGAAAAAATAAACCGAATGGTTGCCAGATTTTGCATACAATCATTCATTCCTTTGCAACAAAGCGTTTCCAAGTATCTAGAATCGTGTGAAATTTACAAAGTTAACACAAAAAGCCTAATAACTTCTTCACCGTTTGCACGATCCACTTGAAAATTTTCATGATCATGTATAAAAATATAGAAAACAATCTGCGCTTCTTTAAGAATCTGAAAATCTACCCGTTCCCTCCTTTTTAAGCGATTTTTCGCTATTTTCAGCACCATTTTATTTCCGAGAGTCAAAAAAGTAAATCATTTGCGTGACAAAATTACCCTTTTGAAGTGAATACGACGTCATACAATTGAGATTCAAATTTGTTTAAGAGAGATTTTCCAGATTACACAGTTTATTATCATTCCCCCCCCCCACAAATAAATCGTTTGCATGGACATGAGAATAGCTGTGTACTCAAAACGAAATCTTTCGATTGCGAAAAGATTCCGCGAGTTTCCAGAACAGCATGAAATTTAATTTGGGTATCTCTCTATTCTAAAAAAAAGTAAAGGCCGCTGTCGCCGTCAAAGCTTGTTGGCCTATTTCCTCCTAAACCGTGGGGATTTAAGTTTCAACTAAGGTGCCCACAGATTCTAAAAATTCCGGGGAACCTGATGAGCTAAGTTAAATTTCGAAAATGGAATTATTTTAGACGATATTAATAAAAAACTTAAAAAATAAACAGAATGGTTGCCAGATTTGGCATAAAATCATTCATTCCTTTGCAACAAAGCGTTTCCAAGTATCTAGAATCGCGTGAAATTTACAAACATGAGTTAGAATTATGCCCATTTTACGCCAAAATAAAAACTATATGAAATAAGTAACTCAAAATGTGTTACACAAAGTTGACAATTTTCAAATAGTAAGTTCGCTTAGACAATAGGAGTTTATAATTAGCGATTATTCGTTTTTCCAAAACGGAATAACTAATATCTTGAAAATGAAAAATAATTAAAATGCAGATCATTTTAAAGCCGGTTCTCGTCCAGCTGGATTATTTGCTACCAGTAGAAATATTTGGCGTTAACTATGCCATTATAGCAGTTATAGTACACTTTGGATATTTGCTAGCGCGACGAGATGGTATAATTCGTGGTGTTAAGTACGCCAATCTGCAAACGATTATGTAAATGAAAGTATGGATAACGGTTTTCCGGTAACCTTAAATGAACAGTAAATATAGGTTGTGAGTATGTGTAAATCGCCAAATAATGAAAAGTCGCCATTGGTGGCAGGCTATTCTATCTGTTCTGTAGCTTTTATTAACTTTACATGTACGCAAGTTGCCAAATAATGAAAAATCGCCATGGGTGGCAAATTCACAAGGAGTCCAATAGGTTGTACATTATTAACAATACAGCTGAAACATATGTTCTTATTTTATTACGCTTTAGCTCCTAATTAGTATAACCTTTGAATGGCAACATTAAATATTGTGTTTCTGGGGAGTGCAAATAATTTTTCCAGCGATTATAAGCGGAATCCGCACTCCAGGTGGAGTATAGCTCAGGACCCGTACAACACGGATTCCCATAACAAAATATCTTCCATGTTATGAGGGGTAGGGGGTCTACTGTAGTGTGAAGTTTAAATTTTTATGTACCAATGAAGATGTAAGAACTAAGCAATGTGTAGCTTAGCTCAGTAACATTCTATCTGATCCAATCTTCCGGTTTTCTCTGTTGAAATTATGTCTTTTTTACGAATAAGCCCAATTAGGGGCCGAATGCCTCATATGAAAAGCGAGCGTAGCGAGTCTGGGGGCCTTGGCCCCTAGTATTTAAAAAGAAACTCAAATTACATCATACCAAATGCCACATTTTTAACAAGCAATTGTTTAACATTTTCTAAGTAATTTGAATTTTCTTGAATTTCCTTGTCTTCATAATTATGGTATATAAATTTCTTTGTTTCTTCATGTGTTAAAAATTATGACATTATTTCTTTCACTTGTTTTTATTAAGTATTTCAATCACTTCTACATTACTTTAACAGTTTTTTGCTTGCTTTATTTCTTTTATTTAGGAGAAAATAAAATTACATGTTATGCCGCCAAACGTGCAAAATTTTAAAATCTGCACAAGGTCTGCTCCCAATTTGCAGATTTTGGGTATTCTACTGTATATTGTTCATATTTCTTCAAGCTAATTTCAGATCATTTATTATTAACCGTTTTGTGAAATATTTATTTGTGTGATTATGGCAACGCAACGCTAGGGCGATCTGTGAAGGGTGGGGGATGCCTTGGTAGTAGGACTTTCTAAGGGTAAAATAAAATAATAAAAAACTTTATAAAATAACACCATCTAGATTACTTTCTAAGGGGTTCTAACGCGTATTCACGTTACATCTGGAGAAAACCTACCAAAACTCCAGACCGTTAGATCGACAGCTGCGCAATGGGACCCGAACGCGGGACCTTCACACTTTGGCCGTCTACCATTTTCAATGATATAACAACCGTGTCATGAAATAATAAAAATATGTCAAATACTATTACACAGGAAAAAATTTGAATTATTATTTTAATTGAATGTTTTACCTACCCCGTACTGAAGGGGTAGCTTGGACTTACAGTACGCCGCTGTATATGAGCATATGCTCGAGAATATTAGGGCTCCGGTACTTCTTTTGCTAGAAATTAAGCCCTGCTCGCATTCTGATTCGTTACACTGTGCTCCGTGCACCGCTAAAAGGTACGTGATCGGTGGGGGCGTCATCTTTTGAGACAATTATTACTAAATAACTTTTATAATTTTTCGTTGAAGATCGGCAAAAAAAAAATAATAAATAAATATCGTAAACGCAGCGGCGTTTCTTCCATAAATTACCGTACTATTACGTTACTGTAAAAGAACGTAATTGACCCAGAACGAACCAATCAGAAGAATGGTGAAAAGAGAAAAAATGTCATTGATCATCATTTTATGGCCAGCACTACGCTCAAGATAGGGTTCCTCAGGGGGGGAGGTTGTGACCCCTCTTATCTCCTCCCCCCCCTTGGCTACATCACTGTAATGGAGATAAAAAGAGAAAAGTTAAATAAAAAATTTTTGCAAAAGTTATTCATTTTCCATTTAATTTGTAATCTATAGTCTTTGTTGTTGTTATTATTATTATTATGGTGTTAAAAATTACGTGTAACTTTGAATGCAGCATCTAATATTATATTAGGTTAAGGTAAGTTTATATTTTTCATTTTTAAATGCGTATTATTTTTTGAAGTAAGCTTCTTTTATCTGAGTAATATTTAATACTCTCAAATTTACTAAAAGCTTGACTGTAGTTATATTTTTCTATCGACAGATTAAGAATGTAATTTGCTCCAATTTGTTGCTTCAGTGCTCCAAATCGTCGACACTGTTGCTCCAAAAAGCTGCTCCAAATCAGCCTTACCCAATTCCCACCCCTGAAGATTAAATCTTCCCTTTTTTACTTTCCTGCCATTTTCCCATACGTACTGCTAAAATTTAAAAAATAACAAATAGGGTATTTTTAAAGTAAGTGCAAAGATTTCAATTAATTTCACATTTTGAACACAGCCTTTCTCAGCTGTTACAGCTGACCTTATCTTACCCCTATGTAAAAGCTTTTGAGATAAAGCTTTTCTTTCCATTTTTTCTTACATTTTCCCTATTCACTCTTTCATTTGCTCATTTGCCAGTACCTATATGCATATGCCAGATTAGTAGCATCAAGCAGCCCTAATACACATCCGCTGACTTGTTAAGCACCAAGAAAAGTATTACATACTAAAAACGCAAGTTGGTAGTAAAATTTTAAATTACTTCTCACTCGTGTCTTTCTGACACGAGTTAAGTACCAAGTGCTTATATACAGAATTTAACAATAAGCGCTGCCGATCATGCAGGTCCATGATCTTTAAAGTTGTTTCCTAATTCAGAATGATGAAAAATTATATAAATATGCAGGAATTAAATCTTCATGAATCCTTGTGGTTGTTTTTGTGGATGAAAAAAGAAAATTCATTTTTACAATTTTTCATTAAAGCTGCAAATCTTTACTTCAGCCAAAACAAGCCGGTGCTGCTTCTAATCAGCAAACTTCAGATTCTTTTATGCCTGTATAGTTTAAAAACATCACTGGAAAAATCTTCCTGATTTTCAGGAAATCTTCTTGTTTTTCTACCCAGATCTTCCTGTTTTAAGACAAGATAGGTTGGCAGCTATGGTTATAATGTGGTTATTCATCACTGCCTCAGTAAGTTGGTTGTGTCATATAGAAGAAAAACAAATTTCAGTTTGCTGTTTAGAACAGATTTTGTAATAAAATAAATATGTCAGTTGCTCCATACTTATTTAATAAACAATAGTAAATTAACTGTTTACAATAAATAAGTATTTTCTTCTAATATTTTAAAGAGAGCTAAGTAGAATATTTGATTTTAGGGTGGGTAAAGTCTGTGATTTAAATGCTTGAATTCAGTTATAGTTCAATCATTTCATTAAATTTCTTAAAATCCAACATATACTTGTAGAGTTGCAAGTTTTATTTAAGAAAGCTCTTTTAAAACTTAAAAAATAATAATTTGGGAGTTACACTTATATAAGTAAATTAGTTTTTCCTTGCTATTAAAAGTTTTTACTTTATGCACTCTGGAATGTTTTGTTGTAATACCAATCTTGGATATTGCATAAAACTAACAATGTATAGAAAGATGTATGCTTCTTATTTTGATTTTACATATGATATCTTTTCTTTTTTTCTTGATTGTTTGTAGTTTAGCACAGTTTATTAATTTGATACTTTTATTGTACATAGAAATGAAGGTAGATCTTTTTGCATCCAAATTGTACACAACATTCAACTAAAGACTTGGCCTCATAAAACAATTTCATAGCTATGGTTTTGCATATACAGTAGTACCTTGATAGATGGGCTGTTAAAGGGTTCCTACAAGCCTGCATTATCATTATTATTTTTAATTACCCTAAACGACTTGAATTTAGCTGTAAATGACTATAAAGGCCTAAATTTTTTAATTTTTCATTCTCTATCGAAAACAGAAATTGTAAGAATATACTTTTTCTGCTGAGCACAGCAATGAAAGTTATCCAGTTAACTTAGTAAGGTCAAGGTCAAATATTAGTTGTTGTAGAGATGGAAACTACTGATTCATTCCGATGTGAAGAGTGGTTCTGTTGATTGATTTTGAAAAATAAAAGTGTGAAGAGGGGGGGGGGGGAGAATTTGCTTACTTTAGATTTCATGGTGGTTGGGACATGCCATTTTGGACAATTTCAATGGTAGAATATTTGGTAAAAAGTGATAGTCTTCGAAAATCATAAACATGTTTAAAAGGCCATATTTTTTTCTTAAAAAGTATTTAAAAGCTCTTAAATAGGCCAAAATTTTGTTTTAAGAAAAGATTTGGAACCATGTCTAACATACAATGTTTTGAAATACAAGTTATCATTCGGACAATTTTTTGACTTGATATATGAAACAGGATCTGAGATTCAAGCTACCTATGAGCGAAAGTGTGAAGTTAAATTATTAAAGAAAAATGAAATGGGAAAAAAAAATTGCTACAACATACCTCTGCTAACATCTGTTTGGATTTTCTTTTTCTACTCAGTGCTGTCTCCAAGGCAAGACTGTTGGTACCCCACACATGACATAAGACAGAAAAAATGTGCAAAAGCCACTAGGCCAAGCAACACAAATTGCTTACAGACTAGCAAAGCTTATCTATAATTTTTTTGCGTTTTTAATCATGTGATTTTGTTAGCTTAATTTCTTAATATATATTCAAATTTTAACTATCACAGAAAATTTAACATTTTTATATTTCTGATCACATTTTTTTCTTGTGAAAAGTATGGAATTTTTTCCAAGAAGGGTGCAAAATTAATAAATTTACTATTAGCACAGAAGATTTTCAATGTAGCAGTTTTTAGTTGTTGTGCATTATATGTATCGAACCAAATTTTAACTGGCATAGATACTCTTAATAAAAATTTGCAATTCAAAAATCTTATGATTGATAGAACTGCATAAAAAATAGAAGGCCTGACTAAAAAATACAAAATACACAAGATTTTGAAGAAATCTTATGAAATGTTAAAATTGGATGAAAAGGTAGGATCAGGAGTTTCTCTCTGAGGTTTTCTTCAGGAGTGAAGAGAATGGAAGACAAGTGAAGTGACAAGGTATGGATGAAAGTGCAAGTTATAAAATAACTGAAAAAGAAAACTTTAAAAATTAAATATTTCAAGTACTTATTTTAAACATAGGTTTTAACAAATACAAGTATTCATTTAGTATGTAGGATATATGAAACAATATTTTTTTACATGTTCTATATTTAACATTATGTACAATAATTATTTTTTGGGGGGTGGGTGGGTTACAAAGTTGAACTTTCACCAGGAGCAACATGGACTTGTTGGCTCTTTTTTTTTACTATATATACAAACCCATATATATGTGGACTAAATTGCAACGTTTGTAATATATGTTTCTAACAAATGCATTATTGTTTAAAAATCAGAAGAGTTTATTTGGACTTGGTAAATTAATTACACTTCAGTTATTTCAATGGGGAAAATTGATTTGAGATATAAGTATTTTGACTAATATACCTAGTCAAGGAAAGGAATTAAACTTGTATCTCACTATGTGTAATCACTGTTTATAGTTCTCCTTTTTTTTCCCCCTTCATACTTGTTTTTAAGAAATGCTCACCTTCAGAAACAGCTAGTTTTGGTGCATGAACTTTTTTATTTGTTTAAAAGTAAGTCTAAATTGTCAATATTTATGAATTATGATAGCCTAGTCTAACAAAATAAATACTATGAAAATGGATGTTATCGTTTTAGTTATAAAACTAATGTGGAATGGTTTTTATCACATTGATTTGTAAGCAAGAAATGCTCTTATGAATTGAGGGTAGTCATTTATCTTAAATTAGGAAAATATGAAATAATTTTTCTATTATGTTGTTAAATATTTTTTATTTATTTATTTATACAATTTTTTCCCCTTTGTATTAAACACAAGGGTTACACCAGCAATAGGATTATGCTTTTTGCTAAGTTCAAGATAATGATTGTACATTGTGGTAAAAAATACCATCATTGAATAGTAGGTTTATTTTATGAGGGTAATCTTTTTACATTTGTTTCATTTAAATTAGCATATCTATTTTTAAAATGCATAGATGCATTATGAATTCCAGAACTCTAAATATTATTTTATGCTAATTCATTTTGGAAAACAGCAATTTCAGGAAAATATTTAAATTTTTTGCTCTGTTTTACATTGTGATACTTATGGTTCTCTAACTATCGAGCCCCTGCAGATTAAAAAAAAAGAAAAGTCTTGTTTATATTAGTTCTACATTTCCAAAATTTGTGTTCCATATTGTTTCCTTAAATTGAAATAGTGTTGTTGATAAATAGACAATTATTACAAATAACATTCAAAATAAGGCAGGTGTATAAAATACATATTACATGTCCCCGTATCGATCATGCTTTAGTTTTAAACCAGTTATAAATAGTTTACTAGTTGAAGGTCTGGTTGTTTGGAGATTCCTTGAAAGTGGGTGTCCTGAAAGTGGATGTCCTGTTAAAGAATTTTCCAACTAAAGAGCACAAGAAAAATGATTTTCTAATTCACCCTTTTTGTTTACAAAAAGGGTGAATTAGAAAGATTTAGTGCTCCATTTTGCTTTTTACTTATAATAATAGGCAATGTAAATTGCATAAATCTTAAATAAGAATAAAAGAGAATATGCCTGTTAAACTGTTATTATAGTATGATTTGGAAATCAGTGAATTCTTTTACAACCTCTGTAAACAAAAAGGGTGAATTAGAAAATCATTTTTCTTGTGCTCTTTAGTTGGAAAATTCTTTAACAGGAGGGGGGGGGGGGATGCAAGAAACCTGCTGCCAATTAGTTTTATATGCAGTGTTTAAAATGAATCAAGGGATCATTGATTAATGCCTTAGAAAATATGTGTGGCTATTCTGAATATATTCCAAACCATACATAAAAAACTCTAAACATTTCTTTCTTCACTTTACATTTTGAAGAGTGTGTAATCCATTCGGCAATATCTTACCATTGAAATTTTTAAAAATATCTTTCATTTTTGAAAATATAAGCATACATGTAAAAAAATAAGGTATAAATGTTTTAAAATTTTAAGACTGGCATGTCATTTGAACAAGCAAGCAAACATCACTATAGTCTGGCTCTGCTCCAACTGCGATACAGATGGCTATTTCCCACTTTGCTGGGGTTTGTCTTTTTTTTTATTGTGATGGTATAGCGAAACACATTGTTAGCAAACTATCAAAGTAATCTTTTCCTATTTTCTACACACACACCTAACTATCAAACAACACAAAATGCATCTGTTCCTCTCTCATAAAAAGTGGAAAATAACATATTTTTGATGTTTGTGAAAGCAAAATGTTTAAGGAGCTAGATTTATAAGGTTTAGGATCATTTTTCTAATTTATCATATTCACACTAAAAAAAATGAAAGAATATCATGATAATTTAATAATGTATTCTAATACTTTATTTTATTTGACTAATTTTGTAATTTACATAACTTGCCTATATTTTAGTGGTCAAAAAATGAAAAATTAACTTGTTCTATCGAAACCAATGTATTCTTGTATTTTCAATTTTTCACAGCTCTTTTTTTTTTTTTTTTCAAGAAAAGAGAATACACCCTTTTAAAGTAAGTACATCTACAGAAAAGTTACAAAATGTCATCAAATCTTACTGCTGTAAGTTAATTTGTGATGTATATGTGAAATATTAAAATATATTTCTGTTATTGAATCTTTGTGTTTCCTTTACATACTTCAAAACATCTACTTCTTTCATAGTTTAATAACTTCTCATAGTTTAGCAACAATAAAAATGATAGGAGGACTGACCTTAAAAATACAAAACATCCAAGATGAAGATTTTGAAGAAATCTTTTATGAAATGTTAAAATTGGATGAAAAGTCCCCTTTTCATCCAATTTTAACATTCAGAAGGTTGTTTTATAAGTAGTTATTATTTCCTTAGGACTCTGTTTCCAGCAGAGTCCTAAGGAAATGGAAAGTTTTTTTGCTATTGTACCTTCAAATAATGAAATTTAAGATAAATTAAACATTAAGAGAAAAAAAAGATCTTTCTGTAAACAATAATAATAATAATAAGAGCTCTATCCGTATCACTCTCTGCAGCGAAGTGCACAGAAGTGAATAATAAGGCATTGTTCATTGACCGAAATAAATGAAGGGGCTATGCTAGGGATATATGCGAAGTGCTCCAAAACTTCCTTGCCAAACTTTACTACAAGTAAATGGACGTTTACGATCGATTTCCTGCTTCAGTTGCAGCAATTGTTGTTTATAGCATCCATCCGTTACACTTTCAGCAGACTCCAATAGTTTGTAATACAGTACACTCTTCATATCCTACCTGACGATCTGTGTTCTATCTGACTGTTGGTGGTGGGTGCTGAAAAATATTGGAGATTACTTTGACAAATAAATGTATTAATGCATATTTATTTCTTTGACATGCTCTTTAAAACTTATTACTAGACCCAATGTATGAAAATATAAAAAAATTTTTTGTTCAGCTACCTCTAGAAACAAATTTTTACTTCAGTAACTTCTACAGTTATGGAAGAAATTCAGTGAAAAAATGCCGTATCTTGCAAAGAACTTAAAAATTTGCCTAATTAATTTTTCCGTTATTAATTATCATAGAAACTGCAAAGTTGAGATTTGTGGTTATCTTGGCCTATAAATAGTCTGTGTAGAGTTTTAGGAAAATCTAAGTTGGAGTGGTGAAATGCACTGTTTGATCTGATGTGGAATAACCCACATGTATAATATTTGTGACATTCAATACTACTGATTTTCTCTTCAACATTCTTTAATGAATTTTATTTAATGTTTTGTTCCAAAAATCAACTTTTTCTGCTAATACAAACTCATATTCATCAAACTATTGATTGGACATTTTCAATTTGCATGATTGGAAAGTTCTTTTGATTCTGTACTTTACTTTTCTCTTCTTTTCTCTTTCTACTTCTTTACTTTTCTGTGATTTTTTTGAAAAAAAAATTATCATTTTCATGTGAAAAGTGGCTTTAAATTTAACATTATGTGAAAATTTATTGATTACTCTGTTGTGGTTTACTGTCATTCCCATTCAATATAGGGTTAGGATTATTAACTTCCATCCAGGTAGCCTAGGTTTGATTTCCATTGAGGGAATTTAAATTTTGAATTTTGCTCCCAATATTAATTAAAAACTTCAAGTGTCAACATCTAAAATGAGATTCTTGCTGCGTTACAGTCTTAAGGACAATCATTAAATTTTAATCTTGTTGAGCTATGTATGCATCTATGGAGAAAATGCCTTGTGTATTTGTAATTGAGTGGTTAAGGTAATCGATTAGAATTCCATGCGTAAGTTTGAATACTACCAAGTAGGATGCTTTTGCATTATCCAAATAACCATATGAAGCTTTTTTTTTTTTTTTTACAAAATTTTATTCTATCTTATAGTCATGCTGAGATTTAACATTGAGTTTTTCAAGTAATTAGTTAACTGAGAAATAGTTATTAAATTAAATAATCATTGATATTTTATTTTGAAAGGGAATCATTTCAGTTCTCATTATTCTCAAATTTAGTGTCAGAATTTAATTTATAACTGCAGATATCTGTGAAAACTGTAGAATTTTGTATTGAGGACTGTTGTAACATTCTCCCATTTTGATCGTAATCGACAGGATAATTTATTTGCTGGGTTTACCTATAAACGCAATACCTTAAAGTGTATTTACAGTTATTATCTCAAACAAAGTCGCACCAACGATCACAAAGCTTACCAAAATATCTCCAAATTTGGTACTAAAGCGAGTTCCCAAAACAACCCAGATTGGTGGTATCACCTATAATTCCAAATTACATAAATTTGCCTTGGCCCTGCAGAGGGGCTGTTGCGCCAATGTTTGACTTCACAAATGAATCAAAAGTGATGTATGTTGGTAAGGATTACAAAATGAATCTCTTCATCGAAAATAGTGCCTTTATCATTCATAGTTCTTCTGCGACAGTATTCCTGTAGAAAAAAAATTCCAACTTATTACAGTCAATAATAGTTTTGGAGACATTCATCCATTTCAAGCATAATGTCATCTCACCATATAGTTAGATAATGATCCGACAACGGTCACTTGTCTCCCTCAAAAATTGTGCCAGACTTGGCGACTTTTGGTGTCTGTATATATGAATTAAATCGTATATCTCAAAAACTTAGTGGTAGATTGTTGAAAATTAAGGTATAAGACCACGGACGTATATAAGGGGGGGTCTGGGGTTTGAACCCCCCCCCCCTTAGTCAAAGCAAAATGCAAATGTTTGCCGAACACCTTTTTGCGTAATAAAAACACATAAAACATTATTTAATACGGCGGATTAATTAGTTAAAATTTTTTTTTATTTGGGAATACCTTATTCCCCCGTACACGATATATATTTCGGTTACACACATAACCATCTTCAGTCGTTTCTGGATCTCTCACTAATGGCGGCTTCTTTTTATATCTTCTTCGTTCTTCTTCTTGAAAGTTCGATGCATGACGTCATCCCATGATTGGTCGATTGTATGAAGCGTATCGTTGATGCTGCCCTCTGTCGTCAATATTTCTAAGCTCTCACGAATGTAGGCATATATACTATTTTTAAAGTTGGCTATTTTTTTAATATTTTTAAAATCAATGGTAATGGGCTCTTTCAAAGCAAGACGGGCTAGAGCGGTACTTTGTTTCTGGAGGTTAATGTCTTTAAAATGTTCGTTTTTTCGTTCTTTAATTTTCCTTTTTGTAACGCCGATGTAGCAATTTTCTTTATTAGTATCGTTTGACATAAAATTAATTTTATAGATCCCTGCGGTTTCGATGGGGTTGATTGGGTCTTTTTCCGATCTAATGCGCTGAAAGATTGTTTTATTAGGTTTAATTGGAATACGGAAGTTCTTTTTACTGGCGATATTAGAAAGTTTATTGGCTATCCCTCGGCTAAAGGGGATAGCGGTAGTAAAACGTGGTTTATCTTTTTGACGGTTGTCTATAACATTTAATTTACGTTGCCTAGCTTTGAAAACTTTGTCGAAAATTTCTCGAGGGTAGTGGGCGTCTTGACATTGTTTCTTTATGAAAGCAATTTCTTTGTGAAGGAGGTCGTTGTTAGAACACACTTTGAAAGCGCGGTCGATATAGGAACGAATAGCAGCAATTTTATAGTTGAAAGGGGTTTTAGATTTAAAATTTACTATATTAGTATTACAAGTAGGTTTTCGAAAAATGGTGGTCTCAATGAGATTATTGTTTCTGGTTATGTTCACATCTAAGTAATTGAGGCTATTATTGATTTCTTTTTCGTATGTAAATTTAATGTTCGGGTCTATGGCATTAAGTTGATTGATCAAATTATTTTCTTCATTATTGTGGGTGGTAAGGATAGCGAAGATATCGTCGACATAGCGAAGCCAAAGTTTGATGGTATTATTGTGTGTCTGTTTAATCTGTTCTTCAAGGATTCTCATTTTCCAGTCGGCAATTATTCCGGATATGGGGGAGCCCATGGGGACTCCTTTTATTTGTTGGTAGAAGTGATTATTATAGTGAAAATATGAGTTATTTAAAATTAGATTTATTGCACTAGTTAGGGTGTTAATTATGTCTATATCTTTAAAACTACTTTGAATTTTGAAAGGGGTTTTAGATTTAAAATTTACTATATTAGTATTACAAGTAGGTTTTCGAAAAATGGTGGTCTCAATGAGATTATTGTTTCTGGTTATGTTCACATCTAAGTAATTGAGGCTATTATTGATTTCTTTTTCGTATGTAAATTTAATGTTCGGGTCTATGGCATTAAGTTGATTGATCAAATTATTTTCTTCATTATTGTGGGTGGTAAGGATAGCGAAGATATCGTCTACATAGCGAAGCCAAAGTTTGATGGTATTATTGTGTGTCTGTTTAATCTGTTCTTCAAGGATTCTCATTTTCCAGTCGGCAATTATTCCGGATATGGGGGAGCCCATGGGGACTCCTTTTATTTGTTGGTAGAAGTGATTATTATATTGAAAATATGAGTTATTTAAAATTAGATTTATTGCACTAGTTAGGGTGTTAATTATGTCTATATCTTTAAAACTACTTTGATGATGGTATTATTGTGTGTCTGTTTAAGCTGTTCTTCAAGGATTCTCATTTTCCAGTCGGCAATTATTCCGGATATGGGGGAGCCCATGGGGACTCCTTTTATTTGTTGGTAGAAGTGATTATTATATTGAAAATATGAGTTATTTAAAATTAGATTTATTGCACTAGTTAGGGTGTTAATTATGTCTATATCTTTAAAACTACTTGTGTTAATTATGTCTATATCTTTAAAACTACTTTGTTAATTATGTCTTTGTTAATTCCGATCTAATTTTAAATAACTCATATTTTCAATATAATAATCACTTCTACCAACAAATAAAAGGAGTCCCCATGGGCTCCCCCATATCCGGAATAATTGCCGACTGGAAAATGAGAATCCTTGAAGAACAGATTAAACAGACACACAATAATACCATCATCAAAGTAGTTTTAAAGATATAGACATAATTAACACCCTAACTAGTGCAATAAATCTAATTTTAAATAACTCATATTTTCAATATAATAATCACTTCTACCAACAAATAAAAGGAGTCCCCATGGGCTCCCCCATATTCGGAATAATTGCCGACTGGAAAATGAGAATCCTTGAAGAACAGATTAAACAGACACACAATAATACCATCAAACTTTGGCTTCGCTATGTCGACGATATCTTCGCTATCCTTACCACCCACAATAATGAAGAAAATAATTTGATCAATCAACTTAATGCCATAGACCCGAACATTAAATTTACATACGAAAAAGAAATCAATAATAGCCTCAATTACTTAGATGTGAACATAACCAGAAACAATAATCTCATTGAGACCACCATTTTTCGAAAACCTACTTGTAATACTAATATAGTAAATTTTAAATCTAAAACCCCTTTCAAAATTCAAAGTAGTTTTAAAGATATAGACATAATTAACACCCTAACTAGTGCAATAAATCTAATTTTAAATAACTCATATTTTCAATATAATAATCACTTCTACCAACAAATAAAAGGAGTCCCCATGGGCTCCCCCATATCCGGAATTGCCGACTGGACATAAAATTGCCGACTGGAAAATGAGAATCCTTGAAGAACAGATTAAACAGACACACAATAATACCATCAAACTTTGGCTTCGCTATGTAGACGATATCTTCGCTATCCTTACCACCCACAATAATGAAGAAAATAATTTGATCAATCAACTTAATGCCATAGACCCGAACATTAAATTTACATACGAAAAAGAAATCAATAATAGCCTCAATTACTTAGATGTGAACATAACCAGAAACAATAATCTCATTGAGACCACCATTTTTCGAAAACCTACTTGTAATACTAATATAGTAAATTTTAAATCTAAAACCCCTTTCAACTATAAAATTGCTGCTATTCGTTCCTATATCGACCGCGCTTTCAAAGTGTGTTCTAACAACGACCTCCTTCACAAAGAAATTGCTTTCATAAAGAAACAATGTCAAGACGCCCACTACCCTCGAGAAATTTTCGACAAAGTTTTCAAAGCTAGGCAACGTAAATTAAATGTTATAGACAACCGTCAAAAAGATAAACCACGTTTTACTACCGCTATCCCCTTTAGCCGAGGGATAGCCAATAAACTTTCTAATATCGCCAGTAAAAAGAACTTCCGTATTCCAATTAAACCTAATAAAACAATCTTTCAGCGCATTAGATCGGAAAAAGACCCAATCAACCCCATCGAAACCGCAGGGATCTATAAAATTAATTTTATGTCAAACGATACTAATAAAGAAAATTGCTACATCGGCGTTACAAAAAGGAAAATTAAAGAACGAAAAAACGAACATTTTAAAGACATTAACCTCCAGAAACAAAGTACCGCTCTAGCCCGTCTTGCTTTGAAAGAGCCCATTACCATTGATTTTAAAAATATTAAAAAAAATAGCCAACTTTAAAAATAGTATATATGCCTACATTCGTAAGAGCTTAGAAATATTGACGACAGAGGGCAGCATCAACGATACGCTTCATACAATCGACCAATCATGGGATGACGTCATGCATCGAACTTTCAAGAAGAAGAACGAAGAAGATATAAAAAGAAGCCGCCATTAGTGAGAGATCCAGAAACGACTGAAGATGGTTATGTGTGTAACCGAAATATATATCGTGTACGGGGGAATAAGGTATTCCCAAATAAAAAAAATTTAACCTTTTTGCGTTCGTGCCTCATTTAAGTATAACATTAAAAAAAAAGTTTTGCCTGTGAATTTCGACAATTTTATTTCAGTTATAACAATTACATTAATTTTGCACGCTCAAAATTAATGGGTAATTAAAATAAAAATACAAGAAGCATCGCGGAAGCTGGATGTTTTGCTCGTGGTATCCCATTACATCGAAAAACGATTTACGGGATTTATGCCTTAGCCGGGGTGTTGGGGTTCAAAAGAGGGACCGTCTAAAAGATAATTGACTTGTCTTTCCTGGTCAGGCGTACCCCTCTTCAAACGAAAGTATGCTCTCTTCGCAAGAAGCCTGTCAGAAGAGTCACAAATTTCCTGTAATGGGTTTCGGCGCGATCTTGATCGCAATAAGGGGTCGGTTAGATATGCAAAAAGAAGTTCCACTGTATGTCTGTTTCTTTTTTAAAAGTTTTTATAAAAAACAGAACAAACATAATTACCGAACTAAATAGTATTATTTTCATATAAAAAAGGGAAATCAAGGCTCATAGCAAAAGGACATGATTAAATATGTATTAATTAATGAGAAATATATCTACAAACCGGCAGTTTTTAATGATCCAATCACCTTAAATAAATTGTGTCACATTCACGCTTTATTCACTTTCACAGTAACCATGACAAGTTTAAAAAAAAAAAAAAAAAAAAAAACTAATCTTTTAGCTATCTGTTTGGTTTTTCTAATATTACTTTGGCTTAGCTGTAAAATTAAATCTGAAAATTATTTTATTTTTAGTGATGTGTATCACTTTAAGCGCCTTTTTAAATATCTGATGCATTTTATTTTATTTATTTTAATACATTTTAAATGCTTCCAGATAAGTTATCATCATACTTCTTATCCGTTTTTTTCATAACTCCCCTCACACACACGCACAAAAAAACCTAAATAAATAAATTAATTAAAATTAAAAGAGTTCAAAAAAGCCTATTTTGAACTATAGTATTGTTATAATTATTTCTATTGATATCAAAATACAACAGAATTTTACAATAGCATTTTAAATAGTATCTTCACATTTACTCTGAGCCCATATAGGGGCAGGTGGGTGCTTGACGACCCCCCCCCCCCACTTTGCAAATTCAAGAGCCTCGTTAAAAGCAAATCAAAGTAAGTTTTTGTCCACTATTTAAAAAAATCAGGGGCGGACCCAAAAAAATTCTGCAGAGAGGAGGGGTCACAATTGTTTTTAGTCTTTTCTCTAATAAATGCATTTCAATTTACAAAAGAATCTTTTATAGCCTACATTTGATTTGTCATGTGAGTGCACGTACCCCCCATGCCCCTATGAAAATTATAATTCTGTGGAGCAGGGCCCGATCATCACGATATTGGGCCCTGGGCAAATACAAATTTTTGGGCCTTTGCATTTACGAGAAATTACATAGTCCGCATTTAAGTTGTTCTGGGCACATATTTATCTGCAGAAATATATATCAAGTTTAGATACTAAATATATGCATACATTGCAGTAACGAATATTAAATGATTTTGCATACATGGATAAAATTTATTTTCACAAATGAATATCTAGACACATACTATAGTACATATACGTACACTTCTATACTAAACTCCTTTAAAATATAAATGAAAAGAATCGAAAAACTTACAGTACGAATCTTAAAACTGATGAGACTTTCTTATAATAAAATTTGCAAAAAGAGGCTCAAACACTGGCTCACGGATTTTGATCGAATGCTCATGGGTTTTAGAGGACCCTTAGTACAGTAAAATGTCAGAGAATCAGCTTACGACTCAAGATAATGACAATCCAAATTTTTATACAAAGTTTTTTATGAATTAATAAATAACAATCTGTGTTGAAAAGTACAAAAATTTTGGGCCCTTGAAATTGGTGGGCCCAGGGCAAGTGCCCCGGTTGCCCTGCCGATAAACAGGCTCTGCTGTGGAGGGGGGGGGTGCATTTTTTCCTGGTGCCTTTTTTTCCTACATTCGTATTAGATAATAGTTCATAAAGTAAATACGTAGAGATTTTTTTAATAAACAAAATTATTTATTTATCTAAGATGACCTATATATCAATTATTGGGTAAGAAAAAATGGATTTCACCAGTAATTGACTCTTATGTTAGTTATTTTAGCCAAGTGCATACAATTGCATACAATTTATAGTAAATGCAGAAAATAGCTATTGAGATGGTTATCTTTAGATAAGTTTTAATATACAGGGTATCCCAAACAGGTTACGCTTTAATTCTTTATATAATAGAACCTTTTATCAAATGTTGCTATCTAATAACAATTTAGGCATTTATCTTCATTTTTTGCAACTTTTTTTTTTAATCACCAGAGGTTGTATGTATCAAAATTTGAAATTTTAAACATAGTGCTAAAAATATTGTGATTATCAGAAGCTAGCTTAATGCTGAAATTAGGATAAATTCATTATCAACCTGTTTTTATTTAAAGCATATATTTTTTAAAATTACTTTAAATTGAATTGTCTCAAATAATTAGATGAAGTTACCTGTCTTAGATTAGCATGTAATGCAGATTTCCAAACAGCCTGACTTATCGTCAGCATTATAGGAGTACAAAAAATGGAAGTAGATTATAGGCAAAATTATTGAAAGCAACGATATAACTTCTGTCTATTGTTAAATGATTCCATGTTAGATTGTAAGTAAGTGCTGAGTGAAATTCTCAGTAGAGAAGGTATTTGTATTCAAACTTAACGTTTTGTTTTAGTGGAAAAGTTTTAATGTCAAGAGGTCATTCCTCTCCTATAACTAAATTTTGTTTGATTCCTTACAGAATTTAAATATTATGCCTCCAGAAAACTCAAAAGTTTCAAAAAACCTAAAACGGCAAATAAACATCTAAAAAATCCAACAGTTTTTTAAAAATTAAATAGCTAGCTAATATATTAACTCCGGACGCCTTATAGTGATTTCTCTTTTTTTTTAAATGCAATTTTGCAAAGTTTTAAAATTTATTCAAACTTAAGATAAAATAAAATCAGGCATTTATTGTTTTAGTTGTTACTGATCATAATGTTACTAAATTTCATTCTACTCCCTAAAGCTGTTTTTGAGGGATACGAGAACAAACATTTACACGATTTTTACAAAATCTCAAATATTTGAAATATTTGAAACAACTTTGGCATCTATAGTTCACAGATAAACTTGCCACATAAAATAATCTCAAATTTGGAGGAGTTATGAAGTTTTTTCTCTCTCCTGAAAAATTTCCTTTTTGTGACTGAGGTGGTATCGGCACTCATCGATTCAATTAGTTCTCTCCTCGCCCAATGTGTTTAATAGTAATTGTAAATAAAATAAAATAAATCAATAAATCTTATTTTAAAAAGGACTAAAATGTACAATAATAATGCATATGTATATATATATATTTTTTATGTGAAAAGTCTTAAGCTTAAGCACGTATTGCAAAATAAAAATCATCCTAGCTCACCGAATTTTGGCGGTGGAAGCATTTTTTGATTTTTAAAAAGTAAAATAATGTATAAATTGGTTAAACCTTCAGATGCTCAATTATGATACCTAGGCAGTTACTGATAACTTAAGTACCATAGCTATTTACCTATATATGAGATCAAAATTTATAATGATTTTTATGTGAAATTAGATCTTATTCACAACGTTTTCTCTTTACGTTCAAAACACAAATCAAACTTCTTGAAATCATCATAGAGGTTTTTAGAGTAACAATATAAATTTCATAACCAATAATAACAAAGAATTACACTCAGCAAGTTACGCTGTTTCAACGAAGATTTACACTCTAGGAAGGTCGAATCTTATAGAAGAAAATATGATTTTAATCAAACTTGAATAGTGAATAAATATATTTTTAACAGCAATGTGATCGAATTAGCCGAATAGAAATAGCCAGGAAAAAAATTAATCGAATATTCGAACCATTTAATCGATTAATTGACACAGAAATAATTATTATTGCATTACAGAAACTTTAAGATCCAAATACAAATAAATGTTGATAAAAAAAATGTTGATAAAAATTCAGAATTTTAATCAACATTTTAATTCGCATTAAACACAGATTAGGTCTACTGAAAATGATTTATAAATATTAATTTACTGACACCATTTAAATCTTTATCAATTTTTAATTCATTTTTTATACTCGCACTTCTATACACTTGGCTTTTAATTAAGTTTTTCAAGGTACTGACCAGAGAGATTGCATTGAGTTTCAATATTTATCTCATAAAGTGCCCAATTTCTATGAAATTATAGAAACAAATAATATATATCAGAAATATTAACATATGCTTCGAAATTATGAGCTAACTGAAAAATCCGTATCCTTAAACGGTAAATCCCCCCCCCCCCCAGAAACTGCTTTTTTAGATTATAAAAGGCCGATTTCGTTTGTAATTTCATAAGCGCAGGGTCACACGCAGGATTTTATTTTGGAAAGAGTAAAACTCAAAAGATATCTATCAAAAAGCATATGTTTGAGATTTTTTCTTGCACGTTATATCTTTTCGTACGGTCAACTGTTTTTAAGACCAAATAACAGCTTATAAAGCTTACTCTCATTTGTCCAGGAATGACCATTACTTTTTTTTTGTTAACCCCTATATTCAGCTTCCCCATTCGAAAGGTGCGGGGTGAGGGGTCAATGCTCTTTCGGACTTGTGGGTGAGGAAATCGCTTATTTTGGAGAGTGGGGTTTCTTTTGCATTTCTAACTGACCCCTTAAACGCGACAATTCCAATTACGGAGAATTTATGCTCTTCTGTCAGCCTTATCTTTCGAGATTGCGGGACACCCGTTTTGCTGACATCAGAAGGTTGACCGATGTACAATGCCATCTTCTTGACCCACAGGTCGCGAGTGCGAGGGGGGTGTTTGTCATCTCGGGCTTTTTCACAATATGGACAACGAAACAAGCGTCGAGCTAAGGCCTGAAGGTGTGGGAGTGGACTGGGACTCCCGTCTGCGCGTCATGTTGTTCTTCACTGTGTATTTTCATCATGAAAGTAGCTCTACATTTTGTAAATTCCTCTCTAAAGTAAAATTAGTTTCACGGCTAGCTGAAACTTTCATATAAAGCTGTGGTATTCAGTGTTTGGGGGGGGGGGCAAAAAATTACCTTGGGATCCAAGCTGAATTCAAAAACTAAATAAATTTAATGGAATACAAAAATATTAATTATTCAAATTTTTGCGAAAAAGTATTAAATTATAAAAGTTTCACTAAATGTTGAATGTGTAGTGGGATTAAGGCCAATTATCTACAAGAGGGATCTAGACCAGTGGGTAAGTAAACTTCATAGTTTGGAAAATATATTTAGAAAATTCTTAAAAGAGACAATGCCTCTTTTTGAAAATAATTAGAAGTATGAGAAATAAATATATTTTGTTTCTTTGAGTTGTAGATTCAAGTCTCCCTTTGAGATAAAATTCTGTCACAGAAATTCAAAACTTTGTTTCGCCCCCAGTGGTGAAATGTTTTGGATTAGTGAGTAATTAAAAATCTAAAGTATCTATTTCAGTTATGAAATCGGATCCTTGATCGGAATTTAATTCTATGTTAAAATCTCCTACTAAAACAGTCTTACAATCATCCTCCTTCAGTAACGTTTCGAATAGAGCGTCTAATTTATCTTCATAAGAAATTCGAGGACTAGCGTATGTAATTGCAAATCTCACTTTATCTTGAATATACGCAATGACCATTTGAACACCATTGATCTGGCTCGTGTAGGCACGGGTAAAGTGTTTCATATTGTTTTTATAAAGTTTTTCTGTATAAAAATCATAACTCCAGATGGCTTTCTCTTTTAGAAACCACTGTCTATCCATTCGACCAAAGTGAATCCTGGTATTTGAAAATCATCTGAAGGGACAGTCCAAGTTTCCGTTAGCAATATCAAATCAATGTGCAGAAAACATGAATCAAACGGAAAAGTGACCACGGCGCGCCGCGTACACAAAATCCCGTGCTTGAAAGAAATAGCACCCCATTGCGAATAAATAATGTTTTTAATTACTTCTATATCTTAAAAACTAAAAGCACACGGTAACAGTTTGATCTACTTGCGAGACTATGATACCTTGTGACACACTTCTAATAATAACTATTTTTGTAAAAAACAAAAATTTTGCCACATAACTCAGCCAGATGTTACAGGACAGCATTTAGGGAAGGGAAAAAATAAAGTACTATTCAGAGAAAAACTGCACCGCAAAATTGGCTGTAGTTGCTATTCATTTATAAAACATATTACAAAATACTGTAAGCGTGTCAATTTTTTTTTTCCCCCTGAATGTTTCCTAATCCTTATAAGCTTGTAAGATTTATACATTAGTTTGTAAAGAGATAGTCTGAATTTTTACAAGTGTCCAATGTCATTTAATTCTGTTAAAAATTACCTGATGAGAAGGAGGTATGAATTTTGCTTTAATATACTCATACTCTTCTTCTTTTCTTTTCTATTTTTTTTTTTTTTTTTTTTTTTTTGATGGCACGGCACTGGCACATTAAGCCTTGGCTGGCGGCTGCCAAAAGCTTTAGCCATTTGTGTAGGGGTACTCAATGGGTGACCGTCATTACCCCTAACAAGGACATCACAGATACCCAAGTTATTGCTGGGTATCGACATGGACTGATTTAAGGCAGGGCATTCGGGGCACGTGCCCTGGGCCCCCGATTTTTAGGGCCCCCCAAAACTTCCTTTTATGTAATCATAATAACTAATAAATTATCTCTCAAGAAAAAAAAATCTGATTACTTACTTCATTTCATCACAAATATTCAAAATTTTTAATTTAATTTGTAATGTTAAAAATTATGCATTGGATTCGATATTCGCAAATTTGATAGGACACCTCAGCATGCTCCTCCTCTTATCGTTTTTAAGGTGTGTGACGACTGTAAATACTACCCATAAAAACATTTCAAAATTAAAAAATTCATAAAAGTGGTATTTGTCGTGACATTTTACTGATTTGTAAATGTTTACATATGTAAACTTAGGAATGATATTTAGTTTTAACTTAATTTAATTAAGTAATATTCTGTGGAAAATTTTTGTTCAGGGGCCCCAAAAAGTATTTGTGCCCTGGGCCCCTAAGTGTGTAGATCGGTCCCAGGGTATCGAACCCGGACCCAAGGTGTGAGAGAATAATTCGTTAGAAAACTACGCGACCTTGGCCTGAACAGCTACTCATCATAGCTAAAAATGTAATTAAATTTGTCTGTATTAGGTAGTATATTATATTCGTATAGCTGAGCAGTATTTATTCAGAGCATAGTATTGGTGAAAATTAGCTGTCCAGAGAAACATAATTTTTCACTTTTAGTTGCGACTCTCACACATCAACGAGAAAAAAAAAAGATAGGTGTGGTCTTTGGTTAGCTAGAAGCATTGAATAGAAACTCTAACATAAAAAGCTTCCTTCCTATCTTACACTATTGTAAAGCACGCACAGACAATGCAGGTGCTATCGAATTTCAAGACACTAAAAAGTTTGGAAGCTGGTGGAGGAGAAAGAAATTTATAGCCCCATACTGAGGCCCACTAGACAAAGGATTTATTGCCTAATTCGGCAGTTGTATCTATTCCATAGATGCCTTCTTTTTCTATTCTGAGAAAAGGATCACAATAGTTAGTCCATACCACAGAGTTTTGAAGTGAATACGCGTTTACTTTTTCAATCTAGTTCTTTCTTTGAGGGTAAACGCAGTCTGTTGGCAGGCTTAAACAATGTCTGCTAAAAGAAAATGTGAATCGATTTTATCGTAGTTCAAGAAAAGTGATTAGAGTGAAAAAAACGTAAGTATATTTTGGAAAATCAGACTATTCTGTCCGGAAATTTCGGTGTGTGGTGGTGGTGGTGGGGTAGGATATGATAACCCTCCTGGATTGGGGACCCCCCCCCCCGCCATGTGGTAATGTGGTAGCCATAGCTACGTCCGCGAGTGGTCCAGTTCGATATTTCTCTCCTTCCACGGTGAAAGATGAAATTAATGACGTTTGAATATAACTGTGGTATACTGTCAAAGAACACTGCACACTGCCGAAATATAGCCAAAGACCGATGTTATGTTTTAGTTCTCAGCGATGCAGAGTTATAAAAAAACTATCAATCAACTTATATAATTTAAAGATGTTTGTTTGTGTGATTATGGCAATGCTACTCTTGGCCGATCTGCCAAGGATGAGGGGTATCTTGGTAGGTGGACTTTCTAAGGGGTTGTATCGGGTATTCACGTTATATGTGGAGAAAAACTTACTAAAACTCCAGACCGTTAGATCGACAGCCGCGCGATGGGACCTGGACCCAGGACCTTCACACATTGGCCGTCTACCATTTTCAATGACATAACCACTGTGCTATGGTGAGGCATAATTTAAAGAAATCTGAAATTTTCATTCTGTGAGATAAAACAAAACTAAAAAGGTAGTTTGGTTTAGGGCCCCCTGTGAAACTGTTGACCGGGTTGCCACTGGCGTAAATTGACATGTAACATTGGGGGACAAAATGCTTCCCATTGTAGAAAATACTATTTTCAAATGGGTGATATCTGAATTTTCTTGAATTTTAAGGGGGGGCAATTGCCCCCTAAAATTTAGGGGCCCCCTTCAAAATATTTCAGAGGGGCCAATCCAGGAGGCCTCTTTTTGGTCGAGCGACGACCAAAAAGGACCCTTTTATGGCCGCCCCCGCTGGACCCCTCCCACTATCAGAAAGCTATAGGTACGTCCGTTTATAAGACTGTTGTAACATCTTGTTGTGCACCTCGATTTTTGGTTTCAATCTACAGGAGAATTTATTTACCGGACCACACAAAAGAATTTTGACATTAATGTCTATGGACATTTTCAATATATTATGTCTGTAGTCAGTCATTGTTTGGTGCCCAAATTATCTCCATTTGTCATCGACCTCGCCGAGTTTTGCCGAAATATAGCCAAATTTAATGCCAAAAAATAATTACGTATTTCGCATAACTCTAAAACTTTTAACTGTAGAATGTTGAAATTTTTGGGCCCGATTCAAACGAAACGCGATCGGTCGTCTCCAAAACGATCGTTTTCTCTCTGGAAGTTCGATCGCTTTTACAAGCGATCGCAAAAGTGTATTCAAAGTGAAACAAAATAGGCGATCGAACTTACAGGTTTGCTAGATCGAAACTTTATCCCCACAGAGTGAAAACGCAACTTCCGGTGACGTAGAAAGTCGCTGTTAACCAATAAAAAAATCGCATCTTTCTCTGGAAAAACTTTTAACTTAATGGCGACGACTAACTGTTTATTTATGTTTGAGCTGCAACGGACAACAGGCTGTGTCTTAATTTTTTTCCCCAACAGTATTGTAGGATAATGTTTTAAAATTTTAACTGGTTTAGGTTAATATTTTTTGTATGTTTATAATCATGGAAATAAATTTTTAATTTATAAAGACTTTTTTTTTAGAAAATTATTAATAATAGTATTGTGTGTCATAATTATCATGTCGAATTGTTCGAAATTATCGAATAATAATTGTTCTCTAATTTGCCTACTACATTTTATTTTTCTGTAGCAGAGAAGCTGTTTCTAATTATAATGGAGGGGTAGAATTACTATATATTTTATGTTCTGATATATAATTAACAATCAAAGACATCCTTAATATAATGGTATGAATATTTGTTTAGGATGGTTGCTAGGATGCTTATTTTAGCGAGAAATTATTCGTTACTCATGTATTTTTTCGCGCTGTTTCAAACAAATTTATCGAGCAATATATCGAGTTCAAATTTATCGAGCAATAAACGATTTAAAATAAGAACTATAGATGGCGCCTGCATCGTAGTGTCTGCTAGAGTGGAATTCAAAGGCCGACAGAAAATAAACCCTACATAAATTCTGTTCTGCGAGAAAATTCAGCTTTCCGCAGGCCTAAATCTTTTGCAGAATTCCCTGTCTGATAATTCCAACGGATTGCTTCGTAATTTTAAATACCGAGTCTTCGTTGTTGTTGTAATCTTCTTATTAACCATCCGCCGATCGATCCGCCATGTTCTTGAAAACGATCGCTTTTGAAAAAGCGATAGCAAAACACCGATCGCAGTGTCACGTGATCCAAAAGCGATAGACAGGTTTCACTTGAATAGGAAACATAGGAATCAGTCGAAAATTTCCGCCATCGCAACGGAAAACGATAGAACGCTGTTTCGTTTGAATCGGGCCCTTTGCATTTATAACTATTGTAACATCTAACTGTGCATCTCTTTTGATTACGATCAACTGAATAATTTATATACAGGGTACTCAAATGGAAAACACAATAAGGTCTATAAATACCTTTAATTCATTAAAAGTGTGTAATGAATCCCTCCTCCGTCTATGACCCAAATCTCACTAACTATGGGCCCGATTCAAACGAAACGCGATCGGTGTCTCCAAAACGATCGTTTTCTCTCTGGAAGTTCGATCGCTTTTACAAGCGATCGCAAAAGTGTATTCAAAGTGAAACAAAATAGGCGATCGAACTTACAGGTTTGCTAGATCGAAACTTTATCGCCACAGAGTGAAAACGCAACTTCCGGTGACGTAGAAAGTCGCTGTTAACCAATAAAAAAATCGCATCTTTCTCTGGAAAAACTTTTAACTTAATGGCGACGACTAACTGTTTATTTATGTTTGAGCTGCAACGGACAACAGGCTGTGTCTTAATTTTTTTCCCCAACAGTATTGTAGGATAATGTTTTAAAATTTTAACTGGTTTAGGTTAATATTTTTTGTATGTTTAAAATCATGGAAATAAATTTTTAATTTATGAAGACTTTTTTTTAGAAAATTATTAATAATAGTATTGTTCGTCATAATTATCATGTCGAATTGTTCGACATTATCGAATAATAATTGTTCTCTAATTTGCCTACTACATTTTATTTTTCTGTAGCAGAGAAGCTGTTTATAATTATAATGGAGGGGTAGAATTACTATATATTTTATGTTCTGATATATAATTAACAATCAAAGACATCCTTAATATAATGGTATGAATATTTGTTTAGGAGGGTTTCTAGGATGCTTATTTTAGCGAGACATTATTCGTTAATCATGTATTTTTTCGCGCTGTTTCAAACAAATTTATCGAGAAATTTATCGAGCAATAAACGATTTAAAATAAGAACTATAGATGGCGCCTGCATCGTAGTGTCTGCTAGAGTGGAATTCAAAGGCCGACAGAAAATAAACCCTACAGAAATTCTGTTCTGCGAGAAAATTCAGCTTTCCGCAGGCCTAAATCTTTTGCAGAATTCCCTGTCTGATAATTCCAACGGATTGCTTCGTAATTTTAAATAACGAGTCTTCGTTGTTGTTGTAATCTTCTTATTAACCATCCGCCGATCGATCCGCCATGTTCTTGAAAACGATCGCTTTTGAAAAAGCGATAGCAAAACACCGATCGCAGTGTCACGTGATCCAAAAGCGATAGACAGGTTTCACTTGAATAGGAAACATAGGAATCAGTCGAAAATTTCCGCCATCGTAACGGAAAACGATAGAACTCTGTTTCGTTTGAATCGGGCCCTATGTCAAGATTCTCGGCTTTTGCCGAAATATCGCCGAATTAAGTGCCAAAAACAAATCTTTCAAATTGAACTCAGCTTGGCGATATCTCAAATATTTGGCTAGAAATCGCCTAACTTTTGTATTATTGTAGTATTTTATCTGTTTCAAACAAAATAAGTTTAGATGAAGTGCACCGAAAGTATTTATGATATAACAGACGTACAAGGGAGTCATGTGGTATCCACATCAGATTAAATTTTTTTTTTTTTTTATAACTGCTAAACTTAAAATTATTTTTATTACACTGTCGCCTACATTTTTTTTTTTTTTCAGCGTTCAACATTAATATTAATAGTTTATTGTTCCTAATTAAAAATCTTTCTACCAAAATTTCTTTTATTTTTGTAATTTTAAATCTGCATGAAAATGGGAGCGCGACAACAACTTTACATTTGCCAAGACGCTATGAGGGTTAACCTGGACAGTAGAATGACACAGAGACGATATCGTACGACTCCTTGCTATGAATGATCTTCACTGTTGCGAAATCGGTTCGTTATCAGCGCGAGTAATGTTTCTTAAAGATGCTATTTCACTTCCGTAATTCGCAGAATTCTCTTCGGTCACTGCATTTACCTTTGATATTTGATCCTCTCTTCGTCATGAAGAAAAGTAAGAAAAAATATCCATCAATGTATCAGTTACTAGAAACTTAAAGGAAGTCCAACGCATTGAGTCTGAAAAGCTCAAAAATGTTATTGAACATACAGTCATGCCCGTGATTTCTAATTAGGCCGAGGCCAAGGGTGACGAAATTTTAAGGGCGCCATTTTATTTTTTTAATCGCAAGCGGGCTGCATTTGATGCGGATATCTTTCTTTTTCTTCGTTCATTTAAAATAAAAGTATTTACTCAATGAATGCATTCGTTTTGTCGAAAATGGTCTCTTCCAGACTCCAATGCATGTCAAGTCTTTCGAACGAATGCCTATTGATGCCATCCCTGTAAAATAACATGAATTTTTTATATTTTTTCAATAATGGACGGGCACTTTCCGATTAGGCATTCGCCATTACAGCAGCCCAAAGGTATTGGTCATTTTATAATGGAGGCACGCAGTGGTTCTTATGAAGGGGCGGACGAGTTAACGCCCAAGGCGGGAATGGAACCAGGGCCCAAGGCGTGATAAGAGGGTTCCTTAGTCACTACACCACCTAGACGGCTGTAACACGAACATGAATTTTGTGCATTCAAGGATCTACTTCATAGAAACATTAAACCATTTTCGTAAAAAATTTTCTAGTTATGACCTTTCAAATGTAAGTCGGCATTTTTCTGTAAACTACATTTTTTGAATTGACAATGCACTAATAGTAAGCATGGAGATATAAAATACTATTTTATTTTATAAATATAAAAAACATCTTTGGAAAGTATTTTAACAGAGTACTTTACAATATGTCATGTATAAATCACAATATCGAATGTATTTCTTCAACCTTAATCTTTTTGAAAATCTTATAAAACTTTGCCCACTTTCATACACGGGAATATTTCTTCAAATGATAATCAGAATTCCAATAACCACAACTCCGATGACCGATAATGATGCTAAAATGGCAGTCTTCGTCTGGAAATAAAAAGAAAAAAAAATTACACTAAAGCCTAAATTTATGTTAACTTACGAGACCTCTAAATCAGGGTCATTCCACAGCAATTTAAAAAAGCTAAAATGAAAAAAAAATTATTACTGACAAGACAATACCTGTATAGAATGTGTTGTGAATTACGGCAAAGCTACTCGAGATCCGTCTCCTTACGGGGAGATGCCTTGGGCGGAGGACTTTTCACGCGTGTTCACGTTACATTTGAAAAAACACCACCCAAACCTCCAGACTGTTAGATCGATGGCTCCTCGATAAACCTGAACCTGGGACCTTTACATTTCAACCATCCACCATGGTTAAAATCACACAAAATACAGCGTGTCCCACCTAAATAAATCCACTATGATTGTGTGCCGTAACTGGGTGCGAAACAAATAAGAACGAAATAAATATATTAAGAAAGTATACACACAAATACAAACGTATTTCACTCCCTGACCATCTGGACAGAAATAAAAAATAAATGTGTGAACAAAGAGGGAGAAAAGTGTACCACCGAAATAAAGCGAGTTCTGTTAATAGCCAATATATTTGCCATGTTTATGACTATTCAAAGTCATATATATTTGCCATATATATGACTTTGAATAGTCGATGTGGCATATCATTTAGCAATCTTTGGAGGACGGTAACATCAATATTATCTCAGTGCTCAATGGTGGTGGCCTACAATTCTGCCACAGACTGAAACTGTTTGACATTTGGATATCCATCCCTGCTGAGGATACCTCACACATTTTCTTGGGGATTGAGATCCAGTGAAATAAGGGCAGGGCATTTTATGATGTAGTACCCATTATCGAGAAATTTTTTTCAAGAGGATTTTGCAATGTGAATGGGTCGTTCTCCTGGTGGGGAATCAAACTTCGGCCAACAATTCTCCCTGCAAATGGCAGTAAATGGGTTTCTAGCATTTCTTGGTAATCAGTAGCTTTTGTATGTCCCGAAGGAAAAGCCAAGTTAAGTTTACCACCAGGTTAAGCCTATCCACTCTGTATAATGAGCCTCTACCTTCTTGTCTTTTGAAGTTTCAAGGAGTTGACATCAGAAATTTATCTATTATTGCTGGCATTGGAAAAAATCGATTGGCAAAAATCGATAAGTCGCAAAAATAATCTAGGCACAAATGGATTAAAACTATGTTGTTGCTGTTAATGGACCCCCAAGGAGGGGAACACTGGGGAGCTTATGGCTACGGACGCTCGGACCGGCTTTGCGCTAACAGTACAAAAACTACAGTTAACTGAAATGCAATTTTCGATCACAACAGCGGTCAAAACTGGATTAAAATGCTAAACAAATGCGGGGGCTCCAGTAAAGGGGCGTAATGCGTAAAAAAGGGGATAGTAAGGGGGCCTCAAACTTAATGACCCGGGCCCGTCTAAACAGTGGTCAGATTGGAACATACCGTACCGCTTGCCTATTTACTATATTTTCTTCAAACTCGTCTCTGTTTCTTTTTTTTTTCCTCCTCTTTCTTTATCCTCTCCTTTGTGTGTTTTGTATATCTCTCGTCTATTCTAATTTAAATGTTACGTGTTTGTGCGTATTGTAGAGTGCTGATAGTATACCAGGACCGAAAACGAAGGAGACGCAAGTTAAACGGTAGAGGCTTCAGGCAAATTGTCGCTTTTCAGATCGTATTTCAGCGAGACTGACAAAAATGAGAGATCGGGAGAGTCTCGTCGAGTCAAATCTCTGTCACGTGTGCGGAGCGTCCGGAAATAGTTCTGTACGTCCTCAGGCGACAATGCGAGAACGCGGACGCGAGTTCTCCTGTCACGCGTCCATCCCTAGTCAAGGCATGCTACAAGGGAGTTACAGTGCAACGGCGAAGAATTATGACTTTAATGACCGGTCGGATTCGTCCGTCCACAGATAACGCGTGAAACCACAAGAGCACGCCCACCGCTCAGTGGAGGCACCTTTTCTCCCCAATCCGTCTTCAAGATTCTGAAAAATACATTGGGTTTCCATTCTAGCGTACTGAAACGTACTCGAGTGGACGTTAGCCTTTAGGCGACTAAGAAGGACTTGACTTCTTCGGCCCAGGAGATTTGTCCGACGCCAGCTCTACGGACCTAAGTATCCTGAGCTGGGGGAGTATTTGCAGTTTTTCCAGGCTTCCTCATTTTCCGTGACCCTCTGGAGCTTAATACCAGAATAGAGAGCTTCAGCGGGTTAAAGCTATTCAAACAGATAAGTTTTCAAATAAAAGTTATTTACAAAGAGCCACTGTCATAAATAATTAAACAAAGTATGGAACAATGAATGAAATATAAAGCGATTGCTATTTTTAAACAATGAGTGCTCTTTAGTCATCCATGTGCTAAAGTACATTGTTGTTTCATTTGTATAAAAACACACACTCTTTAAGAATAAACATTAACGGCATTAAAGGTAACTTTGTGTTTAGAAAAATCGTTAGTCGTGCATCTGCAAAGCGTTTGCTTCCAAGGTGTTTCGGGCCCCACCATGGCCAAGTGGGTAAGACACTCAAAATAGTAGATGGCTAGTGTGAAGGTCCAGGGTTCAGACCCCATAGCGCAGCTGTCGATCTAAACGGTCTGGAGTTTTGTACGATTTTCTAAAATCGCTTAGACATACTTATCACTACTTTACCTTATGCTATAAGCAATAAACATTCTGACTAATAGATTTCAATTAGTCTATATCATCTGATATCAATCATTAACTGTCAAATAAGAGATTATTAGATGCGACAATTTGATAATTCGTAAATGATACATATCTAGGGATGGGCGCAAGACCATGCGTGATGAGAAATAGCTAAGGTCTCGTCTCGTCTCGCAGTTTTATATCGAAGTCTTGTCTCGCGGTCTCATATCGTACCTGGAAGTCTCGTCTCGCAAAAGCGCGAGACCGCTCTCTCATCCATCCCTATACGAATACATAACCTTAAATTTCAACCAATGGTTCCTCAGTTAATCGGAGATCAAAGTTTTTGCTGAATTCATTCATGGCGTGATTTTTTGAGTCTATTAATCTGAGTGGATTTTTTTATGATGTGTGTTTAAACTCGGGACATCAAAGTGACGTAGATCTCACTTACCATTTAAAACTCTGTACTGCTACGTTTTAAATTGTTTTTTTGTTTTTGTTTTTTCCAAATGCAATATTTTCATACTTGTGTTAGCAAGACGACGCTACTCGAAATGGAATTTGTAAATAGAGAGACTTCTCTAAGCTAATTGAATTTTAAAAATACTATTTCATTCTAAAATGTATAAAAAATCTCCAAATTTATATTTTTTTATTTCGTTTAAAATTTAAAAGAGGGTTGAAAGTTCATTTTATAATCTGACCAAATTATAAAACATTCTGACTGATAGATTTTAAGATGCCACAATTTAAAAATTAATTCTCGAACATTATCGGTAAATATGTGTGTGTAAATTTTCTTCGAAAAAAAAATCTCAAAAATCAGTAAATAATAATGTTAAACATTCAGAACTAACTGCTTTTGAAAGAAAATTTTCTCTTCTATCCGATGATATGTCGGGCGTTTTCTTGTGGATATTATTTCCGCTCCTATTACTGAATATCGGTGAAAAATCGCTCAAAAATCGATAAAATACTGAATAAAAAATTTTATCGATTCTAGGTCGAATTTTGAAAAAAATCCCTCCGACGATGCATAACTTCATGTTTAGTATTACTGAATTAGGTAATTATAAGTGTAGCCGTTTGTCCGTAACGCCACACACATACACACAGACATCTTCTTTTATAATAAGTAGAGATTATTTAAACATTAAGTTAACAGAACTTTTTTAGTTTTACAGCATGCATGATTGGATTATATGATATAAAAAATATAGTTTATGCTTTTTGATACTGACTGATTAAATACTGACAATCTTGGTTATTTAAGAGCTGTGACTAACATAGCATTTGATAATTTCAATTACATTATACTCACATAAAAAATGTAGTTAGTCGTACAAAACAGACTATAGTATTTTACTAAAAATCAGAACTATAATGATCTTTTTCATGATCTTATAATGCATAACTCTAAAGCTGAAAAAATGATCTTAAATTTTATTGAAAACTAATCAGTCATTAAAATCATTCTCATTTTCAGCACCAAATATTTCGTTAGTCACCAGGGAATGAGACATGAGATCAAAATAAATTTGTGACATTTTTTTTTTGCTAAAGATTCTCGAAATTTTCATGGTTTTGTTTTTCGTGTAACAACGTTATGGTAAAATTTCTCAATTTTCAACACTGTAAAAGCAACAATTTCCTTCCTTCCTCACGAGAAATCGACTGGAGATCCTGCATTAGGCATGGAAAAAGGTAGAAAATGAAACTTCATATCTGCGCGCGCGTTAGAGGTGAGATAGTCATGTGTTTGGGCTCATGAGAATATGAGCTTTTCAGAGTAACTTTGCCTAAAGTACTTACCTTTCTTATAAGCTTCTTCTTTTTTGCTCCTTTACGCAAATCCTTGTTTCCTTCTTTAACATCTTCTGAAGCCTGCATAACATGATGCTCAACTGAATCTAAGATCTCGCCCTGTAAAAACAAATGAAATAAGCAATGAAATGCAATAATTGAATGTTTATTTTGCTTGTTTACCTAGTATTATTTATTTTTATGAATATATTGAAACGACACTTATTTTTATACACAGCTAATATTCTTGGTTACATAGTTCAAACCCATAATAAGAAATATAAATACTTTCCAGCTTAATTTTCCTATTTGAACTTACACTAATGAACACTTTATTGCGTGTGTGTGTTTTCTGTGCCCAGCGTCGCTTTTCTTTCATTGGTTTTAGGATACTATACTACAATAAGTAACAGAACATTGTCACTATAATAAGTAACATTGTATATAGTAATATTGTTACTATAATAAGTAACAAAAATGACAAACAAAAAATAAAAAAAAAATGAAATGGAAAAGACTGCATTATATGGACGGAAGGACTCAATTATCATTTTGCATTATTTTGTGCTGAACATAAGTGTACAAATTTCAAAGAAAATGTCCACTAACAGACATGAAAATTTTCATCAAGTCTCATAGTGAAAAATCTGTGAAAATTAAAAAGAAATGCATGAATAATATTCAAATAATGTGCAGAAACAACGTATGTTTTATATTATGGAAAAAAAAACTACTTAAAATTTTATTTTTGCTTTTTAAATTTCCAAATGGCACCCAATTTTGAAAATGACCCAAATATTAATTCGTGGTCGCATGTTATCGGAATTCTTTTAAATGACATAAGTGAAAAGCATTTTGGGGGTTCAGAAATTTTTCTTGGTGTTGGAGGGTTGGGGCGCAAATAGAGCCAGATTAAGCCCTACAGATGCCTCTATTCTACAAAAATTATGAACCTCCCCCCCCCCTTCCCCTTCTACAAAAGGTGACTAGATTTGAAAGGCCCGCGTAAATTTCTCCGGAAATCTTTAAATGTTCATAACAGGCCTCTGGACTAACGTGACACGAGACAAGGACGACACAATTACATGCTAATTGTAACCCTGCGAGTATAATGCACATCCTACTATATAGTTACGCTGATTCCTGACTCACTGATTCTTTCACAATTCCTGGTAACCACTCCAAGATAAAACTTTTACCGCCATTACTCCAAAAAGATTAAAAAGTTAAGCACACAAAGCGCAATAACATCTACACAGTTTGTACGATCCGCTTGAAAATTTTCATAATTATGTATAAAAAGAAAGAGAATGATCTGCGCTACTCTAAAAAAACTGAGAATCCAACGGTTCCCTTATTTAAAAGTGATTTTTCGCTATTTTCAGCTCCATTTTATTTCCGAGAGTAAAAAAGTGAATCATTTGCGTGACAAAATTTGCTGTCGCAAGTGACAATTACGTCATACTGAAATCACGGTTATCAGACTTTGAAGGAAAAATAGCAATTCCAATTCGTTTAAAATAGTTTTTCGAGATTACGCAGTGCTTTTTTCACAAATAAAATGATTTCGTTTGCATGAAACATTGATTTAAAAGGAGATGTTTCCAGCGAGACGAAATCTTTCGAATTCGAAAGGTTTTCGCACGTTTTTTAGGAAAAAATGCAATTCCAATTTTGGTAATAAAAATTTAATATGAAGTTATTCATTTTAAGTGGACAAAGATTAAATATATTGAGTGTAGACATATTTTGCCAAATGTTTTTTCTAGCGCCTGTTGTAATTGCCTCCCGAAACGGGTTTTGTCTTCTAGTTATGAAATAAAACATATACGTTTCTTATATTAATAAAATGCATTTTACCTAACAGAAATATTTCCAAAAAAATATACGCAGTCCATACGCTTCGAATTTCTGCTGTCATAGAGCATTTTAAACTTCTAATGTTATTTTTTTTTAAACTTAAAATAACACTATTTTAAGTTTTTAATGAATTGTAATGTTATCTTCTCTTTTGGGATCTCTGAAATGGTAGGGGACCATAGGCTGCTATATTGTTTATTATTTTCTGTGGTTAGCTTCTTTCTCTTACATCTGGGTTGTGGAGTTCAGTATTTTCAAGCATTTCGGATTATTCCAGCCTACTGAGTCTAATGAATAATCCAGCGTTGGGCTCAAAGCTCGAATACAAATTCAGAATTGAATAAAATACGTCATCATTATCAGAAAGCTAATATCCCAGATGCGCCTTTCATGGAAAGTAACTTGCTGGATCAAAGTGCCAAACTCACTGGGCAATCTCATTGGTCTATAAAGAAATTCTTATGGAATCTGCCATAGCCGTTTAAGACCTAAAAGGACCCCTAGGTCATAAAACTTCTGATGGTCCTTCTACAAAAATTCTCTAGGATTTAAGACTGTAAATTTCTTCTCGGAGTCTTCTATGTTCGTAATAGCGTTCTGGGCAACACAGAATAAGACTAAACATAAATACATAACTGTTAGCCTGCAAATCCAATGCAATGAAATAAAAATCTCCCGTTTTAGGAGTAAAATGCCCTCAACTGGATTTCTCAATGATACAAATATGTGGGTCATGTATTTAGAATTTCTTCTTCACTTTCATATTATTGCATTTTTGAAAATGTTGACATTTTAAGTTAAATTTTTTTTTATGAGTTGCAATATTTGTGCTTACAGTTTCAGGGAATTCCTTTGGAGCTTCTAAAATGGTAGGGGGTCCATAGGCTACAGCCTAATCGATAATCCATCCCTGCATCGACGTTTTTCATTGTCAGACAATTTTGAGTGTTAGCTTTCTCAGAAGTTACCGTCTTTACTGGATGCATTGGATTCTTATCCGAAATGATAAATTTCAACGATTTAAGGTATTATTAAAAATACATTTGAAATACCGTATATAATGAATACTAATGGCAATACCAATGAAATAGCGCACACAATGTAACTAAATAATGCAAATACTTTAGTGCATAATAGTTTGGAACTCAGCGGTGTCATTTTAAATGTAATTTTTTAATAATACAATACCATCCTGATTTTACAAATAAATGGCCTTTCTTTCAACTGTAATGTTTCAAGTAATCTGAGTGAAAATATTACAATTTGGCACCGAAGGTCACAGTGAAAGTTTGCGAGTTATACCTTATTGCGGTAACATGCAGATCCATTGCTACGACCCCCTTTTTTTTGGGGGGGGATGGAGATGTCGATAAATTGGCAAGTCAAGTATCGGTTTTTACCAACTTCTTTATTTTTTATCAACTATATAACCAACTTTTTACTTTTGCTACTGGGTTTGCGTAATTCTGCCAAGTGTACCAGAAATAGAAAGTAAAGTATAGTTTTGTTAAAAATTTTTAACTAAATTTGCCAACTAGGTATCTAATTTTGCGAAGTACAATAGAATTTTGCGAGTTTGGGGGAGGAGACTCCCCCTACATCCCCACCCTTTTAACAAGGGACCTGATAAACCAAAAACTAACACTGACCAAAAACTAATAGTAAATTTGTTGATATCAACCAATATAAAAGAAAATTTTTACCTGGGTATTCACGAGGATAGATAAACTTAGAAACATATCATCAAGCTCTCTCAAATTGTTTTCAATTTTAAGTATCTGGGAGCATCTTTTCTTTATGTCTGTGAGGTCTTCTCGGGTTTTTTCAACCTCGACAATGTACTGAAAAGCAACAAATATTAATGTCCAAGTTTAATATACAGTCATGACACAACTATAATTGTATTATGTGCGAAGTAAATGGATCACATTTTGTGAATAAGCGCATTTTACGATCCGATTCATATCGAAGGGAATATAAAATTTTCTGAAATGAAATACGCGTATGAAATTGGCGTGACGATAATGCTTTTTCAATATCGAACAAACTATACAGTTAGTAAGAAGTCTTTCTCTGCATGCAACTCAGGACACGTTCAATCTACTACTTGTTTTATGTCGCGAAGTTGCTAAAAACTGAAACTTCTTTTCCCTTTTTCTTTGGTTTTGTAAAGGGGAACTAAATACTTAAATGGTTAAGGTTAAAATGTTTAAAGTTTGAATACATGTGTTTAAATCATTAAACGTTCTTTTCTAGATCATAATACTCTCAAGTGTCATCAGTAATGAAATGAAATGTGGTATTGTGGCCAATTATCTACGCGAGGGATCTAGGCCCAGGTTTTATCGGGGAAATCGCGTAGGCTTATTTTCGTAGCTTTTGTCGATTAGCAGCAATTGTTTATTGGGATGATAACAAGCACTAGTTACGTCAAAGCATTTTCTTGGCAGGGCCGCACATCTAAATAGGCCACAGTAGGCGCGATTAAGCACGGCAAAATTTTAAGGGAGCTATTTTATTCCAATTAATTAGTTACTAGCCGCATCCGGCGACCAGTTCGTTCGCCATCTTAATAAATCTTATTCGGAGAGAATCCTGTTTTTCACCGGCTTTCTTGGCAATGAAATCTCTCAGATTCAGAATGGAATTTAAAATTAAGATGGTTACAAACAGAGGCGGCCCTAGGGTAGTGGCGCCCCTGCTAACGTAAAAAAGACGCCCCCTTTTATGCTCTACTTAGTTTTTGAGTTTGAAATGACGTCCCTTCGAAGTCGGCGCCCCGATGCGATGCTTACCTTGCTTACTGTGTCGGGCCGCCGCTGTTTACAAAAATAAGATGGTTTTATGATAAAAACCTACAAAAAGCTAAAAATTATTTTCGTCCTATATAAATTCTGAAGAGCTGGAAACATTGGCCATTATCAAAAAACGGAAAGGGGAAAAAAAGTAAGAAAATCTGAAACAATTTCAAATTTTAAATACGCACTAAAACGCTATATATTACAAGCGTATCATAATCTATGTGTCTTCCCTGTATCATTATTCGTGTGATTAAACAAAATTAAAAATGATATTTCTAACATTCTTTTTCTGGATGTAATGCAATGGAAATTCAAGTCAGGCGTAGCAGACTAGTTAAAGTAATGACGTTTAGTCATTATTTTAGCATTATTTAACGATATTCTATAGACTCTGTAAAATAAAAATTCAATTGTATGCTTTTTTTTTAATAAAAGATAGTTTTTGTATATTAAAGAAAGTGTTTTTTTTTTTTTTTTTTTTTTTTTTTTCGCGCGATAAAAAGTAGCCTATATGTTAATGCAGGACTTATAATACTCAAGATGTCAACTGTCAGGACTGTGTTTATTCCAAATTTCATCCAAATCTCCCCAACCGTTTCAGCAGTTTTTTGCTCTGATATAAAGGACAATATTCAAATGTGTATTTCTCCTATAGACTAAATAACTACAGGACCAATTTAAGATTTATTTTTGGCAAAATGATATCGTGTGTACGGAAAATGTTTAAAACTAATGAAATCTTAAATTTGAACAACAAAAAGAAATTTTGGGCGAACACGTTCTTTTCACATTCACGTTTACAATTTTCTCTCGCCGCCAAAAGCTATAATACTGTTTTTCCTATTCACCATATTGGTGGGAAATGTAGAAATTTTGAATCTTTTCGCGCTGGTCACAAATAGATGAATGATATATATATATACGTAAAAGGCAATACTCAAAAATGTAAGTTTATTAATTCGGCTAAAAAACTACAGGGCTGATTGAAGCGCGGTGTTTAACAAAATGGTTTTGTTTAACGAATTACAAGCCAAAATAAAACAGTTGTCCTCATCATGTAACCTTATTTTTGAGGCGTAATCCTAGAACTTAAAGCTGAAACACAAAATTTTAATCTGAGGAATAAACCATTTTGAAAGTACAGGGTGTGTCACAATTCCCTCCCGGGTTTGGAAGCAGGCTTATACCAACACAGGAACAAAATTGACTTTATTGGAGAAAGAAATGTTACGAGTTTAATTTCACAAAAGTGCAATATGTGAACTTTTCGTGACAGTGACGGATTAATGGAATTTTGTCGGGGGTAGCAGTGGGGGGAATGCAGTTAGTTTGTTCTCTTTAAAAGAACAAAACTTGCAATGTTTTTTCTCCAGTAAAGTCTTCTCCAAGAAAGAAACCTTGCAAGTTTTCTTTTACAAATAACGGGCTTGCTCGTCGTTGGATTGGACGAGCTTCTGCCGACGACAATCGCTTTCTTCCGTGGCCACCTCGCTCTCCAGACCTAATTCCAGGCGATTTTTTTTTTATGGGGTTTTATAAAAGATCGTGTGTTCGCGTCAAAGACGAAATTTATACCAAAGGATCACAACTGCATTTGGTACAATGTTAAAACGAGTGTGTGAGTGTGGGAAGAATTTTACTTCAGACTTGATATCTGCCGAATCACGAAACAAAGACGAATTATAGGAGGGGGAAGGGGCGGCGGAGAGGGCTCCGCCCCAATTGAGAAAAAAGAAATTAATGTAAAAGATCCCATCTTACTTCCCATAAAACGGATGTATATGTCAATCTTCTAACTAACCGACCCCCCCACACAAAAACTTACTGCCCTCCCCCAATCCCCCATCCCCGACAAAATTCCATTAATCCGTCGCTGTCAACAACGGTTCGCATATTGGACTTTCGTGAAATAAAACTTGTAACATTTTTTTCTCCAATAAAGTCAACTTTGTTGCTGTATTGGTAATATTTTTATAAGCCTTCTATTATCTTTTTATAAGCTATAATTTTTTTTATAAGCATTCTAACCCCGAGACGGAATTGTGACACACCCTGTAAATAGATTTGTTCCATGAAAAATTTATCTGACAAAATTTATGTCTCGTGACATGGCAAATTTTGCAAGGCAAAATTTAGGTCACGAGTCAAAGAATTTCGCATTTTTTGAGTTTCGCAAAGATGGAGTTAATTTCAATAATATTCGTTTGTTTTTCGTGAGAAGAATGGATGCACACTTAGGTTGTATATAAAATTGTAAGATCTCAAGAGGAGCCAATTTTAGATTTCTTATTAATTACAAAATTTCTAAGGATTATAACTTTAGAAAAAAATATTCTGTAGACTGCTAAGACATATGGAAAACTAAATAAATTTAAATATTTTATCATGCAAAGAAAAATATAAAAAATTTCTACTCACGTCTTTGGTAAACACAGCTTTGTTTTCATCTAACATCTTGTCTAACTCGTCATCGTTTACTTCTTGTCCAGCTGTTAAAATACGTATAGTTTAAGATTTTAAGTAGCATTACGCATTTTGAGAAAATTTATTTTTTACTTTTTGAAAAATACTAAATTTTCTCATAGAAGAAGGAAGTTGGTACGCAGATCATTTGTTACATTTCATAAATATGAATATTAATTTATTACCATTTTATAATACAAAGGTATATTTATGCTCCTGCTGCAAGTCATATCAAATCGAGCTATGTGAGGCAGTAGAATTTAAAAGCTGAAATACTTATAGGAATCATTAATGTGTACATTATCTAGTTAATCTGAAGTTTTATAATCAGTTTGAAAAAACGACCAGATATTCACAAATTGTATATTTTTTGTGTTTACTAGATATATGCTTGAAAATTAAATAAATCATGCGAAATATAATATTATAAAAATATTTAAAATTTAAGTATAAAAATTACTCGAGTGAAAATTATTGTTGATATTATAACATCCAAACAAAAAAGCACATGTTGATATCCAAATAAAAAAGTCTAAAGTTATCTCGGGAATGAAATGAGACAAGGACATTTATTTTATATGAATTAGAATTTTTTGTCAAATCTGAACTTTATTCTGTACAGTATTGATATCAATGACTGTAAATATTGCAAAAATAAGTAAGAAAATATCCATTAATGTTAAATATACTAATTTCTTTTGTTAGAATAATTATAAATTATCAGTGAATGATCAAAAATGCAAATACGGATTCTAGGCAAGATTATTTCTACTAACTCATTTTGTGATTTCAGGGAAATTTTTCAGTAAGAATTCTGTACAAGTGCTGAAAAAAATTAATTTTAGTAAAAAAAGGTCCTTCTGTGAGTTATAATAAAATACTCTTTATTTCTATAAAAAGCTTAGTAATGCCTTATAGTTAAGGTGGGAAGGGGCCCTCTTTGGACTTCTAGCAGGGATATAGCGAGAAAAAAATTTCGGGGGCTTTCAAAAGGTGAAACAGGTAGAATATCTCACAAAGATGCTTGATGTATTGATATCCAATTAACAAAAATTTAAAATTTTTGGGGGGTGCCCAGGCCTTTCCCTGGCTACGCCCCTGACTCCTAGCAACTGATATTTCCAGACAAAGTTCGCTATCGCTTATGAAATTTTGAGAGACAAAAGCAAATATTTCTAACATTATTATTTTAGTGATACATTTGGGGAAAATATCTTATGCTTACTGATTTCAAGTTGTCTTCTAAGTAACTTCTTTCTTCGTTCTCTAAATTCACATTGGGCATTGGAATATACAGCAAGTACATCTAAAAATCTTTGATACAAAGTGTTCATCTACAGAAAGAATGGGGTAATCTAAAATATTTTTCCACATAAGGCATATTTTAAGACAATAATATATTTTTTTGTCTAAGCAAGACATAATATTTTTGTAAAAAATAATTTGCCTTGATTGCATTAATTTTAAATATTTTCAAATAAAAAATGTGAACAAAACAGATAAAATAATATATGAATTTTCAAATCCTGTAGTACACATACGTATTTTAAATGCAATGTAATATGATATTTTGGCCGATAAACAAACTAATTTTTAAATATCTAAAGAAGGAATAGGTTTCAGTTAATGAAAAAGTGAATACTATTTAAATATAGTATTTCTGTATAATTTTTTTATGAAATTTTATAATTATTTTTAAACAAGACACACGCACACACACACATACACTTTCTACAAATTACATCGTTTACAATGGTCCGAACTTCATACAATCATTAATTTAGTCGTAGAGATTCTACATTTTTACTACGGAGAATAAAAATTTTCTTCAGCGGCGGCAAAACAGTGCAACGTTTATATGCTTAACAAGTTGCTAACTGCTTTGAAACTGACAGAGCTATTGCGATTTTGAATAAAATAAATCCATTTGATATTTTTTGAGAAATTCGTAATTATCCTGCAATCTCTTTTCGTACAGTTATCAAAAGTTCTCCCAATAATACAAACTTTCTTCATTCTCTTACAATGGATGAACCATATTCAGTGTTGCCAACTCTCCTGGAGAAAAAGTGGCCGAAATCAGCTAAAAGTGGCCAGAAATGGCTAAACATGCCTCAAGCTGAACAAAAAATAAATTACTCATTGACGTTTATTGCTTTGCTGCTGCTGAAATATCTTTATGTGTGTGAATGCGCTTTTTAAATCAAGGATTTTAGTTGTCGTTTTCAATTTACAAAATACTAGTCGGTTGAAAAAGGTGAACCCAGTCCTTGAATCGGATGTATTTTTCCATTCTGTTCAATAACATCGAGTGTACAGAACAAAATGTTATGGCATTTTTCAAGTTGCAAACTTAAATAAATAAAAGATAAAATAATGATAATATGCAAATGTAGCACTCACTAGTTTATGAAGATAAAAACATATTTGCATAATTTAAAAAAACTTAAGAATGCTCACGTTTTACATAACTTCACACTGAGAAACTGGAAATAACTGCAGGAACACTATTGTTTCTTTTATGCATAATTTTTTTCCCAAGGCAGACGATATACTGTGTCATGAACACAGCAATTCGACATCCAGAAAGTTGTCATCAAAGAAGAGAAGTTTTATTTCTCTGCCTCATATTGTCTGTGTTTTTATAAGGACAAGTATAGAGTGAATTTTCATACCTTCGAATTTGCGTGTGCATTATAAAATAAGTAACCTTTTAATAATGGAAGTGAGGGAGCAAAACGGACAGTTGAATCTACGATGGCTGCAAATGGGCAAAACTGTTACGAAACATGCTGAAGAACAAAAATTTTGTGTATTTCATGAACTTGAACGTTCACTTCCTAAATGCACATTTGCTCTATTTTCCCTGACAATGTGGATGAAATTAATGAAGAGATGGGTGAAAGATTTAATCGTTTCAGGAAAAAAATGAAAATGGTTTATCAAGGTAACGGGACTAGATACAAAGATGATGGCGGACTACCCCTAGAAGATTCACCGAGACCAGGGGCGTAGCCAGAAATTTTTCATGGGGGGGGGGTTACGACTACTACAACTCATATATATGTACATGTGTGTGTGATAATGTAGTGAAGAATATGCATTTTGTAAGGCAAAAAATTTCTCATGGGGAGGTTATGACCCCCCTAACCAGGCCCGGCCTTAGAAATTTGGCGGCCCTAGGCAAAGTCAAAGTAGGCGGTCCTGGTCACATTTTCAAACATTAATGCCTCCATACACACATACGTACATATACATAAATGCATTGATACATGTATAATAGGTTCACACATTGTGAAAAATATTCACACACAGTTTGGAAATCTCTGATTTATACAATAATTTTTTTTTTTTTTTTGCTTATTTGTTTAATTTATCTTGGTTAGGACCAATATAAAATACGATTGTTAAGCTTTAGTTTAATAAACCAGTTCTTGATTCCTTTAGGACACATTAAAATAATGCAAACAAAACATAATTTAAAAAATATGAATAGAAATTATTAAATTTTAATAGTAAAAAAGAAGTATACATTTCTAAAAATAGCTAATTTACAGTTGATCGTGAATTGGCAAAAAAGATTATTTGCTAGTTTGTTTTTAGGGTTTATATCAGTCAATCGTGTTAGTGTAATGGATTAGTGTAATATCAGTCAATGGAAGAATCTTCTGCTGGTTGGTGAAGACTCATTCCCAGAAATAATTTGAACTATTGGCTTTTATATTTACTCAGCTGAAGAATCAAAAACCAAATAATGCATTAAATCTTCTTCAGAAGATTGTTTAGTGGCATATTTTATAACGGAATTTTTCGGACCTTTTTATTTGCAAATTCATCAATTAACTCCGTGTAATTGAGTGAACGCGCAATGTCATTTTCAATTGATATTAGAGAAAATCCAACTAACCTTTCTTGAGACATAGTTGATTTTAAGTAAGTTTTAATGAGCTTTAGTTTTGAAAAGCTGCGTTCAGCAGATGCAACAGTCATAGGCATTAAAGTAATTAAAAAAAACTTTGTAAAAAACACACATAAGAAGTAAAAGGAAAGAGGATACGCGTTTCGTTCAAAAATTGTTTTGAACTTCTTCAGTCCAAGCCCTTCGTCGTAAAGAACACAGGGAACTGATCCGGTTCACTGAACACAGTTCCCTGTGTTCTTTACGACGAAGGGCTTGGACTGAAGAAGTTCAAAACAATTTTTGAACGAAACGCGTATCCTCTTTCCTTTTACTTCTTATGTGTGTTTTTTACAAAGTTTTTTTTAATTACTTTATCGTTTAACACCAGTATTTTGAGTGTTTTTTCAGTCATAGGCATTGTTAATAAAATTCTCAGTATGATGCATAAATTCGGTAAAACTTCATCCAATCCTGTTTCAAGTAAATATTTTAAAGTACTTGCAGGAGACATATTATCTGCTGCGATGTTTCTAAAAGTACTGAGCTCCGTAAAAAGGTTCATTGCTATCAAAATTGCAATTTGCGAAATATTCCAACATGCCGATAAAAATTGAAGGTCACTTTCGGAATCAGAGCTAAAAAACACAAATGAATTAATTATCAAAAGCTAAAAAAACATGACACGTACACAACCCAAATTTCGCAAGATAGCGTAATTTTAAAGATTCCAAAGCAAGCATTGCAGATTCACGAATTAATTTTGGCTCCTGCCCAAAATGTCTATTGCGGAGCTCCTTTCTCACAATGGCACCGAGGCTGTAGCCCCAGTTGCTCCCTTTTAAATCCGGCCATAGCAGCAAAGCAACTGTTTTTGAGGTTAACCGTATTTACAAGTCAGCTAACACTTTGGCTCGCTGAGTTTGCCCCTAAATTCTGGTTTTCTTCACGTAATTTTAATCGAGATATCAAAAATAACGCGTTTTATTGGAACATAAACTTTAATATACAATACCTGCACAGTTTCCATTCGTATGCTACAACGATTGCCAGCAATTCCTTGAACTTTCTGCCTGGCAGCTGTAAAAAAGATACTAAAAAGAAATTAGATGGAATATTTTATCTTGAAATATCTGAGAACAAATTAAATATAAATTACTGTGTGTATGTATGCACTTACAATGTGCCCGCTAAAGTCTTTTGTCACTTCATTATAAAAAAATGACTTTTTTCTTCTTAATAACTTCAGACAGGCCAGAGCTACAGTCATAAAAGTAGAGTCAACATATATAACTATGCATTGCAGAAAGAAACCTCTTATAGCGTCTACATTACAGTTAAGATTCGTGAGACTTCCGTTAGCAATTTTCTCCCCACTACAACTTCCCTCTTGAGAAGCAGTTTATAATGTTGGGTAACCCTTGCTCAATATTGGATGGATACGAGCACAGAATCAATGAAAGGAGAAAGACCATGTTTAAAGAGTGATAAAAGCAAGAGTAAAAAAAAAAAAAAAGAGTGAAAACTAAGCATCGGCATATTATTCTAAGTAAGACGGACCATTTTTGAGTACTTATAAATATAGTGGAAATGGAGGCGAAGGAAAATATGTAAAAGAGTAAGAAAAAAGATATCTGTGCCTGCGGCGCTGCACAAAATTTTTCGTGAAGAAACGGCAAAGGTCTACAATAAAGGTTATGACCTAGTTAGAGAATCTTCAATTTACAACAATACCAATATATCATTTTGTTCTGAACGAAGGAATATTTTAGGAACTTGAAAATCCGGAACATATCCCAGATATTAAGTTTAGTGAAGTTACAAATGGTAGGAAAGTATTCCTCACTTCCTCAATCGGAAGTCCCGTGATATTTATGAACATTTCAAGTCCCATGACACCTACAGCGCTACATGGCGGATAAATTAAGAGTTAGCGTTTTTAACTCAAAGAGGTACGAGATACGGGAGAAAAGTCCATTACAAAGTTATTCAGAATCACTGATTTAATAAGAGACCTCTTGAACATATTAATATCAAAAATAGAAGGCATAAAAACATATGATTCTTATGCCAGCGTGGTGCCTACCATGTCTTATACGGTGCAGCAGGAATTGCAGACCTGAGTTCAGATACATATTGTTACTGAAGAAAAACACTTTAAACACTTTGAGCGTGTAGGATAAATGAGCCTAATGTCAGGCTCAGGCAAGTGGAGATCTGGAAAGCGCAACCACGCAAATGTGTTTATGCCTTTCATTTGTACCATCATTGTGAGCATTAATGTGCGCATTAATCGATGATGCTAATAACTTTGGAGCTGACTTTTTTTCCGTATCTTCTACCGTTTTTGAGATAAAAGCGATAGCTCCGAATTTAGCCACCAGGTGGCATTGTAAGAGGCTTTGCTGTATAGCGCATAGCAAACTTTAAGATGCATAGATCCCATTTTTATGACTAAAGCTCTCGCCGTTCTGAAGTTAATGTGGTGAAAAAGGACTTTTGCTGGCACACTGTATTGTGCGATACGACTTTCGGCAAATTATTATTTTGTTAAGAAACTTGATTTTAAAAGTAAATTAACACTTTAAACCTTTTTTAGAAGTGATTATGAGTCGATGTATGGAATCAAAGTTTTTGACCCCAAATTGCAACGTGATTAGCAAAACCTTTTGCGTGCAATATACCTGTCCTTAAAGTTTGACAATTCTTTAAAAAAGTTTCCTTGTCCAATGGTTCAGTGAAACAAAAATATAATACTTGGTAAATAATTTGTCTTTAAGTATATTTTATTATTATCTACAAATGAAATACATTTAATATTAAGTACTCGTGACTGTGTGTGAGCTGTTTCGTAAAAGGGCAAAATTAGTTCAATGCTTTGATATTTTTAATTTCTTAGTTTTAAGCTAAATTGTTATAAAAATTCTGAGTTTTAATTCCCCCATTCTTTAACTAAGAAAATTTTTATTTGAGAAAAAGAAATAAAACATTTCTCAAATAGAATAAATTTTTTATAAAGAAATGCTGTCATAGTTTAACAGAATTAAGTGCTGCAAACTAATGTATAGAAAGTTTCACGATTAATAAAAAAAAAAAAAAAAAGAGGAAGAAAAAGCTATGTATTAAAAGCTAAAGTAAAAACTAATATTAAAGAAACTAACAATGAACTCAGTAAAAGAATTTAACTGATAGAGAAAGATAAGATTACAAATTTATTATTGCGAAACTGTAAATTAATCGGATGAAAATCGTACAAATATAATCTACTAATCTTTTGAAGTTATGAGGTAACAATAAAAGCTGAGTTATATGATTTTTTATGCAATTGGAACAAAAAAGAAGCTTGGTAACGTAATGGTTAGCGCTTTGCGATGCCATACAGGTCCTAATGTCCGATCTTCGTGTTGTAAAAGAACTAAACACTCCCAGACAGCACAGCAAACTTGCATCAAACTTGCAGCAAGCTTGATTTATCAAGTCAATAAAGTTGAATTAAGCTTGAAAATTTCAAGCGTGTAAGCTCAATGCAAGCTTGAATCAAGTGTTCTAGTTTACACTTGCCCAGCTTGCATTAAGCTTGACATAGCAAGCTTAATTTCAAGCTTCAAGCTTAAAATCAAGCTTGACATAGCAAGCTTCAAAAATTTTCTAAATACACGGGGCGCCCCACATACTTTATTTTTCCGCGCGTTTCCCCCCTCTATGCTTAAATTTTAAGTTATTTTAATCTGTTCCATCAAACGTCTGCGGCTGGGTTCGATCCCAGGAGCTTTGGGCTAAGGGGCCCGCGTGCTAACCGTTCCGCCATTATGCCTCGGGCAGCTATGACTATAGTTTGAAATGATTGTTGTCACGCCATTTTCTGGCCAGATCGATAAGTATGGGCAATGCTGATAAGTTTCTTTTATTTTTCCATGGGATGAATCAAAATTTAAATAATTTTATGTGTGATTTATAGACTCTACTAATAGGGAAATAAGCATAATATAAACTTAAAAGCAGGGCACGTTTAAAAACTTTCAATATCGCAACACTCATCGTTGAGCAATACTGCTGGCCAAAATCGAGACAAATGACTGATTTTGAAATCAATTTCGTAGTATAATTGTATTTTATTTTGAAGAATTTCCATATTTGGAAATATAGAATCTTTTTTTTTTAATTCTATGGTCAAGTACATTTATGACTGATTAATTATTTTGTGGAGGCCGGATTACGCCTCATTCTACCACCCCTAACTAAATTTTGTTAATTGTATTAAAATTTATTTTTAGGGATAATTAATTAGTTAATGGAATTACTAATGTTAATTAGATGTAAATAAAACTAAAACTCCCCTCGTGTTACACTTCAGAGGGGCTTATCCCATTCATTCCTTCCCCTTGCGTGTTCTAATGTCCAGGTTTTGTGTTATAATAAAATAAAACACAACTTTTACGAACTTTTCTTTACTGAGCAAATTTGAGAAACGCTAAGACAATTAATGTCCATTCTCTTTCACAGATGGCTACATGAACGCTCGCTTTCGAAAGGAAAAATCAAGCTGTATTCCAGCTTGACAATTCAACTTGCCTCCTGCAAGCTTGCTGCCAGCTTATAATGAGTTGAACTGTCAAGCTTGTATTAATACGCCAAATTCAAAGAAATGCCAAGCTTGATTTAAACTTATGTGCTGTCTGGGCTGGTGCAACCCGTACCCCTCAGGCTGACCTTGTAGCTGTGACACAAACTTCTCATGACCTATTTTGGAAAAAGCGCAATGGGCATCTGAGGAGTTGTCTCTTAAGAGGTCGCTGTAGTCGGCTTGCGGAGATTCAAGTCCCAATGCTTTGCTATGGAGAAAAGTGCCTTAACACCTAATCATTTTTCTCAGAAATTCACACCTAATCATTAAATCACACCTAATCACACCTAATCATTAAAAAAAAAAAAAAAAACACCTAATCATTAAATGAAATTTTCCTGTGTGAATATTAAGAACTATTCGCAAGGATTGAGCGAATCAGATTTGATTTAATTTCTAGACTGCAATAAAATCTTTTTCGGCTAAATTAACTCAAATCTGATTCGCGCAATCTTTGCGAATAGTTCTTAAGATTCACACAGGAAATTTTCATTTAAAAATACCTAATACTTTCCGAGAAAAATGATTAAGCGTTAAGGCACTTTTCTCCATAGCAAAGCATTGGGACTTGAATCTCCGCAAGCCGACTACAGAGGCCTCTTAAGGAACGCACATTTGAGTTCGTTTGTCATACGCTCCAAGCGATGAGGGGAGTTTTTTAATGGTCAATTTGTACGTGCAGGCTATTGTGGGTCGAATTATTTATGGGATTTTAATGACTAGTCGGGATCCAGACAAAAGATAAACCGTAAAACCACAAAATCACGCCCCCAACACAATGGGGGATGCTTTTCTCCTCTATCTGGCAAGAAGGTACTAAAAAATACATTGGATTGTCATTCTAGCGTATGAGAACGCACTCACATGAGAGTTTGCCTTTATATAGGCTGCTGTGATACTACATTTAGTTTTAGTTTGGAATAAAAGTAATGAATTTTGAAACAACTGATTTTTGAAAATTTTCTTATAAATTATATGTTTTAAATACATGAAAATAATGCATTGGATAACTTGAAGTAAACTGTGTCAAATCTGTCCTATTGTATTAAAAACGGATCTTACATGAATATAAAATTCTGATCTACCTTTTAACAAAGTCCATGTTTGAGACGACGAGCTTTGTACAGTGATCATAAGTTTGTCCAGTTCAGAATATTCAGCTACAATGAAATTCAAAGTTTAAGTATTTCACATTTATTTATAATGAATTCGAGAAATACACACAATGAAATGATAGGTATTAAAACTATACAGATAATGCGAAAAAAAAAATTACCAGAGTAAGAACATCTACCAAGTCTCATTAAAAAACATATTTAGACGTAAATTATCAGAACAACTAAGATTACCACGAAAATATAAAATTGTTAACTATGACACCATACTTGTCTCAAACAATCGTGTTATCTCTCTATTCTAAGAAAAAGTAAAGGCCGCTGTCAAAAATTTGTCAGCGTATCTCCTCCTAAACCGTGGGGATTTGAGTTTCGACTAAGGTGCCCACAAGGGCGGCTCCAGTGATGGGGCTATGGGGGCCATGGCCCCCTCCGAAGTTTTGTTTTGTAACCTTAGATTCACATACTTCATGACTTCGTGCGTTCAATTTGCATTTTGGACAATGTATATACCCATCTGAAAACTTCAATGGCCCCCTCCGAAAATTCAGTCTGGAGCCGCCCTTGGGTGACCATAGATTCGAAAAATTCCGAGGAACCTGCTAAGCTGATTTAAATTTCGAAAATCGAATTATTTTAGAAGATATTAATAAAAAACTGAAAAAATAAACCGAATGGTTGCCAGATTTGGCATAAAATCATTCATTCCTTTGCAACAAAGCGTTTCCAAGTATCTAGAATCGCGTGAAATTTATAAACATGAGTTAGAATTACGCCCATTTTACGCCAAAATAACAACTATATGAAATAAGTAACTCAAAATGTGTTACACGAAGTTGACAATTTTCAAATAGTAAGTTCGCTTAGACAACAGGAGTTTAGAATTAGCGATTATTCGTTTTTCCAAAACAGAATAACTAATATCTTGTAAATAAAAAAAAATTAAAATGCAGATTATTTTAAAGCTGGTTCTCATCCAGCTGGATTATTTGCTACCAGTAGAAATATTTGGCGGCGTTAACTATGCCATTATAGCAGTTACAGTACACGTTGGATATTTGCCAGCGCGACGAGATGGTATAATTCGTGGTGTTAAGTACGTCAATCTGCAAACGATTATGTAAATGAAAGTATGGATAACGGTTTTCCGGTAACCTTATATGAACAGTAAATATTGGTTGTGAGTATGTGTAAATCGCCAAATAATGAAAAGTCGCCATTGGTGGCAGGCTATTCTATCTGTTCCGTAGCTTTTATTAACTTTACCTGTACGCAAGTCGCCAAAAATGAAAAATCGCCATGGGTGGCAAATTCGCAAGGTGTCCAATAGGTTTTACATTATTAAAAATACAGCTGAAACATATGTTCTTATTTTATTACGTTTTAGTTCCTAATTAGTATAACCTTTGAATGGCAACATTAAATATCATTGTGTTTCTGAGGAGTACAAATAATTTTTCCAGCGATTATAAGCGGAATCCGCACTCCAGGTGGAGTATAGCTCAGGACCCCATAACAAAATATCTTCCATGTTATGAGGGGTAGGGGGTCTACTGTAGTGTGAAGTTTAAATTTTTATGTACCAATGAACATGCAAGAACCAAGCAATGTGTAGCTCAGTAACATTCTATCTGATCCAATCTTCGGGTTTTGTCTGTTGAATTATGTCTTTTTTACGAATAAGCCTGATTAGGGGCCGAATGCCTCATACGAAAAGCGAGCGTAGCGAGTCTGGGGGCCTTGGCCCCTAGTTTTTTTAAATTAAAATAATTATTGAACAATTTTATTTTATTTTATTTATTTGTTTTTTATTGACATAAAAATAAACATTTTCCTGAAAAGCAAGAAACCTTAGAAAATGATTTGAAACCGAAATTGCAGAAATATACTCTGCAGTTTCAATGCTTGGTGTGACTTTTATAAATTTTATTTTGCAGTAATTTGAAAGTCATCTCGTGAAATTGCCGTAGACAGAAAATGGTTTATTTCTCTAGCAAATTTTCAAAAAGTTGCACTTATTAAATTTGTATACGACCTCGTACAAGAAAAATTCCAGTTAGTAAAATGTGCCCCATACACTATTGAGATGATGCACAAAATTTGAGAATTTTATCCTAAAACATGACAGATAAATATATCCTGACTTAAACCACTTTTCAATGGCTCTCGAAGGGAAAAAAATCACATCGAATGATGCCGTTTCAAGGATTGTGCGTAAATTACGAAAGAAAAATGTTTTACACTCTAGCTTTAAAGAGTTCGTATTTAAATCCATGTAAAGCCCCTGATGTTTTTCTGATCTCTCCGATTTTTCGGAGACATTTTATGATTAAAAGCTGAAAACAACTTTGTACATCAAAAAATTAATGCGTGAGGCACATTTTACTAATTGGAAATTTTTCTGTACGGGAGTTGTATACAAATTTAAAAAGTAATTTTTTGAAAATTAAAGGAAGCAATTTGTTTATTTACGTAGTCTTTTTGCTACCTTATTCTGAACATTTTTTCAATTTACATTGCCTGCTTATCTCTATTAATAAATAGAAAATTAAAGCGTATTATTATATTTTTGGGGACACCCTGTATAGAGGTAAATTAAAATGATTCAATTAAAAAAAGAACAAAAGAAAGTGTTACAAATTGATTAATGCTCATATGCTAGACATGTTCATATTTTAACTCAAAATAAGGAAGTCTGATTGTTATTATTATTATTATTACTATTATTATTTATTTCAGAGTGAGACCCGGAAAAGGACACAGTTTTTAGTACACTGTTCGTGCTAAAGGCTTTTCGAGCTAAAGGCAAAATCAGAAGCAATTTCAATTTGCTCTTTAAAATTTACAACTAAGTAGTTGATTTTCTTTTAAAATTTGTTGAGCCGGGAAAAAACTTTCTATTATTTTTTTATTTTAAAAGATGGTAAATTTGCTAGCACGAAGAGATTTATACACAGTTTCTATTGAGAATTTTGATATCCGAGGATTTACCGCTCCCAATTAGCTTGAATAATCGAAGTTTTACTTTACTTTAGTGTTTTGTTTTAAACATGTCACAATCAAGGACGTACCCAGAAAAAATTTCGGAGGGGGTCCAAAAGGTGAAAAAGGCAGAATTTTTCACAAAAAGACTTCATCATTCTTATTTTGTTTACAAAAACTGAAATTTCAGGGGGGGTCCAGACCCCCTGGACCACCCCCCTGGTTACGTCCTTGGTCACAATAACTAGTTTATATGTTTACTATTTGTTACAACGAAATACAAGTTTTATAATTTTAATTGAAGCTGTAGCTGTAGTAATTAAATAGCTAGCATTTATTTTTTGACTATCAAACTTGTAACTAGAGAACACGAAACAGTTATTCTATAAATTTATACTAAGACATATTATATAAGCACTAACTATTATTGATTTGATAAACTGTCCTGTACTTGATTTTATTATTTTTTCACTCAAATCGGTAAACTGCCCCGCCCCGCCCCGAGTTAAACAGCCTTTTTTTTTTTAAATTTGTAACTGTTGTTTGGTAGGAGGGAGGGGGCGAGTTATGTTAAAAAATATAGAAAGAAGATATAAACCGCAAGGTAAATAATCTAATCAACCTATGGACAATCGAGAGTTTACAACATTCGTAATTTAAAAAAAAAAAAGAATAAAGTAGTAAAAATATTCTACAGTAGGGATTTCTAGGAATTCTATTTCTCATTAGATGTTTGTTTGAACTGCTTTAAGCTCTCCTCTCAAGGTACTCCTCCCACTGGCAGATAGCCGTAGTGTGCATTGCCTTAACTAAATAATGCCTAGTAGGCATTGCCTTAACTAAACAAAGTCTACTTCGTTATACTATATTTCGCATTTAGTATAACGAAGCAAATGATCTGTGCAAATGGACTCTAGGATCTCTGTTATTTTGCTAAGGTAAAGCACACTAGGGCTAGGAATGACTGGAGAGGAGGACTTTTTAAAGGGTTCTAACCTCTTATTCTGGAGAAAACCACCTTAAACTCAAGACCTTTAATTCAAGGGGACGCCTTAAATTCAACGGGAATTTATCCCTTAAATTTGACTTACTTTCAGAGGAGTGGGAGGGTAGATTATCTTGAATACATTCTAATTCTAAAATAATAAAAGTTCAATATATATACGCTTTAAAAATGATTATCTATAAACATACACTACACATAATCACACACTATATCGGCGACTAGGGGCAGAGGCGGATACAGAAGTTCTTTTGGGAGGTGCTAAAAAAATAAAGCTTATTTCAACTAAACAAAATGCAGAATAAAGCAAAATGTTATGTTTATTCAATGTAAATATATTTAGGAGGGGCTAAATAAAAAATAAAAAAAAATGTAACCTGTTAGCAATGCCTTTTTTTTGGGGGGGGGGGGGAATGAAACCCCTAACCCCTTCCCTGGATCCTCCACGAGCTACGGGGCATGGGACTCCCCCCCCCCTCCACCACCACCACTTGTTCCCCTATTAGGTAGCCCGTGAATCATCCTGAAACAAAACTCACCTTCATCATGGAATGGAGACGACAGAATGCGGGCGTGTTTCTTGCGAATATTCTGGATGCAGGACTCGATCTCGTTGATGTTCTCATCAATCCTGGAAAACTGAGAAAGATTACTTGCAATTAAAACAGCGGTCTGAAAACGTCACTGCCAGTAATTCATGAGTCAAATTTTTAGTATAAAAAATCATTTACAATAAAATTTTATACACAAGTACCTTGTTAATATTTATAGTTGAGAATAAAATGGGAGAGAGTCGGAAGGGGGAGGGATGGAACACCATCCATTATGCTTAAGGAAATATTACTTTTTAATTTCTGATTTTTCTACCGGGTTTAGTAGCCGCAGTACCATAATTATAGCTATAAACCATTTCAGTTACAAATTTTTGTGAGTTTATGTGATAGAAAAGCTCCTGCACGTTCACAGGCATATTTTATCGTTTTCCATTTGATTTAGACAGTATATAGCTTATGTTATAATATACAATAAATCTTTGTAACATAATCTATACATTGTCGTTTTTTCCAAATATTTGTGAAAAGTCTACAAAAATTTCAACAATTGAAAACATGTGCCTTTCCTCCCTTATACGTAAGGGAAGGATATGATATTTTTCTTACTATTTTAATTTGGTTATATAACTAAGATTTTTATGATTACCATCATTTTCATAATATGTTAAAATGTTTCAAGATGTTATTTTGAAAATTTTAAAGTTGTGCAAGCAGAAAATAATTTGTTAGAAGAATTTTTCTTAAAAGTGTCCCATCGTTCCCGACTCTATGTTTTAAAATAGTTATTTAGGGGGAAATCCTACTTAAAGCCAGTTAAAAAAAAATATTTAAAAAATTAATTTATAAGCAGTAAAAAGAAAGGAAACGTCCTTAATTTGAAAAATTTTAGTACTTTTCTTCACAAGCTGAACTTTATAACAATACTCTTATAAACAAAAATCTTTTGTTAAAGTGGGCCATGCTTCAAACGATTTTGCAGTGTGACCTTTGCGTCAAAGATATTTTTCTCTCAGTTTCATGAGTCTTAGAGTTTTATCGTCTTTAAAGGATATAATTTAATTTATAAGCAAACTTTGCGAATTTTTAAAAATGTCTATTTGTTTATCTAAAAATTGATCTAAAGCTGTCTGACGTGCGTTATTTTTCTAAGCGCATTTCAGAGTGAAATACTGTTTTTATCATCGTAACTGGGAAAGAGAAAGAACATATATTGCCATTAGATGCTTCTATAGAATTTTTTAAAATTACAATACAAAATAAATTAGAATTTTCATCCAAAGGAAAGGGTATGGGAGCCTCTAGAGGGGCTACGGGTGAGAGGGAGGTGGACATCCCTCAAGAAAGCTCTTAAACTTTCACCTGTTACGCCCTTGAGTACTTTCGTACTCTTTAACCGCGTTAGAAAAAATGTAAACATGAACTTGCGTACATTTCAAAAACACTGATGGCACAAGAGAGAGAAGCAGCAGCTCACTAAACCCTCATTTTTACGCATACAAAATAAACATGAGACTGATCATTTGCTAGGCAAAAAAAACTAAAGTACTGAACTTACCAGCGCCTGGCTGTTATTCTCCATTGTTACTTACTCTGTGGAAACTGTTCTTTGCAAAGTGAATGAGTAATTGAAAATGAAACTCAATGAAAATAAATTGGATGCATGCAGAATGGAACCACTCATTTCTTCCCATTTTTTTCCCCCTCATCAAAGTTACTTTGTGTTTCAGAAATAATTTAAAGGAGTCTCTCCTTTTCTTAATCACGATTATAAAGGTCTGTAGAATAATTTTAAAAATATGAAATACTCATATAAAGCACATTTAAAAAAATAAGAATAGCGAAAACTCATAAAAAAGTAGATCACATTCAATCAATACTTTGAAAATTCTTGCATTGTGCTGCCATCTAGGGACAATAAATCAAAATGTATTTTGACAAAAAACACACGGAAAACAAAATTACGTTTAACAAACAAATACGCGGAAAAAGTTACAAAGTTGAATAAGAAAGATCTTTTAAAGTAATAAAAGAAAAAGTTTGATAAATCTCAATTATAACATATATCTCATAAAAAATATGTCCAATAAACTTTCCAATATTTCTTTGACACGTCTTAATTAACAAAAAATTAAATCATATTAATTTAACCTTGAATAAACTACAATGCAAGATCCAATTTTGAAGTGCGTAACAAGGTCTTTTTTATCTTCACAACCAATTAAGTGCATTTAACGGTTTGCAACATAGTTTTTCATTTGCGTTCCGTGGAGTAAATCTTCAACTTTGTGATTTCAGCATTCTCAAAGAATAAAAATGATATTCACAATTTTGGAAATTTACATCTTTTTTTTTTTAATTTTATTTATTTTTTAATTTCCAACTACCATGAATGTTTTCGAACTTTATAACTTTAATCAGTAATACAAGCTTTTCCTTGTTAATTTTATAGTGTGAAGACAATCTTTTTACGTCTTGATAACCCAGCCTTAAGAATAGCGAACATTTTTATAAAAATACAGAAATTTCTTGCATCATTTTTTATCACTGTTTGAAATCTCGAAATGAACACTTCCCAGGCCCTGATTATCAACATACAAGCACTTGGGGCCCGTGCCCTGGACACATACAGAAATATGCGAAATTGACAAAAGATTCTGTTTAAAGCTATATACAGTGTGTCCCCCCAAAATGGTATCACGTTTTAATTCTTTATCTGTTAAAGATAAGTGGACAGTGTAAATTGAGAAAAAAAAAATGTTCCAAATAAGGTATTTGGAAAAAATTCCTCTAGTTAATTTTCAAAAAGTGATGCTTTTTAAATATGTTTACGACTCCCGTACGAAAATAATTCCCTATCTGTAAAATGTGCCTCATACACTAGTGGGGTGATGTTCAAAATTCGAGAATTATATGCTTAGAGATATGGAGATAGATATATGCTGACTTAAACCGCTTTTCAATGTCGAAGGGAAAAAAAAAATCACGTCGAGTGATCACGTTTCAGGAGTCGTACATAAATCTCAAAAGAAAATCATTTTTTGTTCTCTAGTTATAAATTCGGATTCATGTGCCGTCCCTAACCATTTTCGTTTAAATATATCCCTGAGACGTTTTATGATGAAAGAATGGAATTTTGTTCATCACTTCATTAGTATACGGGATACATTTTACTAACCGGGATTTTTCGTTAATTTTTTTATTTTTTGAACGGAAGACATTTATGAAAATTTAAAAAGTTTAACTTTTGAAAATTACCAGGATTAAAAATTTGTTTTTTAACGTTGTCTATTTTTTCTACCTTATTTTGACATTTTTTTTTTTTTAAACTTTGCCCGCTTATTAGTAATGAATAAAGAATTAAAGAGTTTTACCATCTTTCCGGGACACTCTGTATAGAGACAAATTGAGGAAGCTATTTAAAGGGGAGCAAAAATGTTACAGCCAGGCCCTGACATTTCCTTTCTGAAAGTACTCATATAGGTATACACCTTTCTTTAGGTATATACAGATTCTTAAAATACGAATACTAGTATTATAATTAAAAATCATTTTAACAACTAAAATTTTGTCCCCAAATCGCTGTTCTACATTTTGAGGACAAATTAAAAAAAAAATGAAATAAGGGACTGTCCCCGAAAATTAGGGACGTGTGGTCACCGGATCACAGCTATGACTTACAATAGTATTACGTTGTGGCGTTATCCATTGGTTGAACTCAGGTCTATCGTACACGCTACTTCGGGCTCCAGTGGAAACTTTTGGCATACAGTGCAAAGTGAAAATTCCCACAGCAAAAATAGGGGATTAACTCTATTTTATTTCTTAGACACATTATTCTTCTATTTTAAAACTGTAATATCTTGTATAAGGGCTAAAAGCAATGTTTAGCCCTCCCCTTAGCTCAAACCAATTTACTCCTATGGTAATTGAAATAGTGTACTGAGGTCCCTATTGGTCAAAAATTGAAATAGTGTCCTGAGTTGACTATTTATAGTCCAGTGTTAAACCATCATATCACATCTCTGGTTATACTTTTGAAACTTCTTTCATTAATTGAAAAGTGAAATATTTCCCAAGTAGAAGTTATGCTTATCCATCACTCATCATGTAAAATTGAGAAGTCTATGAAGGAGTTACTTTATAATTTCAAAGCTATAAATTCTGTACAAAAAATAACCAGGTAAATGTTTTTCGCTAGCATGCTACTCAACTAAGTGTTACTTTAATCCTATTTGGAAGATTTTCTATGACAAGCAAAGCAAATGCATACACATCTATCCACGGGCGCCGACTTGTAAAAATTATTGGGGGGGCTCGTATCCTTACGGAGGTGGACGGGGGGACACAAAATCCTTCTCTCCGTCAGTATAATTAAGGGGTTCAGAAATTTTAGAATTGAGATTTCAAAATGTGCTTTTTTAACATAACACTTTCATGAAAATAAAAGGAATTCCATTTAATAAATTTTTCAAAAATTTTTTTGAACTCATTTTTTAAATTAAGTATTTGAACTCAAGATCTCGAATCAGTCTTCAGTACACATATGGAGAAAGCAAATCTCCCTTCTGAAAGAACAACTGAATTTTAATTAAGTTAATAACAGCAAAACAAGTAAAATCTTTTTCGAAATGTATTTAATGATAATTTCATAGGAAAGAAAATGCATGCAGTCAAATGTGGAAAACTGTTCTGCAAAACATTACTCCAGCTAATATTTCAAAATACCCTAGAAGTACAAACGAGATGAAATACTAAAATCTGGATTATTTTATTTACTTGCAAACATTCATCAGAGATAATTTTTACTAATATAAAATAGTATTTTTTATTTTACTACATGATGAAATACCCATAAATTGAATCGACTTTAATTAAATGTCGCACTACTTTAAGACAGAAAAACTGATCACATTTAAATTACATTTTTTGACAACTTTTTACAGATTACATTTAAAATTATTAAAAAAAACATAAACAAAGAAGTAATAAATACCTCCTTTCCATGTATTAAAACAAATCAAACAAATATACAAACCATCATACAAAGTTACAAGTCCTCTCTTCGACACATACATTTTAAACGGATTTCCATGATTTGAATTGTAAAAACAAATAAATAAATAAAATATACTTTTAAATTCATTCTCATAGTATTTTCACAGCAGGAAAAAAATTAATTTTTCAATAATATCATCCTTGTTAACATTTAAAAATGATTTAACAAAGAAATCCAAGTGCGAGAATATATCAAAATTCAGAGTCTACACTATTTTAGGTCTTCATAAACATTTTAATACTGAAAACTTTCATTTTACATTAAACTAAGAATACTCATATAATCTTTCAATAACATTAAAAATGAAAAGAAATGTTGAAATGTGGTGTTATGGCCAACTATCTGCGCGAGGGATCTAGGCCGGGGGGGGGGGCTTCGTGTGGAACTTGGCATAGAAAACTCGACATATAAAATCTGCATTGCACTTTAAATCACACTTCTTTTTGGAAAACCGTTCCAGATTACCTTAACAATTATGAAAACAAATTAAACCAGCACATAAGCAATTGGCAAATCAGAGACGCTCCTGGCAAAATGGACACATAGTAATCATTTTATAAACTAAAACCATAATGCATTATGCTATTTGAAACATAGTTTGATGATATTTGTGCAACAATATATGAAAATTTATTTTTATTCAGTACGGAGAAAAGTTGTATAAAATATAATCGTGCTTTAAATTTAAAAGTGGAATAACACAGAAACAGATATACAATGCCAAAATTATCACTCTGAATTATTGTAGATATTTACAGACAATTTTTAAGAATACTCAATAATATGAAAAATGGAAACAAAATGAATGAAATCTAGTTCGAAATCATAGTCTACGCCATATTATTTTTAAAACATATATAAAAACTCCACTGCACTCTAAATCACCCTTCTATTTGGAAAATTGTTCCAGATTACCTTAACAATTATCAAAACAAATTAAACTAGCACACTAGCAATTGGTAAGTCAGAGACGCTTTGGCTAAATGGATACATAGTATTCATTTTATAAACTAAAACCATAACGCATTATGTTATTTGAAATTTATTCTGATGATATTTGTGCAACAATATACGAAAATTAATTTTTATTCAGAACGGAAAAAAGTTGTATAAAATATGATTGTGATGACTGGGGTACGAAGGGTATTTTGTTTATAAGCCTTCTTATGATTACCATAGCCCGTTCGTGTAAACATAGTGCTAAAAGTTCTCCTTATTGAATTTGCAAAATATACATCCATCTAATGCAAGGTATCACTGAAATGTGCACATAAAAATTCAAGCTAAATAGTCAGCTTCAAACTTTCTAGCACATATTCATTCAAATTTCAATTAAGAAGTGTACAATGCCAAAAAGTGTTTCTTGTGTACGAAGTCAATAATGAATCAGAATTATTTTCTCAGAGTTACATATACATATACTGTATAAATATTAACACTAAAATAGCTTTAATAATGTTTGATTATATTTTATTTCCTTCTAAATTTTAACGCAGGCCTCTAAAATGTAGGAGCCCACAGGTGAAAGCCTACTCAGCCTAATGGGTAATCCGGCCCTGTTTAGGTATAGTCCCTCTTTCCCCATGAAGCCCCCTCCTTCCTCCTCTATAATTTTTATGGTTTTGTAGCAGTTACGCTAGTTTGATATTCCATAAATAATAATTTACAAACATAGGTGCTTCATAGAGTGCTTTTACAGAAGAGGGAGGCTATTTGCAAGTGTGGGGTGGAGGTGGGGGTCGAATACGAGTATATGTATCACACGCCCAATTCACACATTTTTCTAAAACCATTTTTTGATTTTGATCGTTTTCTTTCATTGTGGGTTCGAGGCAACTACCTCATTCACCCTTACGTTAATCATGCTCGCTGTGACTCCCCTTTCCTTTGCCCTCTATGGGATGAATGCACATATTTACAAAACGGCTGCATATTTTTCTGCCAAGGAACAACGACTGAGCACATAGTCAGAATATTGTGTGCATACTTTAGTGTTGTTATAAAATAAAGTAAATTAGTCAGAGACTAATGGTTTTCTAAAGAGGAATTCTCTTTTAGCAACACAATATGATATGTATTAGGGTGGATCGAAAAGAATAGGAAAAAATTTTTTTTTCGAAATCAATTTTGGCGTAGGGTGGAAAAGTTGCGTCTTTAGTATTTTAGTTTGCATATTAATTTTTATTGAAATCCTTCAATATCTTGAGGTGCCCCAACTGCCTTAAATGTAGTTTAAAATTGAAATTTTACGAAAATTAAAAAAAATAATAATATACGAAATTTTTTTAGCCGGAGTGTCATAAAGCTTAGACTTGGGTACAATAGTTCATACAAATATTTTTATTTAATTCCATTCATATCTTCCTGTGCCCCAAGCCCCCGAAAAATAGTTGAAAATTGACAATTTCATGAAAATGCAATAAAAATTGTAAAGTAAATATTTTTTTTTATAAATTTGGAAGGGTACCCAGCTAATAAAGTATAAACGTTTCTGCCGTCTTAAAAGCTGCTATACGAAAACTAGAGGCGTTAGGAGTATTTTTGTTGATGCTCAAAAAAATGAAACTATTTGGATTTTTTGCATATTTGATTAAGTCGATGTGCTAACATAAAATAAACTGAAAGAATATAACTAATAAATTATAGATATATGATATAATTAGCGTGAGAAAAAAACTATTTTAATCTAAACTCTGATTTTGAGTTAAAAAACTTTATGTTCCTTGATTCGAGCCTAGATCTTATAAATCCGTCCCTTCTTTCTTCTCCACAAACAAGAGATGCAGCCTCTGTTACCAGTTTCACACAGCGTTCAGTTCCTTGTGTGTGACATGGGAAGTTAGATAAATGAGGAAATTTAACTGAAGCAATATCCTTTGACAGGAATGATTTTAAGTCTTCATCGGAGATGTCTTAAGACTGCAGGCTCTAAACACTCGTTATTGTCACTCCAAAAAATTAAATCCCTATAATCTGTTGATCGCATGCTTATTACCGGTACACGAAAATTTCTCACAGATGAAGTATTATGATTCTCTTTTCTGATAGATATAACCTTGTGGTAAGCTAATTTTCGAATGGTATCTCTATCATCATATAACATAGCTAAAAGCAAATTCTCTGCATGTGCAAAAAATCCGTTTCTTTGGATGACAGCGTCAACAGTTTTTCTTAGGTGATCCGGCATGTATCTTGAGTACATAATTAGCTTCCACAGGTGTCTAGAACCTTCAGTGCACAGTGGCTTTCCTTTTATGTGGAACCACATTGGACCATATACCTTCATAATATATGTAACTAAATGTAATAAAGTCTCGGAAGGCTCTTCTGTTGTCACATAAAGACGAAGAATTCGATTTGCGCTAGTCAACCACCTGGAATGCACTACCGGCCCTGGTCGAATAGCAACTAAATCTTGACTGCATTCTCCCGAAGACACCGCTTTTAACATGTCCAACAAATATCGTTGGTCTGTACTCAAAATATTCCGATCGACATCTGGAAACAGATTTCCCTCGATCTTACAAAATTTCGTTAAAGGAAGTGTATGGCAAGTTTGCAATAACTTCCCAATTGCACCAGAAAATGCTTTGGGGCCATGAGTTACGCCATCAAGCTGAACCAGAAGATGTCGTAGAGGAAGTTCGTTTAGATGCAGCATGCAAATGAACCACTGAAGTGGACGATTTAGTTCAGCTTCTATAATTGCTATAAGGGAATCGGTTGATATACCTTTGTCGTTAAAGAAGGTTAATATTCCATTCTTAATGTTAATTGCAGATACAGACGAAACAGTTAGATGCCCAAGGTAAATGGAGCTTGGTTCTTGTATTAAAGAAATGTGTTCTTCTTTGGTAATACAGCCGTAATACTTATTACCCTTTTTAACTTGTGTTCTAGTTTTATCTTTTCGCCCATCGAAATAGAGGCCTTGCACTTCCGAAGATAAATTACCTTGTTGTAATTCTTTTCTGTGTCTTTCACGCTCTCTGCGAACTTTATTTCGATCAATAACTTTAGTAGTATCCGTTTCGCTGACTAGGCCAAGATCCTGCAGAAGAGCGGAAGAAAGAGATGCAGCTGCTCTGTCTGAGATTCCACGACGATCACATTCTCTGGAAAAAGTGGAAAGTTTTATTTTTTGAACATTTGAACAATCACCAGAAGCAGAAGAGCAAGAGGGTTGCAGATCGAAGTTGTGTTGCAAGCTGTAGGAGGGTCTAAATGAATTTGATTTTCTGCTGACTTCTTTTTCTTCCTCTTTATTTGTATCATCCTCTTTCTCTTCGTTTTCCGAAGAATAACTGCTTTCAAACTCTTTACAATCACTAATTTCTTTGAAGCTAGAAGGATAAGAATCAGTTTTCGAGTTTTTAGCTCGTTTTATTTTTCTTTCTTGTCTTTTTTGAAGCTGTTTTGTAGTTTTTTTATCAACTGGCCCGATTATCATAGTTCTCTTACTTCGCTGATCGTTCAAAAATGTTCTTTCATCTACAGGAACCTTTCTTTCTTTTGAACAGCAACATGATGCAAAATCGTCGCATTTGCAGCAAGCAATGTCAAAGAGGGTTCGCTCCCACTTGCCCTTCAGATCGTCCAGTTTCTTTATGTAGCCCTCTGATTCTTTTCTACCATTGTATGGTTTCTAAATCTTCCTGTATTCGTTGTTGAGCTTTGTTATCTTTTCAACGATTCCTTTGTTTGAAATTATTGGAATAGAAGACTTGTTCCATATAATTTCCAACGACTCCGCGACTTTTTTTGATATCAAAGGAGCAGGTGGGTCTTTGTTTTTCATAAGGCTTTTTGTCTGGTTTCTGACAAGCAAAAACTTTCGAATTATATCTGCATTTGTAGGAAGTTTTATTAGAGACATCTCGGTGGGGTTGCCAAACAAAGGGCAAATAGAAGATTTCCTTGTGGGAATTTTGCCTGAACTCATTCTGTCTTTATATCTCTAACAAAAAAGTAAAATAAAATAAAATAAATAGTTGAAATAAATGTAAGGAAGTAAAAAAAAAGAAACATAGCTAACAGAAGAACACTAGAAGTAAAATGAAAGAAAAACAATATATCACAGTATATACTGGAGAAAATTATGAAATAACTTACTTCAGATTATAAACAAGCAATGTAGTGTCGAGCCACATACTTGCCAGAATGTGGTTGATGAAATACTCAGAGTAATTTTTAATTTCAAACATTCATAATCAGTCTCAACAAAAGCTGTCTTTTAACATATGCTACATGGAATCATCTGCGTATCAGCAAGACGTCTCATTCTTTTGGCGGGGAAAATATAGTGATGTCATATCAGAAGCACGGACGGAAGCTAATTCTTGTTTCGTGTCGAGGCTGGCTAGGGAAACAGCCGATTTTTTTGTTTTCTATTCAAATTTTTAGGTTTGGAGCACCCAAAGGAAATGCTCAGAAATATTTGTTGTGGAAAAAGAAATTTTTGGCCATTCGAAAAGTTATGACATCCAAACCATTACATATATATGTATTTTTTTCAAAAAATTGATTTTTTGGGGGGGAGTGGGGCACCTGAAGGGGATGTTTAAAAAAAAAATTTTTTTTGAAAAATTCTCACCTGACCATTTGGCAACTTTTGCCATGTCAGCCGTCATTAAAATAAAAAAAAATTTTTTTCGATCCACCCTAATATGTATGCATATGATCAAGGCCTCTCTGAATTTTGGGCCTTGTCCAAGCTCGGCTTGGGCCCTCGTTTTTTTTCTTCCTTCTTTCTTGGCGAGATGGTTAATCTAGGCCCATGACCACTGTGACCCCCCTCTGGAACCGCCACTGGCACCATATGCAGCCAAGAGTAGCAAAATAATGAACCGAAATTCGCCTAAAACAACGAGTCTTCTTAAAGATTTCATGGTTTTCAAATGTTCGTTTCTAAATTTTCGTATTTATGTGTAAACTAACAAAAATTTTTGAAAATCGTAGGGGGGCTGGGAGACAGCTAAGTAGTGCTCAGCCCGCGTAGCCCTCCCCCCCCCCCACCTCTGATTACGCCCTTGATGGGGGATAGAGTTTTATATGTAAAGAGAGAAGATAAGAGCAAGCAATTATAAAATATAATCCAGAAGTTGTGCTGCTCGAAGATTTTTATGAAATCATTTTTTATTTAGCTCTTAACTGTAGCTAAATCAGAAACGTTAAGCGTTCGATATTAGTAAAGTTTTGATAAAGCGTATAAAGAAATGAATACTGTCTATATCCGAAACTGTATTAAACATCAATTTTTCATCTATCTCACAAGGTTCTTCATGATTTAAAATCTTCAAACTTAAATTTGACTATCAATTTTCTGCCTTGAATTGTTTTTAAGTCACATTTAAACGGTTTATTTTCAGCATCGAAACTTAATACTGCTGGGAAATGGGAATGTCACAATCGTTTGCAGTTTTGCACAATGGGAAAATCTCCCTTATGGTCAGACGTCTACAGAAGAGTCTGTATCTCACAATAGAACAAAAGTGAAAGCTTTTGCTGTACTGATTTAAAAAAGAAAGATTACATTACATGAGAACGACCCTCCTAAAAAAAACGCAGTCCTCTCCCTACTAGAAAGCAATTCCATCATCAATTGTGTCACGGTGTAAAATCTGAAGGGTTCTTGTGGGGGAAAACACCCGTTTCTTTTTGCCTAGCTATCTGATGGTCATTTGTTTGTGCTTGCGCTCTTGATAAAGAAGGTTGACATCCATGCCTTACGGCATTACAGGCGCCCAACGTAATTCCTGAATCCCTGTGAAAGAAAAAGCGGAGTGGGAGACAGAAGCTAGCGATACATTCTCTATTTTTAGGATTCTTAAGTTTAACCGATTTGGAGGAAGAAATATGATTTGACACAAAAAAGTTGGAGTGAAGTTTTTGAAGGGGCTCAGCCCCCTGAATAAAAATATTGGGGGGGCTGAAGCCCCTTCAAGCCCCATGAAGTCGGCGCCTATGCATCTATCAGTGAATAAATAACATTTAATGCAGACTTGAATGTACGTAAAACTTAAAAAAAAAAGTGTTTTTTTTTATCCTGCTAGAAACTTCTATGTTCTTCCCTTTAAATACATTTCTCCTTTTCTATTATTTTATTTTTAAATTGACAGCTGATGGAACTTCCAGTGAATTGTTAAAAGAGAAATCATATTTGTCTCAAATGCTCATGTTTTAGTGCTGCCATCTGGTGCATAAAAATCGAAACTCCGTGACGAAATGCACAGACGTAAAGCCTGATGCTATGAATGCTACTAGGCATAGGCATGAAGGTACTAGGTAATTGGGAAGTAAAGGCTGCTCATGGTGCGGGCAACTGTCGCAACTCTAGGAGGTAAGGGGAGTATTTTAATTGCCAATTTTCGCTTGCAGGGCATTGTAATCGAAATATTTTTGGGATTTTCATGACCAATCGGAATCCTCCGACAACAGCTAACCCGTGAAACCACAAAATAACGCCCTCTATACAATGGAGAGGCGGGAAGGAAGATTGACGGGAGAATACATTGATTTACCATTGGAGCTCCCGACATCGCACACAGCATGAGTATGGGCCTTAAAGCGACCCATCTAGCGATAGAAACAGCAATGGGACAAAGATTCCAATTAGCAAGCGAGAGATGACGTAATAAAGCGTCACAGATACCTAATAAGGTTTTAAAATTATAAGTAAGACTATAAAGTAAAATTATAACTAGTAATATACGGATGTAATTAACAAATATAGACAATACTACAAGAATCTGGTTTTTTAATAGAACTAATTAACGATACAATTGATATAAAAATCGGCGTGTTAAAAAGTGAAGCGCTCGGCAGCCAATCACATTTGTTCCTTTGCTGTTTCTAGCCGACTGTGTGGGAAGTAAAGTCGGGTAATGTTCATTGTGCACTCAATGAGACGTAAGGAATTAGTTAGACCAAAAGAAATTCAACCTTATAAAAATAATAGCTGAAATACCCGTTCTTCCCACGGAAGAGATCTGCAATACAAATGGAAAATAAATAGGGTCATTCCGGGAGATATGCCGCATATTTTTTTGAACTAGTTTATAAAATCCCATGTTGCACATAAAATAAAATAAATCATGTTCTGCTATTTGATAACAGTTAGGGAACATGTGTACTGCGACACAAAAATATAAAAAATAATTAATATATTTAACAAATATTTTCTAAAACATTGAACTGAGGCGTGTCACCCGTACATTCAAGGGGAGACGACGCTCTCGTGCGGGAGTTATGCAGCGCCGATCATTAAAAAAAAAAAAAAAAAAAATCAAACAAATATTCATTTCTGAACCATAATTAACTACATAATAACAAAAAGAAACTAAATGAGTACAAAGAGACGTACTAGTAGGTTCAAATCAATATTAGTCTGCCTTCTTAGTTCACTAAAATTATCTAATTGTTTTTCAAAAACTGAATTAATAAAATCTGTAAAAAAATTAAAGATTTATTTTCCAGATTTCAAAAACAATATTTCATTTAAGTCAGAACGTTAAAATGCAAAATTATTACAATTACAATGAGCGACTAATAACATGCCGAACTTAATTAGTATGTATAAAATGAAAAGAAGAAATGTTAATAACTCTTAATCAAATGCAGCAAACGTACTCCAATAACATAAATTCAGTAATATAAAAAATAAGACACGATAAGAGATAAATTAAAATTTTACTAAAAGCGGCATCCCGTACTAAAGAAACTGCGGGAATCTATACCGGATCGCAGTGCGGCATGCATCCCATTTTGTGCGGTACAAACGCACGGTGTTATTCGAAAAAATCATGTGATTTTGGTACATAATTACAAATGAACTAATTATGCCAGGCACTTCAAAATTTTGAAACTGTCTCTTTATAAGCTGTATTACGTACTGCGAAGACAGGTCAATCTGTATCCGTTTCAAAACTTTTAGAAAAAATTCTTACAAATCGGAAATTTTCGCAAAGCGTGTCACTCTTCGAAAAATCTTGCAGCTCAGATCCATGATTAAGAATTTTTTCTGAAAATTTCACGAAAGCCACAGCTTTTTCGCTTATCGTAGTGTGTAAAACAGCCTATGAAGAACCATCTGGTATTTTTTGGAGACCATGGTGCTATTAGTTTATTTCAATTTGTGTACCAAGATTAAAAACAGAGTTCTTTTTTTTCGAAGAACAGCCTACTCTATACAAGTCCTACACTTAGTTTTGATTTGGGAATCATGCATGGATTAGTAATAGCTCATAAAAAGTATTTAAGCATAACGCGTTTAAAAGTTTGGATAGTGGAATCGTGTGTTAACCTCAAAATAAGGATTGCACAGCTACAAGTAAAACATTGAAATGGAATTCACGCAATACACTGGTTAAAGAAATCTCACTGCGCACCTATACTGTACGTCTGACAGTAATCTATCGACAATTACAAGAAATACAAGGGGTGCGGCATCTATCCCATATGCGGCGATTCTCCCGGAGTTACCCTAAATTAGGTATGGGCAACCTTTGAAAAATTGCGGCCCAAACTTTGTTAACTATAAAAAAAAACAGAGTCTTGTCTCTCGAGAGATTTCTCGTCTCGCATAAATTTACGATACGAATTACTTTTCAATCAGAATTGCAGTGCTGTATTTGAGGAGGTATGCCATCCTGAGAACGGAGGGTACACTTTGTCTGAAGCCTCTAAGTTTAACTTGCGTCTCCTTTGCTATCGTTCCTGGTATACTATCAGCACTCTACAATACACACAAACACGTAACATTTTAAATTAGGACAGCACGAGGGATATACAAAAAGCACAAGGGAGAGGATAAAAAAACTGGAAAAAAGAAAGAAAACAGAGAAGGGTAGAAGACAGAAAAATAATAAGTAAACAAAGGAAAGTAGGTACAGTAAGTCCAAAGACTGACCATATTTAGATGGGGCCCCTTTTACTACCACCATTTTAACCCATTTTTGACTGCTGCTGAGTTTCGCAAGGCAAAGCTTTTTTAAAATTTCCTAAATTGGATTTTAAAATTACTTACATATATTTGAGCAAGCTACATTTAAAAATTATTTTTATTATGGACGCGACACCATGCGAGACGAGAAATAGCCCAGGTCTCGTCTCGTCTCACACTTTCACATCGAAGTATCGTCTCGCGGTCTCACCTCGCATCCGTAGGTATCGTCTCGTGTAAGACCGCGAGACTAGTCTCGCATATTGTCTGACGCCCAAAATGTCTTTATTTTTGCTTTCTTGTTTGAAGTAAATAATGTACAGTCGTCTCACGTTTATCGCGGTTTCACATATTGTCTTCATATCAATGGCCGATCTAGAATTTTTTTCATTGGGGAGCAAAACTTGAATACCATCAGAATTGCGCCCTCCCCTTGGATGAGCCCATGCTTCATATTTACTTCCGGGTACGAAGTATGAAAATGTAATTGCATGCAATGGAATGTCTTTGCAAATTACTTTTAACCCTTTAACGCGCAGTGTTCCCGCTCTGGGAACACCAAACTCTGACGTTTTGACTGTTGCCAGTCGCGAAGAATAGATTGGATTTCTATAAAAATCGTTGTGGATATAGCTCCACGAGAATCCTTTACATTTTACCACGCCATTTCCCGTAAAAAATTGTCACGATTATTTTTAACAGCACGGACATCTGCTGAAAAATGGAAGAATGCGAGAACAGCTGGATATATTGCCCAATGCTGCAAAAAGGGCAGCCGTTGCCATCGCTCGACTTAACTACCAGCAAGATGGCGGACGATCGAAACGTTCATCGCGTGCCACAGATCTAGAGACCCTTTTTTGACGACAGCTGGCTGTGCCCGGCACAATGAGGTACGGTCTATAACCATATTTGCCAGTTTTAGCGCGAGACCGCGTGATTAGTCTCGCACGAGAGCTGACGCTAGCTATCGTCTCCCCCTCACAGGTATCGTCTCGTAAATTTCGAGACCGCGAGAAGTCTCGTTTTGTCTCGCAGTCTCCCATCCATCCCTAATTTGAATCATTAACTCATAAGCACGTAAGTTAGGGGTGTCTATTATATGACACTCCTGTTCATACTTTTGAAATTTCATTTTAAGAAAACGATAAAAATATATAATGCTTCAATCATCCTTTTTAAAAGAAATATGTTTATATTTTTTATCATTTATGCTTAGTGCTTTTCCGTTTAAGACGTTTTCTACGTAAAATGTTTGATTAAATCTGGGAAAAGTTCTTATCACACACACATTCACACGTGTGTGTGTGTGTGTGTGTGTGTGTATTGCCGGTTGTTTATGTGGGTTCCACTTTATATCTATATTGTTATATGTACATCTAGATAATAATTTTATGGAAAAAAAAAACCTCCATGTATAAATTTACAAAATGATTTTTTAAAGAAACCATTAATTTATTAATTTACGCTGAGTAATTGTTGCTTGTAAATAATAACCAATCGAATTCAATCATCTTTTTAGAGAATTTTTTAAAATTATTCTTTTAATTAGTCTCCTCCCGCCCCCCCTCGAATGATCACCGATGTCAACATAGATATTCGATTTCAGTTCTGATTAGTGTTGTTTTTTGTAAATATTTAGATAGCTTAAAAATGAGGTATGAATTGCAAGTGAATTTTAGTGTTTAATTCACATTTACTCATAATCCAGAATTATGAAAAAATTATTCAAGTATGCTATCATTATTTTTTCCATGGAAAAATTTTGAAACTTATTTAGAATCTCTGGCTATAAATTATTGCATTTTTTGAAATAGTTGATGCAAGTATGATTACTTTCATATTTTATTGGAAACTAGCTGAAGTACCCGTTCTTCGCACGGGAATGAATGGACTTTTTGATATTACGATTTGTGGGGATTACTATTTATTGTAATAAAGAGATATAGCAAAATGGATATCGCTTTATATTGTGTTCAATAACCATGCATACCGAATTTCAAGGCAATCGTTTGCACGGTGCAGAAGGCCATGCGGCGTAGCGCAATCTAGTGGAGAGTTTTAGCAAAACGGATACGGCGGAAATATTCTTCGCATTCAGATATCGATGAATACGAAATTTCAGGACGATCGGCTGGACAGCCCTGACGATGCGACATCTAGTGGCAAATTATATAGGAAAATGGATAGCGCCAAACTCTTCCCCGTGTTCAAATATCTATGTATACCTATTTTCATAGCTATCAGTTGCACAGTCAAGAAGTGATACACTGCAGCGCGATCTAGTGGTTAATTAAAGTAATGATTTGCTACAGTGCCGTCAAGATGGCGAGTTATAGCAAAATGGATAACGCCAAAATATTCTCATTGTTCAAATAGCTATGTATACTGATTTTCATAGCGACCGTTTGAATGGTCAAGAATTTGGCCTGCTGCAGCCTCATCTAGTTGCGAGTTAAAATAATAATGCATTGCAGTGCCATCTAGTGGTGAGTAACATCAAAAGGAACGCAGTTAGGATATATTCTTCGTGCTGAAATGTGTAAGTATAAGAAATTTTATGCCGATCAGTCGAACGGTGTAGAAGTTGATGTGTTGCAGCGCCATTTAGCGGCAAGTTACAGCAAAATGGATACTGAAAAATATTCTCCGTGTTCTAATATCCGCGTGTACCAAATTTCATCGAAATCAGTTGGACGATATTCGCATAGCAAACGGCTAAACGGAATAGAATTCGACGTTGTGCTGCGGCACCAAGTGGCAAGTTAAGGAAAACGGATAGCATAAAAACCTTCTCCATCATAAAAGACTTAGGTGAACCAAATTTCATCGTGCAACGGTGCTCAACGGTGCTGGAGTTTTTCAACCTCATAAACACATACCAACATTCATTTTTATCTATAACCAGTGTTATCACATATACCAGTCTCAAATAAAATCCAGTTTCAAATCTAAGCCTCGCCAAAGTGCCAACATACGCCATTTTGCAAGAGTTTTTTCAGGGAATCATTCGAAGCATTGACTTAGCAGCAATCAACATGGGAAATGGTTCGACCGACAAAGAGTAGCACGCATTTATTTGAAAATTGGAATCCCTTAATACAGAGGATTTTTTTTTTAATTATCAACTATAATGTGTTTTATTCATCGTTACTCCGATGTACTAAATGAGAAGATTTCAATTTTCTGAAATTTGGCGGAATTCCCCCAACTAGGGATGGACGCGAGACGTGCGAGACGAGAATCGGGGCTGTCTCGTCTCGTCTCGCAGTGGTAAACCTCTGTCTTGTCTCGCGTCTCGTCTCGTCTCGCAAACACTGTGTCTCGTCTCGCGTCTCGCAAAGAAATTGCTGTCTCGTCTCGCGCGAGACGCGAGACGTCTCGCGAGTCTCGCAAAATTAAGGACTACGATTTCGTTACCATTTTATACTAACTTATTATTGGGATTTTATTGAAAATTAATATTAATAATAACAATTACGTACATATAGCCACATTAGTAGATATATTAATAACTATATCAGCATATATCGGCATTTGAAGTAAAAGAAATTGAGATTTAATCCGTATATATAATGTCACACCGAAAATATAGTATTTATTTTTATTTACTAGCTGCGTGCCCATTCTTCGCACTGTAGTAAACGAAAATTTTCCTAACATGAGTAATTTCAATTAATTCCAGTGATGTGGAATCTAAAATAAAAGCAAAATTTTTTGACTCTTGATGTAAAGTTTGCGTCATGAGTATTAACCTGGCATCATTGCAATATAATGACTCAAAAACTACGTCAGTGTCATTCGCGATCAGAAAAGTGAAAAGCTTAGCGGTTTGCAGAGAACTCCCGACTTTCAAAATGTGTTATTTCTACATCATACTGTAGTTCTACATCATACTGTTCAAGTTGTAGCATTAAATACCTCAGACACTACATGAAATGGACAACCGTTTCTTTTAAAATAGCTGCGCACCCGCTCTTCATACGAGAAGTAGCGAATATTTTACTAAAATCATATCTGCATGAGACAAAACAGATTTTTTTTTTTCAAGTTCAAGTAATCTCCTCTGTTGAAATTACTGCGGGGTATATTAACACATATTAGAATTACTTATCGTTCAGTTGGTTGTAAGATAACCCTTGAAAAATTATAAACAGAACACTTTTAGTCTTTATTAAATCTCTACTATTTACTTTAACGTCAATTTGAAGTCTCTAAAATATGTGAAATTTTATATTAATGAAAACAAGATTATATTAACGATAATTATAATTATTTGCCTAATATTTCCAATAACATTACCGTGTGTGCATTTTTAGATTTCATTATAGTATCTCAGTTGGTTAATAGACGTCTTATTTTTTGTTTATATTTTAAATTACTGAACAGTTAATTTGTTGATGACTATCCGTTTGTACTTTTCCACAATAATTTTTAGCGATAGTACTACAGTCGTTATGGTCGCCCTGTTTACAGAAAAATTAAACCATAATCCCCCTAATGTATATCCAGTGTGAATTTTTTTTAAAAATGAAAAGACATCTAACAAGCGAAGATAATTTTAGAATAGGAACCCAACTGCAAGATAAAATGATGGGGAGGAAAAAAATTTATAAAAGTTTTGCAAGCCGAAGGAAGGGAAAACATGATAATACAAACGAAAAGAGAAATAGTTTTTAAAAAAATTGCTTGCATTTCTTTCCGTCCGATATTAATCTATAAGAATAAAAAATGTCATTTTAATCTCTTTAATATAGGCCAACAATAGGGATTTAACCGCCCCTAGAAAGTTGTTACCAGGGTGGGCGGCCCCCCCTCCCCTACGCACGCCGCAACGTGCGGGAAAGTTTGAGGATAATATCGGTACAAGGATATTTCAACCAAGGATATTCAACCATATTTCAACCTACTCAGACTAAGCATCAATGCGAATGCAAGTTGCTCTACTTCTAATCTCTCTCTGATATACCCGAAACCCGATTATCACAAGGGCAACTAGGGGGCGGTAGTCCGGTGCCCCTGAAGAAAAAGGGGGCCCATATATATCCCGATTATCTAAATTATAAATTCATATGTACTGAAATAGTAATTGTGGGGAAAAAACTGAATTTCCTCTATAATATAGGTATTACCTAATTGTCTATCACTAGATCAAGTTAGAGATATTTTTTTTGGGTGATAAATACGATTTGATTAAAGTACAAAAACTACAGTTAACTGAAATGCAATTTTCGAGTACAACAGCGGTCAAAACTGGGTTAAAATGCTTAAAAAAGGGGGGCTCAGTAAAGGGGCTTAATGCATAAAAAGGGGGATAGTAAGGAGGGCCCCCAAACTTAATGCCCCGGGCCCCGTCTAAAAGTGGTCAGATTTGAACATACCGTACCGCCTTTCCTATTTACTTATTATTTTTCTTTCAACTCTTCTCTGTTTTCTTTTTTTTTCCGCCTCTTTCTTTATCCTCTCTTTTGTGTGTTTTGTATATCTCTCGTCTGTTCTAATTTTAAATGTTACGTGTTTGTGCGTATTGTAGAGTGCTGATAGTATACCAGGACCGAAAACGAAGGAGACGCAAGTTAAACGGTTGAGGCTTCAGGCAAATTGTCACTTTTCAGATCGTATTTATGCGAGACGGAAGAAAATGCGAGAATTCTCGCGAGAAATCTCGCGCGAGACAAGACTCTGTCTCGTCTTGCGTCTCGTCCCGCAAAATATTTTCTTTCTCGTCTCGCGTCTCGTCTCGCAAAAAAATGCCTGTCTCGTCTCGCGTCTATTCTCGCGAGACAATGCGAGAACGCGAGACAATGCGAGAATTCTCGCGTCTCGCGTCCTTCCCTACCCCCAACTTAAATCAATGTACTCAATTGGCGAGAATTCTGAAGTTAGATCGCTTGAAATCCCTTAATAACTGCATTATTTCTTCACGGATCATTAAAATCTAACGCTGTATTCTAATAAAACCTTTGCACTTGTTTTCAAAAATCTATTTCCTTAAGCTCTCAATAAATTGCGCCAAGCTGAAAACTGTGCAAACCGCTAGAACTCACTTACTCAAAATCCATATTTCAGCCATTTTATTTTTTCGCCAAATTAAAAAAATTTGCACAAAAGCCTCGGAAATCTTCAATTCTTATTGTTTTGCGTGTAAAGCATTACATTCCTGCTCTGATTTCCCATGCACACGATATTATAATTTAAAAAAAAAATAACCTTACGAATATAAACTAACAAAAAAAAATCATTATTATTCTTTTATTTTTACTTTGAGAATTTAAAACATTTTATTCGGCAAAATCGCCACACATGGCAACCACGATCCTTATTTCACACTTTTTTCACTACAGGGGTTACAATTACGGAAAGGTTTTTGCATGGAGAACATAAAAAATCTCTTAAATTCCGGGAACGGGTGGACTTTCAAAGTTTTAAAGTGGACTATGATTTATTCTATATTATTTTACATATCTGTGCAAAATTTCAGGCTGATAGGTCCATTTTTGTGGATTTGTATACAACTCAAATCCACAAACAAACAAACAAACAGAATTTCATTTTTATTTATAAGACTAGCTGAAGTACCCGTTCTTCGCACGGGAATGAATGGACTTTTTGATATTACGATTTGTGGTGATTACTATTCATTGTAATAAAGAGATATAGCAAAATGGATATCGCATTGTATTGTGTTCAATAACCATGCATACCGAATTTCAAGGCAATCGTTTGTACGGTGCAGAAGGCCATGCGGCGTAGCGCAATCTAGTGGAGAGTTTTAGCAAAACGGATACGGCGGAAATATTCTTCGCATTCAGATATCGATGAATACGAAAGTTCAGGACGATCGGCTGGACAGCCCTGACGACGCGACATCTAGTGGCAAATTATATAGGAAAATGGATAGCGCCAAACTCTTCCCCGTGTTCAAATATCTATGTATACCTATTTTCATAGCTATCAGTTGCACAGTCAAGAAGTGATACACTGCAGCGCGATCTAGTGGTTAATTAAAGTAATGATTTGCTACAGTGCCGTCAAGTTGCGAGTTATAGCAAAATGGATAACGCCAAAATATTCCCATAGTTCAAATAGCTATGTATACTGATTTTCATAGCGACCGTTTGAATGGTCAAGAATTTGGCCTGCTGCAGCGTCATCTAGTGGCGAGTTAAAATAATAATGCATTGCAGTGTCATCTAGTGGTGAGTAACATCAAAAGAAACGCAGTTAGAATATATTCTTCGTGCTCAAATGTGTAAGTATGAAAATTTTTATGCCGATCAGTCGAACGGTATAGAAGTTGATGCTTTGCAGCGCCATTTAGCGGCAAGTTACAGCAAAATGGATAGTGAAAAATATTCTCCGTATTCTGATATTCGCGTGTACCAAATTTCATCGAAATCGGTTGGACGATATTCGCATAGCAAACGGCTAAACGGAATAGAATTCGACGTTGTGCTGCGGCACCAAGTGGCAAGTTAAGGAAAACGGATAGCATAAAAACCTTCTCCATCATAAAAGACTTAGGTGAACCAAATTTCATCGTGCAACGGTGCTCAACGGTGCTGGAGTTTTTCAACCTCATAAACACATACCAACATTCATTTTTATCTATAACCAGTGTTATCACATATACCAGTCTCAAATAAAATCCAGTTTCAAATCTAAGCCTCGCCAAAGTGCCAACATACGCCATTTTGCAAGAGTTTTTTCAGGGAATCATTCGAAGCATTGACTTAGCAGCAATCAACATGGGAAATGGTTCGACCGACAAAGAGTAGCACGCATTTATTTGAAAATTGGAATCCCTTAATACAGAGGATTTTTTTTTAAATTATCAACTATAATGTGTTTTATTCATCGTTACTCCGATGTACTAAATGAGAAGATTTCAATTTTCTGAAATTTGGCGGAATTCCCCCAACTTAAATCAATGTACTCAATTTGCGAGAATTCTGAAGTTAGATCGCTTGAAATCCCTTAATAACTGCATTATTTCTTCACGGATCATTAAAATCTAACGCTGTATTCTAATAAAACCTTTGCACTTGTTTTCAAAAATCTATTTCCTTAAGCTCTCAATAAATTGCGCCAAGCTGAAAACTGTGCAAACCGCTAGAACTCACTTACTCAAAATCCATATTTCAGCCATTTTATTTTTTCGCCAAATTAAAAAAATTTTGCACATTAGCCTCGGAAATCTTCAATTCTTATTGTTTTGCGTGTAAAGCATTACATTCCTGCTCTGATTTCCCATGCACACGATATTATAATTAAAAAAAAAAAATAACCTTACGAATATAAACTAACAAAAAAAAATCATTATTATTCTTTTATTTTTACTTTGAGAATTTAAAACATTTTATTCGGCAAAATCGCCACACATGGCAACCACGATCCTTATTTCACACTTTTTTCACTACAGGGGTTATCATTACGGAAAGCTTTTTGCGTGAAGAGCATAAAAAATCTCTTAAATTCCGGGAACGGGTGGACTTTCAAAGTTTTAAAGTGGACTACGATTTATTCTATATTATTTTACATATCTGTGCTAAATTTCAGGCCGATAGGTTCATTTTTGTGGATTTGTATACGAACGACATTTTATTCGGCAAAATCGCCACACATGGCAACCACGATCCTTTTTTCACACTTTTTTCACTACAGGGGTTACAATTACGGAAAGATTTTTGCGTGAAGAGCATAAAAAATCTCTTAAATTCCGGGAACGGGTGGACTTTCAAAGTTTTAAAGTGGACTGTTATTTATTCTATATTATTTTACATATCTGTGCTAAATTTCAGGCCGATAGGTCCATTTTTGTGGATTTGTATACGAATCAAATCCACAAACAAACAAACAAACAAACAAACAGAATTTCATTTTTATTTATAAGATAAAGTAAAAAAGTAAGCATAATGATTGGAAACTTAATAATGGTGATTTTTGTTTACTTATTATATTGGCTACATTTCACCAAAATGGATAAATACGTATATGTAATTAAATCGTACGGATATTTGATATTTTTCTCTTAAATAAATAATTTTTTTTATATATAATATGTTTCATCATTTATTAAAAATGCCTCTTTCACCCTAAGCCAAGCCAACGTAAATGAATGATCTACTGGAGCGATTTCGCTAATACAATGCTGGGTGTCAGCCGAGCATCCAGAGATCAATGTTGAGGAATAACCCTAGTCACAAGTCTTGTCTGTTGTCTCTTCTTTTTGGTAGTGTGAATAAATAGGTTAAACCCGGGCTCCCGATTAAATATGAAGCCCATATATCTCATACGCTAAAACGAGAGGGGTGTAAGTAGGCTTCACTATAATTATCCCTTTCCCAATTGAAACTTATGAATTCACTATTCCGTACATTGGGCCGCTTAATTAGATTAAAATTTTATTTGCGCAACATGTCCTGAGTTCTGCATCATTTCAAACAAAATTCAAAGCCTTATATAATTTCAAAAGCAAATGAAACTCCCATTAACCATAAATTGATGCAGTTCCGGAATTCTTATAAATAAAAATGAAATTCTGTTTGTTTGTTTGTTCCCATATTTCCCATATTGATTGCTGCTAAGTCAATGCTTCGAATGATTTCCTGAAAAAACTCTTGCAAATTGGCGTATGTTGGCACTTTGGCGAGGCTTAGATTTGAAACTGGATTTTATTTGAGACTGGGATATATAATGATACTGGTTATAGATAAAAATGAATGTTGGTATGTGTGTATGAGGTTGAAAAACTCCAGCACCGTTGCACGATGAAATTTGGTTCACCTAAGTCTTTTATGATGGAGAAGGTTTTTATGCTATCCGTTTTCCTTAACTGGCCACTTGGTGCCGCAGCACAACGTCGAATTCTATTCCGTTTAGCCGTTTACTATGCGAATATCGTCCAACCGATTTCGATGAAATTTGGTACACGCGGATATTACAACACGGAGAATATTTTTCAGTATCCATTTTGCTGTAACTTGCCGCTAAATGGCGCTGCAACACATCAACTTCTATACCGTTCGACTGATCGGCATAAAATTTCTTATACTTACACATTTCAGCACGAAGAATATATTCTAACTGTGTTCCTTTTGATGTTACTCACTACTAGATGGCACTGCAATGCATTATTATTTTAACTCGCAACTAGATGGCGCTGCAGCAGGCCAAATTCTTGACCATTCAAACGGTCGCTATGAAAATCAGTATTTGAACAATGAGAATATTTTGGCGTTATCAATTTTGCTATAACTCGCCACTTGACGGCACTGTAGCAAATCATTACTTTAATTAACCACTAGATCGCGCTGCAGTGTATCACTGCTTGACTGTGCAACTGATAGCTATGAAAATAGGTATACATAGATATTTGAACACGGGGAAGAGTTTGGCGCTATCCATTTTCCTATATAATTTGCCACTAGATGTCGCATCGTCAGGGCTGTCCAGCCGATCGTCCTGAAATTTCGTATTCATCGATATCTGAATGCGAAGAATATTTCCGCCGTATCCGTTTTGCTAAAACTCTCCACTAGATTGCGCTACGCCGCATGGCCTTCTGCACCGTACAAACGATTGCCTTGAAATTCGGTATGCATGGTTATTGAACACAATATAAAGCGATATCCATTTTGCTATATCTCTTTATTACAATAAATAGTAATCCCCACAAATCGTAATATCAAAAAGTCCATTCATTCCCGTGCGAAGAACGGGTACTTAAGCTAGTAAATAAATAAAAACAAATATTTTTTCGGTGCTAAATTATATGTCACATAACGTCTGGATTAAATCTGAAATTTTATCACTTCAAATGCACATATGAATTAATATGGTAACTAATATATCTACTAATGTGGTAATATGTATAACTAATTGTTATTATTAATATTAATTTTCAATAAAATAGTATTAATATTACTAAAAATATGCTGATAAAATCGCAGTCCTTAATTTTGCAAGAAACAAGATGTTTGCGAGACGAGAGGAGACGCGACAGAGGTTTACCACTGCGAGACGAGACAGCTCTGTTTCTCGTCTAGCGTCCATCCCTAATGTTATATATGTTTTATACGGTGTTTTGATACTCTCCGCGGGCGGATCAAAACGTGGTGGGCCACATCCGGCCCGCGGTTGCCCATATGTGCCCTAAATATTAAATATATTTTGGCTATGTGTTCACGCTTAAATCTATTGATTAAAACTAACACTCCTTTATTGATTTCTGTCTTTTCTCCCCCACGAAAAGAAATGCCTGGTACCATATCCTATTACTATCACGTGACCAACGATCTTCAACGGATAACGGTTCATAGTCACAACACGGGCATCGAAGGACAAGCATGTCGTTATCAAAATATGAATTAAAAGAATTTCTAAAGAGGATACTGGATGTACTTTACTTAATGCCTTTTGCTGTGGGTGCTTACTTCTCGATGTATTCGCTGATGATAATTTTATTTTATATCCGAATACCAAATGCATCTTTTTCATATTCAGAGTTGTGAAATAAATTCAGCCTAAATGCGGAGAGGATGCTTTCGGTAAAAATTTTGTTTTAATGGACATAGTTTCTTACGATTAGATTGTAAAAATCTCGTCGCTGTTGTAAAACAAATGAAGTTATGATATCTTCAGTCAAGTGAGTAAGTACTATTTTACCTTTTTCATGTAAATAAATTTGGTTTCTGCTTTAATTAAATCTCACAGCTGGTTTAACCATGATTGCATTTCTGTATTCTGACTGTACTGTGAATTCGTTTTATAACTAGGGACTATAGTGAAATTATATTCTATTTATTAAAAAAAATACTTTTTTTTTATAGTGTATGTCATGTATTTGCCTTGATTTAAAATTAATTTTTTCTCGGGCTTATAATCATAGATTACAGCTCTGATAATAAAAAATGAAGAAAACGAAATTCAATATATTAATCAAAAACAGCAAATTTTCGCAAAACACCCTTTTTCTAGCTTAAAATAATAATCTTAATTGAGTACAGATATATTAATCAAAAAAGGACTGATTTTGTAAAAACGCTCATTCTATAGCTTATATAATAATCATAATTGAGTACAGTTATATTAATCAAAAACGGACAGATTTTGTAAAAACTCTTCTTTTTTTATTACTATTTAATCTAAATGGAGCTGTTGTATAATGCTCAAAAACTGAGAATTTTTCGCTCCATTGATTTTTGTCGATAAATGGAGCAAATTTTACTCAATCGGGAGAATGGCTGTTTGAAGTCAAAACTTGAGTAAAAATATACTCCGTTTGATTATTATTTTACTCAGTAGATTTAAGCGTGTTTATCTACTTGCCTCATGATTTATCTCACTATTCGGATCCAAGTTTCATGTTCGAACAATCTTGTTCGTGGTGCAATTTTTTCTTTTTTGTCAAAGCTTGTTAGCACTTAACTTATTAACTTTTAAACGCATGATGTACAAATGATGTCAAAAAGTAGTAAATTTAATTTTCTATTTTTAGCACTGCAATTTAGTTACCGCAGTAAGAGTGTACAGTTTTATCATTTAAGTCGTTTAGTGCTTCAATCAAACGGAAACTGAAATACCTTCTAAAGTTCCTAAAACTCGGAAAATAAAAATCTGTGAATGTGAAACAAACAAAACAGTAACACGTAAAAACACTCTAGCTTCCATGCTATTGTATCTGCTTTTCTCTTTATTTCCATTGCATATGTAGCAAAAAATCTTTCAAATTTGTTTGCCATGATCTAAATTCAAATGAATCTGATATTTTGCACAAAGCTCTGGCTTTATTATATATTTAAGGATATAGGTCTGAGATTCAGGGTTGGTTATGATACGGAAAATAGGGCTGCCTCCTCTCGCATTGTAAAAATCTGTTATCTCGAGCGTGTCTCGTCTCAGAGACATTGGGAATAGTCTGAAAGTGTGGCTGATCCGGGTTAGGGGTTGGAAGGTATCAGCCTCTTCCCCCTCAAAAAAAAAAAAAAAAAAAAAAAGAAGACGCTGCTACAGGGAAATATTTTGCTTTATTTTAACTTAAAAAAATAGTAGCTTCACTCTCCGAAAAACAGATTGCTTTGGGTTAAAATTTTGCTTTATTTTGCATTTTGTTTAGGTCCAATTAATTTTTATCTAAAATTAGCCTCTCCCTAAAAAATGTATGTATTTGCCACTGGCCTGCTATAAGGTTTACTGCATTTCTGCAAGCTGTAGTTTAAACTATACAGAATTATGTTATGCTTAATTTGAATAACACAAGGGTTTTCTTGAGCTTTTAGGTATAGTGAAAAATTGCCACGCCAGTGGCAGAACGCGCAGAGCTCTGAACTGGGGGACGGACGGTACTTGGTTCAAACCTAGGTCGCGTCTGCCGAACTAACCATTCTCAGTTCCGACGGTTTTCTCCGAAACGTAGCATAAATACGGATTAGGACATCTTAGAATGACCTCTACGGTGGGTACCCCCTTAGCCTAGATCCCACATGTAGATAATTGTCCGTAATCCCACAACAACATAGTAGAAAATGTAACCTGCTCTACTCCTGTGCTCGTGTACCGGTATACCTTTTACTTTAAGAGAATTTGTAAAAACCTTCAGAATATTGCTCTTTATAAAATTAAAGTTATTTTAAACGTTTTTTAATTAGTTATTTAATAGTCATAAAAATTCAGTTTTCGGGGGATTAAAGAAAATTATTTAGTTGCTGTAGTTGTTTAGTTAAGGTAAAGCGCACTGGGGCTATCTATCAAAGAAAGGAATGACTTGGGCGGAGAACGACCGAAATTATTCAATACAGCCACCCTTTAGAATGTTGTTGAATTCTGTTAAGCATTATAATGGTTATTATCTGCTGTTTTCTAAATTAAAACAGGAATATCAGGTAACTATCTCGATGGTAGTTCCTTTTTTACGTACGCGGTTAGGTTAATTTTTTTAACTATCAAAATCTAGCAGATAACTTTGCAATTTTTAACTATAGTCAGCTACACTATACAGAATTTAAATTTGGCACGAACTTTTTTTCTTTTTTAAGTTAAATAATATTATTACTTAATTTTCCATAAAAGTGTCGTTATGAGTTCAAGGTTTACTTACAAGGGTAAACTTCGAGTAAAAATTTTATACGAACAATTGTGACAAATGTTTAACACCTTTTAGATTAGGGAAAAGAAATGCTGTCGGAAAAGTAAAAGCTTATTAAGAACTAAAAACATTTTAGAATAAAATTTGTCATAGGAAATGCATTTATTATGATTTATCTTAATGGTTTAATGGATTATTTAATCGGGTTTTTCCACACAATAATGCAAAACTAATTTTCGAAAAAATTTCAATTTATACAAATCACACTCAAATGGATAAAGAGTGTTTTTATTTGAAGATTTTTTTTATCTGGCAAAATAACTATTTTTTCCCCCCACAGACCCTCTCTGAGAGCACTTTCCTAAATAAATGCCCTCAAATCCATTAAAAAACGGGAGAGAGTCTCGCTTAGTGATTCATTCTGTGAATTACGGAGCACTTGAGTCGTGTCAATAATTCGTGATTTCCGAACCTTGTACAGTGAGGAAGGGGAGAAAAAGGGGTTTAGAAATTTTTCTAATGCAGGTAAAAAGCTTTCTTCAAAAACTATTCAGGGAACTTGGGGAAAAAATATCAACAGACACTTGTTGAGTAATCAATAAGCAATTCTTTACTTAAGATGTTCTGCATTCGAAAAGAAATAATTTTTTTTTAACAATCTGTTTTGGTAAATCTGATTTTTTAGTTCACGAGTAATAAATTAGCTTGGTTTATGCAGGATGTATAAAAATAATGCAATACATTCATTGGTGTTTAAGGAAAACATTTCTAAAACTTTTCACCGTAAGCGCAGCTTGAATGATAATTTTTGGAATGGTATACCGAAAATGTTGAGGGGCACAAAACGTATAAGAGTAAAAATAAAAAAGTTCCATTAAGGTTTTGAAAAAAAAAAAAATAAGAAGAAAATAAATAGTTTACTAAATAAAATTGGGGCACTTGGTCCCTAGACGCTCTACGCTTATCAACACATTTGACCCCTTAAAGGTCGTATTATTTTCAAGAAAACGGTCATAAAATTACCTATTTCTTTATTCAAAATTCATTGTATAAAAATAAGTGTATGTACAACTATGCATTCATTTTAGGTTTGGATATTTTGATATAAAAATAATTCCGTGCATAATAGTTGAAATACTCTATTCTTTTTTCCGCACAAATTTTTGAACTCTCCAGCCCAGAAATATCACGGGAGCTAGACAGAAGGGGTTAAAAATGTTCGAAACATAAATACTAAATAAATATAAGTGCATGTATTTAATGTAAACAGATATTTATACTTACATTATTTAAGATCAATTTTATGAGTGTGAATTTTTTATTATTATTATTATTATTTTTTTTTAGTACACCAGTGAGAAATGATGACTCATCAAACCACTATCTGTTCCTGCTCAATATATTATATAATTTCGAAGTGCTATAAGCGTAGTTTATGAACGGCATTTAAGTATTTGAATATATTATATAATTTCGAAATGCTATAAGCATAGTTTATGAACGACATTTAAGTATTTGAATGGCAATGTATTTCAAAATAAGCGAAGTTGCGGGAAAAAAAATTAATTTTGCTTTCGCAAAAAGGGAATTAGCTATAGGACTACTAAAAGTTAAAACATCACCAGTCAAATTTGCAGTGGGAATGCTTTTAATAAAAGTGCTCTTTTCATAAGGATTTTAATTCTCGTTTTGTTATTATGTATTAAAATATATTAACGCAATGCTTGAAATGAATTGCATGCATTGCATGAATTATAATGCAGTAAAAATTCTGCTCCATTTCATCATGCAGTATTCAAGGTATTACATATCTACTAAAGTGTACTGTGTATATATGTTTGTGTGTGTATAATGAAGTTAATGTAACGAATTCCGTCTGTTAAATTAAAGAATCATGTTTTATTCAAATCTGTAGCCATTTTCAGAATTCGAGTTTTGTATTTCAAATCATCTTAAAATGCTAAACTAGATGTTTCTCAAAGTAGGCTTACCAAGAGCAACAAGTGTAAATAGATGGTAAATAAATCAATGCTCGCCCAAGCCTTATTGTCAGTGCTCACGTCACGATCTACAGAACCAATGAGTGCATGTAGACGTAACTGAGTTATGGACGTCACTACCAACAGCAATTTTCGGGCTTATCCAAAGCTTTATATGACTCTTTGTATTTATACTAGTGTTTTTTCGGAGATAATTTTTATCCCTCGCATTATTTCACTTGTTCAATTAATTGTGTAAACTTCGTCTCTCCACTCTCTCATTCCTGCTGATGTAATATAATATCAATAAAAGGATTTCGTCCGTACTAGACTCTCACTTTTATCTTGATCAAATGTGAAACATACCTATATTTTTTAAGGTCATTCGTAGTCACACATTTCATTAGCTCAAAACGAGTGATTGAAAATCCTGCAACCTAAAGTACGAGATTTTAATAGTTAGTCTTAATTTAATTTCTTGTAAACTATTATTTAAAAAAAAACACGAACATTTGCTTTGAGATTTGTTAGATTTCTTTTTGAAATTTAACGCAGCGCTTTGGTCTTTGAATTGTTAGAAATAAATTCAAGTGTACTTTTGTTTGAAGAATCCTGTGTATTTGTATTCTGTATCATTGATAATATCATTTTGTAATACATAAATCAATCCAAAATAAGAAAATTATATTAAAAAATAGTTACTGCATACATATATATATATATATATATATATATATATATAATCGAATGTCCAGAAAGTAGTAGCCATTATGTGACAGCACAGCAGTATGCAAAAGCGCATTTGATAGTCTAAAAACTAATTTAGTGAAAACCGAAAATAAGCTATAAAACTAAAACTATTTTCAACCAAAATGTGATCCAGATCAGTGGATATCTACCCAGAAATAGTATTGTGCTTGAATATGAAAAATTGTAGCTTGTCAGAAACAGAAATCTGTTAGAATATAACGACGCCACTTTATGAAATCTAGCTCCATCTATTCTGGAAGAATAAGTGGTAAATTCTTGAATGTATCTTGATACTTTATGGTTGCGAAAGTTCACGATTTTTTGCTATGATTACGAAAGTTCACGATTTTTTAGTTTTTTTTTTAACCAAACGAGGTCCTATAACTTTCCTGGAGTGCAAAATTATCTGCATTATTGACTCTGTGTACGACTGTCTGAATTTCCGTCGCGTGAGATGTGGTTGTGGTATTGGGTTATTGTAACTCATTATCTATTCGATCTTGATAAATACACTTCACTAAAAAAACAAGTTTAGTCAAAGAATACGATTTGTGGTCTTTATGACAAATACAGGGTCAGATCTATCATGTAAGCGGACATGGCAGCTCGTGGAGAATACTCCAAAGGGAAGTTCGGACAGGACAGTGATATTCAAATTTCATTGCTAAAATCGTGGAGGAGGAAGAAATTTGAGGGACTTCAGGCATTTACAGCAAGGCACGGATGATTCACGGCATTGAATTAAAGTGTCTAATTTTTCGATGTTACAGTCAAACGTTGTTTGCCATCATATTCCGTACTACTTAAAAATGACTTACTAAGGGGAGTGATTTCTTCAGCGGAGTTTACATTAAATGCAAAACGAAATTACAAATGTTTATATAATTATAAATAATATTACAAATGTTTATATAAGTGTGTCTATAATTAACTTACATTACAATTTATATAAATTAGTAGAATAAGAATTTAAATTAATAAAATGAATGACAAATTATGGAAATTATAAGTAAAGAGGATACGTAGTACTTATAATTTAACTGTGCAATCTATTATACAGGGTGTGTCATAATTCCCTCCCGGGGTTTGGAAAGCTTAAGATCGTGTGTTCGTGCTTCCTATGCCACGTGATTCACAAGATTTACGCCATTAGTATTATTGATCGTGACATGTTATAGCGAGTGTGGTAAGAATTTGACTTTAAACGATATCTGCAGCATCCCGAAAGGTTCACATATTGAACATTTGGGAAACAAAACTTGCAATTTTTCTGTCTCTAGTAAAGTGAACTTTGTTGCCGTATTCCTAATATCTATATTTTTTATAAGCCTTCCAAGCCCCGAAGAGAATGGTGACACACCCTGCATTTAATCTGCCACTGTACGGAAGTCGAAACGAAGAATAGCCCAGGAGGAATTCCTAAAATTTGTTGATAAGGCAACAATCTTTGTAAGGAAAAATGCTAACAGTCCTGCTCAACAAAAATTAAGTATTTCTAGTAGATGACCTTGACAAAGAAATGGGATCTAGTATATTGCACTCTTGAAGTGACGTCTTAAGAGGCCTCTGTAGTCGGCTTGCGGAGATTCAAGTCCCAATGCTTTGCTATGGAGAAAAGTGCCTTAACACCTAATCATTTTTCTCAGAAAGTATTAGGTATTTTTAAACGAAATTTTCCTGTGTGAATCTTGAGAACTATTCGCAAGGATTGTGCGAATCAGATTTGAGTTAATTTAGCCGAAAGAGATTTTAGACTGCAATAAAATATCTTTCGGCTAAATTAACTCAAATCTGATTCGCGCAATCCTTGCGAATAGTTCTCAAGATTCACACAGGAAAATTTCATTAAAAAATACCTAATACTTTCTGAGAAAAATGATTAGGAGTTAAGGCACTTTTCTCCATAGCAAAGCATTGGGACTTGAATCTCCGCAAGCCGACTACAGAGGCCTCTTAAGCGGGGTGGTTGAAGAATTAGCGACCGCAATAAAAGGAGTACTGTGCGTGAAAAGGCATATTAAAGGTTGGGACTTCTGAAAGATACTAAATATGCGAAGTGACGTCTTATCCAAGCGACTTACTAACGAGGAATGCTGGTTAGTTTGGATGTGCATTTACATTCAAAATAATTAAACAAACACACAAAGAATGACTCGCAGCAACGAAAGTGTTATATCGTTTATTTTATTTCATACAATGGCTACAAGTATTCGTCTCTGGTATAAAAAATACATAGCGCGTCCCCTCGTGAAACACAATCGGTGTTTTACCACCGACGATACAGAGAGAATAAAGAAACAAAAGAGAATTATATCACAGCCTTAGTTTCTTCTTTTTTAAGTCCACCATTGCGCAAAAAAAAACTGGCACGCGAGACGATTATTCGAGTAATCGAGAGCCATTGTTGTAATAATAGTCCGTTTTTAATGACGAGAAGTTGTATCACAGGCAGCGTGTATGACACAAAGGGGCGGATTGCAACCCCCTGGAGTTTGAGGGAGATCTGCACGACGAAAAAGAGACTGTACGTCCATCCGCTGGAAGGGGAGGGGGAAGAAGGGGGTAGGACTCGTGTTGATTGACAGGGGACACAGTGGGTTGAGAACACCAGTAATCACGATTCAAGTTAATAAATAATGGAACAAATCCTGTACAATCATCACAAGGCATCTAAATACAAAACAATGACACATCACCAACTTTGCTATCAGCAGTCAAAAGCAGCGCAGGACTTGATAGTTCAGTGTAGTTAAAAGTTAAGTGCGGTAGAGGTTCGCGATCATTTGAGGGACCACACTGCACTGGAAGGACTGACATGCTCATTTTCCAAAGGACATCTGTAGTAGACGCAGTTACATTAAAATCTGTGGCTCTATTCACGATGGAAATATCAGCATTGTAAGACGAAAGGCGAACTCATGTTATCAAAAGAGCAACTGGAAACTTTTGGGGTCCTTGCTGGGGCTTTTTTCAAAAGCTTGAAGCTTATTGTGGAAAAAGGTTTTTCAACGTTTTGTCAACTCTCAGGAATCGCTAAGGACTGCCGATAGCAGACTTTGCTCGTAGTCAGTCAGGAGAATCGAACTTTCGATTTTTTGTTCACAAATATGAAATCTTAACTACACTGCTGCCCATCTTGGAATGTAAGGGGTATCATTATTTCTTTGACACTTTTATCAGGCAGGATTATGTCCTTCCATCAACTAAATTCCAAGTAAGCCGGTGCTATTTGTAAGTAGTGGATTTTTCTGCTTTTGGAAAAAAATTCAACCTTGCTAGTGCAGTGCAGTATAACAAATCAATACGAACCTTAATACACGAAACTATTTTGGCTAACAATTATGTATATCAAAAAGGAACTATACTATTGAATATTGATTTTGTTGAATGTATGCAACCTGAAAACACACCATTGAAAGGATTTTTAACGTTTCTGATTTTTATTTGTTAGCCAGTTAGTTTAAATAAAAATAGATGCAGAAAAATATTAAAAGTGTGAAAATCGTTTGTTGTGATTGTGAGAACTATAGGATGACATCACTAATAACATCTGAAAAGTGCTCAGATCAGAGTGGAATATCTTTACAGAAAAATAATCTATTTAAATTAAACTTGTTTTAGAAACCAATTAATTACTACTCTAAAATGCCAGAGGAAGGAGCAGCAGCTAACAAGTACTATTTAAGCAACTTTTTTTCCGTGAATATAATAATTAATACAATTTTTAGTGTGGGAAATTTGACAATTAAAAAGGCAATAAACTGACATTTTAACTGCCCTTAAAAAATAAAAAGGTTTAATGGAAAGAGATTTTCCCATGTAAAGTTCTGCAGCTGGAGATTTAAAGAATACACCAGAATTTCATTCATCTGTTATAAGCTTTGGAGAATCGGAAAAAAAAGTAAAGTAAAAAAATTAATAAAATAAGTAAATAAAAATTCTTATTACATTCAAAATGATTAAATAATTTATATTAATGTGAGTTTTCCTTTAATGTTTCCTCGCATCGACTAGATTGCATATGTGTATCAAAATTGATAAATTAGTTTGGGAAGTTCCTTTTAAATATACATGGAATAAAGATACCTGGTTACATGAATGAATATTAGAGATGTAATGCAAATGTCATTAAGAATAATACTAAAAATATGTAATAAAAATAAAAAGTCTATTCAAGATTACGTTCTTCGCAGAAAAAAAATTTAAAATAACAAATTTACATAAAATATTGTATATTTTACAGTTATATCTATATATTATTTTAATCTAATTTATATTGCTAAAGATATCTATTCTCTTGCAGCTGACTACTATCAATAGGTTGTATCCATTAAATATCATAAAACATACAAGAAAATTTAAACATGTACTAAAATAAATATTAAAAAAATGAAAACAAAATTTTACAAGTATGATATTTAATGGATTAAACATCATTCAGTGTATCTAAGCCATTCACATCTCCAATATTTAAAAATATATTAATATGAGAACATATTTTTAATGCCACATATTAAAACTAAGTTTATCTTGCAAATATAAATTGAAAAATCTAATTCATTATGGAATATCATCAGTATTTATGCTCTAAATGAGGAACATGAAGCAGTATGATACAGTTTTGATTTTTTAAAAATTGGAATTGTTATCAATACAACACAAATTATCGGCATAAAAAGTAAAAATTACTTTTAAAATGTTAAATTATCAAGACAAAATCGACAAAATTTAAAAATTGTCAAACAGGGAACAAACTAACTACTCTGTTGCTATATTTTATGGTGTAATTTTAATGAAGCATTTACCCATAATCTGAAATTAAATGGCTCAATATCCAAACACTTTGGAAATTATGATTAAAAGAAAGAATCAATAATATCACAATAAAATTAGATGGCAAAATGGTGTCTACTGTTAATATGGTATTTTAAAATTTTGCTAAAATTTTTACAAGATAAGAATAATACATAAATAAATAGTAGTGATATTTTATTCATATCTAATACTGAGAGTGCAAGTAAATGCTTTTAGAATTCTTTTCATAAATTCTCAAATTATTTCACTAGGTGAAAATAAGCATCTCCCAATTAAATCATAAATTAATGCTAATTTTCAAAAGTTAGAGCTTATGTTAATTTGAAACCCAATTCAAATTCATTAAGAGCAAAATAAATTAGTAGAACAACATTTAAAATAAAATTTATGAAAACCAAATAAAATGAACATTTTATGGAAAGTTGTATAAAATAATGTTTAAGTAGTTGCGACGTGGAATTACATAAAATCTAACAATAATTTTTCATAGAAAATAATAAACAAAGAGAGCACAGTCTTTAAATTTTGTTCTTACATCAAAGTCTTTTAAATGCGTCAATAAACAACAATTTACATAAATACAAATCTGAGGTAGGATTTACAATATCCTATAAACATTATATACATTCGAATGAATTTTTACGTAAACTCTAGACTGAAATCACAAACAACTTGTTCTAAACCCACTGGGCCCGAGGAAACGTCGCCAGTGTGTATAGTTATACTATTCATAAATACTCCATATATATATATTTAAATCCTCAACAAACAGGGTGGACGACGAGGTTTGCTTATTTCTTTATTTTTCAAGAGACTGCGCCGCCTTCGCGTTCTTCAAGCTCTGACAACACCGCGACACACGTGCAATGCGCCGCGACACTTCTAGAAAGAAGTCCAGATACGCGTTTTTCGGAGACAGCCTGGAAAATGAAGTTTGGCATAAGTTCCTCAGATACCTTTCCCGGCGAAATGTTCGAGACTGTTTGACGTGGTACGTCCCCAAAACTAACACTTTTTTAACTGCTAATTTTTTGTTTGTTTGTTTTTTAACACTCACGATTCTTGTTGTAGTTTAGAATGGCACAGAAAGCGTACACTTCAGCCAAAATCCCCCAGCTTATGATGGATCGCCAAGCAGGGTAGCTGCAGAACCTTTTCCAAAAAAAAGTTTTGTTTCTTTTTTAATTATTTGCACTCCACTTTAAAATGGATCTCGACCACTGAAGCTCTGAGAAAGTTCATGGATGAAAGAAGTCTCTCTTATATTCTTTCGAGTTCCGTCCGAAAATATATACCTATGTGCAAACGTTAAAAAAAGGGGGGGTGGGGGGGACAGTTTATGCAATGATCAATCAATGCCACAATTGCTCTAAGTCCTCCAATGGAACACATTAAAGTTATGCTTTATGTACAAGACGCTGACTAAATTATTTACATAAGTAATTTATTAGGGAAGGTGCCCTGTAGTTGCTTAGGAGGGCGGCACACTATCTTCAGTGTCTTTGATGTCCGGGACATGAGATCGGATTCTTCTGAACGTTGAGATCATTTTGTGGGTCTGATGTCCAGGACACAAATTGCTTCCACGTTAATTCCACCGGCTTTAAATATTCGACACATCAAGGACATAGTCGTATAATGTTGTTTGTGGAATGTGAAACATACATCCACAAGAAAATGGTGCTTTGGAGAACTCGCTGACCCGCAGCGTAACATTTAGACATCGATTCTAACAGACGGAAGTCTCCTCGCCTTCCAGCGTGCAAGCCACTGTCTCAAGTTTGTCGGCCAAATGCAGCTTCTGGCAGTTAGGGTCCATGTCCAGGGCCTCTAAAATCTAAAAAGAAAGGAATGGAATTAAATTATGTTTTAAGGACATCACTTTCATTTTAAATGTAGAATAATGTATGATGAATTTGGTATAACGCAAATTGATAAAAACTATTGTCAATATTTCTAGGAATGTTTTATGCAACTTCGATGAACATGTTCTTGATGGACTTAGTGGATCGTCCAATACACAAGTTTTCTTGAGCTGTAAAAATTTTATGTTTCGGTCTAAGATGCAAGCTTTTCATGGTTAGGCAATTGCTTGACTTTTGAAAATAATAATAATGCACTTCTTCCACTGCTGCAATCTATAATTTTATCTAACATTACAGTCTTAAACCTCTCAGTATTCTGCGGCTTGGCATTCCGAATGATGAACTCTCAGCTCTCGCATAAATATGGAAATTTCTAGCTGTTATAACTGGAGGTGCGCCGGGGATATCCGTATCAGTAGATATCTGAAGAAAGATATCCGAATCCTTCTGGGTAAAAATATATTATCCGAATCCGTATCTGTCAGTGCGAAAAAGTTATCCGTATCCGTCTGGGCAAAAATATATTATCCAAATCCGTATCTGTCAGGGCGGAAAAATTATCCGTATCCGTATCAGCTCTCTTTTTCAGCGGGAATTGAAACAAATGATCTGTTTTCATAACCATATCCGCGGATAAAAACAAGTTATCCGTTTTCAGATCCGCATCCGCGTATCTAATTTTTTAACGATCAGTCACACCTCTAGTTATAGCACAACTGGAAACTGAAATCATTATCACCCGATGATGAACTCTCCGCTCCGCTGAAAAATATGAAACCTGCATGGAATCTACATTTTTCAAAAGAATCTCACACAACAAATTTCACTAAATAATTTATGCTATGCATAAACTACATTATAAAATTTTAACGAATGTGAGTAGTCCTTATTCGTTGGAATTTCGTCTACGTGAGCAACAACGATGTTAGAACTTCACCGTCCTATAAAAAAGTCAAAATTTCATTTTTTAATGCATCATAAACAAGTAATTTTTTAAGTTACCTGGTCATTGTACTTGGCAGCATATACATATAGCTCGCGCAAGGCACTGGTGATGTCGAATTCTCCAATATGTGACTGCAAAAGAGATTGAAGAAACACATGAATTAAGCATTTATTAATAGAAAAATTCTTCGCAAACGAACATATTGAGAGAAGTAAATGAAAACTAGCTTTAATAACTTATTGCATAAGTGAATTTTTTTTTAAGTTAGAAGAATCACACAGCTTAGAAAGAACGGAAAGCTCGTACGATTTGAAAATTCACCAATCTACAAAATTCATGTTTTCATATTTAAAATAAGTCGGGCGTTACAGTGCTTCTATTGATGAGGGTCTAGTTAAAGTTTTGATCCTAAGAACTTAGGAGTTGCGATGTTATCTGCTTGGCCACGCAGAAACAGTTAACACGAATTACAGCTGTTGTGCAAGTGTATACAGACAACGCCTACTGTCGTACAAAAGAAATGTAAAAGAACTCATTAAATGACTTGAAGACGGTGCGCTGTAATCTTGAAGATGCGCAGATTTTCTTTATTTTATATAAAAAAATTCTGAGGCTTAAGTAAAATAAAACTTTCTCGTCCGGAGATGAAATAAGTTCATGGAATAATGAATGAGAACGATTTACTGAATTTTATACAGCATAACTTTCACACAAATTGACTGAATAACAAATAAATTTATCTCTTAGCGTACGTAAGAGCTAAATAATTATAACAAACACACAAAATGAATGTATTTGAAATAATTGCTGGTTTTGGCTTAAATCAGAATGCTAAATTTTAAATCCTGCATAAAAAATTATCATAACAAATGTTAATTTTTAATTAATTAAGGTTATTAAATTAGTATTATTTATTTTTGAATTATTAAGATTATAAAAATCTTTTATCGTAAAAAACTCACCTTTATTTAAATAAGTTTATTATGTTAAGATTTATTTATTATTTTTTTCAGTAAAACTCTTTCAATACTTAATCATAACATAAGTAAATCAAATTGATAAAAGTAAGGCTTTTATGATACAGGAACGAATTTTCTAAGGAACTTTTACGATTTTTCTTAAATTTAATCACAAAAAAAAAAAAAAAAAAAAAAAAAAAAATAGTTTCATGACGATTATTCTTATGAAATCGGAATCTCTAGATTTTCGGATTTATTCATCTTAAGGCGTAATTTTTGCATCAGAACTTGTTAATGCCATTTAACTTCTAAAGGCATTTTAAACCCGTGACGTAAACGTTTTCTGCAAAATAATCTACCTTGATGTAAATTTCAGGACCAAATGTAAATGGCACATTACAATGCCCTTGAAGCTGTCTGTTTAGAATGTTCGCGATCAATTTGTTTATTCAATTGCCACGTTTAAAGTTTCAACCGGCATCTACTTACCAGAGATAACGCCTGCATTGCAACGCACATCTCTTGATCTGTAACGGGAGGCATCGTAGCCACATCATGGTAAAACCTGTTAACCATCTTGCGATAGGTTGGGATGTCCTTGGCAAAAAGAAGCTTATTGGAAGGTGAATCCTGAATTAAAAAAAAAAAATTAAATAAAATGTTAAGCGAAGATACGCTAGTAAAGTTATTGCATCAACACAATGAAGAGCTTTCTGCACAGCGTTTTCAACTAACAGACAGTTCAAATCCCGTAAAAAAAGAGCCAAAAGCAATTAAATTAAAATATTATTTAGTTGAATCTCTTCCACATACATTTAATTAATTGGAAAAATATATCGCGTGAGATGAATGGCGTTGGTCTTGTCTGATCCACAGTGCTCCTGAATGAATTACGCTTCATTTAGATTTTATCATTTTCTAAATACAAATCGATCACGGAATCCAAGGAATAAATGATTCTAATTTCGTGATCGATTACGGTAACCAAAGGTTTTTTTTTTCCTTAAAATTACCCAGTAACCTGAAATATTTTGCATAGGGATGCGAACCAGGCATTACTTTTTGACATGCAATCTCCACTTTAGCGTTTAGCGTTCACTAGATCATTAAAAATATCCATAATGATTAAATGGTTTAAATTAGTTGGAAGTTACTTAATCTGATTAAACTAGCATTATATTATAATTGCTTTCTTTTTTATGGAAGATGGGAGAAATTAAAATGCACTTAAAATGCGAATGTATGCATAATTCATATCACATAAAAAGAAAATCGGTTTCTTTAAACATAAACTACGAAAACAGCATTAAGAGAAGGAATGATACCAAACACAATAAATTGAATATTTATAGATTAAAAAATAAAAATGTACCATTAAATTCGAAATTGCATAATTTTATGTAGCGATATTACCCAATAAAAATAAGCACAAGATGATTGCTTACTGTTTCAATGCATCATGCGTTCCCTACAAATTTTATTAAACAAAAACATTGGGGACTAAAAAGTGAAAAAAGGACACTTTGAGTCGATGTATTCTTAATAATGACCACTAAAAATTTATGGGAGATTTATAATTTTGTAATAACCTGCTCAAAGGATTTGAGGACATAGTACAAGAAGAAAAGTTAGCGAGAGAAGTACGAGCTTAAAAAAAATGTTACAAAGTTCTCTACGTTCTTTAAAGATAATAAGATATTTTACTATCTTTTGAGAAGAAAAATGGAAGGAAAAAGAATTGAGAAAAGAACTTTTTGCTCTAATAGCTGCTCATTTTGGATCTAGTCCAATAAACATTCTTCTCCTAAAATATATTAAAAAGATAAAGCAAAAATTAAACAAAATTTTTAATGAAAGAGCACATATTTTAGTAAAGAATACCTTTTTGCGCCAGAGAAAAAAATCCTTAAAATCTCCACCTTTAGACTAATAAGCTAATTAAGCTAACTAAATCATTCTAATAAAAAAAAAGAGAGTTTTATGATAAATTTCTGCTAGTTCTAGCTACTTGGCTTATAGCATGCGTCGTCGCTATAAATTTTAGTTTTTAGCCAAATTAACTAAGTTAAAAACGTTACTTTCACGAAGCTAGGAAAATAATTAAAGCTGAATCTTGGTAAACACATTTTTGTTTTTCTGGAAAAAAACTATCGTCATTAGCCATATTTTTTAGTGCTTTTAACAACGAAATAAATTTTATTAATCACCAACGCTTTTTAATGTATTACAATGTATTAGCAGTAATGAGGTTAGGTAAGTATTTTATAACATATTTATTGACACTAATGAAAATTGCATCGTCGAACATATGAATATCAAAGTCAAATTACTCAAATTGCACCACGAAAAACCAGTTTAAAAAAAAGAAATGCATGTCCCAGATCGGTTTCAGTGAAGCATAGACTGTTATATCGTTCGAAAAGACCGTACTATGCCATACAGTAAACCTGACTACAATAAAAAAAATTTCGAAACGGAAAATTTAGCCAAGCAACCCTGTTAATATAATGAATGCAGTAACTGATTTACGGAGAAAATATTTTAAAAGACTTCAGAAAACGAGACAAACTTACAGAATTTTTGTATAAACTAAAATTAAGTAGAGCAATTGTCAATACGACACAATTTTATTTGCGCACTGAAATACGAATTGCTTTGTTTGTGGTTAAAATTTCTCTTCAAAACATTTGAATTAAAATTTTATAGATTTGACTAAATAAAATAAAATATGTTTTCCATTATAAGTGTTAGATTGACGTCACGAAGCTTGAACGAAAGGAGAAATGATTTTCTTTCTGGCAAAACACGATACCGCAATGTGACAAGCGGTATCACTTGTGATCCCCAGTCAAAAGAATTTCACAGTTCGGGAAATCATGAAAAAACAACCGTACGTTTTAATTGCTCAATTCTTTGCATTAATGTCTCTACAAGGAGTCTTTTCGTACTAAATCGATGCTGCTCTACAACTTTGTAAATGACTTTTTTCCCCATCTCGTTCCGTTTTGCAGATACAAACGCTAATTCCGCCGTTTTCTCTCAGGTGTCATCGTTGGCGGCTTCATTCGGTAGCGCATGGCTACTTTACTATACCTAGACACCACTTTTATGAATACAGCAGCAGCCGTTACGAAGCCTATCTTCCCAGAGATCGGCAATGGTAAACCTAAAGTTTATTGCTTTTCTCCCCCTCATCCCCCGTAGTTTAGAGAGGGGGAGTACAGTTTCACTTAGAGGACGCTCCCTCATACTCTCCCCTCCGTTGGAAATAAAAATAATTACTGCTTGCTCTGCAATGCTCTTTGAAAGCAGCTACAGAAGCAGAGTTGGGCAAAATACATAAAAAAAATGTATTTTCGATGAAAAATACAAATTACATTTATTCAAACACAAAAATTACAAAATACAAAATGCTTTCTAAATTGAAAAAATACAAAATACATTTATTTTCTTAATACATACAAAATACGAAATACGTCTAAAACTTCAATAAAGTAAAATTTTCTACAGAAACTTCTAGTTTATTTTATTCCAGTGTATTTTAAGATGAACAAACAAATGTAATAGTAATTTTTTTTTTTTTACATATACATGAGTTTGTCCTGGAATAAATTGCATCTTAAAAGGCATGAAAGCAAAAATGTGTGACAAGTATTTATTGAACGTTATTTTTCAGTGATAATGAATGGAATTGAAATATAAAATTAAATATATTTCTAAACGAAGATGAGTTGAATTATATTTCTACTTTAAGATACATTTATAGCCTTACCATCGCACAGTAGTTGTGTCACTGAAAATGGTAGACTGCCGAAGAGTGAAGGTCCCGGGATCGGGTCCCATCGAGCAGCTGTCGATCTAACAGTCTGGTTTTTTGGTAGGTTTTTTCCAGATGTAACGTGAATACGCTTTAGAACCCCTTAGAAAGTTCTCCTACCTAGGCACCTTCCCATCCTTGGCAGATTGCCCTAGTATAGCGTTGCCATAATCACGCAAACACAAGATACATTCATATATTACTACAAAAGATTATATTACTACAAGATTGTGATGGAGGAGTGGAACAATATCAGCCTTTATGTTTTAAGAAAAGGACTTTCATCTTTGAAATCAAGATGTAATATGATGGTTCAAAGAAAGGGCTATCAGACTGAACACATTAGAAAATAAAATTCTTATATTTATTTCTATATATATCTTTGCAAAATCGTTACAAAAATGTGTGAACACCCTCTGTAGGGTACTTGCGGGAAACCCCGAAAAAAAAATTGTTGTGGAATATTACTTAAATGAAATAAATTTACGTTTCACAAATCACCCGTGCATGAAGATTTTCTTAACATTAAACTTTTAAACGCCTCTGTCACATTGCTCAAGAGTTCTTTAGGGGAATTGCAAAAAATATTTAACATGAATTTAAGAAAATGCTTTTAAAAAGAATTTAACAGGTTTTTTTTTTTTAATTTTAGTTTTACAATGTTCTATATACGGTTAATGGGTCAAATATTTCAGGCTCTACAAATACTCAAGAGAACACATTAAATTACGATATATGTTTCCGAAAAAAAAAAATCTAATTTTCTCTTTTCTCTGTTTAAATTTTAGAATGTCTAAAACTTTAGAGGATTTTGTCGAACTACTTATTAGTTATTAGCATCAGATATTATTAAATTTATACATTTATGCATAACTTGCAACTATCTTTATAAAGTAGGAAAATAAATGTCAATTTATGAAACTAAACTCTTCGAATAATTTGTAGGATTCAATTAAAATATTCAGATAATTTACTTTGATTTTCAGGTAGAAATTAAACCTTCATAATGTGTGAAAGATTATTTTAGTACGTGTTTTGATACTATCTGTGCAGTTTCTAGGACAACTATAAAATGGAAGCGCCATGTCACGTGCTCCGAATACCCAGCCTAAAATAAGATCCTGTGTCCACAACTAAAACGAATAAGTAAATTTTGAGGTAAATATATGTAAATAGTTAACGCAATTTTCTTCCTTCAAATTTCCCTTCTTTTCTTTTTTTCCCTTCCTTCCTGAGACAGTGAGCGCACACATTTTAAATTAAAATTAGCGAATTTTAAAATCGTGAAAAAAAAAGAATAAAATATTAATTTTTTTTTCAAAATAAGCGATAGTAAGTGCGATGCTTCTAGCGTTTTAAAATATTTTTCTAAAGACAAGTTTTAATTATTGCTGCTGATAAAGGAACTCTTATTATACTCTTGCTAGACATCTCCGAATGACACTGGCTGGAGTAATTATGACACTGGCTGGAGTTCCTATCTTCCCGCTTTTGTCATCCCCACTTTAGAACGGGGGCCATCCTCGTGATATTTTCCGTGAGTCTAGATCTGCAGGGTCACACACTGATCGTTCTTGAAAAGGGGGTGAAATTGTTGGCGATCTCTTGGCGTGCCGATGTGTGGGAAGTAACCGTTACGAAGCTACGAGGGTGGCAAGGGACATTCATGGGCATACTGTATACGTGTGTATTCAAGTTCTAAAATAAGTGCATCATAGAGAGCGTTTTCACGATTTTCACGATTGTTCTATATATGTGTCATATAAAAGCCATAGTTGGCCTCTTTTAAACTTAATTGATAGGCATTTGGTAAAGATAAAATAAATAAAAACGTTGTGAAAAAAAAAAAAACACGCATAAAACGTAACTTACAAGATGTTATGATCGTTTCGACCAAAAATTTCTTACGGTCTTCGAATTTTTTGGTCGAAACGATCGTAACATCTTATAAGTAACTTTTTATGTGTATTTTTTTCACAAAGTTTTTATTTATTTCATCATTTAACACCAGTATTTTGAGTGTTTTTTTCATTTGGTAAAGATATTCATTTTCAGCACGTGTCAATCTCTTGGTATTTCGCCAGTGAACTCCGCCCTAGTCTACATTATAGCAAATTAGAGTTTTCTCATTAATTTCTGGTCAAATTGGTGATCAGAGGGTGGTGTTATCCCCTAGCGGGTTGTTGCTGAACTACTCATTGTAAATTCCCTGCACTTGGTGCGGTGCTGGCTCTTCTCGCAGTTACTTTAACATATTCATATAATCCGGATGTATGAAACATCCTCTTGTATATAATTGTACATAATTTGTTACTGTAAATAAAAATACTCAAGAATGTATCTCGATTAATTAAATGCTCCTCCACCAGTCGAATACGCGACATATATATATATAAATTAAATTAAATACAAACTTATAAGAAAAACATAATCTAGCATCATTTGCAGTTTCAAATGACTTCTTATTTGAGAATCCTCCGCGGAAATGGTTGATAGTATCATCTACAGAACCCCCCCCCCCCAAACGTTACAGCGCTCTCAAACTTTAATGAAAGGTTAATAGGCTTAACAAAGGCCATCTCCGTACGTGCAGTTTAGGGACTATTATTAATTGAAGACGCTCTCGTTGTGTTTCAATGATGATAAATGTTATGAAAATGATACGGCAGATGGTGTCAAACATTAACACTTACTTTTCCGAGCCTGTGTTCGGAGGTGGAGCAGGCGTCCATGAGTGTCTGGGCAATGACCGATAGGCACGAATCGACAACTGGCGTTTTTTGAATGTCTAGCACGAAATCGGGGTTTTTGATGAAATTCACCCAGAAGCGCAAAGGAAGACTGTTGGAAGAAAACAAAAAACAACAACACTGATGAATAAAACGTTTTGAACATAGAATTGAATGAAAAATACATTGCATGTGGAAATGATCTCGTGTAAATGCGTAATTTGACTATAATACAAGGCATATTTAAGAAAAGAAAAGGTTTTGTTGCTTAGTTTCTTATCGTGTATTTGTGACAGAACGAAAATCACCACGTTCAATCGTTTTGCAAACAGTAGTCGTTCTTAAATTGCATTCCACGAATTCTTAACATGGATGTTTAGGTTGTTAGTGTTGGTTAAGGCAAGGCTGTACGAGAGCTATCTACTGTCGTGCAGCTTATACGCGTAGCCCAAGGGAGGATATGCCTCGGGGGGGGGGACATTTTTAAGTTGTTCTAACGGGTATGGATGTGTTTAGCGATGCATCTCTCATAACAGCCTGGAATTAAAAGTAATATCTTACACGGAGGAAAGTTATCGCGAATTAATAATGCTATTCAAATGCCATAATACATTATTTACCGACACATGGCTAATTAAGACTTTGTTATTAAGTGGCGTATTCGAATCTTGCTATCGCAAAAACAAAAATTGTTAAAGAAAACCCACGTAACAAAGTTAACTTTAAGTTCACCATTTTAAATAATGCCAAAAAGAATACTTCTTTTTGCAAATCAAACATACACAATGTAATTTAAAAACTGTCTATTAAAACTTCGCTTAGTTCGAAAAACGCATCACATTGCTTTTGTGAAAAAGTAGGGGACTTTTCATGATGTTTATCAGGTTTTCTACTCCAACATCCCATCTGAGAAAAGTAAGACTGAATAATCTGGGGAAATGAAAAACTAATTGCAGCACTTACCTGTTGCTCTTCCATGCATGTGCGACTTCTGGGTCCAGTATAGCATGAGAAGCGGCAGCTTCGTCTAGCAGGTCAAACAACCACTTGACTGCAGGCGGAAGACTTTCGTTTGCAGTCAAGATCGTTGTTAGGAAGTCATCCACGAATTTTTGAACGGTACCCTAAGTAAAGGGGAAAAGAAAAATTCCATCGTGAATCATGAAATCTTCAAATGATTTGGAGTATTTTGCAAGACTAGACAGAACTAAGGTGCAATTAATTCTACCGTGCATTGTGATGTTCTCACATAAATTTGTTAAACGTGGACTTAATTCTTCACGCGATATAAGAGAGCAGCATGTATTGTACTATAAAAACGGAATATCTGAAAAGGAGATTTACAGAATGGTATACTTGTTTAAGCGTTTTGTATTATGGCATGCCTTCACGAGGGACATTTGCCTACAACGGGTGTGCCTTGGGAGGATGAGCTTTTAAGGGGCACTAGCTCGTATTCAAGTTACGTCAGGAGAAAACCACGCAAAACCCCAGATCAATAGATTGATAGCCTGGCGTATGCCTGTTCTCGAGACCTTCACACTTCCGGCCATCTTAATATAGTCAGTATTTTATCCACTCGGCCATGGTGGGGCTCATAATTTTTTTTAAACACGTCATATATGTATATTCAAAGGATTCAAATGTTCCTTTGAGTTTTACAGATAGAGTTAGCGTTAAAATTAAATTTTAGTAAAAAGTAAAATCAAGAGAGACTTCCGGCAATGGGAAAGTATAAAATGACAGTATGGAAAGAAATTGAAGAACAGTAAATGTTAAATAGAGATTAGAGTGCACTGCAATTTCTATATATTGTTGCTAATGTCTAACTATCTCATATGGAAACAGCTAAAGTAACTTGATATTTTGACAAAGTAATAAATGTTTTAATATTTCTAAAAAAAGGCTTGCATTTGTTATAATTTGTCAAGCTTAGCTCTACGTGCAAATATTTTCATGCTATAAGGGATGGTTTCCACATTTAAATTACAAACAGTAAAACTGTAGTTAAAAAAAAATCACAAAAAAATTAAAGAAGTCAATTCAAGGGAACTGTCGTTTATTTACTGCATAACTTCAGTAATAATCTATTGGTTGGATTAATAAACATAATCATTAAAAATTGCCAGCAGGTGTCAACAGTTTTTTTATTAACTAGCATTTTTTGTTTATTCATACAAATGCAAAAATAAAGTTTAAAAAAACCCCTCTAATATGACATTTTAATATTATTCACAGATAATGTTCCTCTAAAACATTAAGTAAGAACATTAAAAATGAATTCTCACAAAACTAGAATCCCCATTTCCTTTTAAATATTCATTGATTAGATAAAAAATATCGGAATACTTTTAAGCAAGTTTGAAAATGGCTAATAGCATAAATTTGTAATAAAAATACATAATAAAACTCGTCTATAAACTAATCTGGAAACTTCGCGAATGAAGAAGTAGCTACCAAGCATGCCGTGTACAAAGTTTCTCCTCGTCATATACTACAAATGCACTCAGGCTGAAGTGCACATACAAATTTAACGAACTTTCTCCCACATACACACACAGCTTTAGTAATAGTCTCATTGGCAAAGGCTCAGGAGTACGTCGTTAAAATTAATAATTAATGCCTTTGAATATTCTCTCTAGGTTGATGAGGATAATTAGAGTACGCTGGGGAAAGTTCCATTTTACACAGTGAAATTTAAATCGATGAATATCACGAGCGCAGTTTTACACTGAGTAACCGTTCTGAAACATTTAAATGCTTTCGAATTATGAATATGCCAAAAATAATATTGAAGCACCCGAACTTGCTTTGTAAAATCATTAAGGATAAGGGGAGCGTTATCGCTATGATGGACCATTAAAAATCGCTTCGAATTTTATATAAACATTTTACTAAAGGAATCTAATATTTGATTTGCAGCTATCATGTAAGTGTTCCTAATAGCTCACGATGTTAATACATATTGTAGCATTTAGTACAACTCCACATTTTAGTTTCCCACTGGACTGAATAATGATATAGAGCGTAGCTTTGGTATGGTTAATCATGTGCTGGGGTCACATATCATAGCTAACTCTGCGACCTTGACTATTGGCCGAGTTGACTGACATGACGTAGGATGGATCTCAGCTGCCAATGTTCCGGAATTGAAGGATGTTGTCGAAGCTGTTTAACTACAACGTCATTAAAAAGTTTTACTATTTGTGAAAAATGACGGTTTCCGAATTTCTGATGAACGGATTTGTTGGGCAATATATAGTTTCATCAGATGTACACAAAGTGAATGAGGTGTTTTCAGAAGATCTTGGGGGTGTATTCCAGCATGATAACGCAGAACAGGAGAGGAGGACTTCCTTTCGCATTGAATTTTGCATTCTTAGAGAGTGTCTTTGATCTTCTCAATACGGCAAAAAATTTCCAAATTCTGAGAGTCCGATTAGTAGGAAAAACCAAATTGATTGGATTTCGGGCCAATTAACTACTCGAGAGGTTTACGCCGAGGGGGGTGGTGCCCTCCATAGGGAACTTTGATTATGTATCACTCTCTAAGGGGTATTAAGAAGGTACGTCCTTGTATTTTTACCAAGGGTCCTAACTCGCATTTATACGAGGTTTCGGAAAAAGCAACGGAAAACTTCCTTGCTAAGTTGACGGACGCGAGCTGGGTTTGAACTAGGCACCTTCGGATCTCCCAGTGGAGAGTGCTATGCGCTCGGCCACCCCCTTTGGACTTACCTCTTTGGTATTTGTTAAAACTACTCTTTGCGTGAAAGGTTAAAGTGTTAAACATTCATCTAAAACTGGTAGCGTCCTTCAACGCATATGCATGCACTTAAATTTTTAAAAGAATATTTCCAATTATTTCAAATCTATATACAATATATTTTGTTAATAGTAATAAGAAACAGTAAACGATACGCTTTGCTCACCTAGCAATTATTTTTGTATAAAACATTTTCTGTAATAATCATAAAACGGCTGCATTTTTAAATATATTTATTGATAGCGGATTTTAAACACTAGTTAAAATTTACAGGAAAATGTCTAAAGAGACAATCGAAACTCAATCATGCGCTTGCCAAAACTGCACATCTTCGACCCAAAAGGTCACGAACTGCTGATTATTGTGAATAATGGAGAACAAAATATGTTTTTTCCTTACATTTTTACTATCATTTGAGCTCATTACGACTAAATAAAGGGAGCAACATGCCCTTGGATTCCTATAGAATTCAACGACCATGTACGATGACCCCAATCATACATATGCAAACGTACTGCAATGATACATAGGAGTTGCAAAGTAGTCTTACGTTTTCATTTAGTGACTGAACAAACATAAAACACTTACCTTCGTGGATAGAAGCCTTGTGAGGAATATCTCTGGTATGGATTTGTGATTGTAATCTTTCAGAGGTGCCTGATCGTCTTGTGACTTGACCAAGTGCCAGTACCGGACTCCTTGCTCGACATCGTAATGTCCCATGTGTCCAACTATAGGAGACACAGAATTTAAAGATGCATTACCAGTGCCTGTGGGATAGAGTAAGAGACAGAAACGCGTAAAACTTAAGAGGAAAATAATTACTATTTTGGACTTCTGGCAAGATGAATAACAAAAAGGAATTCCTTTTATGAGCCAGAAATAGATGGTTTACGAAGCGATTTTTGTCTTTCGCGTACAAATGATATAATTTATTGCAATCCTACCCTGATTAAAAAAATGTAACAGTACTTTATGAAAGTTATTGCATTAACCCTTTACTGGTTTGCTCGTACAAAGCACGGACTACTTGGCCATCGATATTTTTTCCTTACCTTCTCTGGTTTATCCGTATTTTTAATTCTTCAGAAGAAACCTTTTAATATACAGACTGTTCAATAGATGACGTAACTTGCGCATGCAACTGAAATGCTTCTCATTCGGGGTTTAGATTCGAAGCAAAAATTTCAGCTCCAGGAAAATTTTACTAGTGAAATGCAATAACAAAATAAGATATTTTGTGAACATTTATTGTAATGAAATTGTTCACGTAAGGGGTTAAAATCTGCTTTAAGCGGATGCTTTATTAAACGAATCCGTCAACAATAATTATAATAAAGTACTATATTAAAGTTAAAAAATGTTTTTATATTGATTCAGCCGTTTTCAAAATTATTCGTTTCAAAAGTAATTGAAACAGTGGCTTAAAATGATTATTTTTGAAAACGACATTTCCATATCCGTAACACTGGTAGTCATTAATTTCCCACATGATTTGTTATTTTTTGAAATCGCTAGTATTTCAGTAAAAGGAAAAGATAAACTTTTGAATCAACCCAATATATTTTTAATCATCATTTTTTAACACTGAGACTATAACTGCAATAAAATAAAATAAACTTACAATTGGAACTGAAGCTCTCATTTTGTTTGTTGACTAGGCTCATCACAGCAGAGTCTTTCACACCATAGTGTTTTAGTGTGTTAAGCCTCCTCCAGCCATTTATAGTTTTAGTCGTTAGATCTTCATCTGCTAGGGTTAGGTGGCCTCCCCGACCATGACGCCATTCTGAATGGTAAAAAAAAGAACCAAGAATTTATATTCGTTACTTGACACCAACATTAGTCACGTTATTCGTTACTTGACATCAACATTAGTCACGTTATTCGTTACTTGACACCAACGTTAGTCACAATTACTACATTTTAAGAGAAGTGCGCTTCCATAAAATATCAAAACAATCAATCGTCAAACAATCATACTTGAAGTAGGTGCGATTTTCCAATACATATATAAAGAGAATTATTACGAGCATGATTCCCGTTACTTACCTAAATCAACGTCATATATAGACGGCCTTAGTGAAAAAGGTGTATTTTTATACACGGCATCTAACAGTTTGGCTTTTACTTGACTTGTAGCGTCGCAGTCATTAACTCGGCAGACTATTTTCTCGTCTTGGTCTTCGTGAACAACTTGGACAGTCTAAAACAAACAGAAAATAAAAGCTCACAATCAATGTTTGTTTTATATTTATCTATAGCAGCGTTTACAATCATCATTCCTTATTTCTCCGTTAGCGAACAGAGAAACAACTTCGCTTTCTCTATGCAAAAAGCCTTTTAGTATATTTTTTAGTTCATCTTATTATTTTTTGAGTTAATAATAGGTTTAAATCCCTTTTTTTTACTATTTTTATTGTAGTACTATTCTTGCTATGATGAGTGATAAGAAATATAATATTCCTTCTATTGCCAACTTTTCTATGAGTGCAAGTTGTGGGTAAGTGGGCTTGGGTACCATAATTCAAGAAGGGTAATTGCACTCTTTCAGTTCTAAGCAATAAAAGATAAATTTTTAAACATGCACTTGCTATAGCGGTAGTCATAGTCCCTATCGCCCACTAAGTGGGCATTTCAGCTGTCGTGTGGGTAGTAGTGGCAACTCTGTTTTAGAAATTGAGTAAAGTATAGCAATTTATCAACATTTGAAATCACCATTACTGAATAATAAGTGGAGAGTTAGAAAGTTTACTACTCCAGCAAATGGAAAAGTGAGGGTAGGTATAAATAAACAGGTGTGCAGAAAATGTTTAGACACATATTTCCCCAGAACACAACTTGTTTTGTCCAAAATTTCCCCCAAACCGAAGGATATTTTCATTTTAGTTTAAATGACTATCTATCGCTAGCTTCTTTTGATAACAACTGCATCTCTACACAAAAATATATTTTTTCCTTTTCTTTGAATACACTCGGGACAAAAATTTCTCTCGAACCTTGTACGTGCGTTCGGACATATTCTGCATTCCAGGGTATAAAAAGGTTGACTGCCGCAGCTATGCGTATGCCATTTAGAAGTACCAATATACATACACACACACACACACATATATATATATATATATATTGTATATACAGACGGACAGTTTTTGTTGTTCATAGAAAACAATGAGAAAGTTCATCATTTTTAAATTTAATCTATACTTCTGAAACGCAGTTCTCAGGAAAACTAAACTGTAAATAATATAAAAATTTAAATTCAAACAGTCGAAGTGAAAATGCTTCTCCAAAATACCTTGTTTTATTAGAAATTATTCCATAAAGAAATTTGTTCTGTCATTTTTGACAATCTAGTTTAGAAAATTAAATAACTATTTCAAAATATTTAACTGAGCAACGAGCCACCTTTGTGCCTAATTCTTAATAAATCGTGAATGAAATACAAGCCAATGATAATAATAATAATAATAATAAATTTAATTTTTAAATGTTTCTTTAAAACCTCACTTATGGTTTAATAATAAAAATCTTTAAAACGTCATCCATTCACAAATGAAGGAAGGAGCATGAAAATTATAACTTTCAAAAATAATAATTTTCAAAAAAAGTAAAAAGTACTGTACGTAACTGTGTCAACTGTCGTCTGGCAAATGCCATAAAATTAGTTCTGCCTTCGACTATCCTCATCAGTGCAACTTGTCGAACAAAACATTCAAGTTTATTTGAATATTCATTGTCGTTCATTCTCGCCTAACGCATTCTTATCGCTCTCGAGTAAACTCCAATCCAATCGCGAAAACTAATAAAAGCGGAGCGAAAACTATTTTACGATTTCCAGAAACATTTCCAACAGTTTCGCAAAATGGTCAAGAACTCTCCCATGCATATATGCATGCAGTTTCTAAAAATATGGCGGAAGTCTCCGGGTCCGAAGCAATTTGGGTAAATTGTCGCGCGAAAATTTTCGTCGAGCGAATGGATCTCTAATTTCGCGACGAAATCAAGGAATCATAAAATTCCAGGCCGCATCATCATCATTATTCCGCTCATTAAGTGGAATATGGCCAGGTGCAGTGAATACGAAGATCAAAATGCATTCAATTAATAAGGACAGTCTGTTAAATTGCGACGCTATGCCCTCCCTTAACTACGAGAGCGTGGAAAATAGGTAGGTACACGCAAAATACTTGCATAAGAATTGCATCCACAGCGCTGTAGAGATACTGGAATATTCAGTTTTTGTGGAGTTTTAATAATGGTTGCGTAACGTTAATGCAGCTTTTCATTCTAAGTATCGTTCAGAATGTTTAGTTGTTAAAATGAGCCTTTCTGCACGCTTTCATTGCGAGAATAAATTACAAGTGAATAATTTCTTTCGCTTAACTAAAACTTAATGCAACTACTAGGGAAAAAAGATCTGAAATAAAATTTACTGATTAACGGAATGTGAAATCTCTAAAATGACCCTATAGCACAACTAGTTCAAAAGACGACTTTTGAACACCTTTTGAACGTTTTTAAACTAGTTGTGCTACTAGGGTAATATGCTGGAAGGTAATTTCGGATGCTTTTTTATGTTATAGCAAATGGTATGAGAGGGACAAATTTCTTTTTCATATACAAGTTTTCTTTGTCCGGGAATTGACTTGTAATCTGCAATACGTGAGCTTAGATATCATGCACTATGTGAAGCCAAAATGACGAATCCTTTCGTTTATAAGTAAATCAGATTAGACTATAATCAGAGGATATATGTTTTTATGGCCTCTGCTCTCTTTATGGTATATATAAAATATAATGCTCATGATTAAAAGGTATTTGTTAGGTCATCAGAATTTTTTTTATTCTAATGCTACAATTTAAAAACTAATCAGTGTCAATAATAATTATTTTTTTCATGCATATTAAATTAAAAAGTGATTTACACGTTGCATTATGAACTCTGTAATACTCTTCATCCCTTGTACGAGGATGGAAGGTCAAGATCACATCCAACAGCAAAGCGCGATTCACACGGAACCGCGTGCGCCGCAAATCGTTTAATTGATCACGTCCCATTCGTGATATTGCTAAAATGGCCATTTCGATCCAGCAACAAAGGCCGTGCAAGAAGTCTTACAATCCACGATAGGCTACTGCCGAAGTAATAACAACTTCAGCACCGATCGCTGCCCTCATGCGACAGACCCCCAAATTGAAAGTTCCTCCGCCCAAATTTCAAGATGATGAAGCATCCGTGACCAGCTCCTTGGTGGAAATTGAAAATTCCGAGTTTTTTTTCCATGGCAACAGGATGCTGTTCCAGTGGAATGGAATCGACAGGTAAGTGATAGAATCGGCGACAAAAGTGGGCGGGAAAATATCCTTGCTACCTTTTAACCATACAGCCGACGAGCGATGAAGTACAATGGGGGAAAAAAAAAGGTGGTGATATTCAGGAACAAAGCAAGAAAGTTGGCTAATTGACATTTCCCTCGACGGAACAGGCCCTCGCTCCGAACAGGGTAATGACGGTTTATCACGCGAAAAGGCGTAAAATCGTGTAAAGAATATAGAATGAAATCACGATTTGTGACATGAATAAATACTTATGTACATCACTCTGGTTCAGGATATTGAATTGATTTTTGGAGAAGTTTCTCATAAACGTTAAACTAGCATTTTTATTTAAAAGCCATCATTAGCCCTAATATAAAAATTACTGTCTGTAATAAACATAAAATTATTTGTGATTGTTGGTTAGTAATTTTTTTATGCTAAAATTTCGTTTGTTCTTTTAGAGATAGAGGAGGGAAATGTCTAATTTGTTAGCTGTCAGATAGATGAAGTAACAATGCATTTCAAGTTCATAGACACTGTTCAGAGCAGGAAGAGATGTTTTGTATTAAACAATTGTGTAACAATGATGTTACTGAATAAATTATATCTATAAAATATACGATTTTAATTTCATGTTACGTGAAGCTCTGAAGTTCTTTTTATACTGGAGCAAATATATTTCACCAATTGTGATTGATACATTTGAAAATTTCAAATGGTTTAGATAATTGTTTCACTTTATGTACGTTGAATGGGCAAGATTCAAACAAAAAAATGATTACTTTATTTTATTTAATTTAAAGGAAATGAATTGTGTTTTTGTAATCAAGTTCATCACTTGACAAGATTTTTTTTTTGTTTGTTTAAGTGTTTTAATACGTCCATTATTTTTTTAAACGAGCGCATACAGTTTTTCAAAATCCATTGAGTAGATATTTTCATGCAATATAAAATATGTATAAGAGATAGTAGTGAATCTAAAAAGAACTTTCTTAATAATGTATATAATTTTAACATTATAGACAATAATTTTAACATTAATTCATATTGTGTCTTTTTTAATAAAAACTTAAAAGCTGTAAAAAAGCAACATGGAGGTTACAAAAATCTAATGAAATAAACTCTTTAAATCATCAAACCTAAAAATAAAGAAAATGAAATATACCCTTTAATATTTATTGAAATATTCTATATATTTCAGTACTGTAATTTACTTTTTTTAAACCAAATAATAAAATAAAAATAAAGTGTGAAAAATGAGGACTAAACATTTAGAACAGAACATGTGTTTGATGCATAACGGAAGAATAAATAAATAAATAAAAAATCTGTGTTATACAATTTTCTAAATTAATGTCCTGAATTGCTTCTTCAAGGCGAAATTTATAGCATCAGTCGATTCTGAAGTAATTAAACCCAGTTAACTCAGTTGAAAAAAAAAAGTGTAAACGACATTTTCTCATTTTCATTAACAATAATTAGTAACAACCATTCGGAATAAAATATACGACTTTTATTTATCGTCTGGTGTCGTCACTGGTGCCATTAATAACTCAATGAGATCACCACACCAAAAAAGTGATACGAAAAGAGGGACTACACTCACCACTATCGAATAGTCGATTTGCTCCCTGAGCAGGCGTTCTTCCGATAAGGAGTATCTTGCGTCATGCGTTATGGCATCCACGGGTCCTTTCTCCACTTGATGCTTGATGGCGCTAAACAGGAGAAACAGAGAACTTCCGGCTTCATTCTGCAAAGGAGATGATGTAAGTCACTTGAGGCACAGTGACGAAGGATGTCAGAATAACACAGACAAGAGAAGCACTTAGCAACTTATTTTGCAAATTCACAAATAACTAACAATTTTGCAATTTTACAAATAACTAAACCGCGTCGTTAAAAAAGCTGACTGCCCAACGATCACTAAACAATGATTGTCATACGACCCATATATATCCTAATATATTCGCAGCATTTTATGTGCTCCTGTAAGAAACTATTCAAACTTTGTAAGCCAGTTTCAATGTAGAAGACTGTAATAACATATACTTAACGACGGCGGATAGAGAATGCCTAAATGTTCTTCATTTTTATTTCCTGGTTAGCTAAACTCTTTATATTAGCTCAATTAGCACTGCATTAAAAGATCTATGTTCAGGTTCATGGATGTTAATTGAGATTAGAAAATTGCAAATAAAGATGCTTACACCAGAAGAAAAGGCAGGAATTTCACTATATTAAAAAAATGCTATGTTGCAATTACTTAGACTATGGAATATGATAATATGAATTAATACAGTACTTAACAGGACCTTAATTAAAAGAAGGACTAAGGTTCCTCAAAGGGCAGTTCGTTGAATGCTATACATATGAATTTTGAAGAAATCAATACAGAAGATTTACGTTAAGTACAGACACCAGGCGGCCAAACCGAAATCATAAACACGATTCAATTTGGTTAAAAAGTGCTAAAAATATCATTCGTTAATACAGTTCAACGGTTTACAAACATTTCTCCAACGAGTTACCGTTTAATACATTCCGAAGACGTTCATTCTTTTCTCCAAAGAATGGCGAATTGTTTAAATACATTATTTGTACAAAACAAAATACATAAGAGCAACTTTAGCATAATTAATTTTCATTGAAAACTGTATTAAACGAGTAATTCACTTACAAAGATCACGCATAGCTCTACCAAAATAAAGAAAATGATACGCTAAGAATAAATAATCCGCACGAAGCAGAATCCAAAAAGAATAATTTCTAAGCAAAAAAATTACCGCTACATTTTCATAAACTTTTCATTAAATCTCGAAAACAAAAATCAATAACCTATTCAAAAGCCACTGAAAAGACGTAGTTTTACGCGCGAAAGACATTCCTTGTAAAACTTTTGAGCTGCACTTGGGTACGAAGAAAATGTAATCATCCAATACTCCGACATTTTTTGAATATACGCAGGAGAACAAATGAGTAACTTTACACCATGAATTCATTTGAAAATATTTCATTTTTATATTGAGCTTTTATTCATTCGTTTAGAAAACACGAAGAATAATACAGAATTTTAGAAAATAGATCGATCGAGAAAGTTATTTAGGAAATGTAAAGAAAAAAAAGATATATAAGAAGTGCTGCTCGAGAAAAAGTTAAATATAAGACTATTTTATTTAACGGCTAGATAATGTAAAAGAATTTTGTCGAAGTGAGATTAAAAATGGATAAATAAATTTTAACATTGGGTCGCAGGAAGAATTGAAATTTCTTTTTTGAAGAAAAAATATAGACACAAATTACTCATGGTGCATTTCGTTAAAGTACTGTGAAAGTAATAATTATTATTAAATTCGACTTGAAATTTATTTTGAGTTTCCTATGATGTAGGATAACCGCTCACGCTTTCTGTCAATAAATGTTCCTTTTTGCTTTTTACCTTATTCAAAGTTTTCGCACGCACATCTTCTGTAAATTATTCGAAAAAAAATACTTTCATCCTTGAATAGTCTCTATTTTCTCTAAAACATAAAAATCTGGTGAATAAAAGCATGTTTTCAAACTAACACAGACATATCTCTAACAACTCCGTAACGAGCAACACGAGAAGCTATGATTTCCAGATACATCCCTTCTTTACATATTTTTATTAAAGGCCTTGCAAAGCACAAATCAAGGGAGAAATTTTCACGTATAGATAGCTCGTCCGCAATTCAGCCGAAAACAAAACAAAACCCCCCGCTAGCAGCTCCATCCAGCCTGGCTAATGACGCAAAATCAAAGACCTCCTCTTTTTTTTTACCATTATTCCTTCCTTTAAGTCCAGAGGAATATATATCGCTTATTTTTTACAAACGCCCTAACGAGAGACGCACGCATGGAACACTTACCTTCAGGTAGTCGTACATGCTGAGAGCCATCCAATTTGTGAGCATCTTTTCCACAACGGATTCAGTTCTAGACGAGAGAAAAAAAGAAAAAAAAAAAACAGAAGACTTTCGTTAATTACGTTTGAAGTCGGCCGAAAGTATAACGAGGGCCAATTAAAAGTGACTTAACGGCCCTTCCCTAATTAAGATCGGAGAAAAACGCCGCCCTTACCTTCGTAACATGAGCTGAGGGTGCTTGGAATTCACGGATTTTTCTATCAGCTGCCGGAGTAGAGCTCGAAGAACGCTGAAACACAGGAAAAGTTCCGAAATTATACATGCAGTCTTGTGTGTGTATGTGTAATTTTTTTTTTATTGTTGTTGTAACTCATTAGAGATGGACAAGGAATCGCGTTACGCAGGACTGTAGCAATATATACTTTTTTTTTTCGGGGGGTTGAGGGGTTAATGATGCAGGAGTGCAGTGTGGGTGGTTGCACTTGGAAGTCGGGTCGCAAGTTTTTTTTTTTTTTTTTTTTTTTTTTTTTTTTTTTTTATGCAGCATGAAAGGAAATTGTATAAAAGGAAGGAAATAACCCTCAACCAATAGGGAACGAAAATAAATCCACTTTATAATGTTTATTGTACTTAATGCATTAAATGGGAATTATATCATTAAAATGGAGTGAAGTATTGTTGTTTTTTCACTGAGAATTTTAATCGCGATGCAACTGGGGGCTATTGCTAGGCTGCAGTGCTCACTTTGCAAAAAATGCAGACTCCACAATTAATCACTTGATGATTGCAGAAAAGGATCAGTATGTTTTAAAATTTGCATAATTTTCATTACAAAAAGGAAGATAATTAAAAAACAGTCCTGAACGTGGAATAAAATTTTCAAAATAGTTAAAATAAAACCGTGGAACGATAATTCATACTCAGCCAGTTATATTTCTATGTCAGTTATTTTGTTTGAGAAATCATATTAAATAAAAAATACGAAAATTAAATTTATAATTTACGTGTATACTTACTCAGTTGCGTATTCCATTTTTTCCATTAAAATGACCATAAGCAGCGAAGCTACATTCACCCTAAAAACACGAGAAATAAATACATAAATAAAAGTCAAAGGATTGTTTTTTAACTTTTCATTCATCACATTTATTACAGGAAGCATATAATTATTTAGGTGATACAAGAAATAATACTAAATTAACTGAAGAGTGTATTTTAAATGTGTATTGAATATATAACTATCAAAATTACGTTTTCGAATGCTTATTTTTCAATAAGTATATAAAATTATGTCCGTTTGTGGGTAAGCATATTCTCATATAGAAACGAATTCTCCACTACACGAGCTACATCTTCAAACTGGCAAACGTTACGTGATATTCTGCAATAGAGACACGGTATTGAAATTTTTGCAGAAAGTACCAGCACTAAAATCAGATTTAATTATTTACGCTATAAGCTTAAGGAAATATAATTCTGTAAATTTAACACGAAGTAGTAAGGAAGATTTTCTAATCGGCTAAGCTGAAACTAAATGTTATATTTCTTCATTAATAATGAAAACAAGAAGTTTATATAAGTGTAAAACAATTCGAATTCCTAATTTTTTCTCCTATGCAGCTGGAAAATAGTTTGCTGAACACGAATCCTAAATATAGTCTCAAATTACTACCACCCATGCAGGACAGGAAAAACTAAAAATCATAATATTCAAGGCTGGAAATAAACATACGTTGATGTTTTTCTAATTTGGGCAATGAATTTCCGCTTTGACTAACAGTTATTTCCTTTCTATGACTGCTTTTTTCCCCCCGAGGAATGCAGCTTTCTTTTTTTCTTTATCCCATCAAATATTCCACTATCTCACTTTAACACTTATAACTGACTCCTAGGAAACAAAATTTATTCATTACATAAATTAAAACGTTGTTGCGCTTTCTTTATTGTGTACGTCATTTTTAGAATAATACAAGAATTATAAATTTGGGATACACGATTATATGAGCACAATATGTCGTCTGCGTCCTCAGTCTTACAATAAACTTTACACCCCCAAAATTATTTTTTCAGCAAACACTCTAAAAATAATAATAATAATAACTCCCGGGAAAATTTATTAAAATCCCCAAACTGACGTACGCCTCGTTGAAAAACTTTTAACTTTAGAGATAGGAACGGGAATAAAAGATTTTAAAATGAAATTTTTAATAAACAAAATTCTGAGAGTTTGGTTTCCTTTATTTTATTTATTTTAGCTCACAAGTTTCGGGAACTAATATTACTCCTCTTTTATCGACTGTAACAATTCATTTTATTACTATTTTGGTTTAGACCCGAAATTTTTAAAATTGTTCTTTGAGTAAAGTTATAAATATTAATAGAGTTTTGCATACATTAATGACTTAATTGAATGTATAAAAGAAAATGCGATGTAAAAATAGATAGGTTTTAATGAAAATTTTGGTTGTGTCTTTGCTTGATAACGGAAAAAAAATTACATATATTGCTCTTAAAAAACTGTAGAGAGATATTCAAACGAACAATTGAGTGTTTAGTTTCGTTTTAATGCATACTAAATATCAGGCGTTCAATTAATATATTTATAGATAACGGTTTCTTTATAAAAAACACATTGTAAATGAAATTGGAAATTTTCAATTCCATCCTGCGAGTAAAATAGAGAAAATACTTTACCTGTCTCTGAAGCTGAAAGATTTCTGAGCTTCCAGTGTCCTAATGAATGCTAACAGAAAACTTTTGATATTCAATAGCTGCTCAAACTGTCCCATGGCCATTTCACAGGTTGTGTACATACCATTTGCTCTGACCTAAAATTAAAAACAGCAAATTTTAATTTTTTAATCGGGTAACTTCCGTTATATTTTAGTAATTTAAATTAAGATTAAAAATGATTTATAACATGTGGCTTCTGTAAGTATCGGCATACGAAACGTTAAACTTTTTCCAGTGTACAGTTCGAGAAACTGTCAGTTATACATGAATTAGTAAGTAATTAAAGCAATGCGCTTGGAATACCATCATAATTATCAACTCTTCGACTTATCAACTCTAAGCTTCTGAGATATGTGAGAAATATTTTAATTACTAAGCCGTATGTGAATGATACCGCAAAAATTATCTAATTGCAAGCACGTATTTTTCTTCTATTTATTAAAATTTGCATTTCTTCGCACGTTTCTATTAACAGTTAAAATATGGTGGTGGCGTATAGTATTTCTTAAGAAGTATAATTTTTAGAGCATTTTACAAAGATCACCTGCTTATATGATACATCATTTTAACTGTTTTACACGCTAATACAGTTAAAATAATGCATTTATACTGATAATACGGTATCGAGGGCTAGGGAAAACAAATTTTTGGATTTGATGCCATAATTGTGCGGATCTCTAATGATAGATTCATTAAGTTAGAGTATAACGGTTTAGTTTTACTGATATCGCTACAAACATGTAACTAAAAAAAAAAAACAAAAAAAAAAAAACTTTGGACGTTCGTTAATTTACTTTCCGCTGAATGAACTAATTCAATAATGTGCCTGATGATTTAGAACACCTAATTTATCGAAGTAACAATGGCGTTTGTTTTCCATTTTAATCATATGCCTAGTTTCTTTCGCAGGCCCGGACTGGCCAGGGTGTCCGACTGTCTGCAGACGGGTGGGCCTCCACCCTCGGCGGCCCTCCCTGCTGAGAGCGGGCCCACCAAACAGAAAAAAAATAAAATAAATAAAAAAAGCTATATTGAAAGAAAATAAAAAAGTGCTATATTGATAGCACTTAAATGAAGTTTGATACTTGCAAAATTTTTTCGAGCCAGTTCCCTAATGAACAAGGGATTCATTAATATGATTGATGCTTATTGACAGTAGATCAATATTTTATTCATGCATTAATTTTCAATCATAATTAATTAATAATAACACCATTCCTCCCATACCCCGAAATTTAACACATCCTAATATTTATCGGTTACACAATAACCCATCCCCCCTTCTCTTGAGACGGGCGGGCCCCTATCCTCCCAGTCCGGTCCTGTTCTTTTGTGTGTGTATAAGAAGATCGTTTACGAAAAGTATGAAATTTTAATCCTTAACGCAAAAAATTTGAGCATTGAATAAGAAAATTAACAGAAATATTTGCTAAATATATGTAACATAATAAATCCAACGTCGTTTTTTATTACATATATATATGTATCAAGAGTGTTACTAGAATGTTCGAAAATAACTAGATGATGAAGCAAAATTACCAGAAGAGTCTAAATCCGGAAGACACCCAGAGGCGCAGAGAGCCAAGTCTGTGCCCCGGGGATAAAATTTTTGGGGTCCCTTTGCTATCCAGAAATCCTTTTGATGTCGTATTAGATCAATCATTTATTCCTTATTAAAATTATTAATCATTTAAAGAAACTTTAAATTAATAGTAATTGAAAAATAATTAATAGAATTAAAATTATTAATTTAAAAGAGTATTATACTTCAATAAACATACATGATCTAAAAAATACCAACATTTTGTTTTGAAGATTTCGTCACCTCCATAGAGAAACGGTATTTGAAACGTTAATATTTTTGCATGGCCTTTACCTCAGTATTGAAAAAAATAATATTTTTATCCATACTTCCATGCAAGCAGGCAGCCAAAAAAATTTCAGAAGGCCAAAAAAGTGGAAATTCCAAAGTCTTGATCTTTAACATTTTGTTAAGGAAAATTCAAAATTTCGGAGGTTGGGTGGGCCCATAGTCTCTCCTCTGGCTATACCCTTTCTTCCACAATTTAACAATGTGTCTCGAAAAAAAAAATAATTTCTTGTAAAATAAATCTTTCTATTTTTAGTCATGGCATACCGTTGAATAACACCCGCAATGTCTACTTTTCTTGCTAAAGAAGACTCAATCACTAACACTCCTCGTTTTTGTCAAGTTGGTGTTTTATGCTCTATCTGGTTTTTTGTATTTTCATCTAAAAATTAATTTGAAACATCCGGGGACATAATCTGAATTTGGACTTTCTTTTTTTTACAAAATTGACAACAAACAATTAAGTATCATATAAACAACAAAAGCGGGGCCCCTTCACAAACTGAGGCCCTGGGGATTTTCCCCCTGCTCCCCCTCCCTCTCTGCGCCACTGAAGACACCCCCTTCAAATTTCCGTCGAAAATAATATTTAAAAATCAATAAAGTTACACGGACACATGAAGACCAACTTGTTAGTCAGTAAAATTCTCTGTCTTTTGTTTTTAGGAAGCAATATTTCTGCCATTTATGTAGATACTTGTTAAACAGTCAACAGCTTGAACATGCACCCTTCTTTGAAACCGTACAATAAAAAATGATCGTAAATAAAGCCTCTTTGCTTTCTGGTGATTGCTTCTTTAATTTTATTCGGAGCCCAGAATATGAAAGAGAAAAGTGCATTTTTGTAAATGTACAGAAAATGATCATCTGATCCTTGATTTTGGATTAATCACCGTCTACTTTTAGCAAAAAACAATAGCCGTCTATGATAGATAAGCTACAATTTACATAAAGGATAAAAATAAGCTATATTACATATTAATGTAGTTCTGCTTTATCAGGCTTTATAAATAATGCAAAAGAACTTCTTAATTGAGGGGGAGAAAAGAAGAATACTTCGAATAAAATATAATAAAAATATCCTTTTGTTAAATCATATAAAATCAAAACCGTTTTTGAAGCATATATTAGAAATATTCCTACAAAAAAAAAAATAATAATTAAAAAAGAATTTGAACGGTAAAAAAAAACCCGTACTTTTCAGTTAAAAGTAACTAACTTACGAAACAAACCAGCGTTCTTTATTTATTCATACTAAACGTTCTTTTAGATACTCAAAGGAAAAAAATTCTTCAGAATGTTAACCCTATTTAAAGTTTTTATTCGGAATGTTTTATTTACAGCCTAAAATATTTTGTTGAAACAGCAATCAAGTTCATTAACTAAAACGAAAATAAATTCTGTAGAATATTCCCCATGCACTGAACGTTAAAAAGACTATTAATTCTCCATTTTAACATCTTTCTCACTATCGTGAAAAAGAGTTAAACAGTTTGATCACGAAACTGTTACGTTCTTCCTCTCTCTATATTTTTTTTTCATTCTGTGTTTATTCTTTAAAAATTGCAAGGCTTAAAATGTCATAAAGAACGAAATCAAGATGGAGCATGTTTTTCATTCGGATATATATTACGTCATTAACATACCGACAGAACAATAAGAAGTTCATTTAACTTTTATTGTGAAGTAGCCGGATGTGTGAGCAGACTATGGTTTTATTATAAGGTTATAATTGTCAGGTTTTTCACTAGAAATTAAGATGTTTTATTTTAATTTTTTCTTAGTCAGTAGAAGTAAGTGAACGCTTCATAAAAGCAAGAAAAATAAGTTTGTAATATTCAAGAATCCAGAAACTGATTTTCAAAAGTTCCTCTAAAACTACTTTTCCTTTCTTTTTGAATAATATAGATTATATGGTTCACCCCACAATTCGGCGACTTATACGAGAGAAAAAAAACCTAACAAGACATAGTTGAGTTGTCAAGTCTTTTTAATTACAGCAGGATTACATATAACATAAAACTGTTTTCGTTGAGTTAATGTAATCAAACTAAAGGCGTAAAGTGTTGATATATATGTTATGGTTAATACTAGATTTGCGGTTGTTATTAACCATGATTTTTAAAATAACCGGCTATTATTAGTAATAACGACCAGTTAACTGAAGTTTGGTCAACGCTTTAAATTAAGCATGAATCCCAAATAAAATGCAAGTTTCGGTGGCATCTCGATGAGGGTCTTTTGCTAACCTTAAAAAAAAAAAAAAAAAAAAAAAAAAAAAAAGAAAAAGAGTGATTCCGGTCACTCAGTGACTGATCACTTAGTTTTCGAAATTAACTCTTGCATGTTTTTACCCTAGGTTTTCAATTTGGGTATAGACTGCTGTTTAGATTACGTAACTTTGTAGCTTGTGCTCTTTATTTTGTATGTGTATCGGTTGATAATTTGAAGAAATCTAGTGTATATAGTGTGTTTGAAGTAATCTAGTGTGTATGTCTAATAATGAGCGTATATTGTTTCCACCTCAAGGAAAATGGAATTCCGGCTGTTTTAAGTGTATTGGCTTCGAACACATACAGTACAATTTACAATTCACATATAGTACGAACCCCAACTGAACAAAAATTACAAAAAAAAACCCTCAAAAACTGTTATTCCCTACATAAATATTAGGGATGGACGCGAGACGTGCGAGACGAGAATAGGGGCTGTCTCGTCTCGTCTCGCAGTGGTAAACCTCTGTCTCGTCTCGCGTCTCGTCTCGTCTCGCAAACACTGTGTCTCGTCTCGCGTCTCGCAAAGAAATTGCTGTCTCGCCTCGCGCGAGACGCGAGACGTCTCGCGAGTCTTGCAAAATTAAGGACTGCGATTTCGTTACCATTTTATACTAACTTATTATTGGGATTTTATTGAAAATTAATATTAATAATAACAATTACTTACATATAGCCACATTAGTAGATATATTAATAACTATATCAGCATATATATAAGCATTTGAAGTAAAAGAAATTGTGATTTAATCCGTATATATAATGTCACACCGAAAATATAGTATTTATTTTTATTTACTAGCTGCGTGCCCCTTCTTCGCACTGTAGTAAACGAAAATTTTCCTAACATGAGTAATTTCAATTAATTCCAGTGATGTGGAATCTAAAATAAAAGCAAAATTATTTGACTCTTGATGTAAAGTTTGCGTCATGAGTATTAACCTGGCATCATTGTAATATTATGACTCAAAAAACTACGTCAGTGTCATTAGCGATCAGAAAAGTGAAAAGCTTAGCGGTTTGCAGAGAACTCCCGACTTTCAAAATGTGTTATTTCTACATCATACTGTTCAAGTTGTAGCATTAAATACCTCAGACACTACATGAAATGGACAACCGTTTGTTTTAAAATAGCTGTGCACCCGCTCTTCATACGAGAAGTAGCAAATATTTTACTAAAATCATATCTGCATGAGACAAAACACATTTTTTTTTTTTAAGTTCAAGTAATCTCCTCTGTTGAAATTACTGCGGGATATATTAACACAAATTAGAATTACTTATCGTTCAGTTGGTTGTAAGATAACCCTTGAAAAATTATAAACAGAACACTTTTAGTCTTTATTAAATCTCTACTATTTACTTTAACGTCAATTTCAAGTCTCTAAAATATGTGTAATTTTTATATTAATGAAAACAAGATTATATTAACGATAATTATATTTATTTGCCTAATATTTTCAATAACATTACCGTGTGTGCATTTTTAGATTTCATTATAGTATCTCAGTTGGTTAATAGACGTCTTATTTTTTGTTTATATTTTAAATTACTGAACAGTTAATTTGTTGACGACTATCCGTTTGTACTTTTCCACAATAGTTTTTAGCGATAGTACTACAGTCGTTATGGTCGCCCTGGTTACAGAAAAATTAAACCATAATCCCCCTAATGTATATCCAGTGTGGATTTTTTTTTAAAATGAAAAGACATCTAACAGGCGAAGATAATTTTAGAATAGGAACCCAACTGCAAGATAAAATGATGGGGAGGAAAAAAATTTATAAAAGTTTTGCAAGCCGAAGGAAGGGAAAACATGATAATATAAACGAAAAGAGAAATAGTTTTTAAAAAAATTGCTTGCATTTCTTTCCGTCCGATATTAATATATAAGAATAAAAAATGTCATTTTAATCTCTTTAAAATAGGCCAACAATAGGGATTTAACCGCCCCTAGAAAGTTGTTACCAGGGTGGGCGCCCCCCCCCCCTACGCACGCCGCAACGTGCGGGAAAGTTTGAGGATAATATCGGTACAAGGATATTTCAACCAAGGATATTCAACCCTATTTCAACCTACTCAGACTAAGCATCAATGCGAATGCAAGTTGCTCTACTTCTAATCTCTCTCTGATATACCCGAAACCCGATTATCACAGGGGCAAGGGGGGGCGGTAGTCCGGTGCCCTTGAAGAAAAAGAGGGCCCATAGATATCCCAATTATCTAAATTATAAATTCATATGTACTGAAATAGTAATTGTGGGGAAAAAACTGAATTTCCTCTATAATATAGGTATTACCTAATTGTCTATCACTAGTGTACCAGGTGTGTACCAGGTATACCATATAGTGTACATATAGTGTACCAGGACCGAAAACGAAGGAGACGCAAGTTAAACGGTAGAGGCTTCAGGCAAATTGTCGCTTTTCAGATCGTATTTATGCGAGACGGAAAAAAATGCGAGAATTCTCGCGAGAAATCTCGCGCGAGACAAGACTCTGTCTCGTCTCGCGTCTCGTCCCGCAAAATATTTTCTTTCTCGTCTCGCAAAAAAAATGCCTGTCTCGTCTCGCGAGACAATGCGAGAATTCTCGCGTCTCGCGTCCATCCCTAATAAATATATTCGTAATTTTTTTTTTAAAGTTACCCAATTCCAATTATAAAGCCCGTTTATTAAGAGCATAAACTCTTGGCAGTAGCACCTAAGAGCACTTTGTTCATAAAAACAAAGTATGAACGCACTTATATAGTGATTATCGATTTCTATTTTCTATGAACTTTTACATAATTATAAACATAGAATCGGCATGAGAACAGAAAGAATGCCAAAAGAAAAATTTATGCGGCGTGAGTAAATGGAATTGCTTACCTAAACAGCAATCGAAAAATACTTCATTTCATCACATCCAACAGAATGAGGGTTTTTTAACTCTAGTCGAATGTGCTTGGTAAAACACACACATACACGCACTTGTCATGATTAATTATTTCACCAAAATAAACAGGCGAAAAAAATTTTTTTAAACATAATTTAGGATTTATAAACATAACTTTATTTTTTCGCGCGACAATATTTTCAATTTTTATGAAACAATATTAATCTGCTGAAGAATATTTTGTTGGAACAACGTATTCTGTTAATCAACTTCATTAACTGAAAATTAAAAATGAAGGAAAAATTTTTACGTGTTCAGGGCGCAAAACGAATAATTAATTTTTCAGGGTAAAAATCTTTTCCACCTTCATGAAAAAGGGTTAAAGTATCTGTTCGCGACAGTATTGAACTTTTACTTTTTATTCTTTGCTTTTTTTGTGCGAGTGTTTTCGATTAACGTTATAAACATTATATGTAATTAAGAAGTGGATATTTTTTGCGACACATCGTGTTTAATTACTAGAATAATAAATATTGTAGCAAAAATACTTAACTTTTAGAACAGCGGTAAGAATAATGTAATGTAATGTTTTGATTGTATTAAGGATTTTTGAATTATTTCAAAACTAATGTTTTTGTTTCTTTAAATGTCTTTCGTTCACATTAAGCACAGTTTCTTTACGTTTCTTGACAGTTTCTTAAGCAGATTTGATGCATATTTGACTGTATTACATTAGATATGCCCCACCATGGCCCAGTACATAAGACACTGAACATGGTAAGTGGGTGAAGAGTGAAGGTCCCACGTTCGGGCCTCCCGCTCAGAATTCGATCTAAAGGGTTTGGGAAATTTTGGCGGTTTTATCCAGATGCAATGTGAATACGTGTTAGAATCCCCTAAACAGTTTTCTGCCAAGACACCCAGCCCCCTTGGTAGATACCCCTCGTATGGGCTTGCCACAACATAAAACGACAACACGTTAGAAAAATAAGTCAACCAGTATTTTGTTGTGAATTAGCAACTACTTTGAAAGCTTAAGTGCGTTTTAACAATACTTTTACAAATTATGGCGTATTTAAGAAAAAAAAATGCTTAAATTAGAAATATATCGCATATATTAGTTTTTAATGATTTCGCATTTTGTTCTCTAAATAATCAAATGCTGGTTTCACGCAGAAATAAATTTATTATTTTTTTCTTAATAAATTTACAAAACAAAAGTTTTGTTTAAAAATTTCTATTTTATTCTATCGAAAAATCTTCTTTTAAAAACAACAATAGGAAAGCATTAATTTCCAACTGCATTGCTTTAGTGTTTGTTGCGTAATAAAATACAATAAAAAACTTCCTCGATATATGGACCTCCAGTAGCCGTTCCGTCCCGTTCAACCAATAAGGATGAGATTTGAAGTATTGCTATTCAGACGTATGCCCTGGAGAACGTAATTGTTTAAATCAGTAGAGTTTTCACGCCGTCAATTTTCGTCATACGTGTATCGTTCCATCACCATTTATGGTTTTGAATGCGCTAATCAACTCTCGCCGAAAAAAAAAAGAAGTGGGTGTTGTCATTTGAAAATTTCGAGATTTTTTCGCTGTAACTGTAACCACGAGAGCTCGATTGTTTAAAACAATCATAATCAATCCAACATACCTCTGAATAACTACATTTCGAATCTCATCTCGATCAGTTTAACGGTACGGTGGACGGCTGGAGGTCCATATATTGAAGAAGTTTTATTATGACCAATGAGTATATAGAAAATTCAGTTTCTGATTTTTCCTAATTTATGAGAACATTTTTTAATAAAACAGCATTGTGTAAAATACTTGTAAAACGAGACGAACGCTTTCTGATGTAATGTGCAAATTAAAAAGTAAATTCAATAATCAACACACACATACACACAAATTACGTAATGCAGATTTAATTTGTTAAAACCTTTTGGGAAATAACGCTTTTTTTATATTGGGCAAAATATTCGTAAAACAATTTAATCACAAAAATTGCTTCCGCAACACATCACGCAATTCTCTCATTTACATATTTTAAATTTATTCCGAAGAATACACCTAAATATAAATGCATTTAGAAATTTCAATAATATTTCCTTAATCACAGTGATTGGTTTACAAAAAAAAAAAAGAGAAAGAAAGAAAAAAAAAAGCTTATGTATAATCTGAACTTTTTCTCTTTTATGAGCAAACTTTTGTCCTAATTACGCCTTATTTGCTTCGAAATAATAAGTTTTAAGCTTGGCGAAATATATATATATATATATATATATTTATATATCGTAGATTTTTTTTTCCCTGCTCCCGTATTGAGCAAATCATCTTTAATCGGGAGAAAAAGAAAATCCTATTAGTATGCAAAGTAGCTCGATTTTTTTTTTCAAATTTAAAATTTCGATACCCTTTAGGTTATCTAAGACAGAATAAAAATTCTGCGCCGCTTATATTAAATAAAAAGTAAACTTTCCGTGAAGGGAAGAAACTGATTATTTAATCTTTGAAGTTAAAATGACACATAGCTTCTTTGTTGTGGATTATTTATAGGCCTTAGTAAGAATTTTTTTAAGTATTTCTCAAAAGCAAAAATTAAGATAATAATTATGTTTCAGTATAAATAAGCGTAAAAGAGGTTAAACTTTAAAAAAAAAGGGAAAAGAAAATAAATGATTTATGAGAAATTAGATTTAATGATATCTAGGAACTGAAAATAATCTTTACAGATTATATTTTATCATTTCATAGATTAGTTAAAAAAAATTAAGTAGACAATATCGGATGAATCTCGACATAAAGCTTTCACATTAAGCATTTAACTAAGGATAATAATTACTGTTGAATTTCAGAATTTATTTTGCAAATTAATATCCAATGTTTTTCATTATCTTGTGAAGTATAGAAAACTGTATAGATTCACAACGAAACTACGTTCACATGCTCAAGCGTAACATTAATTATTTTAAAAAACGAACTATATTTTCAGAAAAAATTTGCAAAGCAAAACATATAGAAATTCTATTGTGTGTCCTTTGCCGTTGACGTAAATCATTGATTACATGAACTGACTTTTAAAAGGCCGCAGATCGCACCGCCGCTCGATGGATAGGCTCGGGGCCATCATGATTCTACCGGGCCTGCTTGTGCACTCCGATGAGTCATCCAAAGAGGCCTACGCATGCTCACTGATTGGTTCCAGCTCTTAGATACGTCATCTAAAGGCCGAATCTAACCAATGAGGAAACGTTCGTAGGCCTCTTTCGGAGTACACAAGCGGGACCTCTAGAATTACGTTGGCCCCGGTAGGTTCGTGTTTACTGGAATATCAAAAATATAAAATAGCTCAGTTAGAAACGTGGGTACTTCAGCCCACCTAATTATTTACCAAACTCTTCACTAATGACTGATTCTAAATTTTTAGAAACAAACTAACTTTTCTCACTACTTCAAACCAATGAAAAACCAATGAAAAAATCAATGAAAATTACTTTCATAACAGCGTCAGTGAAGAGAACAACGACTGCAGAGACAGGCATAACATTAAAAAAAAAAAAAAAGGAAAACAAAATGAGTCTTACTTTGGAATCCTGCATGAGTGGATGATCATAAACTCCAGGAAAAAACACTTTCATAACGTATGTTCTGTGATCTAATGTGGGGATGCCGCAGGTTTCCAGGTCGTTCGTCAGATCGGTCATGTCGGTCTGCAGCTCGGCGAAAGCTGGAAAAGAGAGAAAGAAAACAGAATGAGAATCTCGCAGGAACACATATCAAGACATTTGTTTCTGCCGGGCAGGCCACAAACCGCAATTCGGATTGTCTTCAGAAAGATAGGGTGAAATCTCGATACCGGTCGCACATCGGGTACCGATGCGAAAAACAGTATCAACATTAATTTTTGGACACCCAATATACTTCCAAATTATGATAATAGTTTATGATACTTTTTGGAATAATACCAATTCGCACAATCTTTTGACCTTCTGGTTTATGCAGTATGATGGTATTTTACAGTTTTCGGTCGGTTTTAAAAGAGTTCCAACAAACTTTTAGGGCAGGTAGGCACGAAAAAAAAAAAAAAAAAAAAAAAAAGGAATCAGCATCACATAGAAAAGTGAGTTCGAAAACATCGCTTTTACTTACCTGTTATTAATCCCTTTAATAATTAATCCTGTAATCAACATATGACACCTACTTCCTTGATAAATCTTGTTCATATTCAATTTTAGTCCCACGATTTTTGTGAAACATCCCTTCATTTTTTTGACGACCCATGATCGGAAAGCTCACGATTATACATAAATAATTATTAACAGGTTCACGAAGACGACATTTCCAACTCAAAATTGCTTTGTGATTTTGAATCCTTTTTATATACCTGATCTGTCCTTCAACTTTGACGATATACAGGGTGTCCAGTGCTAACGGTGCCCGATGGCTATTTCCTAAATCGTTAGTCAGAGACACAAAGGTCCAGTTGCAAAAATGCTTTAAATTGCTTAATCTATCATATCAGAAACAATCGAAGTCAATAAAACAATTCCTATAAAAATTACGGAATTTAAATTTTTATATGGTCCCCCGGTCCTATCAGTTATATTTAGAAAAATTTTCTTTATACAATTTCCTGCACAATTAAAAAAAAAAAAAAGTCCTTCTACGGCTAAAATTTACCTAGTTACAAAGAAGCAAATATTTTGACTTAAGTCACTTTTCCACGTTTAAAAATGTTCCGTTACGGTAAACCGTTAAGGGACCATGTAAATATTGAAAATTTAAATTATAGGTTTTAATTTTATTTTCTGGCACAGAAGCAAAACTAATTTTAGAATACTATTTCTTAAGCAGAGGGCTATAGTCAGGCTCTTTAAAAATCTATCCGGGGCCAGGCTTACTATATCGTATATGTGAGCATGCAGATGTGCAACACCGAGTAATCTACGCAAAGTACAGTAACAGTTTTCTACATGGGTGCATATTTGTATTGTCGCCGAAGTAAGCTACTTCTGAGCAAATGTTACGCTAACAGAATTTATAATATTATTTTAAGTTTCTAAAATACATATATTTGTACTTTAAAATATTTTTTCATTTTCTAATTTAATGTTTGATGAAGTGTTTTCTTTCCTTCAGTTTTTATTTTTTAAGTTATTTAACACCAGCTAATTAAAAAAATTCTATTTTCAGTAAAAGATAAATTTTAAATTTAATTTATTGGATGCACATAGCTAATTAATCTTTATTGCAATCTACATTCATAAAATAATTAGTTAACAAATATCACAAGGCTCAAAACCATATACATTAATTTTTCTCAAATTCATTTTGTATACAACTCCTATTTCGCTGCTCGAAAAGTGCTCTAACTTTAAGCAGCTGTAGCTCGGTGAATTTTGATCGCAGAAGGACATTTTTTTTTTTTTTAATGTGCATGAAACTGTATAAAGAAATTTTTTCTAAATATAACTGGTAGGAGCGGGGGACAGTATAAAAATTTACATAGAAATTAATTTATTGACTTTCATTGTTTCTGGTGTAATAGATTATGTAATTTAAATAATTTTTGCAATTGGAACTATGTGTCTCTGACTAACGGTTTAGGAAACAGCCATCGGGCATCGTTAGCACTGGATACCCTGTATATATTTATATAAAAGCATTTATACATTAAATAAATTTTGAAAACTTACCACATGAATATCCATTGAATGAGTTTTATATACTATCAATATACCAGGAAAAAGAAATAAGATTTCTTGACTCACGTCCCAACTACTCACGACGATGTATGAAAATTTATAAAGGTTTTTTTTTAATCCCTTTTATCCGAGCATATTCGATATAAAGTTAAGGAATTGAAAAATCAGCATGGAAAAAATATAGAAGTCTGTCTCTGGAGCATTTCCTTTGAAAAGAAGATGTCGGTTCAAAAAGTGAATCAATAAAATATACCACTGGCTGCAATGGGGGAAAAAGGGAAAAATGTATCACGATACAGGTGATTATGAATTTGAACGGAATAAAAAAGAATGCTAAAAGCGATTATTGAAATTCAAAACGGATATTTTCTAAGGTAAATTGAATTGTGTTGGTTCCTAAACGGAGAAGTGATGAAAGTTTATTATGAATAATTTAAAAGAGAGTTGAAGGAGTTTATTTATTTGAATATGTTAAACAAGACGAATTTAATTATGAAATGGCATTTATTTTATCAGTACGTTAAAACGAGATAAATTATTTTGAAATTTCATTTATTATCATGCTAAGTAATGCAGTAAATCCTGTTTAAAACAAATTCATCTAGAATTGTGATTTTTTATAAGAGTAATGCTTTTCGGCTTAGGTAAATAATTTGAAAAATGGGGATGGCTTTGTTAAAAACCGCATGAAAATGCTTAAAAATACATTCAAATAATGAAAATGTAAGACGGCTTCTAATTTATTCAATTTTAATAATTGTCAACTGGAACGGTGAGAAGAAAATGGAATAATCCAATCCACTTTTGTTTCTAGAAAACTACACACACACACACACACAAAAAAGCATGTTTTGTACTTTTATTTTTGTTTTTACTCAAATCTTCACAGTTTGTAAATGATACAGAGCATTTATACCGACATTATTGCAGAGAAATATGTAATGCATTTTCCCCATTTTGTTGATCTAAACGTTTTAGAGTAATTCCCTTCGATTTTTGACTTTTTCGATGCCTTATACCTACCATCGAAATTGGAGGGATATTTTCCTTTTTGCACTCAACTGTGAGTCTTAAATTCAACCTGAAAATAGTTATATCTGTTTAAAATCTACAAAAAGCAGAATTATTCCTTTTTTTCCCCACCAGTTCACTTTGATCCTCCGAAATTGCATCGTAATAACTAACATAATCGCAAAACTAGTAGTTTTTGCAGGTGTGTTATTCAATTTTTTGAACCAGTCATCTTTTACATGGAAATTTTTTCCTTGCTTGCAAAAGTTTATATGCTAATTGTCCACTTTATACAAAAACTGTATTAAAAAATGATATAAAAACGAAGACTCCCTTTAAAAAGTTCTGCCAACAAGACAACCCATTCCGTGGGCAGATGCCCTTCGTATAGACTTGCCATAAGACCAAAAACAAAAACGAGGACGTTACGAATTGCAATCTCTCTTACCTTGTTTGCATTCCGACCGGACGCTGTTCTCGAGAGTATCCATTTGCAGTTGAATCCTCTTGTACTCTCGCTCCGCCTGGGAATTCTTGTGACGGAGGATGGCCAAAATGATGAGACTCAGCAGTACGAGCACAGCCCCACCGGCTGCTATGCCTCCAACTGCCTCGGGTGGCAGTTCATACCGCTTCGCGACGTCGTACTTTAGGTAGCCCACCTCGAAACGGAGATTCCGGCCTACCCGGACCTGCAAGTAAAATAGTACATTTACTATAAGATAAAAAAAATTGACTTCGTAAGCAACACGCATTTATAAAAGTAGTAGAGTACGAGATACAAAGGATCCACCCTTCTTCAGCCGCAAACATTTCTACTTCCACTCAGGTAGGAAAGTGAGAGAACAAAAAGTATCCACAACGTGTCAATGAAATTGCCATTTGGAAGCTTTCGAATAGCAACTTCTTTGCTGCTTTGTGTTTACTTTTAGTAATTCCATGTTCCTGTCTGTGATGAAGTTGCTTACGAATGGAAACTTCTTTGCCGCTTTATGTTTACTTCTGTTCTCTCACTGTAATGCTTGAGCGGAAGTTGCTTCAAAATGGCAACTTCTTTGCCGCTTTGTGTTTACTTGTAGTTCTCCCACTTTCCTGACTGAGTGGAAGTTGCTTCCGGATGGCAATTCTTTGACACTTTGCGTTTACTTTTTGTTCTCTCACTCTCCTGCCTGTATGGAAGTTGTTTCTGAATGACGAATTCTTTGACATTTTGAATCTACTTTTTGTTCTCTCACTAATAATACCTGTGTAGAAGTTGCTTCAAAATGGCAACTTCTTTGCCGCTTTGTGTTTACTTTTGGTTATCTCATTTTCCTGCCCGAGTGGAAGTTGCTTCCGAATTGCAACTTCTTAGACACTTTGTGTGTACCTTTTCTTCTCTCGCTTCTTCAATGTGGAAGTAGGAAACTACTGTACAAATTCTGTTCTCCAGAAAATTTTTAATAGGGTGGTGAAAGGCCGATAAGTATGGCGAAATATTTTATTAGAGTGTCACTATTATTTTTTCGATTAATTTGTAACCATGAACGGAGGGTTAAACTATTAGCTTTCCACAATGAAAAGACGCAGCGGAGATTACCCTTCTGAAACGAATGCTGCTTCATAATTGGGTTTCGGAATGCTCCTCTGCGATCCAGCCTCCAGCGTTGCGCTTCCGGAATCACCGACTTCCGATTTATTTCATTGTCCTTTCAGTTTGAGGGAAAAACAATAATGGATTTTTAATCAGTACCTTTACGCATACCTGAACTGGGCCTGAACTAAGTAAATTCTGAACTTATAAATGTCTTATTCTACTCATTCAACTTTTGAAGAAGAAGAATGTGCGTGCGCAGTCTCATTTCGACAAAGTACATTAATTAAAACTTATTAATAGAAAAAAAACTCCATTAAGAATCATTTATGACAAACTGCATGACCCTGAAGCAGCATAAAAGAATTTTCCAAAAGACTCTAATAAGGATGCATTTAATCAGATGCTTTTGTACCAATCAATACTTGGGGGAAAAATACTAACGAATAAAAACAAAGAAAAAAAAATAGAAAGGGGCCATCCAATAAAATCTGTTCCCACAGGAAAAACTTTGATTATTAGAAGTAATACAATAATCTGATCGATTAAAAAGATTATGGTAATCGCAGTAATAGTGAAAAGGGATTAAAAACATAACTTCAACTTGGATGCGGTAATTCTGCAGGATCACAAAAGGGATTATGATAATTCCTCGCAGACAATGAAGGATTACATGACAGTTTACAATCAGCGCGGCTAAATAAAAACAGAGCTAAGTAAAATATAACGAATTCTCGTTTACCGCATAATAGATGAAAAGGAAAAAAAAAGACCTGGCCGATCTCTGGGAAGTTAGTTACCGGATTTTAATCTTCTTAGGCATATTTATTGAAGGATTTTTCGATAAAAAGTTCTTGTAGATCAATAACCACACTAGAGAAGTGCTTTCGTTTTCATTCGAAGAATATTGTTTGAATGATGAACATTGGTGATATAAATGGAGAATGTAGGCTATAACTAAGGTGACCATACGTCCCGTTTTGAACGGGACACTCCCGTTTTTAGGTGGATTGTCCCGTTGTCCCCAAGCACTGCTTTGGGACATCGTTATGTCCCGTTTTTAGAAAATGTCCCCTGCAGTGCCCCGTGCCCCGTTTTTAGAAAGGTAACGATTTCAATAAAGGCCGCTGAAAATCTAAAATCATCTAACGGCAGTGTCTGGAAAAAAAAAAAAAAAAAAAGACTTCCCTACCTCCCCTTTCGAGACGCAAAGAAAACGCCGGGGAGGTGTATTGTTTTTGTGTTTGTTCTTTTAATGCTTTTTTTTTGGTCAACTATTTCAATTTATTTAATTTTTATTTCTTTTTTTAAAGTCATGTTCCTCTTTTGCTTATTCCTCCTCCTCCCCCGATCTCCACTTTATTTTCCCTTTTCACTCTGGTTTTCTAAGAATTTTCTTCCTTCCGAATGACAACTTCCTTTTTTCTGTGTGTCCTTTTGTTTACATTTCTCACTTTCCTACCTTCCTGCCTAGTGTCGGATGGTGTATTTGAAGTCGAAGAAGGGCCTAAGCCTTGTACCACCCGAAATGTACGTCTTGCGCTATTTTTTATAGTACATGTGTGTTTTAGCAAAGTTTTCATTTTATTTTGATATTAACATTAATACAAGCTTTTTTGCGCGTTTTCTTAACAACTAAAAGATACCCAGACCTGTAAATTCAATCTCCCTACACTATTACCTTAAAAACAGTAGATGTCCCGTTTTGAGGAAGAAAATAAATACACAATTTCCAAAAAAGTAGTAGATGTCCCGTTTTGAAGGAAAAAATAAATGGTCACGTTAGCTATAACTGATTATTTCATTCACCATGAGCTACGTGTTTCAAATAACCCTTTCTCATGATATGATTTTGGATACCATGATAAAAGCTCGCGGCTAACAGAGAAAGTGAACTGATTCACACGTGGCATACTTATTGTTGCTTATTTATTAATTTATTATGCGTATCTTTATTTCCATCCAAAATAAATTTCGAATAAAAGCTTGCGAATCACGGTCTTGCAAATAGCTGATACTTTTCAAAACGAGATAGAGTATGAATAACGTCTGATGTGATGGAAGATACATGAGGAAAAATTTTTTATACATTTGTGTATTAGGGGATTCCCAAACTTTCTCAGAGAGCTTCCGAAAAAAAAAAAAATCCCCACGTAAAATCTCCCAAGTGGATCCCCATGTAAATATATTTGTGAAATAGAAAATTCATGGAGGAGCTTTGAAATTCACATCCATTTCAAATAATTTGAGGGCAAATTAATGAGTCTATTGCTTCGGCCAGTGCATTCCTCCAAATAGAATAACATGCTACGATTAAGATAAGCAATGAAAGAAATGAATAAATCAGTTACGTACTACGACCATAGGAAGCCCTACGTCTGTCTTACGTCCTATTTCATCTGTCCCAACAGGCTGGAGCTCAGGTGGTAAGCAAACTAGTTGAGTAGAAGCTAGGGAAGTAAGATTACAAGGTCTAGAACCAATGGTAACGTTGACTTCGGGTTCAGTGCTGGCCAAACGCAGATTCTCGCCCTAAAAGAATAAGAGAATATCAAAATTATATAATACAACAGCAGTCGAAATATTTAAAATATGACGATTTGAGATAACAAAGTATGTCTTATTTCAAACGATATTACAACTCGGATAGCTATTTGAAGTTAAAAGTACAGGCAGGGCTTGCCAAAACTTAAAATCCGATAACTGAAAATTTGAAATAGAATCAATCCACTTTATAAATATTATTCAAGCACTTCAGATTCTTAAAACTTTTCCTCATCTTTTGTGCGTATTTCTTTAGTGGAAAAATTAACAGAGTTGTTTTTGTCAATAAGTAGTACCTCTATCACAAGCGGATCTCCCTTGTACAACTTGATCCTGTCCTCTTCTCCAAAATCGAAGAACTTGGGATCAGTCACGTAAGTGAGGTCCGAGTGCAGGCTGGGAAATGAATCTTGGAGTGACCTAACACTTTCCACGCCGTCCATGATGAACCCGATGCGCATTTTCAGCAGGTGGTCTGGACTCTCCTCAGCCATGTAGTCGGCTTGAGCCAGCTGCCACTTGGATGCTGAGCCAGAGATGGAAGGGGACGGGCATACCATGAGGTGGTCGGATCGTACTTCACATATCTAAAGGGAAATGCAACAATCAATCTACAAATTAAGTTTTACTTACGGTCAATTATTACCCTGTCTATACTTTTGTCATATATGAGTATTATGTCCATGGCATTATGTCATAGTATGAGCAGTGTAAAGCTTGACGTTAAAACAAGCCAGCAGACTACACGGCCGTAAAAATATTTAACAAGCATTCTGTACCCTAAACACACAGAAAAACAGATCTTGAAAATATGCCATATAATAAAGCCATTTTGGAAAGAATTATTGTCTATGCTTCATCTTGTTGGTACCCATATATAAACTCTAATGGAAAAAAATTACTGGAATCAATACAGCAAAAATGCATTCTTTTAATAACCAGAGCATACAGAAAAACGTCGACACATGCTTTGCAAGTGTTATCGGGCATAGTACCGATAGATTTAACAATAGTTAAAGAAATAAATTACGCATTCATATCAAGACTCGAAACATCGATAAATGTTAATAAGTAACCAACTTAGTCCATTAGATTTTGACATACCTTTAAAGAAAACAACAATAGATCCATTGATCAGCCCAATAAAATTACATAACTCAGAATTAGCTACCATAAGCATACTTACAGACGGCTCAAAATCCCCACATGGCTGTGGCGCAGCGTTATGTGTTTTATTAAAAAATGAATTTATAAAAGGAATTCAAATACATATGCAAAGTACAAACTCCATATTCCAAGCAGAACTCCTGGCTATTTATTATGCAATAGAATGGTTTAAAAATTCAAAATATAGTTCAGCTTTAATTTTAACAGATAGTCAATCTAGCATCTCAATATTACAAAATAACATAAATACCAATACAATAGCCCATAAAATCCTAGTTAAGCTAAATAGCCTAAATAAAACCATCTACTTCAAATGGATCAAGGCACATTCTAATATTGTTGGCAATGAACTAGCGGACGGTCTGGCTAAGCAAGCAGCACTTAACAGTAATCCGAATAATGGTCAAATTCCTAAATTTTTGCCAATAGATACAATCAGTGTTTTCCATCCCCGTCCGCTATCAAGTTTGAAATATACGTTAAAATTAAATAAAATTAGTGACTGGCAATCCAGATGGGATCAATCAGTAAAAGGAAGATTTACATACAATTACTTTAAAACAGTATCTGAAGATTTATTACTCGAACATAGAAATCTCTACTTATTTTTTTTCAAATCATGGCCCCTTTCCATCATATCTTTATAAATTTAATAAATCACCAACGGAAAACTGTACCTGCAATAATTTTGGAAACTCAGTTCATTACTTTACAGTATGCCCCTAATTAACCAAGAATTTTATTAAGAGGTCTCCCTCACAAAATGACGAATCTTGGGCAAAATATATATTAAAGAACCATCATTTACTTAATAAAATAATTATAGGAATATCAGAAATAGAAATTAACCAAGCGAAATATATTCCCCCAATTTCAATGCGATTAACACATACGGTAAGTGACTCTGATTCAGACTAAGCGTATACACACATATATATATGTGTATATATATATATATTTTCTTTTACTCTAGAGTTTATAATACACTTCAAAATAAAAGATTTAGTTTCGTACTACAAAAATTCAGCATCTCCTCAAAATTTTATATTTTTGAATTTATTCTAATATATATGCATATAAATTATTGTAAAAACTAATTCTATTAAATGCGTTTTTTCTTCTATTCTAAATTTATAAATACTTTATTCCAAACGTAAAGAAGGGTTTCATTTTTCTCTCAACTTCAAATTTATTAATCTATCTAATTTATCTAAATTACTCGTAAAAGAAAAGGTTTTTATCTTATTAATTTTTCTCTGCTCCAAAATTTATGTATATATATATATATATATATATATATATATATATATATATATATTAATATAATAATTATATTTAAATATATAGATTTAAATATATATATATTTAAATATAACTAACAAGTAAAACACAAAACATACTACAAATAAGACATATCTCGCAAAAAAAAAAATATAACAGCTATTAGCAAGAATTAGAAACCAGAATTTGAAGCCAAATAAAGTACAAGAATTCTTGTGATAATATAATGGAACGGAAATTATAACCACTGTCATCATCTTCAGGGGCCACAAACAGTGGATTATAATTTACAGCAAACCAAATAGTAGGGTTTCGGTTGTGTGGCATATCAGAAGAGATATTAACTCCACACATCTGGGCCCTACCCTACTATATAAAGGAAAGAAGAAATCAAAAAGATAACAAAAATTAGAAATAGGAATATAATTTTACATACCAGACCTTGAGCACATGTAAATTTCACTTGAACAAATGATATGTGTTGCCAATGTTAAGAATTGTAAAAAGTGGAAAGAAGAAAGTATAGGAGTTGCCAAATACTAAAAGGTAATATTATTAAATTTTAAGAATATCCAGGTATATTAATATAATGAATATATATTGAATAATAATAAATTAAAATGATTGAATAAAATAAATAGTATAGCAAAAGTAAATATAACATATTGTTTAATAAATATAAGTTATTGTATGACAGAAGATTAATCTAGTAAATAAGAAAAAAATAAAAAATAATGTTTAAGACAGGATAATCACAATATAGAAACCCCGTTTTTTTTTTTTTTTTTTTTTTTTTTTCCGATATATATATGCATGCATATACACATCCAAATTGTTTTTAAACATATTACTTTTTTTTTTTTTTAATGAGAAAAACTTCCTCCGCCCGACCCAACCATCCAATTACAACCTTAAAACCAAAACCCCACCCAACCTCCAGTAAATTAACAAAGACATTAGACACATCATTATCAAGAATTGTATATAATAGATTTTAGGAACTTAGTAGGATAGTTGTATTGTCTAGCTGACAGAAATAGAGATTTAAAATTGGAGACTTTAAAATCATCAGAACATAGAAACTTGATTCTACAGCAGTGATTATAGATGATATTGCGAAATACAGATTTATGTAAGCAGGAGGAAAAATGAGTAAAGCTATTTACTTTAAAGCTAAAATCTTTACGCTTATCATATATATTGAAACTAAGGCTATTCCTAGGAGTGATGGAGATACTTAGATCTAGAAAACTAACAGAATTGTTAAGCATATCATTTTTAATTAATTCCAGAGCAGATGGATATTTTATGGGGAAGATAATGTTATTATTATTAGTAGTGTTTACAAGTAAGATATCATCTATATATCGTTTAAGAATGATGTGAGTATTAGTATATTCTTTTTCATAGTAATATAAGTAAAGATCTGCAAGGTAACTAGATGCTGAACCACCTTGTGGTATACCATGATTTTGTAGATATATTTTATTGTTATGTAGAATAAAATTATTATAGATAATAAATTTAGATAGACAACTGAAATAAGTTACATCAACATGGGAAGGGAGCTGAATATGGTTAACACAAGTTTCAAATAATTCATTAATTACATTGTAAAGGTCGTCAAGAGGAATATTGTTAAATAGATCTTTAAAATCATAGGTATATAAAGAGGTGGTTCCTTATCAAAATTTTGTGTTATTTCTGTTATAGTAACTGTAAAAATTGTAAAAAAAGAAAACTATCTGTTAAAAAAAATGTTAATGGTTCTACCCAGTTCGTTGCCGGAATGGTGGCGTAGCTGGGTAGTAAAATCCATCCTTTGAGAGTAATATTTAATGCCTTAAACTTAATAGGTAGGCTGCTCTCAGAGGTTATATTGTCTATATCGTCTGTACCCTAAAGACAGGTGCTCTGCTCATACTCACACCCATGTATCGTAAGGTACTAAACCATTCCTAAAAAGTTAAATACATAATTTTCTTACTTCAGCAAAAATTTCCGTATTTACGGCAACGAGAGTTATTTTATAACTTATCTTAATAGCGCATCATTAAAAATATACTATATTCATATAATTTTTTGTTAACTTGAAATATATTCATAATCAACTGCGCTGCAAACCTCGATTCGAGAACTGGAAGCATTTAATTTAAAATAAGAAAGCAACGATGGAATTTTTATTTAACAATTGAATTTAAATAATTCAGAAGTTTAAAAAGACTTTTAATGTCAAGAAGGAACAATTTTATTGCGACAAAAGACAGTCTTAATGAAAGTAAAATGAATTTTTTAAACTAAGGTCTCGTTTTCATTCCTATTTTAAAATTCTTGTTTGTTTCCCTACCAGCCTTATTTCAAATAAATGTACAATTAATTACCTTTGTTGGTAGTACTTAGCTTTTCCGAGGAAAAGACCGTTGTTTATTTAAAATACAATTACTCATTTGTTTTTTCGGAATAGGTATAAAAAGGCTTTACAAAGGAATAGCCAAAGATAGAAAGAAAAGATTCTTTTATCAAAATATAATGGTAATAAAATAGTGATGTATAATTATTTTCTTTCATAACATTGTTACACAGAAATTTTATTCTATACTTATGGGTAATTTCATGAATTTACTGTATATAAATATGCAACTTCAGACTATTAGGTAAAATAACAATGACATATCAAGAACAGCTGGAGAAATTTTCTTATGAACTTACTGAATAGTATTTTACTCTGAATTGGAGTCTCAGCTAAAGAACCAGCGCACATTTTACGTTGAAGAAATATTTCTTATACTTTTATAACAAACGACCGAAAAAATTATCCAATTTAATTTTCTAAGTAGAGGTACCAATAATTATCTTAACTAACTTGTCCCTTGAAATATTCCTTTTTTTTAACAACTAAAAGAAACAGTTGCACGATAAAAAAAAATTGTCCACTGCAGCATCTCATGCAAAAGATAAACTTGCTCGGGATACTTTTGCATGGAGATTTAGATGAACTGGAACGGAGTTCAATTAAAAAACTTGGAAGGTATGATATTGAATCATATAGTATTCAGATTTCATCCATCTTCCAAGGCACGGTTTGACTATAGACAGAATTTTTTTTTATTTATCCTTAATTGGGCGACATTATTAGGACAGTGCAACGACTTTCTAATGAATTACGTTTAAAAAAAACACGTGATTTTTATAAATTTCGAACTTTTTTTTTATGACGGTGAAGGCTGTAAGAACAAACTGGCTTGTTTGTTTAAAGTCTATTTTTTACCCCCCCCCCCCCAATTATAAAATAATGAATATACTGCAAGTAATTTATTTTCATCGTAATCTCTTCAAAAGTTGTAGCTAAGGAATTTTTTTTCAACATGCCTTTTATTCATTATAAAAACCTGGTTTTAACTAATTTTTTTTTTAAGATAATATTCTTTAATATGGAAAAATAGGTTTCATTATTAGACAAATGGGCTATCACTTTTTGTATTGAAACTTCGATTTGAGAAAAAGTAAATATATTCTTTCCGCGCACATATTTTAAAGAAAAGTTCATGAGTTAACTATCAACTCAAATTTAAAGTTTAACTCTGACATAATGAATTATTCATATTTCTTCACCATACAAATACTTACAGCAAAAATGGCCGACAAAGACAAATTTGACACGGCAGAAAATCAAATCTGTATCGATCGCTCGGTGAAAGTTGCGTAGTCATTCTATTTGACAGAGAATAATTTGTCTTCATTTTTAGTGGCAGAAAAATATCGGGGAAATAGTTTAGATAGCCCCAAAATCTAATATATCTAATACTTTATACCTATTTTGTGTGCTTAGAGGAAAAGATAGAAGTTGTAGCCCCAATCGTATTACTGCGAAATAAATTGAATACAAAGTTACTTTATATGTCGCAGTAAAAAGCTATAGTGGACAAAGGAAACACTAGTGCTCTGCTGATATTTGAGAAATATTTGTAATAAAAGAAGATTGAATATAAAAAAAATTGCGGCCAATCTGTCTTTATAAATTAGTGTACGAGACGTAAGGTCTTAATATGTTTTCGATGGTAAAATTAGATATACGCTGTGAAATGTAATAGAAGTTCTTGGCTTCCTATTTACAAAATTTGATATAAACTGGTTAGGTTTAAGAGAGCGTTAGCTAAGAATAACGTCAGAAATGTCTATATTGCTCCAATCTTTGAAAATAAAATTACAGTAAACTTTCTGTCTGAAATTTTGCGAACCATAATTTGTTTTAATAAATATTATACAAAATGTTGAAATTTTAGACGTGTTGATAGAAATATTACATAATTCATAGTATTGAAAACATGATTGAAATTATTCTGAATAAAAGCCGACGGTTTTTTAAAATTTTATTTTCTTTTTAAAGTGATTTTAAAGGTTTTCGAAGGAAAACTGCATTTCTCTAAAAACAAAACCAAACATCAAGAATATTAAAAAAAAAAAAAAAAAACAATATAGCAAAACACCGTATAGAAATTTGCTTGAGTGAAATAATTTTCCTTAATATTTCTTTTAATCCCGTTAAGGTCACACAAGCATGTGCAAGAATATTCTAAATCTCGCAGCCTCTAAAGTAACACTTAAATAATTTAACTATCTTTTTTTTTTTTTCACTTTTTGCAATACTTACTTAAAAAGTTATATTTTTATCCAAGTCTGAAAAAATGACATGAACTTTAAGAACAGACTTTCAAAAATATTTCATGTAGATAAATAAAAAACTCTCTTTCGAAAAACAAAAATTTTCAAATGTAACGCTCATAAAAAATACTCACTAAAAGTTTTTTTAAAAACACCTTTCTCAAACGATATATTGTACGAATTTTCTAAGTTCACACATAAAAATATTAATCTGTTAGTTATAAGTTAAATGCATCGGTAACTCAAAATTGAAAGCATTTAGCAAAAACATTCTATGTAAAATTATGTACTACAGCTTGTATAAAATTAGCCATGTAAGAGCTTTAAAAGTAGATGGTTAAAAAATATAGATATATATTTGTATTTGAACGTACTAGGCAGTTTGAGCTTCTTTTTCTCAAACTTTTTAAAGTTAAAACAAATTTATTCACAAGAGTTAAATAGTTAATATATTTTAAAATAATTTGAAAGACATACTCAATAGGGTTTTAATTGAATCACTACATTTTTAAATAGCGAAAACATAAAATGTAGTCACTGCCAGGAATCAATTGCACGAAAATAATTATACATCATAAAATACAAAACAAATTTTACTGGTAAAATTAAAGGCGCATTGCAAATTTGCATTTCCTGATTACAAAATGATTAATTATAGATCCCCAACACAAATTTCTATACTAAGATAAAAAAAAAAAAAAAAAAGATAGGCCTTGCGTGATTCACTTGAACCAAGCAACTCACATAATATACCGAGTAAAAATTACAATCTTAAAACGCACGAAAGTACTCGGTATTGAACGGCAATAAATGGCGTATCTGGTTAAATATATGACAAATTGCCATAATGCATGGAAATATCTTTTGACAATAGTCGAGAGATTTATTAGGAACAAGAGAGTATTAGACCCAGGAACATGCCCCTGGATTATAAGGATTATTTCCGATTCGAATTAGCCTTTCATTCCATTTTGCTGATAAACAGATTTATAACAAAGATTTTAATGCTCGGAAAGCGGATTCGATGTTTCTGATCTCTATCAGTAATCAAACGTAACAAGCCTGCAATAGAATGTTTAAAAAACCTCATCCATTAGATTGTAATAGGAGTTCCTGGATCTAATGATAGGAATAACGTTGATGACTATTAATATTCTGTAAATCAATTTTAGAAAGTACTAACCCATAGGAGAATTTAGTAACTTTTTAAAAGTAAGTTTCATTATATCTGTTTAGTTTCGCAGTGAGGGAATAATTTTTAGATTATTGTAACAAAGTTAAGTCAAGGTTTTTTAATGAAAATATGTAAATAGATAAACTTAACGGCATTCATATTGATTTTAGAATTCATTCTGACATTTAACAAACGAAATAAAAAATCAATGTATCACTTCAGCAGTACAAGTTTTCAACGGAGTTAATTAAATAATTGAATTTTTACTGCGTAAATTTGATGTCAATAAAGTTAAATAAGATGTGGTAACAACACAATATTATATACTCAGGTAACTTTTTAAAACCATTTTAAAAGGAAAATCATTGTTTTAGAGTTAGTATGACTTCGAACCGAAATGTAATTTAGAATCCGAGTTCGATTTTTTTTTTTTTTTTTTTTTAAACCAACGAAGAAATTCTAGCTTTGAGGTTTCGTTTCAAGGCGTCAGTCAGTAAGATAATCTTAAATCTAGAAAGAGTCGACGTCTATTTCATGAATAAAAAATATAGAATTCCTCACTAAAGGAGAAACGTGTTCGAATCTTAAGATGAATAAAAATTCATCTTAGACACATTGGTACATATTTAATCAGATTGAATACTAATCAGCCGAATACAAACACGGACACAAATCGAATATTTAATAATTCATAAACGTGCATTCGAACAACAAAACGGCAGTTGTAAGAGGGGACACAGAGAACGTCTTCCCTGGAGAAGGGAGGGAGGACCCTAATTGGACATTGTAAAGAGGCAGATTCCCATTCCGTTTAATCGGATTGCGAAGATTACCAACCAGATAGAGAGAATATGTGAAAAGGGTATTTACCGTTTCGTTGACTAGGCTGTCGTTGAAGTAGACCACCATGCGGGGTTGCTGAACAGGCAGGAAATTGACGCCGCTCACGGTAACAGCTCGTCCGCCACTGCAAAACGAAAATCAGAAATGCAATGTCAGCGAATTAAGTTAAAGGGAAAAGTTCTCTAGACTCTCCCCCCGCCAGCAGAAACAGTACTAAGGGAAGCTAATTTGAGTCAGTTATCTGCAGGAATCAGTTTCTGCATCGAACCTGGAGTTGAGTCATTTCTGCACTCATTCCTCCCCTTCCCCCAAGCCATTTGTCATTAGCCGTTAAAAGAAAGCGGCGGGAAGAGTTTCGGTATTGAGACATCAAAGGATGTGACAGTCCGAATTATCCACGTTCTCGGTACATTTTTACATTGTGCTGTTGCATGGAGCATCAGATGGAAGCATCAAAGAATAATAATTCGTGACGGCTCAGACATGCCTTCTGGCACGGCTATCTCGATAAATGGCATGAAGCAGCGTATAAGTACAATTTTAAACAAGTTGAGAGTTCTTGAAAGTTCTCTGAAAAAAGAATGCCACGCTTGATGATCTAAATTTTTAAAACTAATGAGATCTATGGAGCATTGAAATTAATAATAGTAAAATGGTGATTTACTTCCTTTTACTTCATCAAAAAATAAGTATGTAAATGAACTACTATATTGTATTTCATCAACAGCCGTAGAAAATATTACATTGATACATCTTAAAATGTATGTCAGATGTCATGCAGCTAATTTGTGTAAAATACACCTCAGAAATCTCTAAAGATAATTTAGAATTTGTCTGAAAAATAATACTATATTGCAACAATAGCATACTTCAAAATTAAGGCACATGACAAGAATGAAATACTTGAAGTTTTAAAGTTATAGATAGAATGTTGTCTTTGATTTTATGGTAGAGTTAAAAAGCAATGATGCACAACAAAATTTTATATGAAAATCTTTCTGTAATGCTTATCAATGAGCAACGTTTAAGCATACCTGATGTCAGAAACTAATTTTAACAATTATGATTAGCAGTCATGCCACAGACTCTGTGTATTAAGATATGCAAAGCACGTTACTTGCACTAATCCATCAACTAAACAGCTAATGTTCTTACTTTTTGGAGCTGACATTTACTCAAAAATGCTGGATGGATTACAGTCTCACGACTTGCTCGTAACTGAGCTTGAGAAATATGCCGGCTACACCCCTGCACAAACAACAGTCTACAGAGCATATGAGCGATGATGGGTGAAAGTCGAATGCAATTGGGTACGGGTAAGTCGGATAAAATCCAGACGGGTAAAATTCCAGACACAAAACAAAACAAGCCGATTCTTAGTAAACTTGAAATGAAACTTACCTCACAAAGCTTTTGAGAGGCGTAATTTTTTTAACTATAGGATCATCTCTGTAAACAAACGGATTGGATAGTGTGAGGAGAGCATAATCGACGGACAACCGAAGCAAGCTGACGTTGTAGGACGGAATCGTGCTTCGGGTAGTTCGGCAGCTAATCTGACTATTGCTTGCTAGTGTTCTGCAAAATAAAAATACACATATTTGTTAAGAAAATTTCAACACAGTTAGGTTTCTGCAAAAACCGAACAATGACATACACTGACCTATCTACTATACAAGGCAGGTCATCCAGAGTGACTTTAAGATGGCTTCCAACATTCAAGTTAGAACCAGTGAGGTATAATCTAGTTCCTCCAGACTGCGGTCCTTTGTTAGGATGAACTCTATTTAGTTCTACCACCTACAAAAACAAATTATGTCATAAGTTATACCATTCTCCTGTTTGGATTTTTCCCTTCCAGAACCTGTTTTAATACCAAAGAGTATAGATCCCAACGTTACATTCACTTATAAAGGAAGGTAACTCTTAAAAGAGAAGTGCAAAATAAAAGTTGGTGACTGTGCAAGGTAGGAATTATTCTCACAGGGTTTACTGTTAATGGACCGACAAGCTTAAATTAGAGGTAGGATACATTAAGAGGATTAAAACTGCATAGAAATGCATGTTCAAAAACCTTGAAGCAACTTTAGTAATTACTTTGAAAAGTATGGAACTCTCAGTAAATTTCTGACCATGTTTTTCCAAAACATAAAGATTTTTTAAGAATCACTTTTTAGTTATGAAATTCAACAAGGAAAGTTAACTAACGTTTTTTGAAACACGTTTTCACTAACACGTTTTTTGAAGTAATTATTAACCGATGTATGGAAAAAACAGTTGACAACACATTGCTATATGATTCTCACTCAATTCTTTTGATGCACCCTGTTTCTTCTTTAAAGCTTATCGGTCAGTTAATAGAAAACCCTGCATAGGCACTTGACTAGCTACTATTTTTTAATTTAAAGATATCGAACATTCATTTGAACAGGTTTTCATGAAAACTACATTTCTCTATCCGAATTTCTTTTTTTAAAAAATAAATAAAAAGAAAAAATACACGAATTTATGATGCATCCGATATATACTTCATGCAATAATATACGATCTCGAAAAAAAAAAAAAAAAAAAAGTTATACATATTTTTTTTTTTTTTTTGCTAATAAATCTAAATGTGTTTTAAATGACTGGTAATGAAATTATTTGTTTCATACTAAGCTATTTAACTAAAGAAACATAAATAAATTATTAATATTATTAAATCAAATTTACATACATTTAAAAGCTGCAAAAAAAGCTATTAACAGTTGAAATGATAGACATTAAAGCAAATAATGAATTAGTGAAGCCGTTAAAGATTTGCAAATATCTAAGTAATTTAATGCACCTCATAGATTATAAATACATTCTGCAGCAGCTGCACGTGGAAAACAGTTAAATCCATTTATCTAAAAATATGAGACACGTGTAATAAATCACAGCGAGAAAAATAAAACAGGTCAGCTTACATATGAAAATTGATCAGATAACTCCTTTCGAATAACATTATCTCCAGTGAATTTCAAGCAGAATAATTTAGAAACCTTCAGATAAATTTAGATACAGAAACTAAAATATAAAACAACCATTTTTTTTTTCAGCGGCTCAGTTCATTTCGAAGCCTCGGCTCAATTTGAATGATTATTTAAAAAATAAAGATATTTTAAAAATGACACAAGGCGCACACATGCTAAGAAAAAAAAAAGTAGAAAAGGACAAAAATTTCGATCAAACTTTCAAATTCACATTACAGATTTTTTAATTTCTTTTTCATTTATTATTCCTGTTTTCCCAGATTGCGGATAACGCTTGGGGAATAGAGAACTCCAGGGGGAGGCAAAACATAAAAATACCCCAGTCTGCTACTCACTTTTTTAACGCTTAATTTAAGTAAGCTAGGATTTTTTTTTTTCATCCCTTCACTTTAAACTTTTAATGAGGTATTTTTTTCCCTTCCAAACTCTCCGTTCTTATTTTATTTATCGTTACAATTTTATTTTTCCTGATTTTTTTTTTTTTTTTTTTTTTTTGTTTAATCTTTTCCCCCGCCGCCGGAACTGGAAATTAATTATCTTTTAGGCTTCTTGTTGACTCGTTATCCAATTAGTGATGGAATTCGGAAGTTTTTCTTCTTTTTTTTAAATGTCTTTTCGCTTTCAAATCCGATTTTTAGTGCCTTTACAACACCGGTTTACTAAACGATTGATTATTACTGCAGGTAAAAATTAAATATGTAGACAGAAGAGAATTCCCTTTTGGAAAAATGTTTGCTTAAATAAACGCTTTGGAATTTGTGGAGGTAAGAAAATTGAAACACTGTAAAGATGAATGTACGACCAATTTCTTCAGCTATTGAATTTGTAAGACATTTCTTATCTAATTTTAAACGCATTTGTGTGCACTTAAATTACAGTACCTTCATATTCATTACAATCATGAACATAGGCGGCTGATGCACCAAAAATGTTGTGTGCGTCAGGTGTGGGGGTGGGGGGATTGGTTCAGAAAAGATGCTTGGTGGTTAAAGCTAATTTTTTAAAAATCTGATTGGTCTATATTACTGGATTTTCATGTCATTATTGATTAAATAACATTCAGAGGCGAACTCTTGCTAGTTCGTACTCATTTTCTTCTCTCGGTTTGTGGGTTTCCCTCCCTCATTTTTCGAAGAATTTTTATTTTTCAACATTAAAAAGTGAAGGGCAAGTTATCTTTACTTATAAAAGTGAGGCGGTAACTAACCCTCTTGCCTGCCCCCTCCCCCGTAAGAGCCACCTATGATCAGGAAAGCATTTTTTTACTTTTTAAATCCTGCTTAGTCTGAATGGTAACGTGATTCGCTAATGTTTAAACGCTTAGGGGTGAATGTGAGACAAGACGAAACAGAGATTTACAGCTTTTATACGAGAGGAGACAGGGACTTACAGCTGTTATGCGAGACGAGACAGGGATATTTTTCGTCTCGCGTCCATCCTTAAAAGCGCTTTCCGCACACTTTGTAGCTATCTACATAGTATCAAATCAAATTAACTGCCATTGATCTTATGTTTATGATGAAATTCGTACCATAAAGACGTTTTTATGATGCATAATAAATTACCTGTTTATGGGTAAAACATTTAAGACAATACCTAAAACTGGACGTCCATGAAACCTCCAAACCACCGCTTTTGATTTTTGTAGTCTTCAATTTTTTTTTTCTTTTGTTTAATTGAAATGAAAATTCTACACGAACTGTAAAGGTTTCCCTTATTACTTGAATAATCTTGCACTAGAGAAGATAGGCATCGTGACTAGTGGTTTATTGAGCAAAGGAAGTGCCTCTTTGAACATGTTTTTCAGGCACAACTTCAATCAGTACCTTTAGCTATGATCCTATTTCTTGAGGCTCAATTGCACTTATCACTTTAGGTATTCATCTTGGAGGAATCATTCAAAGTGCAAGGGGGCTCCAGTGAGGGGGCTATGTCCCCCACCGAAATTTTGCTTTAAATCTTTAGATTCGCATACTTCACGATTTCACACGTTCAATTTGCATTTTGAACAATTTATAGACCTATGTTAAAAGTTTAATGGCCCCCTCCGAGAATTCAGTCTGGAGCCGTCCTCGTCAAAGTGTTGATGAACGATGAAACAATTTTCGACCCGACCAACAATAGATGAAAGAGTATTTTCACGAAATGATGATTCATCCAGAGTGAAAGCTGGGTGAAAAACGCAAACGACGCATGCAAACAAAAGATCCGTTCGTTTCCTTCGCCCGATTGAATATTTCATTGAGAGCCTCCAAGTTGAAAGGGTTTGCGCACCCGCAAAAGTGAAAATACGCGTTAGGTGAAACCGCCGAACTGAATGAAAATATGTAAATAAGGATGATCACTCTGGATGACTTCACTCAAGAGTGATTCACTTTGGATGCACATTAAAAGTGATACAGTTTAAATCCCGCTTTAGACTTATATCAGTGATGTCTTGCTTTGTCTGCAGCTTGCCGAAAACGACAAGGCTCTTATAAAGTTTTATTGTGTTCCAAAAAATATTCCGTTACACCAGTCGAAGCGTCATACAGACATTTCGCATAAAATTCAGATAATATCCACCAGAAATTTTGATGAATTAAATGAAATATTCAATTAGAATCTGTAACAAACTATGACTCGATTTAAATATAAATTTTTGAATTATATATATATTAATATATATATATATATATATATATATATTCAGCGAAAATAATGATGTCTGCAACAACTATGTGTACAAAATGATATTAAAAAAGAAATAATAATAATTTTCAATCAGCTTAGTTTTTTTTTTTTTTTTATTGTGTACATCAGAATTCTTCTGTCCTCTTTTTAAGAAGAAACTCATGAGGTGCCACTTAATCATTCAATATCAAAAACCGTAAAAGGAAAATTCTAACATGAAAAGTGGCTTCATTACAACACATTTTCCTTCATAAAATGAGATAATTTTCAAAGCGATTATTAATGACGATAATGTTGTTTTTTGATCAAAGAAATTTTCACAAGGTGTAAAAAATTTTAAAGCCTAAATATACTGTTAATGTACAAATCGATTTACGTCCAATTTCATCTATACGAAATTTTTCAGACTAACGAATAAATTTTATTTTAAAAAGATCACAGTACAAATTAAGTCTCCCTTTCAAGAAGTAAGTTTCATTTTAAAGAATTTTCCACATTAGTAATTTGATCTTCGTTTCTTTGAATTTCGAACAGTCTAGTTCGATTTACATTCGAACCCGCTTAATGAAATAGCTAATTTGACAAGAAAATTTACTCTAATGAGAGGGATACTCTATTATCCGGGATGACTTTGACTAATTAGTACGGTTTGGTACATCGAAAATTTATTACAATAAGCGGCATATTATTTTAACCGATATTTCTTTAAGCGGTTCGACTGTACAGAAATATTTATTATAATTAAACTGATAAGACGAATGCTTATTCATTCAAAAAAATATGATATAAGACAAATATTGAGAGAATCAAAGTAGGAATTTAGACAAAAATGAAAAAAAAATATATATCTTTTTCATCCCCATTTAAATTCTCGAATGAGTATCAATTTCGAAAACAACATAAACCGTATTATTTGTCTACGATAAAACAAAGCGTTGAAGTTATATAAATAAATCCTGAACTTTATAACGAGAAAGATAATAAAAAAGAGATTTTGAAAAGAAGAAAAATAAGCAACATTAAAAACGCATTTACATTGTTTATTTATATCGTATCGATCTGGGAAAGGGATGAAAAAACCTTTCCCATCTCTATAATTTTCCCATTAGGTGAAAAACGTAAAAAGAAGTTTAAATCTTTTAATAAAAAATTTAAAGAGTTATTTATTTAAAATTATGTTAATGGGTGAAAAAAAAAGTTACTTTTCAGATTTCTATCATAGTTATAGTCTTAACTTATTTATAAATGCTTCAAAACAGTGATGTAAGTCCGTTTATCTCAAGTTTGAATGTTGGGCTGAAATATATTTGAAAATTATACACACATGCTTTGTTCATAACTTACTATTCAGATTAAGTGAATTTATCTGTTTAAAAAATAGCATTTCGTTTTTGAAAATACGAGAACTTTGTTATAAATTATTCCACCTTACTATTCAGTTATTTCTTTTTCATGACTATAAATTCTGTTTATACACATTGGCAATGGTATATAGCCAGGGTATCCATCCATTATTTTACATTACTTATACTTTTCTCCTTTAGTTTACAGTCTACAAAGACTTCTACAAATATCACTTACATTTATTATGTTCTGTACCTTACATTTATTATCTAAAACATTGACCGAATCGTGCTAATTTTTAAACTTTGTTTTACAGTTTTTAAAAATATATACTATCTTTAAAACTTCAAATGCATTCCCTAAACATCCGTGATTTTCGAGTTATTACGTTGTTGCAAAGAAAGCAAGCAAATCTCTCTCTCGCGTTGAAGCAAATCTCCGACGTGGATAAAAATAAACTAAAATACCTTATAAAAAAACTTTTCCTTAGCTTGAGTGATTCCTGCTTTGTTTCCTACAGTTACATTAGCTGCCATAGGACCAAGGCTCGAACCGGTGCGGCAAACAACTCTGGAATAGAAAACATTAAATTAGCCATATTGTTCTGCAAATCATTTAACTACATGCTAACGAAGTGTATGATAAAGAAAAAGTATTTAAGGGTTATGTGATATTCTCGTGCCAGGTAGCCATATAAGGTATCCTCAGGTACTAGTTAAGAGTATATGCGAGCACCTGGTTAATGTTGGATTTGAGATATTGTCCCACAGAAAATTTATGATTCTGTAAATTAAATCGCAGGCTTATTTAAATAATAATAATCTACTTATATAATACGCTAACGTATGCGGCATCAAAATCGACGATATTTCCACATTGCGAACGGCAACAGCTAGATGTAATCATTAGTGCAATAACAATAACACATGTGCGAAGACCCAAATTAACTACTCAATGACGCCAAATGAAGCAAGCATAAGTCACGCAGTAGCAAGATTACAAAATAATGATGGATACGCAAAAATGCAAAATCTTTCAGCCTCTTTCACAGTTTTAAAATATCGAATTTACAATACTTGGTGCATTAATAGCCCATCTAAAAATGCCACCATGCATTGGGCTAAAACACATTTTAGCTATTTGCTGTTTCAACATCGGCGTATTAATCGCCCATCTAAAAATGCCACCATAGATTGGGCTAAAACACATTTTAGCTATTTGCTGTTTCAACATCGGCTTTTGTGATGGCGCACAGAATGTGTAGCAACCCTAACCCAAAATAAATTAAATGACAAATACTGTTAAAACCAAGAAATATGATTTTCATTGAAATGTGTCCAGGAATTTAGTCAACACTGCACTAAGCATAAAGAACAGTAAGGTAAGGGACGGCGAAGCTGGCGCTTTGGCGGCTAGTAATAATAAATTACCTTACGGATACTGAATACTCTTCCAAAGCACATGGTATCCCGCCTATCGTAATGTTATCTCGTATCTCCTCTTCACTGGTTCCCAAGTTACTGCCTTGAATAGTCACCAACGTACCACCTTCTATCGGTCCACTCAAAGGTTGTATCTGAAAGTACAAAACCGAAATCATTAATATTTTAAAAAGAAAATAGCATTTAAATACAAATAATAATAAGTATACGCTCAATAATATCACTCCAACCGCCAGTTTTAAACACTGGTGTAAATTCGTTTACAAACATATATGCACGAAGCAACCTAAATCATCGTAAGAGCATTAGCTAACATTCGATATTTCACGTTGCGTTGCAACAGTATTTGTTCTGTAGGTCGTTAAAAAATATAGATCTACCGATTTTGTTAAATAAAATGATTCTTTTGGCAATGCTTTGTAGTGTTTCGAAAAACTTTCAGAAAAATCAATCATTTCCAGGAGAATTTCAAACACGAGATTTTTTTTTTTTTTTTTCATCATTCTGCGATTACTGTACAGTACTTCAATTCAGTCCAATACGCGTTCTTTCGTCTTTGTATTGTGAATCACTGCTCATAAATACTTTTGAAAGCATTGTCTTCAGTAATCTCTTTAAAAGGTATATACACGCATTTTTAAAAGTTTATAACGTTTATAAAAAATATACTTCTTGCAACATTTCTTATTTTCATGTAGTGTTGTGTAATAGCATGCTTTTGCATGTGATCTTTTTATGCGAAAACTGACTTCATAAAATTGCCAAGAATTAAAAAAAATGTGTATCAGTTCTTGTGTTTCACTGCTTTTTAAACTAAAATCAACATCGGCTTTTATGATGGCACCCAAAATGTATGTATTTGCAAAGTAAATTTTAAAAGATGGGAAAATTGAAACCTCATATTTTAAACCGACAACTGAGGCCATTAAACGGAAATCAGTGCGTATGCATTCACAAATTTATAAATATCGGAAAATGATAAATTTATGACTTGTTACTGACGGTACACATGATTGAGTATTCAAATCATACTTTAAAAAGAGAATGATAGCTTAGCGAATTTTTTCTTTATCGTCAAAGTTATACGTCTTTTGAAAAGTATCGACATTATACGGTTTCCCCCATTTTTAAAGCATCCATCAAAAAGTGGCTAAAATACACATAAAATAATGAAATCAAAAATACGAGAACTTTCTTTTGTCTTTTTCTCTGCGCAGAAGGCATGCCTAACAAAAGAAAAGATGAATATAGGACGATTAGAAGCAGCTTCGGGCGCCCTGCCCGTTCCATCACCTTAATGGTCGGGTAGAAGCTGGAGCACTATCTTTGAGAACATAATCCCATTTTGCCGTTTCCTCAGACCGAAGTGATCCCTTTTGAGTCGAGCCGTGTTAGAATGTGTGTTTCCTTCCGAAGGAAATAAGAGAGAAAGCCTCGTTTGAAATAAATATTGGACATTTAGTCAACTTTAATGTTTGATGTACAAGCTGACGCGAATGTAAGATCCCGCCCTCCAGATTATAACATGAACGAGAATTCATGTTAAGATGCACAAAAGCAAAAGAATGGTATGGAAACAAGACGACTTTTTTATTGCTGAAGAAAATATTCATGGCTATCAGATTTTTAAAGTACAGACTTTGAACGAACACAGAATTTAATCGTCTTTCTAGATATCAGATCATACATCATGTAACATGAAATCATGAGCAGAAAAGTTCTAGTAGTCGGAAAGGAATGACATTAAAACGTTTTAACTGAAATTAGGGAGCTGAATTCATTGATGCACATGCATTGATTTTATGATATCGAGAGACATGGGCATTTGTTTTTCTAAGCCATACTGTCCCCTATACTTAATACGATATCTCGTTACTTGTCATTCACATTTGCTGACTCTCTGTCTCCAAAAAAAAAGGGAGCCAAACTAGACTTAAATCATTTTATATCAGTCCTAGCAATTTTATTATTATATTTAAATTATACATATAAAGAAAAATTCTTAACAAAATAGACATTTCAGATTATTCAAGTTACATGTCTAACTTGCAGTATTCAAAAAATTCATATCAAAATTTGACAAATAATCCATCCATTTTACAGTCTTTCATTGAAAGGAAAAGTAATAACAAAAAGATCTCCGGTTTTAATTATCGCTGCTTGTAACTAAAAGTGTTATGAAAAATTAAAGATACAATTATGGGATATTAAAGGCTTTTAAAATGTATTAAATCCAAGATAGTGATAAAAGAATCTTTTAACTTTTACTGAAATTTCGGCTATGCGGTTTCATTCTGCTGTCTCGTAGCAATTCTGCAAAGGGATGTCTTTAAAAGTCAAATCTAATAAACTAGATCTTTGGTTCAGAAACAAAACACCCTTTAGAACTGGGATAAAGATTTAAATGCTCACATCATAAAATACCAATAACTCCTTTTTCCTAGCAGTAGGAACAACTTTTTTGGTAAAGTATGATACTAATTTGCTGGAATGATTCTTTTGAAGACACTCATTTACCATGCTTGACAACAAAACGTTCCATCTGCTTTTTTTTGCGTACCCACATTGTAAAAACGAACTCCTCCCATCGGCACACGGTCTCAACAACGAAGCGGTAAAGCGTGCAAGGCACTCATGAAAAATAACGATTGTCCACCATTAGTCATTACCATCATCAGAAATATTTCCATAAATCAAACATCTCTCACCCAGTCTATCCTAGGCGGAGGGCACGTAGTAGCAACGGGATCAAGGCAAGCATCACCGAATTTGCACGATCCATCACACCAGGCGCATTGATACTTTCTGTCACGTGTGAGGCACAAGGAACAGTCAGCTCTTCCACCATGGCTTCCGAGAAGAGGACACTTATAAAGAGTAACTGTAAAAACGAAAGAAAGAAAAAAGTGAAGTTACATAAGATACAAAATTCTGAGGCGTTTATTTATTACGGAATGTGCGCTGTCAAATATCAAGCTGTTCAATGTAAGGTCTTTAAAAAAAACTACGGTAAAGTCTGTTTTAACCTAACAACAATAAATTTTATCTAAAGGTACATACAGGGTGCGTGGAAAGTTAGCGCAGACTTCAAAAATTTATAAATAAAAAAAATGATAAAACATAAATTAAATCAGCACACTTCAGCCATCTATCAATGTTCAGGTCTAATCCTCTCAGCCACTGTTCGGCCGACTACAAATTAAAACGTTTTTTGAAATGTATGTCATTAAAAAAAATCAAAATGAAATAATCAGATTGAAATGATTTAATTCCTAATTTAAATGTATAAATCTAAACTTGTTACACCCAATTTCTTTCATTACGTGGGGGTGGAGCTTATAAGGAGACATAAAAACTTGATTGAAAGTGTTTTATAAGCTTTGAACTAAAAATATATCACAAAGTTACGAAGTAATAATAATAAACAATATTTTTACGTAATGTAGAAATGAAAGAAATTTCTTTGTTAGGATACGTGTTTGTTTAATTTAACCATCATTTAAAAAAATTAATTTATCGTACTTCAGACTTTTGTTAGAGCGCAGGTGAGCGTGTATGAACTCATTCTAATTAATCAAAGATGTCAAAGCTTTTAAATTTCGCAATTAGTTACGAATGCCTAAGTAGTTCATTCTACAAAGAAGAAACAACAGGAAACTTTTATACTAATGGAAAAAGGCTATGGCGGGACAATTACGTAAATGATATTTTAGAAACGATAAATGATACACAATAAAAAACAAAACATTTTAGTCGTTTAATATAGTTAAAGATTTTAATAATTAAATTGATGTTTTTGTTGATATGAAAAAATAAAGCGCATTACACAATATCTATACAGCTAAACATTACATTAATTAACAATAAATGTTTAGTAAAAGTATTTAGGTGTAAAAATACGTTAATGAAGTATTTCAACCTATAAGCTATATTTTTTATGATAACTGAAAGAACACTGTTTTATTATCTACGCAACTTTGTCTTTCATTTAGATAGTAAAAGAAAATTTAAATTGTATTTCGGCTCATAAACTTATATTTAAGTAACATTTAAGTAGGAAGTACAAAATTTAATTTGTGCATTGTGTAAAGGCAAGCCTACACGAAAAGTATCTGCTTTGGGGGGGGGGTCCCTAAGCGGAGGTCTTTTTAGGGAACAAAACTTAATTAAATGCTGTACAATAAAACTACTTAATTTAATAGACACTTGGCTTGATTTTGGAACCTATTTAATTAAATGTCATGAGACAAACGAAAGCAATGTAAAACTCATTACGTATTCAAAAAGTAATTATGAAAAATAATAGTAAAATAAAATGTAATGCAATAACCAATATTAAATGTTTTTAAGACTGTAACTTAACAGTATTGTTTGTAAATCCTTAGTAAATAAATGCATGAGCGGCAATAGAACAATAGTATATTGTTTAGATAATTCGAATAAATGTTTCATGGGTAATCTAAATATGTCGTACCTTTTTAGTTGATATTTTGAAAAAAAAAAAAAAAAATTATCAATGTAAACAGTGTCAGTCTAAAAAATTCTAACAATATTTCTCATTAAAATTCATTTCCTAAAATTATACATCATACATCAGTAAATTTTCAGTCATTTTTTATTTACTATATTTTGAGGTGGTGGTGCCTTCAAAAGGGTCCATATTTTTCGTCAAATTTTTCGGAATTCGCGTGCAATAAATTCGATATCAAACGGCAAAAACATCTCAAGCATTTGGAAGTGTTGCAAAAAATGCTCACCGTTCGTCTTGTCTATGTAGGTGTCATCGTTCCATAAAACCGTCAGAGTCGCTGTTACTTTCCCAACTTCAGCTTGGTATGTGTACTGAAAGACATTTAAAAAAAAAAAAAAGAAAGAATGTCTTGAGCTGATGACAAACTACTCATTTCAAAGATAGAAAAGAAAACATTTTTATGGATTGCTAAAATAAAGAATCTTTCCATTGGACGCACTGAGATTATATACGTGTTAAATTTTGCGTCGTCGCCTGATTCTGTGGTAGGTAATTTTAGTAAGGAGCGGGGGGGAGAGGGAGACGTTTTCCTAAGTTCTCACGGGAGTTTTAAAATACATGAAGTACATCGAGGGTGTTTTTAATGCAATATATCATCAAATAACGGAGATGAACATTGAAGATAAGATCGCACTATAGTGAAGATCTAGCATATTTCCTTTCTGGAGAGATATAATCAAAATTTATATACAACCCATTTACTGTGCCATGCGATAAGTAGATACTCACCTTAAAAAAATTACCGTCCCGTAAAAATTTTTTAAGTGCTCTTACGATTTACTATACATTTTACATTGGTATAGCTCAAATGCTTAAGGATTAAAAAGTTCCATTTACACCAACAAGAATTCACGTTGCATAATTTACAGTTGCTTTCGAGAGCGGTTTAACTTAGCAATTCAGATTGAATAAACAACGTTGAACTTGAGCTCGAGGAGGCTCGGGTGGGCTCAAATGTCAAATTCTGCAGAAAAGAGCTTAAATTCATCATTAAATCGCGACTCAATACCTCATTCTGTTTAACATTACAGTATATTACACTAAAGGAAATCGTATCCATGATGCTTTTGAATGTCAATAAAAACTATAGCCTTTGACTGCCATCTTGCTGAGAATTTTTTTAATAAATGCATTCCTAAATTATCCATTAGGGACAACAGTTCCTAAAGTTTTACCACAATAGCAAAGAAAAAATAGGAATACTGATGTTTTGAGAATTAATTTGGCTATTCCTATATCTTAACTAACTACCTAACTAAAAACAACAACAACAATAACCTTAAAGCAGAACAAAAACCGTAAAACTGAGAGGAAGTACTATTTTACAGTTTATTTCTGTACATACTACTTAATAGAAAAATAGCAAAATAGTGTGTATTTTAGCTGAAGAAAGCCCAAAAACGCCACCCTAATATTTATTACATATTTACCATACTTATTAGGATGTTGGCACAAGTTTAATTGCAATACATCGTAGTACGGATATGGGACGAGCATTTTTTATTTTCAAAAGGCTTGTTTTTAAATATTAATCTTTAACGAGCTGAAACATGGCTGTTTGTAGTAGAAGTAGTAAAGAACAACAGCCACCTACGCGATCCAGAAAGAATACTATCAAAAAAGCAATTTTTGTGTGGCCTGGTGGAATCCAATTGTGGATAGACGTGCATCAGAAGAAAACAGAAAAAGCACACGAACCCTGAGAAAAACTGATGACCTTCAGCGCATAAGTGACATCACAGAAAATTAGTTTAAGAAAAAGAGGAATATTCTTCGCTCTTTATTCTTAACTTTTTAAAGCTAATTTTATGACCTTTAATCATTTCGTTTGTGCATGAATCATAAAGGATTTCCAAATTCTAAATGAAAGTTATTTGCTGCACTTTCTAGTATTGCGAGTCGGACCTATTTTGGAAAAGTTTAAGAAGTTATGAGTATATTTATTGCAATTTTTACACTCAGTATTCCATTATTTTAACACATATTTTTACTTATGTTAGTCCATGCCAAGTAAGCTCACTAGTTCTATGTTTAATGCCAGAGGCTCAAAGTGGCAATTCTTCCACAGTTTTTTCTTGCTATGATGTCAGATTACTTATGCTCCTTTTTGATAAAAAGAGAAAGGATATGCTAAGTATCAGTTTCATGACAAACCTACATCCATCGACTGTGCGTTGATAAATTATATTTCGAGTAAAACTATTCATTAATACATATAGTCTAGTTCGGTCATAAGATGACTATAGACTCTTTAACAAAAGATTTTTTTTAAAGATACCGAAACCGTATTCTTCGGTTGACGTACTAAATCTGTATTGAAATGGCGTGTCGCAACATATCACCACAACCCTTGTATACAAGAGTACCCCAATTAAAAACAATTTTAAAACATGGCAGTAAAAATAACTGTCACCTATCTTTAGTCAGACGAATAACGTAATAATACAACTTACGGCAGTTTCAGAGCAGATAATCCGGTTATTTTTGGCAATTGCTAAAACTCTTTCTTTGGCACCTTCAATTTCAATTACACACTGGAAGTTTTCCTAAAATAAAGACAAACTAGTCAAGAGAAAGATATAAATGGAGGCAGAGAGCTCAAAGAGTTATTCATCTATTGATTGATAAGGAGAGGAAACGAGGTTCTGTACTTACAACTACACTCGGCAGATTTCGCACTTCTATAACTATTTCTTTCGGAACGCCACTTGGCAGAAGAATTTCTTCTTCTAGTTTGAAGCTCGGACAATGTTGACGACCTTTAATTAAGGAATTCTGAGGGTTCTGAAAATATAGAACACATACATTGCTTTTGCGATTCACAGTACTGGATCATTTTCTGTAGGAATTTTATACTGATGGAAGTCAAAGAAAAAAACCCACAAATGTAACCATTGGCGTAGTGAAACTTTTCATGGGGGAGGGGGCGGGGAAACTTATGACTTAGACTACTCATATACATATGTATATATGTGCGGTGTGAAGAATATACATTTTGTATAACAAAAAATTCCTCAATGGTGTGGTAGGGAGGAGGGGCTAGTAACACCCGTAACCTCCACCCCCCCCCTATAGCTACGCTACTAAATGTAACACTTTGGAGCTACTAAGTTTTAATTTCATATTGCACTGTACTGAAAAATTGCTCAAATACAGTAAAATATTATGTTTATAAGATGCATGTTTAGTTAATTCTTAAACTATTGCATTTTAAAATTTAAAAAACTTCTAGGTAAATGTCTATAAATTAGAAAAACATTTTGCCGCATTAAAAAAGTATATAAAGTATACTACGCTTTAAAGATAAACTAAAGTATTTTTAATTAAAAAATGGAAACTTGAAAAAAAAAAAACCCACGAACGAAACCCTAAATAAATTACTAAATAGTGAGCAATAGCATTTTTTCTTTAATGGTTAATGCGTTAATATGACAAACTTTTCATTTTACAGCAAAAGTTAGGCTTTGCAAATGTGAGAATTCTAAAATGAAGAGGGTAGATACGTAGACCACAGCAGTCTCAGAGACTGTTTGTTTTCAGTAAAGTTTAAACAACTTGTATGCAAAAGCGAGGGGGGGGGGGGAATCTTCATCTTCCATTTCTTTTCTCTATCTGAACGAGCACATAAGAAAAGGAGTATAAATGTATGAAAAAATGAATAACACATCTACGACAAACGTTTGAATAAAATATTACTTGTAAAAACAATCTTTTTAACTGTATTAAAACTGCTTTAAATATTATGGGCTAAGGCAATTATTTTAATTTAATATAAATATTCAGGTAGCTAATTACATGCACAAGTTAAGAGATAAGCAGCGTAGACTGCTAATCGAATTCAATGACGCCGATCTTTATGATATCGCATGTAAAATTTAAAAATAAACTATTGTTACAAAGTTAAAAATAACTTTAAAAAAATAACAATAATGAGAGCAAGAACTAAACAGCCACTCACGTTCTCTCCAGAGATGACGGTCCTAGAACACGTTGTTACGTTGTGCGTGCATTTGTTCTCGTGGGGGCACCAGCTGCACGCCCAAGCACTCGTTACGCACGATGTACACCTGTAAAAAAAAGTACAAAAATGGACGGGATTAAATTTATTTCCATGCCACTCAATGTCTTTTATCGGCACACTTGGTGGCTAATTGTGACAAAATTTAAGAGGGGCGTAATTATTCTGCTTGGCAGGTAATCGAGGGCAGACAATAGGGAGGATCTGTCAGGGGTGTCTCGTAATAAAACATCTGCTGTTTGAATAAATAGCTCGCGGCGGTTAGATAATTGAAATTTTGGACCAGTGCATTACATTGATCCGTTACACAACGATTATGTCGATGCAGCTTCCCTGTGTTCCAGGTAATAATACTTTGGAAAAAGATTCCATATTCCATAAGGCATCTTATGTTGAGAACATTCTTTTATAAACTTCACTAATATACATTAATTTGGTAGTGTATAAAGTAGATGAACTCCTCTAAAATAACTTTAAAGAAAGACTACCCGCAGACTTCAGTGTATTAAAAGAATTCTATTGGGTACGTGGTGCAGTTCATAACAACGACATTTTACAGCAATGGGTGTATATTAACAACAGCTAGAATACGGAAGGCGGATAGACACACATATGCATACAGGCAGATAAAACAGAAATCAACACTGTTAAGTGTGTTTGCAAAGTATTTATAAAACGATTTGTACCCATATGAGTACTTTTATAGGAGGGTTCTAGCACTTGTAAGGAAGGAGGGTTCATATTGGACTTTCAAGCGTTTTAATAATAAAATAATGCAAAAAAGTGTTCAATAGGCTATAAAAATGTTCACAATGAAGATAGGTAGGGGATGGCACGAACCTGTCTTCTCCCTATAAGTGCGCTCATAAATAAAATGAGCAAATTAATTATCAATGCATGCATACATATTGCTAAAAAGAAGTCTTATAGGATTTTGTGACTTGCAGAAATGACAAATCGATAGCTGTTCCGATGCCGAGACGACATGTACCATTAACAAAAAGCATACATTTATTTTATTTATGAGTTATGTATATTAGCCTTATTATAAAAAACAAAAAATCATAAATATATTAGTCATAAACAATGCCTCTAAATAAATAATAGGCTATTAATAATTAATTATCCTCCAAAATCGGAACACAAAATAACATCTTCATAAAACAAACACCCGAAACTGAATTACGTTTTAGGAGGACGACTGCTTTAAAGAAACCCCATTCAGTTCGCAACCGGCAAAAAAGGACCATTAAGAGTTATTTAATTATTTTCAGCGAAATGCGTCGAGCGGCAGAAACAATAACTTATAAATAATTAAATCAGATGCTTTCCATTTCAAACAAATATTTATTTATTACACAGTATTAAATTCAAAGAGTTGTTCATAATGAAGAATTCGCTTTCGAAGAAAAAACTTATTAAAAGCACTTTTGGAATAAATGAATTAATGCAAAATAAAATTTCGAATTTCTTAATGAGTTTATAAGGTTCTGCAGTCTATAAGCGCTTCAGATGAAAAATGCTTCATACAAACTAGTTTAAATTGGTTATTACTGTACATTTTCTATTATTCTACAGATATTTTTGTTAACTGGAATTATTTTCAGCTTTATGATTTTGCGACTTATATTTTCCATGAGATTAGTTATGCGAACTAAATTTATACATTTATTCACTGTAGAATAACGTTTTTGCTAAACACTATTTAAAACTAAACAACGAATGTAGTCCTTTCGTATTTCAACCACGCTTGATTATGAATCTTAAAATACCCGACGGAAAAGTTCAAAATTCGACTCTTAACGTCCAACATTTTTTAAAAAGTACAATTAATTTTAGTATTCATACATGTAAATGGTGCTCACATCTTGTTCCTTTCTTTAAATTGTTTTTCCCTTCTTAATGAATGGTATTCATATATTCACCACCTTTCTCATTTTAATTTTTCTTTGGCCCCTTTTCTCCTCGCTTTCGGTCAATGTGGAATTAAAAAATTAGAATACATAAAATAAGATGAAATCACTATTGAAATCAATTCTGAAATTGATGGATGACTTGAAGGAGAACTGCCGACCAAAATTATGCTTTTTTAACCCCATTAGTTGTTTTTCAGCAGACTAAAACGAGCTTGATCTACAAAATCATTGTTCAGGAAGACTAATTGTTTTAGCGTGAGGCAATGGTCGTAGTTGAAGTCGATTAAAATATGTAAATGCTTGGTTGCCAGTGGGACGTAGCTTGCGTTGTTGAAAGTGTTGTTTATGCAGATACTCTTGCGTCTATGGCCTTGAAATTTCCTCAGAAATTAAGTTCCTCAGCAGAAGATAAAGGATTTTTGAGAATTAGCACCCCCCACATACTGCTAACAGTTAGTGAGAAGAAATTCAGTACTACGATTTAGTGTTCATGCACAAGGGTCTTAAATTACAGATTGAATATATGAAAATGAATGCTAATTCCTGGAAACTTGAAATAGAATGCTTCAGAAGTTTTGAGGGGTTGTCACATTTTAGCAGCGACGTAGTACCGTGACCTTAGAGGAGAAGGCCTGTTGGCTTAAGGAATGAGTCATCCTACGTAGCGAGATTCAGACGTAAAATGAAAATTTGTGCAGATAATTTAAGATTCTGGTCGTCCATAAACATGATATTTTCAAAATACGCCTAATATTTTCAAAATTTATTATTCATTGAATTTATCATGATTTATAATTGATTACTGATTAAATATTATGCTAAAACTCTCTCTAGGAATTATAATTGTATATTTTTTTCAATTTTAAATATAATTTTAACTGTTGTTTCAAAGATAAATTTAAGCAATGACAAACTTGATAAAATGATGATGAGCAACCAGGAACATTATTTTCTAAATAAATGGTAGCTTTATGCCTAATACGTGCCTACATAAGATGACTTATTCCTTAAGCCAGCAATCCTTGTTTGCGAAGGTCACGGTAGTACTCTACCTCAATGATATTTAAAAAAAGAATTTATTTTCTGTTTTTTCAGCATTATTTGCGATGTTTCCGTGTGTTTTGCGATAGTAATCAGAAAATTCAAGACAACATTTTATGAACACTTCGTTGTTAAATAAATAAATTTCATTCGGTTTAAATTGAAACATTTTAGAAACTTTATATATTTCCAACTCTCTCTTTTCTATATAGCATGCTTACCTTTTACATCAAAAGATAGTTTACCTGCTAAAATAATATGCATTCACCCGCTACTATGATTTTGTGTAACGTTAAATATTTTATTAAATATTAAATGTTGCTTCAACTTTTAGTATTGAGAGAACAATATATTTTCCTTTAAGAAACTATAGCTCGGAAAAACTTAACGGTTTTTCCTCAGTGCGAAAAAAATGTATTTAAGTCGGAACAGATTATGCTTACAATAAAGTGTGATTCTTTCTATGTAACTATGCTTAGAAAATATTTTATTAAAAAATTAGTGGAATAAAATTTTAGCTTAATTGATTAATGCATTAATCGGCGCAAACAAAACGAAGTTTAGCTGAACAGTCATATATAAAAAAAATGAAGCATTCTTTAATAAGTTCACAGTTAATTGCGGATTTTAAAATCTATCTTCAGTCTCTTATAAAAGTATTTTGTCGCACACGCCAAATATATTACTGTATTTTGACAAACTAATCCAAACTTTGATGGATACAATATTAAGACGATAAACAGAAACTATGGCATTTTAAACCCTTTCATTGTCAAGTTGAGTAAATATCTGTTAACTAACAATGGATTTTTTCAGAATTAGTTATTCCATTATTAATTTCCACTGCAGAATTCATGAACAATAGCTAATAATTCCTCCATTGTATTTATCACTTATAAATGAAAAATAACACTCAACACAATTCACAAATTCTCTCTCTGCACCCATTCTTGTTCATTCATCCTCGACTGTATTGAAATATTTAATAATTTCCTTAATAACCGCACTATTAAATTACATTATTGCACAGAATGAAAAAGGTTACCAGGCTTCCACAAGCATAAAAATGTATTTTAACTATAAAAAGTTAAAAAGAGATTAAAATTATGACACTTTTGAAACGAGCTAATCCTTCCCCGGTTTCGTTTCTCGCCAAATCCCCGTATTTTCTGAGCTTGATGGATGTTTTAAGGAATAAAGCATTAGCTTTGTTCTTTAAACAGTTCCCTTGCTCAAAGCGTAAAAACTTTGGAGGTATTACGCTAATTCTGTTTACCTTAGAATATGCATATTTTGTAGGAGGAAAAGAATGCGTGCCGATAAATTTGCATATGAAATGTAAAATAGGAATTTCAATCTGAAAATTACTAAGCTGTCAAAAGTACCCTTTCTCTGGGGATTTAGGCGTCTCACGGACGAGTGTTATTTTATTTTTGAGTCCTGAAATCTATGAGAGATATTTCTGAACTTCCAAGTTTTGAGTTCGGATTCAGATTTGCATTCGATGAATGTCAAAGTTCATTTGAAAAGAGCCTCACACTACAGCTAACAAATGATTTCATGATGATTAATCTTTATAGATAAATCTATAGTTTGCATTTTTATTCCATTTGCAAGTAGAGATAATGCGCACGAAATAGTTATTTTCTAAACTTTACAGAAAAAAAGCAACTTTTTAAGTCCTTTGCTAAATCAATACGTTGATATGCTTTACAAATATATTTGCTAACGGAAAACAAAATAATAATTCAAGATATACGATCATTGTTTTGTGTAATTTTTTTCAAGGACCGACAAAGACAAATGAAATGATATGTTTCTTGTATGGTAATATGTTTCTTGTATAGTTTCGATCAAGTAATAAAGCTTCCATTCGTCAATTCGATACGCGGAGTTCGTGTTTGACATACATGTACGAAGTTGAGTCGGAAACTTTCCCTGGCGTCTGTTGTATGAAAGACAAAAACTATAAGGAGGCATTAAAGATAATACATAAGTTTATTTTTCCACATAATTACCATTGAGACATTTGTCATACCGCTTTATAATCTTGAAAGAGCTCCCCAGAAAAATTTATGGCCCTGCGTCCAGAAGAAACGTTGAACGGTTTGTGCATCTTCAACACTACTTCCAAAGCGCCATCCGACAAGATTCTTCTTCAAAGCCGGAAACCGGTGGAGGTCACTGGGTGCGAGATCAGGGGCTCTATTCTGCCACGTTCGTATAAGCGAACGTTCGGATATGTGACATCAAAATGACGTTTTTCGCGTCCTGCTAACGTATATTGGTATTCTGCAAGGAACGGTGGAGCTTTAGGTGCAGATCCGTCCTACCGAATGTTTACATTAGCATACGTTTCGAACTGCGTCACAAATCCGAACGTCCGATTAAAGGAATGTGGCAGAATAGGCCCCCTAGAATTATACAGCGCATAGCCAAGGCGTTACCAACTAAGAGTCCAACATTTTCAGCAAAATTTGTTTCGACATCACATCTGACACATAGGCAGTACGAATGGATTTCTACTTCCGATAATCCACGTGCCCTCTGACAGTGAAAAATTGCTCCAACTTCCATTGACCATGAATTCAAAATGCACCTTCTCTCCGTATCTACCAAGAACAGGCTGGACCGAGATGCTCATCTCCAGTTTGTGCAATTGTCTATCGCAGGCAAAACGACAGGGCCATCTGCTTGATCGCGGTCGAACGATGCTCATTGGTGTATGGATGTCTTTCGTGTTCAACCGCTATCTAGTTTCCCTTATTGCTGGTCCGTTTCCTGGGAAAATCTAGAAGGGAAAATTATTTTCGGACTCACCCTAGTAAGAAGCCAGAAGACTGGATAGACATTGAGAAAAATCACCTAGCATCGCTTCTTCAGTTACCTAGTAGAAGTTCTTGGTCCCTGCAATTTGATACACAAATGCGGGGCAGTTTCTCATGAAAGACCTTACGGATGGCATTTACGCCTATCTCCATACGCGATTTTCGGTATAAAATATGATGGACTTTCGCAAAAAAATCTTTTAAGATCATACAACGAATAGACTGTATTAAAATTATTTTTGATAATTGGTGATACTTGCAAGTCAGTACTGAAACAAAGAAAATAAAACCTTCTAAACTAAAACAACGGAAACAATTAAAATCTAAAATAATTTTAGACTGAAGTTATATCAAGAAACAAAAATCAACTTTGACAGTGAATGAAATATAAATAGCGGAGAAAAAGTTTTAATCAATGAAATAATTTTTGCATCACGCTTAGAGAGAATGGTTAATTCTATCACAATGAAAGGTAACTTATATATTATGGTCATCGCAGAAAGTGTTATATTTAAACTAATTCAACATTCTAAATTAAAATTATTCCAGACCAGTAAAAGGAAAATCATACTTCTATCGATATATAGGGAATTATAGTTAAGTTTAGGTCCTGCATTATTGTACGAGCATAATTCACGATTTTAAGTACCCGCCAGTACCCTCCAAATGAAAATAATAAATAAAACTTACGTTTTATGAACGCTGCAGTCGTAAAATGCAAAATATCGGTTGAGGAAGTCCTTATTTGTTTCACTAGATCTTACTGCTAAATCCACTGTTACGTGATCTATAAAAAAAAAAAAAAATCATTAAAATTTATCAATTTTACGTGCCAATAAAATATATCAAAGAAAAAAGGCCTCAGTATGAACTTAATAATAACTCTTAAATGCACTGTACCAAAAAATCTCATTAATGAATCATTTTCTTGTAGATAGAGACAGTAAGATAAAAATGAAGGTTGGATTTAAATGTATTCAGTAAGGATGTGTTTTTCAGTGTTAGTGCCCACATGAAGCATGCCAGAAATTTTCATCCTTGCTCACATTTTAGACATAAAGGCGAGAAGTGCATACACGAATATGAGCTCTGAAAAGCTTCGGTCAGCTGTGCATCTTTCTCTAGAACTATTAATATAAAATTACATCAAATGTCTTTTTTTTTTTTTAATAATCTATTTCAGATTTTCCAGGAAGGATCAGATACCGAAGACCTAGAACTACAAGTTAACTACTAATTACTAATTACTTAACTAGAGTAACAAGTTAACTACGTTAATAGCTGCAAGTTAACTTGAAATTATTATTATCTCAACCAAGGACCTCTAATATAAGACACCAAATGCATGTCTTATGGCGATCACAGACTAAAAGATAATGATGTTGACTGCAATATATGCTGACTAAATCGTGACGTAAATCACATGCTTCTATATCTTACGTGGAAACATTTAGTTCTTCACAATCGTATTTGGTAGCTAAGTACTAGATTACTAGATTCTCTGATGTCAGATGCACCAACTATTAGTTGTTTTGCTACTTTTCTTACTTCGTATCAGTTAGTTGTGGTTACGTCGTGATCCATAACGACACGGATATGTGAGGAGGCCTAATTTTACAAATCAGAAAAAATGTCGAATCCTTTTACCAGCTATCATTTCTTTTATAAAACGCATCATTTTCCAAGAAGCACGCCGAGGTATTCATAACCAAACTGAACATTAAAAAAAAAAAAAAAAAAGGCTTACAGATGCAACCACTGCTTCTTCTTTTTTTTTTTTTTTTTTTTAAGTAGCACATTAACAATCGTAGTCTCCTTACGAATACCGCATGAAAGTATATACTTATTTTCGGGCACCTGAAATTACTGGAAGATAACAATACACAACATCTATCGCGATAGCAGAAGGGACTACCAGCTAAGTCGATTCAAAAGCACTGAGTATCTGTTATCGTGCTTGTAATAACTGTCCGTACAAGTCACGTTCTCGGGGTAATCTGCTTACCTTTTCCACTGGGAATGATGGGTCTTTCGGCTAGGACGGGGGCAAGGCAGGCAAGTCCCTGATCGGTGACTTTTGCCTGGACGGGCGTGCTACTGCCGAAAACACACATGTAGTGGGCACCGTAGGGAAGCTGAGGAAGCTGATTGATCACCAATTCCACCTATGGAACAACATACACAATTATGAAGAGAACAGTGCACGGGGGGAGACATATTATGCTTTTATTGGTTTTGCCAAGTTAAAATTGGCATCAGAATTTCAATTAACATGCTGAAGTTTAAAATAGGAGGGCCAGGAGATTTTTTATCTTCTTCTCCCATCCCATCATTCTACTATTACAGATGTGAAACTTTTATTTACTTAAATGAGTCAATAAATTACATAACTAATAAATGTACGGAATAAACACTCAGTTTTTGATAAAGTACAGGGAGTACATACAAGAAGATCCCAACTTTGCAAAACTATAATAAAAGTTGAAGTATTCTTTTGTCTACGCTTTGTATTTTTAACTACATTGGCATTGATTCTGATGTCTTCAATCTAAAGAATTACAATAAGGTACGTTAGATAATTTTTGCTCTAACTGCATATCCTTTACATATTGAAAAATTTAGAATAAATAAGTGCTTTACTCAGATTTATTTTAATAAATAAATAAGAATAGTATGTAAGTTTGTACTTAGAGCAAAATTTTGTGAAAGAAATCATCGTCTAAGTCATCATTCTAAATTTTTTCCTGCCAAGAAGCTCGAACAAATTAACACATTCTGCTAATGAAAAGCTAATATGTAAAGGTTAACTTTTTCAAATAAAAAAAATCATGTTATAAAAAAAGGTTCCATAAGCGGCATGAGTTACAGAGTTTATATTTATATTCGACTATCACAACCAAGCCACAATGGTTGTTTCAAGTTCCGCCACTTTCTAAGTTATCAAGTAATAAAGGGCTTTTGGCGTATTAACTACTTTTTTTTCTCTCCTGGCTAATCCTTGATGATACGGAGTACTTCTCCAGTGTCTCTGAATGGAGTAATACTATTAAGATAGCAGAAAACTCCAGTTTCGTGGAAATGAAGTTTTTTTTTTTCTTCTTTCTTTCGGAATGGCTTTAAAAGAACTGGGGTGCGTTTTATTTCGTTCCATCCATCTTCGTGCATTAGTGATGGCTATCTACGAAAATGGCGAAAAATTTTTTAAAAATTTACTCACCACAGACAGGCTATTCCGTGGCAGGTGCTCTGGTCGGATGGCTTGGAAGTCAATGCACTGTTGCGTGTTGAGGGAGAGCCACCGGGGGCTGCTGGTATCTGTGGAAAGTGTTGCATTTTGGCACGCTGCTTTAACTGTACACCTAGGAATGTCCAACAGAAAGGGATTATATTCCCGAAGAGCATCGTTTCGCTCATGAGAAACAAGGTGGCACAGACAAAGTTTGAAGCCTCCTTTCCCCGGATAACCTTATTTAAAGAAGCTTAGAGATATTCCGGTGATGTTAGCCGCCAACAAACTCTCTCACTGTATATGTTATCGACGGATAAAATTCATACACATACAAGAAAGCGAAACACAGCAGACAATAAATATGAAAAAATGGTCCATATCCGGAAAAATGAGCTACAGTGACTTGATTAGTCACAGTATACACTCATTTTATGCCCTCGAGGTATAATTACAGTGGGAGCTCCAGTTTAAACAACGGGATCCAAACATTTAAGTCTAACTGTTATAGTTCAAGTCTCATTCTAATCCATAATTTTATCGACCAGAGATCATTCTATGAAATGCTGAATATGTGTTACCAAAACTCGTTCCATAGAAGACTGATCCAGAGTGACTTGGTTTCTTTCAATTTTTCAAGGAGAATCGCCATTTCTTTCTCTGTCAACTTAAACGCGTAGTGCTTGTCTCAACATTGTTCCAGTGCAGAATGTATGCAGCTTTCAATAACTTTGAAAAGATCATTGATGTGTTTTTTAAATGTAAAAACAGAAGTAGTGCACTAAAACCATAAAATAAAGATTTAAACTTAAGTTTACATCTATTTCAGTGTCTTTATCAAACTCAGAACAAATAATCCTTAAAAAACGAAAGAAGAAAAATGAATTCTATTGCAAATTTTTAAATTTGCTTAACCCTTTAACGCGCGGTGTTCTAGCCGTGAGGACACCAAACTCTTGACGTTATGACTGTTGCCAGTCACGAAGAATAGATTTGATTTCTATAAAAATAGTTTCGGGTGACATAGCTCCACGAGAATCCTTTACTTTTTAGCACGTCCTTTCCCGTAAAAAAATTGTCAAGGTTATTTTTAACAGCACTGACATCTGGCGCAGCTGGCTGTGCGCGAGCACAGCCAGCTGCGTCAAAAAAGGGTCTCTAGATCTGTGGCACGCGATGAACGTTTCGATCGTCCGCCGTCTTGCTGGTAGTTAGGTCGAGCGATGGCAACGGCTGTCCTTTTTTTCAGCATTGGGAAAAGGTTGCGCCTCAAAGGGTTAACTATAAAACTTAATCATACGAATCCCACAGACAAAATTAAAGGCATTTTCGTTTTCGGAAATGTTGTTCAGCATTGGGAAAGGGTTGCGCCTCAAAGGGTTAACTATAAAACTTAATCATACGGATCTCACAGACAAAATTAAAGGCATTTTCGTTTTCGGAAATGTTAACACACACATGTTTAAGAAATATTTCTTTCTTGATATTTACATAAACCGGTGAGAAAGAGATACAAAAAAAAAAAAAAAATCCCAGCTATGAATAAATTATGGTTTTCTTTTGTTAAGCATTGTCCATTTACCATCACAAGAGAGTGACAGTGCATACAGTAAAAGGCGGGAATATCAATAGCCTAATGAAAACACTGATGAATATGTATCCTAACAATACTAAGGGAGCTAGAAATTAAAGATAGCAGAAAGTATATTCAAAATGCACCTTTTCCCAAAAAGAATAACAAAAGGGGAGAGATAGTTTTAAGAAAAGCTGGCAGCAGTGAAAGCCCGGTGACCGATCAATAACCTTTTTAAAGACAGTGCACGTAAAAGAAATGCATTAAAGACACAGTATATGAAAGACAACGTTTAAGGGCGTCGATGTCTGACTAATGCATTTCCTTTTAATAAACGCTATATCTCTTCAAATTCACGCCATCTTTTGGGCTAAAAGCTTGAAGGGTACATTATTTTGTTCAAAAGTGTTGGAAATGTGCGTTTTACTTATGGCGGACGACATGAGGAAAAAATAAAAGAAAGATATGGAGGCTCAATATTTGCAATTAACCTTTCATCTCGACAAGAAAGTTATTTAAAACACTGAAAGTAATTTGGGCCGTAATGCATTTTTGCTCTAGTTGATCAAATTAAACATAATTTTGAATCATTTTTGCCAGAGTGTTTTTTCTAATTCCGCATGGATCTTTTAATGCAAATGATTAATTGTAAAAATAATGCACAACTTGTGAACAAAGGGAACATAAGTACACTCATTTTAAGGTTTTTGTGCTACCGTTCTCTGAATAATTTTATAAAATGCTCGATGTTGCATTTTGTGTACTTAGTTTTAAGCACAGTTATTAAGTCTGGTTATTGAAGAGTTTTGTTTATTTGGTATAGGTTTAAAAGAATCATAATTTTAAATTAGCATAATGCTCGAAAAGAATAGCTAAAGCTGCTCAAGTATTTTAAGTGCATCCAATAAAGAAAAATGTCCTCATATGGTTTTACCGTTTTACTTTTAAATATGCTTTTAGTTATCAACTAATAGTGGTAGATAAGCAACATAAAAAATGTTCAAGCATTAGTGATGTGATCTTTCAAAGAAAACGGTTAAATAAACAAATTATTCGGGTGTGGCAATCAGGTAAATGCTTGGTCCTATTAAGTGAGCAGATTTTCATGAAACTTCGATTAGTTTAGTTTAATCAGATAATTATTATTGAATAAAATATCCATATCATTCCGCCCTGTTTTAATCATTGGGTTTTCTATTAAAGTTCACTTCATCCAACCTCAGTGATTCAATATGCAATCTATCTCACTGTGTAGCACTAATTTCGTATCTTAGCGATCGAAACTCCATTCTGGTTTTAGAATATACATATGAAATTTAATAAGATTTGATGAGTTTGCATTTATGTACATTGTAATCATGACATTATTTTATTATTTTAACTAAAGTTCTAAATATTATATATGAAAAAAAAATACGTTAGTTACATATTCATGTTGGTCGAAGCAGTCTTTTACGTTTTTTATTTCACGGCATTAATTTCAGGCTATGCTTTGATGAAGTTCGGATTTATGAAATATTTATTCATATTATCCCTGCTTTTTTAAAACTTAAAAAAAATTAATTTTAGTATAAGAGGTTTTTAAATCAGATTTCTTTTATGGTATGCATCACTTCTTTTTCTGTTACTTATTTAAATCTTGCTCATTATATTTGTATAGGCAAGTCGGTTGTGATTCTAAATAATGGTGATTTTATTTTGCGTCAAAATCAAAATGTTAAATCATTCTAATCTGAAAAACCATGTCATGTATAGTAAACACTTTAATAACCAGATACATTCATTGACTCTACTGCAAAAGATGGTAACTCACGCGCATTTTATGAAAAGACATAAAAAAAAAATTAAAAAAGATCTGTGTGTAAAAGGGATGACAATTATATCTGAAATTCTGTAGTGAAAAATATTGAAATAGGTCAAGAGATATTTCTGCAGTTGAGTTTAAAACTATATTACATAAATTTCAACATACTTAATGAAAAGGAAATTTGTTTTAATAATTTCTTTTTTTTTACATCTTGAATTATCTGAGAGTTCGCACTTTTTTAACATAAAAAGTGAAGATTTAACTTCCGTACAACTTTGCCTAGTCCAAAATCTGTCCATTCCAGATATACTGTTAGTTATTAGAGTACATGCAGGAGATAGAATCAAATATGGTTCCTGTTGTCACTTAGAATGCACTCTAAGCATTAGGTCAAGGTCTAATTAGTGTTCACATGCGAATGATAATCACAAAACGTTAATAATTAAATCAATGCATAAACTGCAATTGAACTAATTATCTGCCATTCCGTATTAATAAAGCTTTGCTAGAGTGTGGTTCAACTATATAAAAGGATAGTGCGTTAACAAATCAAATTGTTTTATCCAAATTTTTTTAGTCACTTTTAGTTGCATTTAGTCATTTTTTAGTCCCTTGATAAATTTTCAAGTAACATATGGCACATTTTTGAAATTTTCAATGATATTAACAAAAGTTTTTGAATCTAATATTGCGAATTCATTGTGTGAACATTCCAGTCTTTTACGATTAAAAAATAACAACGAGTTTAATTTTCAAAATAATATACTAAGTTTTTTTAAAACAAAAAATACCAAACTAGAGACACCAAGTTTAGTGTAATGTTGAAAATTACTAATTTCTCTGCCCATCTAGAAATACAGCAAGCATATAAACACTCTCTCATCGCTAATGAAGTGAACCATAATTGAAATAAAAAATATATAAATAACAGAAACTTGTGCACAGTTTCAAGCAAATGATAATCATTTAGGGTTACATTAAACTAACAATGTTATTATTAAAATGCTAAAAATACCAAAATATCTCATTTTGGTGCTGTCATTTTCGCAGTTTGAATTCAAATGAGAAATAATAGTTTGTTTAACATATTTTTTTTAATAAAAACGTTTTTATAAAAGAGTATTTTCTACATATATACATATTTTTCACAAAATTAAGAAAAATCAAAAAATTTTAAAATGTTTAAACTCATAATTACATTGGTCATTCATATTTCATAACTACATTAGTACATAAGTCACACCGTCCGAAAGAAAATTGAAAATAGCCAAAATGCCAATTTTGGTCTTTGTAGTGTTAAAAAAATCCACTATTGTCTAGTTTAAAAAGGGTTTTTGTGAAATAAAAGTTTTTTTTTTATTAAAAGAACAAACGGGGGGTGTGGAGAAGAGAATTTCGATGTTCGTGATTCAGAATGTACGAAATATCGCAGTAAATTCTGCAAACAGACGGTTCTCGGAATAAAACAACTAAAAAATATATTAAACATACAGTTAAAAGTTCGCTTAATGTTGCTCAGATTAATCAAATAAGCATCAACGTAATACTAAGTTTACAAATCATCGGTTAGCTGTCGTCGAGAGATTGATTGCGACCAAATGAATTTTCAGGTACATCTAAATTTAAGTGTATCTCCATAAACAATCATTAATCACTGGTAAACAACAGATAATTTTGAAGTGCGGACTTTATCAGGAAATCTCTAATGGCTACGATCTATATGTCCAGATTGTGCAACAAGCTCTTGGAAACAAAGGAAGTCTGACGCACGCTAAACTGTTCTCAAATTTTACCATTTTTTTTCATCCTTTGATCTTTAATATATCTTAAGTAAGCAAGCATATTAAAAGTACGATGACTACTTGATTACTTTATTATGAAGGATAGCTGTGATGAAATAAAAATATTAAGCTTGCGATTTTTATATCTTAATCCCATCAATTGGGCTGGAATCTTATACAAGGGAGATTACATTGTTAATGTGAATCTAGTGGAAGTGTTGCACGTCAGAAATGTTAAGAGATAACTCGGAAAAAGTGAAGTTTTGTAAAGAACGTAATAACTGAGTTGTAGAAATTTAATAATATGCCATACAAGTTTTATCAGACATTTTTCGGTAGTTTAGAGAAAAACTAACGGAGAATAAAACATTGATTTTCTTTTTTTCTTTCAGTCGACTTGGTGATTTGGTAGATTAATGAGTGAAGCATTTAACATAGACATAAGAAAATTCGATGAATAGACGGGAAGTAGAACATTTCTAATCATCAAGATGATATATTACTTTGTGCTCATAGAAAGACGTGCCTAGATTTTTAATGTAAAGTATATATTTACTCTATACTACTACCTTACAGGAGGAGAACATGCAACTAAAATGAGATCTGTTTCTAGATATACTATTTAATAAGTAGAAGATTGAGACTTCAAAGGAAACCATTAAAATATGAAGACAAGAAAGAGTTACTAAGATAAACGTATACTATCTTTACCTACAATGGAAAAAACGTACACAACAACTATAATTTTATATTTATATAAAAGTAAAGTATTCAAAAATTAAAATATCTCAATTGCACCAAGACGAAACTTTCTAATATTTGAATTACCCCTTTTAAAAGTGTACACAGTGCATGCATGTTCTTAAAATTTTTTCACGGAAAAAAAAAATCAAGATATTTTCATTGATAAAAAGAAAGTCATAAAACAATTGTTCATATACTTTTGGATAATTAGAAATTGTTAATTCGATTATCTGATATATGGAATTTATAGTAAAATGACTATAGTCACTACAACTGACTAAGTAAAGATTTATTTAAACACATTTGAACTTGTGTGAATATGACACACCCAAATACGATTAGGTGAATCACTTTTCTAGAGCTTTATTAATCTAATGTTAAGCATATATAATTCATTCGATAAGTATTTTAAAGCTCTTATTTTTCAGTTAATAAGATGCTCGTTGCAAATATTCCTCAATTTAAGAATAACAGTACTTTCTGTTTTTCTTATGACTTATTTTATAGAAGGACAATTAACAGAAATTCAGGGAAATTTGTAGAGTAAAAATGACAATAATTTATTCAAATAACAAATAATAGATTTCCTTAAAAAAAGTCAAATTAATCCTGTATAAATTAAAAGCAGTTTTAAAAAAAGATTTGAACTTTTGTTAACATTTGCTATATTAGGTATTAGCCTTAGCTTTGAGAAAAATTTTTAAATTGCAAAAAATTTTTAAAAAGTAGCTTTATTAACATTCATAGAATGATCGGACAACCAAAACATCAAAAAAAAAAAAAAAAAAAAAAAAGAAAAAAGAAAAGAAAAGAAGAAAGAAAGAAAGAAAAGGGTGGGGTGGGGTGGGAACTGTAGGAAAGAGGGCATTGAGAGCTTAATTTAAGAAAATGAAAAAAAAAATTAATTGAAGATAAGTGATTCTTACCTTTTTTCAAGGGAACACCAACCACAGTAAGGATTTCTGGCTCTTAGGCATTGGTCACAAGTTTCATAGCGACTACACATTTCTATACGAATTTTGCTAATCTGAAAAATATAGGGGGAAAAAATCCTTTTCAGCACCACAATTTAATATTTACATCATGAAATGTAGAACAAGGAAGCAAAATTTATAGCTTGCCTGCATTCATTCAAGTACCAACGTAAAATTGAATATCTTGAAATATTTCATCATGTTAGGAATGCAGTGAAAAGTTCAAGTTCTAATTATGCAGCTGAATTCGCATTTCTGTTCCAAAGCTTTAATTTTTCGTTGACGATTTTAAGCGAGAGCTGAATTGCACTTAATCGTAAGGAAATGTGAAAGCTAGAAAATTTCGCTAGTCTAATTAGTTTTTTACCCCATATTTTATATAACTGTACTAAACAATTAGTAATTGTACCGACATTCTCGGATGTGATATTGTAAATGATAAATTTTGTTCAAGATATTATGAGTTCAATTTTCTGTAACCCAGAGCATCCAAAACATATAGTCAATATTAAGAGATTTTTCTTTTTATTATTATTGCCGTACTAGCCCGAGTATAACGCGATTTTTCATCAAGATAATGAGAAAAATCCTATATTTAGACCTCGAATTTAACGCGAGTCAGGTTTTTAAGGGGAAATGATCAATCAAAAAATATCGCGCTATATTCGGGAAAATACGGTATTTTATGAATTAACATTTACAAAGAGTTAAATTGGAAAAAATTATTCCATCACACACATATAATGCTTTATGTAATTTAGACGGAGTACAGCATCAGACCTGTCTCGTCAGCTCTCTTCAGCTACCGGTACGACAGTTTCAAGGCAGACCGTGTACAGACGCTTAGGGCACATTGGTCTATATGCTCGTAGGCCTGTCAGATGTGTTCCACTTACCGCAACTCACTGTCGCCTGCGATTAACCTGGAGTAGAGAGCATGCATTGTGGACACCGCAACAGTGGTCTTGTGTGATGTTTTCCGACGAGTCCAGGTTTAGTTTGGAGTCTGATTCTCGCCGGACATTCATCTGGAGAGCGCCAGGTACCCGTTACCACCAAGAGAACACCATTGAAAGACACCGTTACGGTGGTGCAGGATGGCTCGTTTGGGGAGGAATTATTCTTGGTTCCAGAACTGACCTGCATGTTCAGAGTGTAACGATGACAGGACACATCTATCGGGATGTCATTCTGGAACAACATGTACGTTTGTTTCGGGGCGCCATGGGTGCTGAATTTGTGTTTATGGATGACAACGCCCGTCCTCACCGTGCAAACATTGTAGACGAATGCCTTCAATCGGAGGATATCACCCGTATGCATCGGCCAGCATACTCACCGGACTTGAATCCAATAGAGCATGTGTGGGATATGCTTGGCCAACGAATTGCAGCCCGTCAACCCCCTCCCACCTGTCTACCGGAACTTCGGAGTGCATTGCTTGATGAGTGGTGTAATATTCCCCAAGATCAGATTGATCATTTGATACTCAGCATGCCTAGGCGTTGTCAGGCCTGTATTGCATCGTCCGGGAAACATACTCCGTATTAACCATCCTACTAACCATGTTATACTGTTTTTTGTAAATAGGTTCTTTTTTGAAATTTGGTCAAGGGAGTAAAACTTGCAATTTTTATTAATTATGTCAAACATATAGCATCTTTTTTGCTCTTTACTTTTTGTTTAATAAATAGACTTTGCAAATAAGTGAAATTTGTTTTGCTTCTTTCTCTTTTTTTGCCTTAACTTCATTATCCTTAATTTATGGACATGAGTGTACATAACGACGTCACTTGTTCTGTTAAGGATTAATTATTGAAAAGAATTTCACTAAAATGCTGAGTTCTATCACAGACCAGTCTACTAATATATTTAAAATCGATCTTATATTCATTAAACTCACTGCTTATTATATATTTTTACCTTATGGAAGATCACAAGTTCTCAAATAGAGGATCAAAAATTATTCTGTGCATGTCTGCATCGAGTTTATTTATTTTTATACATACAAAATTAGGGCTCACCTTGTAAGGGGAAGAAGCATAGATATGGGTTTCGGAGGGATCAAGGTGCATGTCGGGAAGTATAGGATTGCCTTCATCTACGACCACTTCTTCAAATTCCTCTGCTTCCTCGGCTATTAAAACCTGGAACCGAACATCAAAAAATAATTAATAATTTGTATGCAAGTGTACATATAACATAACATAAAATACTCCAGCAAAAAAAAAATAAAAACAGTAACATTTTTTTTCTCTTTTCTTACCTTAAAAAAATCCTGAATTAAACAAAACGATCAGATGGGACAAGAAAGTCAAAGCATGCGAACATATCACCGTTTAACGAACAGTTAACCTGCTTGCTTACATGATTGCAAAGGCATCGATTTCCCTTCTGCGTCCATAGAGTTTAATTGAAAAAAAAAAAAATTCTACCACGCACAGATAATGCTTTATGTAATTTTTTATAATGACGTCACTTTTTTTGTTAAGTAGTAATTATTGAAAAGAATTTCATTAAAATGCTGTGTTCTATCACAGACCAGAATACTAATATATTACTACACGACAAGTATTATTTGCCGTGCTTTGTTAATACCTCATTTACATTCAGCCAATCCCACTTCCCTTTTCGCTGTTGCGTTTTTTCCAGGAAATACTTTTGCAGCAGCGCCAAAAGCAGCGAGGGTTTTACATTCTGCTGTACTTCCCTTCTCCTGCTATACTTTTCTGCTGTGTTTCCCTTCTCTCTGCCTTCAATATCCCTTCAGGAGGGAGCGCGGGCCGCCGTAAGGGCAGCAAGAAGGGCTATGGCATGAGCAGGATTAGCGAGGTGTTTACATTCCTGTCACTTCCATTTCCTCTGCTCATCGTCGCGGAAGTAAGCTGAGTGTAAACGCAACATTATAGTTTGCAAGCAAGAGCAGTTGGCCACAGAAAAGGGAGCAAAATAGGTTAAACCCGGGTGCAAGGATAAGGAAATGCTGAAAACGATAACTCCTTTACTCATGCCTCTCATTGAACGTAAGGAGCTTGGAGAATCAATACATGTGATACCAACTCTAATTCCTTACTGATTAAAAAAAATTATTCTCTAAAGAACGAATTATTTTTTCTCACAAAATACTGAATAAACATTTCAAATGTAATTTATTTATTTTTTTAACCTTCATTAATTTAACACTGCAGCTTAGAACAAAGTGAGTAATTAATTCAACAACAAAATGAGAAGAAAGAAAACTGCGAAAAACATTTTTTACTAGAGGAACTGTACAATAAAAATATTGAATAGTATAACATAACTGTACAAAATTATGCATTTGTGAAAGAACACAAGAGCAGGCAACTCATTTGTATCAAATTTAATAAAATGAAAAAATTAATTACGGCATTTACTTGCGATCAAAGTGGTAAAAAACGAATTCTTTTCTCCTTCTAATCGAAAAGAAAAAATGACGGGTACAAAAATGCTTTGATCAAAGCAGTAAGAGATAAAAAAGAAAAACTTTTTCCGGCAATAATTATTCTAAATTATACTTTAATCACATATAATATGAAAGGGAACAATTATTACACAGGTAATTATTAGTAACATCACATGTCAAACTACAGTTATTTGTCAAACGGGAAAAGAAAGAACACGTAATATTCTGATTGATAACATCGGATGTTACATTCAGAAATTTCTCCTCTAATTTTCTAATCAAAGTATTCTTCCTTATAAGTCCCTGTATGCCACTCAGTCACATCCAAAAAAAGAAATAATAATAAGAAAAATAAAAAATAAAAAATCAGGCAGTCGGTCGCATGTCTTTCGGGCTATAACCACTTTATCGCAAGAACTTTTAACGATAACGGTGAAATTTCCGACACGATGAAAGATGAAAACCACGTGATCGACGGCTTTCTGGCAGTCAAGTCTTTTATAAAAAAAAAGTAGTTCTCAGGATCACGTACGGATTGTGATTTTTGAGGGACACCAGACAGTTCATTAGGAGTTTATACGTCAAGAGAAACACCCAACAGCAAAATGGAAGAGCCAGTCTCCTATCCCGACGTCAGAAAGAGTGTCAGGGAAAAATTTGACGTCTGAAGATGTTTGATACGGGGCTACCATGGTTACCAGTCCAACAATATCAGGGGATTTATTCGCCAAAAACTTATATCCCAGACATGAAAGAAACCATTGTTAGAAGGGTAAAAATCGTGCGCAGACAATGCATATGAATTAGTTTAAATTATTTATAACTGGAGCAGCCTTTTTCAAACTACTATATAAATATTCGATTTTTCACTTTTTTGTTTTCAAGTATCGTGTTTTCTGTTCCTTTTTATTTTGCAATTACCTTATAAAAGGAAGATATATTTTTGGATACTAAGCACACATGTACAAAAATAGTATTTTAAGTGCATGGTATAAAGCATAAATGAGAATAAAATATATAAACGCTATGTACATTTTGAAGATAAAGGAATCCTTCCTTATTTTGTTATTAAAATAAGGGGATTTCTAAGTCTCCCAATATTTAGTTTATATATTTTTTAAGCTGTGCTATATGCAAAATTATTTAATAAAGTTGTCTTTAACAGTATTTTTTGAATACGCAAACGATCAAAATAAATAATTGAAATTATTTCAGATTTATAACTAATAAATCCTTTATGAGTAAAGTCAGTAAATATACAATATGAAAAATAGCTGTTGATAAAAAAGCATATTTACCAAAAAGATGCTATTATAACTGAAAAATTATAATAGTAATAAAAAAAACACATGAGACTTATTTATTTGAATATGTAAGCATTCAAAAATGTTTTTATCAGTACTTCAGGAAATCACAAACAAAACGGTGAAAGGACATTTCTATAATACGTAGTACTGATATAACAAAACTATATAATCCTCTACACATCAAATAATGGTAAGTCAATTTATATTGCATTACTGCTTACTTAATAGTTAATCTGACAATCACGGAAATTACCTGTTATAATATAAAATTGTTAATTTGGTAATAAGAAACAAATTACCAGAATAACATTTTGTAAAGATCATAATTCTATTTGTGAAGATGGTAAATGTTTCACATTCAATCTTTAACTCACATTAACGAAGATAAACAACCCTGCCTCCTTCTCAAATAACCATCAGGGCATTTTCGCAAAACAATATTTAAAGCGGGGCAAATTAGGCAAAACAAATACAGTTATCTGTCGTTTCCTTGTTTTTACAGAGATAGAGATACTTCAGAGTACTTTATGTTCAAAACGAAAGCTGACTCCCAAATAAAGATAATCATCTCTGTCGACCAGAAAGCCAGAAATAAATATTTACCCAATTAATGATATCATTCTGAAATTGCTGATGCCGCAGCCAGGGCTATTAAGTCCTCCTAGTTATAAATTATTTCACAATTTATTGGTCTCGGTAATTTTTGGTGGCACGGAGATAAATCTCTATACATTAGATCGCCCTTTATCTGATAGGCTGCTCAGAGAACAGGCTAACGAGACCTTAAAAGGTCGCATCTTGCTTTTTCGCATGATTAAAAAAATAGAACGCTAGGACATGGGGATCATTATTTTCGATAAAAATATCAAGGTATTTAATTATTATAATTTATAAATAAAAAGAGAGATCTGCAAAAATCATGCATTCCGTGTTACACTCTTAGTAAAAGTAGTTAACATTTCACTATAAAATGGTTCTAAGTTAGCTGCAACCTTACTATGGAGAAACTTTGAACTATGATTTGGCTTAAACTGATCAATGGAACATTTCCATAAAGAAAGGTTGCAACTAATTTAGTTCCATTGAATGGTGAAATGTTGAACTACTTCTATTAGCAGTGTAGAGAGTAAATCTGTGCATTTTTATAAGAATATAGGTAACTTTCTCATTGTTTCACAAATAATTAATTAATTAAACATGTGAGGGAATTAAGAAATTTCAGGATGTTTTTTTGAAAAGCTGCGTGTACTCATACTCTTTAATAAACGGTACACGTAAAAGTTATACAACGACAAGAAAAAAAATCTTAAACATATATTTTCGATTCACACAAATATATAGATTCACACTAAAAAACTGACTTTACTTTCTTGTCACTAACCCAGTAATTTGCAATGTCAAACACAAACTACAACGATCCTTTGCAAAAGCGGAGCAACCTATATTACGATGTACATACAAAGTTATCGCTACAAGCAATTGCTTGTACCACTCACTTATTTTGAAAACATTGTATGCGTGATTGTTTGGAATATTTGTATAATAGAGTAGTTGAAAAATAACCAGCCTTATACATTTTTAAGTTTTTATCTTTTAGGCTGTTTAACCCTTTGAGGCGCAACCCTTTCCCAATTCTGAAAAAAGGGCAGCCGTTGCCATTGCTCGACTTAACTACCAGCAAGATGGCGGACGATCGAAACGTTCATCGCGTGCCACAGATCTAGAGACCCTTTTTTGACGAAGCTGGCTGTGCGGCACAGCCAGCTGTCGTCAAAAAAGGGTCACTAGATCTGTGGCACGCGATAAACGTTTCGATCGTCCGCCATCTTGCTGGTAGTTAAGTCGAGCAATCGCAACGCCTGCAATTTTTTTCAGTGTTGGGCAATCTATTCAGCTGTTCCCGCATTCTTCCATTTTTCAGCAGATGTCAGTGCTGTTAAAAATAATCGTGACCATTTTTTACGGGAAATGACGTGCTAAAAAGTAAAGGATTCTCGTGGAGCTATATCACCCGCAACTATTTTTATAGAAATCAAATCTATTCTTCGTGATTGGCAACAGTCAAAACATCAGAGTTTGGTGTTCCCAGAGCGGGAACAATGCGCGTTAAAGGGTTAATAAAAGAAGGTAGAACATGTTATGTTGAGTTAAACTATTCATTTCATCGCAAGTAAGGATATCCATCTCAAAGTGTTCGAACTACTAATTTACAACATTATATAACAAATTCCAAACAATCTCGGGTAATATCATAGATGCACGTAAACACAACACGAGGCTATGAATGCATCCACTTGCGTATGCTGGCACATAAAAGTTTACTGTTCACTAAATTTATATCCCGCGAAAAAAGAGTAATTTGTTCAGAATTCAAAATAAGTTATTTAAACCCGGTTGCAGTTTTATATTCCTTGACAGGAATTTCCCGAGCCCTGTAACACCACTATAACCAGGCACCACTTTATGTGAGGGATGTATGTATAAAATGAAAAAAAAGAAAAAGAAAAAACACGATGATAGAGACGATCTGAGAAAGGCATCTGTGCCTTCATCATTTTATCTTCTGATATGCGATATTAGCTAACTCGATGTTTATGACCACGGACGAAGAGCGAATTCAGTTGGACTTCTCAAATTCGCCGCTTCCTGATAGAGCTTTCTTTTTCCTTTCCTTTTTTTACGACTTACGGCCGAGCTTTGAATGCAGTATGGGTCTCCAAATCCGAAGAGACATTGAGTGGTATTAGGAATTTTATATTGGAGGGGTGGGTGCGGGAGCTAAGAGTGCTCCCTATACTTTTGCAGAATTCGCGATATGCAGCCCAAGTCTTTAAGAAGTCCCATAAAATATTTTCCCTGCCGAATAAAAGTATTTGTACCGAAGGAAAAATGATAAAATGGAGATCTTTGATCTGAATTCGCAGCTCCTAAAATGAGGTTTAAGATATTAGGTGTCTTTCATAACTGAATGGGAATCTTTTGTTTGGATGATGGGGTATGAGTTAGCTGGATACGACGGTTTCTCATGTGCCAATAGACGGGGATGCACTAGTAAATAAAAGAGGGTGGTATGGGATGATAAAATTAAGATACTAAAAAGACTTACAAATCAAGAAGAGCTACTAAAGGAACTGGTAAATTATGCGACAGTAAAACAACACTAAAACTGAGCGCTAAAATAATGGTTATCTCTAAAGCATTAACATACTGTCAATAAAATAATCACTATAAATACGGTACATTAAAGTATGAGATAATAAAACAAAATATATCTTCGAAACTATGGAACACTAAATTATATTTATAAGTAACGCAGCATTAATAAAAGAGCAGCAAAACGATTAACCAAAGAATTTTATAAATTGATTTTATTTGAAGAAAACTTCTATACCATGACAGGTAATTTTTTAAAGAAAAATTAATTATAAGATGATTATTAATTATTAAAAAACTATTTTATAAAAGTAAAATTAAAAAGCAACAGCAAGCGAAAAGCTGTCATTTCACTCGCACAGTTTTAATAAATTATCAATAAAGCTGCTCACTTATTGTTACACAGTACTAAAAATAAAAGTAAATAAAAGTTCCCTCTGTATATCACTTTTTAAAAGTTGCAATTTCTTTGCACGAGATGGCGCATTTTTACCTTTTATATAACACCTCGTAATATTATGATTTTTCTCTGATGCGTGCCAAATTAGAGCTTTGATTTTAATTGGCTTCAAAGTAAATAAGAGACTGTCGACATAATTGCATGTAACACCGTAATGATCATTTGAGTGACAAATCGAAAAGGCCTTTGACAAAGAAATGTGACAATACGATACATGGACCATGACTTAAGTCTGACAAGATAATTTATACTCTCACAAGTCGACCGATAAAAACAAACGCATGCCTTTGCTAATGTAAACTAATATTTGGTCCTGAAAGCGTGGCTATTTATGTATCTCAAGTCAAGTTTCGAGACCTAAGAATAAACCAGAGCAAACGCAAATGTTAATCATTTCTAGACACTAAAATTTCCATTTCTTAGAGAACTTCACTAAAAGTTCACAAAAAGGATTAGTTAACATGTTTTATCAAAAACTAAGCTAATAAGGCATAAATCTTAAATGTAGAAGGGATGTAATTAAACACTTTAAACCATCAAGTCGATCTCCTTACAATTGAGGAATGAAGAGTAACGCACCTAATTGAAATTTAATCATGGAAAGAATTATATAACAGATCCCGTATTTTGAAGAGCGAAATGAAAATTTTAAACAGTAAGCAGATGAATTAAAACGTTAAGTAAAATAACTATAAAGTATTAAATGCATTGTGTTTGCTTATTTAAGTTCCGATACACAGTTGTGCAACTGGTTTGTTTCATAAGTTTCGGAAAGTATGTGCTTTTTAATACATTTTTTTAGAGAAAAGGAGAGACTTAAAAAAAACCCTAACAATCACCACAATTATCTACAATTGCGTAGTTTCAACTTTTTATGTTTAGACTAGATATGATGACGGGGGTTGAGGGTAGAAGAAGCTTGCTTTCAACTACAGCTTCTTTTTCTCCGAAAAGCTAAAACAGTTTTGAAATCTTAAGGGTTTCTCTCAAGGTTTCTTAAAAGAAGCAGCACAAGAAACATTCTCGCATTCTCGAACAATTATAAACAACGCAAGATATATAGTTCTATTTCTCGAAAACTTATTTCTTCCTAGCCCATTGTTTACAGTTGTTTTCTTCTTAGAAAAACTGATTTTTTCCCCTTTTGAAAAAAGTCAAATTATGTCATCCTTAATGTAGTCAGTTGAAAACAGATATTGAGCACTTGAAAAAATCCCTATGCTCAGCTTTATTTAATACTTATTATTCCAGTTAAAAAATATTAGTGTATTAAAAGAAATGGAAAACGTTAACTGTCACTTTCGCTTAACCCTTATAGGCGCAACCCTTTCCCAATGCTGAAAAAAGAGCAGCCGTTGCCATCGCTCGACTTAACTACCAGCAAGATGGCGGACGATCGAAACGTTCATCGCGTGCCACAGATCTAGAGACCCCTTTTTGACGCAGCTGGCTGTGCGCGAGCACAGCCAGCTGTCATCAAAAGGGGTCTCTACATCTGTGGCATGCGATGAACGTTTCGATCGTCCGCCATCTTGCTGGTAGGGCAATCTGTCCAGCTGTTCTCGCGTTCTTCCATTTTTCAGCAGATGCCAGTGCTGTTAAAAATAATTGTGACAATATTTTGACGGGAAATGACGTGCTAAAAAAGTAAAGGATTCGCGTGGAGCTATGTCACCCGCAACTATTTTTATAGACATCAAATCTATTCTTCGTGACTGGCAACAGTCAAAACGTCAGAGTTGGGTGTTCCCAGAGTGGGATCACTGCGCGTTAAAGGGTTAAACATTCTACGAGACTAGAAGAACGTATCATAAAACCGAAAAATTGATTTCTATTCCGCCGTACTGTTTATAAGGTTCGTTGCACAAAAATCAGAAGTGCGGTACTCGAATTAAAACCATGATGGCGGAGAGTATCGACAGTATGCAAAAGACATAGTCAAGACTTTTTTTTTACATAAGGCTTGCATTGTTTGGTATGTGTTCCAACTCTGATTCTCAGTTGCTATTTTGTGAGCTTGCAAATTAAGAATTCCACCAATGACTGTAAAACTGAAAGTTTTAACGAAGTTCTATAAACAGTTTTTTAGTAGTTTCATCAATAAAATTGACCATAAGTGGTACCAATTATTTACAATCATTTTATTAAACAAATTTGATACTTTCTTATAAATCCGTCATATTTTCTGTTTTATTTTTTCATCTCGTAGATTAATAATAAAATTTAATAAATTTATGATCAAAAGAGGAAATTATGTTCATGCATTCTATCTTTTAAGGAAAGAAACATCACAGTAAATTTTATGTACTAGTAACATTCTTTACTTCTTTTCATTCTGTTGTTTATTCTTGTTGTGTCTGATGAATTCTGGCAACCGCAGGGCGGTGCTAGATCCCCCATATAGGACGGCGGTGGGCAGAAGGGGACGGCTTTCATTTGAATGCGCCCCAGTGGGAAGAAGTCCGACTTCGCTCGGTCTTTTCGTTCTAAAGTAATGTAACAGACAGGGTGGGGTGGTGGAGTCTATGCTAGTGACTGTGTTTGAATATACTTGTATGCTTAATTTATATTAAAGAGCGATAAAAAGAAATTATTGAAATAGCTTTGGCAAAAGGGCTCAATTGCAATAAAAAATAATATGCTCAAAATAATTACAGATATAACACATGCAACTTTTAAACATTTCTTAGAAATGTTTTATGTCAATAGCAAACAGGTATTCCAAAAATTGAATTTATGCAGTACAGCATATCATCAATCCACATATAAAAATGCACATAATAAAATTTTTTTCGAGAAAAGTAGAGAAAAAGCTGTTTCTCTAGGTATTTTTGATATAACCTTAACTTACAACGTTCTCAAACACATATGGAAATTGGTGATTGCCTACATGCTTCAATGTCGAAGTTTTATGAGAGTAAAAATGACTTAGGAGGTAAGGTTTGTGGTAAAATTCTCCGAATACAAAAGCAATACAGGAAGCTCAATTAAGTTTTGCTTCTTGCTAAAACACGTAATAAACCGAAAAGCGACGTAAATTTTCTCTGAGGTGGGCACCGTCTTGTAACAACGTCCTGTGCATAAAAGCGCAGAATCAATTAATACTGAAAAGGGTCTTTATTCCTATAAAGATTTTAGTACATTATTATTATTATTATTACATTCACTTTTCTGTCATTAAAGCGAGATATGCAGCAAATTTTATGCCATTGTTTTATTTCCCCCTAATAATACGAAGTTCGTGAAACAATGAACTTGAAATAAGGGGTAATAATCATAATGTCGTAGCAAAATGACGTAGAAGCGAATCGCAAATTATTAAAGTTAACTTTACACGAGTGCATTTTAACTTCACAGACAGAGATGAACGCTGTTATTTGGCATGACTTTTCTCGTCCTCAACAAAGTTGTTCCACGCTCGCAGTCATAATTTTGTAGCTCGCCCCCGCTTGGTATCCGGGCATTGCCATTGTCATTGGAGGCACAATCTTTCGATGACAGTCTCTGGATATCGTTTTAGTGCCAGCAGTCAAGCTCGTTAAGAGTCCCCGGCCTCGTAAAAATTCTCGATCGTAAAACCCCTTTTTTTATATATATATTTTCCTGTGCCCTTTTTCTTTTTTTGGATGGAGGGCGCCACTAAGGGAAGACGAACCATAAACCACTCGTCGCGCCTTCCTGCCAGTTTTATTGGCCCGGGGCTTTTCTACCCACTCCAACTAACTTGCATACGGCTTGTTAGAGCATTGGTTTACACAAGTTCGAATTTTGAAAGAGTTAACTCGTTATACATAGCGTTTTTAGGAGGTGAAAAAACACATGGTGTCATCGTATTCTGTAAACACGGGGCTTTAACGGCAGCACGCCCGTGCGTTTTAAAGGTTTCCAGTCGTAAAGGGCGAGGCTAATATGAATAGTCACAAAAGATTCCTTGTGTTCTTTATGAATGTGAACTTTGGTATGCGAACAAACGACTGAAGTTGTAGGAAAAGTCATAACGCTTTATGGATTCGGTGCAATGCATGCGATATGATTATTTTTTTTCGGCCGTAATATTTTTAAACAATGTATTGTATGTGCTTTTATGATAAAGTTACGTCTTACGGCTGACACATATGCATTCTTAAGTTTTGAATTATACGAAATAACGGTACGTAAACATATTTTATAAAGGAGAGAAACAAAAGATTTTGGAATATAAAATCCTAAAACTGTGTGCGTAAATAAAATTCTGTGCTTGCGTTTTTCAAAACGATTAATGAATGATTCGTAATTTATTTATTTACCGTTTGTTTAAAACGCTGAAGATTATTTTCAAAAATTTTCTTCTAATTTGGAGTTTGTAATGTGTTTCTAAAATTAAAAAAAAAATGTACATTAGTTTACAATTTCATTTCTTATATTATTCTCTTTTTTTTACAGTATGAAATCTCATTTAAAAAAATCTTCCTTTTAATATTAAATCCGTAATGTTTTTTGGGAAAAAATGTAAGCGAGTCATAGTTTGTTTACAATTTAATTTCTTATAATATTCCCAATTTTGTTCTTACAATTTTCCTGTCGAGATTTATGAATAGTTTTCAAATAGTTGCAAAGTAAAGTTAAACGAACAAATCTCGAGTTTTCAGCTAGTTTCAAATTTCATGAGTGCTAAAAATTAAATAACTTGCTCGGATTGGAATTTCGGAGGACATATAACTCTTAGCTTATCATTTGACTATTAGCAATGGAACGAAAAAGAACCGAGCGCCTTCTAAATAATTTGATCCTATTAAGTTTACTATTATAAACTTGAACAACTAGTTATTTAAAAAAAAAAAAAAGGTATTTTAAATTTAGAAAGTATTCTATTTTGTCTTGAATGGCAATCAATTTATTTTGTTCAAAGTAATGAAAATGTTTTTTGTCCCAGATAGAAATAATGTCATATTATATTTTTTTGAAAACTCATCAAAATAGTTATACTGCTTTATGACACGAAAAAGTTTATAAAATAATAAAATATTTTTGCCTTAGAACAATAAAATTATTTTAAATATGTTTCTAAATAAATTTTAATTATTTTTACAAAGAAAATTAATTTAAAATAAGATTAAAGTACTAGTCATATGTAAAAAAGTAGTATATATGCAGTATTTTAAGAAGGAAATTATAGCTGAACTGAAATAAAAGTATTATTGTTTTTGTTTTATGTGTGTGAGTAAAAAATAGTACGAATAACAAATCTTTGTCAGAAAAAGCGATATTAAACTATTTATAAGAGTTTGCTTAATTGTTTTATTCAGTTACCAGAATTGTAGTCGTCTGTTGTGAAAAACGTGCTCCAGTAAACTAATCTTTTACGAACTTGAAAACTAAGTTTTTAGCAGTACACACGCAGCTGACAAAAACAACAATTTTTTCCCCCTTCCATAAGATAGGAAGTATAAGTAAAATTATACATGTTTAGGTCTTTTTCTATTCTCAAAGGGGTTTTTTGGGAAAAAATTCTTCCAGGTAAAGTTTTGATCTTCATAATAAATAAGTTCTAAAAAAATCGAGATAAACGAATCATTTTATATAAAAAATGTACTTACAAAACATTAGTACTTCTATATAGTAACAGGAGTTGCATATGTGTATATACTGTAGACTGCTTCTCTCTATTTACTTTTAAAAGTAAGTGATATGAACGTAACTGGGAAAACATTATCAAGTTTCATGTTAATAGAATCGCATCTTTCTTTTTAGATTGAAACAGACTAATGAGTTGAGTCTATTAAAAAATTACGAAATATTTTTTTCAAACTTAAAAGAAGAACAAAAAAAGCCCACCCCGAATAATAAATTATATCTATTAGGCGGGATGGATTTTTTCCTCTTTATTAAGGGACATTTGTCTTAAAGTAGCACTAGTTATAAATTTTTTATGTGCATTAATGAATAATGACATACTTTCGCAATATGCTTAACAACATGCGAGTAAGTAATTAATTACCAGGCAACAACGTCTTATTAAAACGCTTTTCCTTAGACGGAATTTTTTTCGCCCTTAGAAACGCATTTGGAACGGCCTAATCCCAACGAAAAGATTCCGAACGTTATAATACGTTAATTTTTCATTATTATTACTTTTTCTGGGCGATGCAGAAAGTGAAAAATAGGCACACCATCCTAATGAAAACGAATTATAATAATTACGCAAGAAGAAGAGGACTTAAGTGAAAATGAGTCACTAAAATCCCTCCAGGACTCATAACTATAAAGGTAATGATAATTGGCTCTTGTTATAATGTTTAATGTTAATAGTACTTTTGAATAAAATCTAGTAATAGGTTGATATCCTTGTATTATTTCAATATACAAACAATATTTGGAGAAAATTCATGAACCTTGTAACTTATCTTTTTGCAGTGAACACAGCTATTTCAGTTTTAAAAAAGTATTTTGTTAATTTTATGGTATATTTAATTCAATAGTTTGCAGTATGGTTAAAAATAATTGCGATATCACTAATACGAAACGTGATAATGTTTTCAAGTTAAGTTTGGAAATTTTGGTAGTATAGGTGATTAGAGTCCTATGCTCTTTTGATGAATTAAAGCTTCTGAAACGACTTTTTCATGGTGCAGGTGAATGCAAAGGAAGAGTAATTTCATACAAAGTATGATCAGTCTTCATACTGATATATACATCCGGGCTTTTATTTCTGGGGATACGAGTAACCGAAAACATCTTGTAAATTTTGCAGAGGCCGTGTAAACCTAATAAAGAAAATGATGTTTTTTCTTATTTAAACTGAGAGAGGGGTGCCTTTTTTGAATATTCGCCAAATTTGATTTTGCTGGATGTCATTAAGAAGTACAATCGCCAATATTTTCTCCAAAACGTAATTTTATTTCGCAGTTTGCGACGTTGACGATGGACAACGGGACCCCTGACTGAGAACATCCCGAAACATTAAATAAATAAACACTGTGTATATCTTAAAACTAATTTACATGAGGTTTCAGAACATAATTTACCTGCATTCAAACAGCTTTGAAATTTCACAATCAGTCTAAGATATAGCATAATAAAACTTGCATTATAAACTAACGCACTGATTGCGCACTAAAACCCCACATAAAAAATGTCGTATGAAATAGCTCGAAATTCATCAGTTCCCTCAGTATAAGTTTTTGAATGACTGTTGAACGCTTATCGTTGGCAAAGAAAACAATCTATTTCCTGATAAAAAAAAAAAAAAAATCAACTCCGGTAGTGAAAAATTCATACAATTGTCAGATTTACAGAGACACTGCTACTCGGGGCTTTTAATAAATTCATACGCCAAAAGAATTCATCTTATTTAGCCAGACATATATAATTAAATCATTCTTTCATGTTTAAAGATGAGGTTAAGGAAGAAAAAAACTTCTTTTTCGGAAAACCAACTCTTCTGAAACTTCTGTCCACCACCTACACTTTCGTTTTATTTTTTTTAAAAATACATTTCAAAAAATGAATGATGATCCCGCAAAGCAATAATTTCTAAAACAACAGCGCAGAGATAATTAATTACTGACCCGCAAAAACGATCCTCTCATTAAAGCACTAAATCTCCCCCCCCCCCCCCCATAGATTTTTACAGCAACAAAAATCCAATGGAAAAACGAGCTCCAGCAGCGGTGCTTAATCGAAAACACAGTCTTTTCTTATACTTATTTATTTACGACGTCTTCTCTAGAAAGCGGGATTCCATTATTCCGCTGGCAGCGCCCCCCTGCGGGGGAAACACGAACTACGCATAAAGGGAAGGGAAGGTCCCGACCCGAAGATATTGGCGTCGAAGGGAGGTCGAACTGGCCAGGCGGGGGTTTTTACTTGTCAGAGAGATGTCGAGGTTGTATCAACTCGGGCGACATATCACGATTTTGTTTCGGATTCGCAGTGGATAAAGTGGATTTTTTTATTATTTATTTATTTTCTCTTCCTCCTCTACGTGTAGCATTCGCTGTATGTGTCACCGTATATATTAAGGAAATGTCATTCTGTTCATTTCTGGGGAAACGTCGGACGTTTTCTTTTATTGTTAATAAGTCGGCGTGAAGAAACAAGTCATTTAGATTGATTCCCACAAAGACACTGGCTCGTGTGTGTGTGTTTTGTTTTGATTGAAACACACATTTTTTTCGGGGATAGAGGGGAACTTGCAAAGAAATGAAGCTGAAAGATAATTAACCTAAAGGATTCTTATTTTGACGTCGCGTATGCTAGTGGAACGGTCGTCGGATATTTCAAGTGTGACGCGATGCACAAAATTGAAACTCAGCAAGTTTGACACTGTTAAAAAGATCCGTTCATTAGAGAATGAATGCGTTATTTCAAATGACTGCAGTTTTATAATGTGACGAAGGAATAGGGATGAGAATAATCTCGCAACTTAATCGTAATAAAAGTGGTCTGGGAAATTTAATTTACAGAATTCTCAAGTCGAGTTGTGCATTCTCCAATAGCGAAATATCAGTTCTGCGACAGTTACTAAAAGAAAAGATTTTCTGAATAACTGAATGTACTTAATTAAATTATGTTCATATCAATGCGATCAACAGTATAATGTCCGAAGCTTGTTTTAAGATTTTGTGTGAGTTTTTTTTGTAAGGATCACTTTTCTTGAATCTAGAAACCGTTTATTATCACAGAAAAATCCCTACAAAAAGCTCACGAGTACTTAACAGATAAATTAAAATTAGAACACACTATAGTCTGTGTATTTAGAATAGGCGCGTCAAGGTCGCAAGATTTTTCCACTTTTTTCCTCTTTCCCCTTTCGTTGCCATGGTTCCGTTAAATCTCGATTTTTCCGCACATGATTTCGTTATCACAAGGAGAACGCACGCGGTAAATGGGAGGAAGCCATCGGAACTCCTTAACTGATGTATAGAAAAAAATGAGTAGGACCTCTCTCTCCCACGCGTGACGAGGGGGAAAATGTGACCTTGACGGGCCTATTTTAAATACAAGAACTATAGTGAATATTATAAAAAACAAGATAACATTTATTGGGATCTAAAACGATTAATGGGCAACAGCTATCAATGATTTTTGTTCAATGAATAAATCCCCTGATTGTTTTTGTATCAGCTGGAAAAAAAGTAGCCACGTGCTAAGCTAAATATTATTGTAAACGAAATCACTATTCACGCATGGAGCTGATATGATTCTGCTCAGAAATAACTCAACATAAGAGGTTTTATCATCTTTTAAAGCTGGTCGTGCAAGGAGGAAAAGTTATGAGTAAAAATTTTTGCGATAGCAAGTTCTTCGGAAAAATAAATTGTATTTTATTCAACATCAGACAGTGTCACAATGTTTCTAAAAAAATGAATATCGGTGGAAAAAAAAATCTCGTTGATAACAGTTTTTTTTACTCTCTTGAAACCGTCATTTCCAAAAATTTATATTAAGATACATGACGCCAGCAGTCCAGTGTTGTGTCCGCCGAAGGAAAAAAAAAAATCCATATCAAAAAGTATTTATTTCCCACGGATTCGTATTCCATTCCGGGGTTAGTATGAAGCGCTCCATCCTCTCTCGGGACTTCGGAATAGAGAGAATCACATCTGGGACATCTGGGCTGAGGCGTGACATCGTTGATGTCTTAACTACACAGAGGGCGGAAATAAGATGGAAAGGCCTCCAGGGAGGTTACACGGCAGAATTATGATCTTGATGTACATTTATTTCATCCCAAGCCCTTCTCTCTCTCTCTCTCTCTGCCTTCTATTTTTTTTTCTCTCCTCTTGCTCTCTGGTTAACAACATTATTGGAGTTTTCTTTTCAAAGAAACGGTTGTCTTCCTTCGGTGACAAAACCGGGGCGAAACACTTGTGGTGCTTGCTGGTGGTGGTGGTATGCGTGCTTCGAGGCGGCTCTGAAACATGTGGCGGCACAGACACAGGATGATTGTTCCGAATGTAGTTTATGGAAGCGAAAAAGTTAACGCTTGTTGTTTCAGTTTCACACCTCGGTCAGGTCATGCGAAAATACTCTTTATGGTTTAACGAGATACCACTTGTAAAAAAGACTCCTACAGCGGAAGAGGTTGGTCGCAGAGGTACCGCTAAGTGAATCGATGCTCAACAGCATGTGGCTAACCGCACGGACACGAGCTCATATCAATTACATTCTCATACGTATATAAGAGAAACGTCAATGGAAAAGAGGGCGACTTGCTGTACTTCGGCAAAGTTTTGAACCAAAATTAATATGTTACGTAAAGAATATGCCGTATGGGCAAATTTATCAAAGAAGTCAACTTTGAATAGAGATGGACGCGAGACGATTCTTTTGCGAGACGAGACAGACATTTATTAACATTATGATGTAGGGATTTTTGCGAGACGAGACAAAGCTTTTAGGCTGTTTTGCGAGACGCCAATTTTTCCGACTCGCGTCCATCCCTAACTTTGAAGTTCTGTAAAAGAGGAAATTGTTCTTCTGCAGAATTCAAATTGCAGGGTTTCTACAGATTTCACAGCTTTTCCTTCCTGACTTTTCCCTGACATCTATCATGCTCTTCCGTGACTTTTTATCTAGCGTGCTTTCCTGAGTTTTGCATTTCTTTTTTTAATATTACATCTTTTAATTAATAACTTTTTATATATTTTGCCCCTTTTTTTACAAATAATAAAAATAATAAAATCAATATACACAAAACTATTATTTGACATCACTGGATTCTAACAAAAACCATGTTTGATAATAATTAGGATAAAATTAAGAATATTTCAACTGAACAAGATATGTTAATAAAGGACACATTTTAAAATTATTTATAAGGTTAAATAAGAAAATGAAAATAAGACAATTTCTACAATTAGGTTCAAACAGGAAGTATTTTCTTGATTTTGCTGCAAAATTCAAATATTCTTGCATTTCCCTGACATTTCATCAATGTCTTCAAATTACCTCACTTTTTTCCCAAATCCCTGACTTTCCCTGACCAAAACTCATTTCGCTGACTTTCCCTGATATTGCCTGACTTTCCAGGTCTGTAGAAACCGTGAACTGGTTATTGTACATTCGTATCTAAAAACCGTGCACTACACATATCAATTACTCAAACCACGGAGAAACAAAAATTTGTAAAATCCCCCCTCCCACACACGCACACACTTCATTAAAATATATAGTAAAGTTCTGTATTGAGTGTTGTACAATATGTCATTAGATTTATCATGTTATAATGAAAAAAAAAATTATGGATGAAAAAAGCTTGTGAAATGAGTCTATTTTTTTCCTTAAAGAGTAATTAAAATAAGATAATGAAGAAGAAGAGGTTCTAAATCAAGATCTATTATGTTTGTGATTTAAATTTAAAGAAACTTTTAAACGACTCTAAAAAAATTGTTCTGTTTGTTAACCTTAGAAACCGAGTAACAAAAATTACAAACTGTTATTCAACTAAATATTCTTCGCTAATTTGTTGAAAAAAAAGGTACTTCGTGTTGTATCAAATAGCAATAACAGAATAAATAAATATACACTACGCATTCAGTTCCTTAAGTGTAATACAGTTTTGCACGCTTAAAATTTTATTCTCTTGCTAGCAATACAACTCTTGATTTATAAACCGAAACTATACTATATATAGCATTAGATGTATTAAAACCTTATACCAGAAACATGAAGGGCAATAAACGTTTAGATATATCCCACTCTAAATCTCTAAGTTAAATTCCTGAGTTCTGCAGGGAAAAGATAAAATTAATAGTTTATATATATTTAGTCAGAAATCGTTAGGGTATTTGACGGGAACATATTTTTCCTGCTTCAGGCTATGGTTGAATAGACACTTTTTTGTTGCTATTACCCTGGAGCTATAAAAATTTATCTTCCATTCTTACCTTTTCTAACTGTCTATATTTTATAGCCTGTACATGAAAGAAGGTGGAAACCAAACAAAGGGTCGGTTTAGTGCTAAAGTGTGAAATACTTCAGGACACTGTAATACAATTAAGAGATTTCTATTTAATATTTCTGATAAATTTTAATGAACCAATCTTTCAAATGGCGATAGCAAGTCGTAAAAGATTTTCAACGTATCATTAGCATTGGGACTTCACAGGTTAGGAAAAGAAATACGGATACCAGCAGAAATTTTAATTAAGAGTAAACTTTAGTAAGGTGATCAAAATTTTAATAAAAATGTGTTTAGAAATAACAAATTTTTACACAACAAAAGTTACAGCGTCGTGTGTACCCACTGGACCATTCTGACTCTTTGAATAGTAAACACTGTACTTTAATGTATGTGAATTTGAACGAAGTGAATATTTTATTTACTATGGTCTCTGGTAATAGCAGTTATCCTAATATTTTCGAAAAAGTTTATGGTGTGGACAGTAATGGTATTTGTTATTTAAAAGAAATTCGTTTGGCTTTAGGAAGTTTAAGAAATATCACATAAAATTTACCAAAGTAAAATATGTCTTAGTCTCTTTTGGGAAATGGGACATTATTCCTAAGCACCGAAAATTTTAATTGTACAACGACTGAATTTATATGTATATATATAGTTGGAGGCAACTTACTCCTAACAATACAAGAATGCCGAAGCTTTTGTAAATGTGTATTTACGTACACGGTGAGTGTATTAAAAATAATCAAATCAAAATAAATTAAAAAATTAATGTTCATTATTTTTAAACTGCGCTGTATTCATCTAAATGTTCTGTGGACTATGAACTTATCACATGCATACAAAAGCTGACGTAGCTACATTAGAATCGTAAATTGTCATTTTATTGCTCGAAGCTCTCTCAGTTACTTCAATGAGAAGTATTTTTAATAACATCTTTAGAGACGTAAAATTGAATAGCTAACAAACTGGTTTATCCAATAAATTAATAAAATAGAAATCGTGAATAATTTCTTTCCTGACTTAAATATCTAAATGTATGAAAAAAAAATCAATTGAATCAACTTTCTCATTCAACCCCCCCCCCCTAATAACCTAACAACCAAAACAATTATTCAAGAGTCCTTTTTTATATATTAGTTAAACACCGTGTAGCGAAATTAATAAGTAATACATATTATTTTGTACGTGTACAAATACAGTTAAACGAGCATGAGCGCCAATATGATTGTTTGTTGCAGGAGGGGACAAATTGAGGGTCCTACTACAAAGAAGTAATATATTTTAGTGTTGAACCATTTTTGTGTTACACCAGTAAATAATTCATTTCATCATGGTAATAAAAAAATTTCCTGGGAGCTAGAAGAGGGGAGAAATGTACGGCCCTCTTCCCTGCCCATAAGTATGGTCGCTTTTGCTCTTGACTTCACATCTCGTAATACGTTTCATAAGTCAATTTTTATAATTTCAGTTAGCTTTACTGCGACAGTAAAAATTTGGCTTAACAAATACCCAGAAGCAGTAACAAGGACTGTTCTTTTTTTTTGGGGGGGGGATTCCAAAAAATAATGAAAGAAAGAGTAATGTTTGCAACAAAAATTCATTGCAAAGAAGCAGAAAGATACAGTCCTTCAAAATTCAGGAAAGGATGTCTATGATCTTCATTTCTAAAAAGGACGGTCTAGCTGTTCAAAACTCTCGCAAACAATAAGTTCTTTGAGGGAGGGAAAACTATAACAACTAATTGAAAGGAAACAGCAGGGGCGTAGCCAAGGGGGGGGGTTAGGTGGTCATAACCCCCCCATGAGGAATTTTTTGCCATACAAAATGCATATTCTTCACTCCCTTATCACACACATGTATGCATATATGTGAGTTGTAGTAGTCGTAACCCCCCCCCCATGAAAAATTTCTGGCTACGCCCCTGGGAAACAGGCAATACAATTTTGATTCCTCAAATAAATTCGCCACAAAATAACCTAATATAGCAATGAGAAGAGCAACAATGTAACGCATGCCTCAAAGTAATATACAGTTACTGCCAAACAGAAAGGTTGTAATAACAACGCTTCACTAAATGATTCTGCAAACATCGTTCATTATAGTCCATTATATTATGATTTAACAATTATCGCTCATCATACTAAGATGCTATTTTAGATTAACTGATGATTATCTTAATTGATGATTTTATTCCCAGCAAAATGACGTGCATTTTCAGTTTCCAATACACTAAATTTTGGAGGAAAATTCAGAGTTCGCATGAATATTTGGATCAAGATTTTTTAAACATATTTATATAGTACAAGGTTACGAAACTGGCAATGAATAAAATATTAGCTAAATTGAATGCCACTCGTTTTATTTTACTTGGTCGTCTCCCGTAGCTGAGAAAATGAAGTCCGTTACTATAATTAAGAGGACGAAAAATATTTAAAATATTTGTAAAAGAATAACTGAGTTAAAGTATTTCACTATGGTGCTTTCAGGAAAAGTCCTAATGGTACTCAATATATCGAAACAAAATATTATCTTCTCTATTACTGTTTATAAGAATTCAAAAAAATGCTTTTATGCCATGCTGTGGCAATACAAGCTAGTTTTTTTAACATTTGTCAGTTTTTCTAATAATGGTTTCCCATATTGCGAAAATTATTTAACAAAGAATTATAAAGAATAGTGATGAAAAGTTTCCGAGATACATTAAGAAAATATATAATCTTTAGAAGGCAAAGTACAAAGTATTTGACAGAAAACTCAGTATTTGATACAATTTAAACTAGGCTGCATATAGTATGCTTCAAAAATGCATGGGCATATTTGTTGCATAATAATTCCGAGCTCTGATTAAGTTTGTTAAACATCTTTATTAAAAATATTATAAAAATAAGTTTAATTGCAAGCACACAAGAATCCCAATGCATGGTTTATTTACAAAAGATGACAGACCTGGACTTAGTAGATTCTCCAAAGAATATTTTCCTGAGCCTTAAAGCTATCGGAATATACACTTTTGATAAAATATCAGAATTCAAGAATGATAGCCGTATTGCAAAAATGAAAAACCTTCACAAATGAGTACAAGCGAAAGGCTGATTTACTCCATATCAAAAATATATCAGATGATTCTTCAGAAAAATTTATTGATATAGTAGAAAAGAAGGAAAGGCAAAATTCTCTCTACTAACATATACAACACGATAAAAAAAATAAAGGATAAGAAATTTTCTTGTACACAAATCACTGGGTGAAAAGCATCCAACGGTGAACTACAGCTATCTTTCAGAGTGTCGAGATTTATAACAATCTCATAAATTTCCAAAAATTACCTTGGAAGTTTTTCACGCCAGAGTAGAATAAGTTACGAATAGCAGCAATTCATTTTATAAGAATTTATTTATTTCAATTCGCTATGCAGACTGATATTTAGTACATTAGAGGAATATTTATGCTCGGTGCATCACTGTTGCATTTATAAGGTCACAACCCAGTTAAATTGGAGCTTTTTGTAGCTTTAACAATAATCAATAGCTGTTTCACTAGGGTTCAGGAGGGAAGAAAGGAAGTAAATGCTGTGATATGGAAGCTCATGCAATATGAAGTCTGACATAAAAATATTACTTCTTTAAAGAAACATTTTGGAATTTACAGATTTGTATTTCTTTTACGAAACTTTAAAAAGCATATTAAGCTGATTCCATAGTATTACTTTTGTGAGTATAAATTTTTGACACTGCATTCCTTTTTCAAATTCACCAGTATTTAACGCATTCATTTATTAACATATATAAGAGTCTTAATACCCTAATCAATTATAATTTGGAAAAGCAACGGTATTTTACAATATATTAATGCTAGTTAAACTACATCGTTTAATCAGTTGTTTTACCTAAAGGATTTTTTAAAACTTAACATGACACACGGTACATTATAGTTTAATTATGTATTTTTAGAAACGCATTAAAAAAATGATTACTCCTTGAGTTCATATACCTTTTGCATACCTTTGACTGAAATTTAGTTTAATTAATCGTCAAAAAAGAGAATGGAAAAGAACACTATTGCTAATTCAAGGTCAGCGAACATGATGTAAACCTACAACAATAGAGGTCAACAACTGATTTCCCGCTTTTCAATGCAATATTTCACGCTCACAACTACCATAAGCATAGATAATAACTCTACGTTATAAAGGTAATACAGAATTATTCCCAAAAGTGTGATTTCACGATACTGGAAATCTACTAAGGGGAATAAAGATGATCTCTTATAATACGGATAAGATACTAATATATTAAACGTACGTGTAATTTATATTTCGATTCTGTTATTGAATAACTTAACGAGATAATTATATGGCGCAATATAATGTAACATTTTTGAGTATCAAAGCAGTGAAAATGTAGGCATAAAAAATTTTATTTTATATATAAAATTATATTTTATATATAAAATTTTATTTTATATTAAAATTATATTTTATAAACAAAAATATAACAAAAAACACACATATTTGAAAAAAATAATCACTATTTAGAATAATTATCATTTTCAGAATAATTTGTTATTCGGTGACTGGAACTGCCAAGAGTTAATGGCGAGTCAAACACAGGCAGCTGTGTAATCAATATTCTACTATTTTAAAAAGTTCATCAAATATTTACTGTAAAATAAATGAAGCTCCCTCTTTGTGACCAGTTTCGAAAAAGTTACATTTATTGTAGGGAGCCGTGTAGAATTTCTCGAGCGCGAAAAAAAGGGGAAAAGTGAATTGGCTTCCTTAAGTTTAGACGTAAGGATTTTACATCTGACTGCTACGAAAATGCAGTACAAGCAAAAGGTGGACACTTCTAAAACTTTTGCTGAACCAAAAAATTGCCCATTTGGAACGTTTCGATGATAGATCGTTTGAAAAGAGCTTTTCAGTCACAAAAAGGAGAAGTTGCAGAGTTTAGATGTATCCATCTAATCTTTGGATTTATTTAAGCACAAAGAAATAGAACTAGCTGTAGGAAACTGGAGTTCGGAGATTTATTTATTAATTTTGTTTTTCCGCTTGAAAAGGTTTTAGCATCTCTCTCGCTCTTTTTTTTTTTTTTTTTTTTTTTTTTTTGCACACAGATGTTTCGGTTAGAAAAATGTTTCTTACATTGAAGAAGAAAGAAATTGACAAGAAGATAGTTGGACCATTAAAAAAAAAGTTTGGAAAGAATATACTAAACAAGAATGCATGCTAAATGTGACTGGTGTAGTGTTAGAGGTTAATATTTCCCTTAAATTTGACAGTTTCATTTATTGAAAATTGATTTTCTTACGACAGATGCGTTATTTAAAATTTCACATTTTAGAAATAAAGAATGATACTTCATCTTCTGGAGCAAACTATTTAGCAATAACGTTTCAATTAATTTGCGCAGATAAAATTTAAGAATTTATTTCATATCCTAATTTCTTGTATTATCTTTCATTCCATGAAACTAAATAGGGACAAATATACGTCAATAAAAAACGACCATTATAACGTGAGCAAACTTTTTTATGCGTTTTATATATACAACTTGAAAGTAGAATATCAAACATTCTCTTAGTTTTTACAAACAAAAATATCAAATCAAAAATTTTCGTAAAAAATTGAGAGTTATCTGCCTCGCCAAAGATATGCCCATGAAAAAGAGACTACAAAATGTCAGGCCTGAAACTATCCAAGAAATAATTAATTAAGCATCGTATGCAGTACTCACACGCTCCAAAAAACTGTTTAGTTAAGAACTAATAATAGTCTTTTATCGAAAAGGCTTGAATATTGTCTCTTTCAATCTACTGATGGAGAGGATCTTTCAGACTTCAGTTTTGTCTGCTAATGAAAATAAGGGTTTGCAAGCATAATTAATCATCTTGAAAGAATAAATAAATAAAGCCAGGTCTTCCCATTGGCTCGTGGCCGACAGTTTGGTAAGGTAGGATTCTGGATAGAAGGACTCGAGTTCGAATCACGGATGATCATACGGTCTTACAATCAAGACCACTGTGTACATGCGACGCACGTGTACGTTAAATCTGTGGAATGCCCTTCCATTGCGTACTTCGGTAGGTGGGAGAGGTAAAGATATGGAAATTACCTCTTTTAGGACGATGCTCTAAATTGTGGGGAACAGCAAGTCACCACTTCTGCCTACCCGAGGCAAACGCTCATCGCTTTGAAACAGTTCAGTACAGATAAACTTCAGTAATAAAGCCTTTCCTCTGTTTCACTGACATTACTTACGGTGCTATCTTTATAAATCAGTGATATGTAAGTCAAGATGAAATCTAACATCCGAGCAAGGTGAAAAAGATACAATAATGCTAGTAAAAGTATCGAGGAAAGACTCCTCTAGGAAGAAATGTATTATAGGAAAAATGTATTCTTCGGTGGCTATTTTAAAAGCCTTCATTTACCTAGTCGAGACAAAAAGTTAACATGGAAATAATAATCTTTTCAACAAAAGATATGCTTACCTTTTTAAGAAGACCATTTCTTGTTCCTATGAAAGCCACAATATGGTGTGATGTTGTCGTGGCTATTACAGAAGACAGTGTCACATTTTCGTAAGTGATGACTGGCGTTGCAGTGACAGGCAGAGAGCCATTCAGTTTCAGTGTTTCCCCGCAGAAATTGAAAATATTGCCACCCGTCTAAAAAGAAAAAGAATGAAACAAAATTTTTAATATCTCGTTCTAGTGCAAGCGAAAAGCGATGCTGATTCTTCTTAGACTACTCGTTTACATTGGTGATTTAAATAATTTTCGTTTCAGTTTTAAGTTGTAAAAAAAAGTATTTTGTATTATAACTATTTACTTCGTACTATCGATCAATATCCATTAGAAAAAAGAAATCGTTCCTTCACGAATTTTATGTTCTTGACGTACTATGAACTGAAACTCGGAAAATGAATGCAGATACTTTTTTATTTGATATTAAAAAGGAACAATAAAAAAACACTTTCTTTATAAAAAATGAAAAATTTGGTGTACGAAAAATTCAGACAATTTTGTGCCAGAAAAATAGCTTTTCACTAAAGTTTATTTTAATGAATTGATAAATGTACTTGAAATATTAAAATTAATTTACTCGATACGGAAATACAAATTTTCTCGGGTTCAATTAAACACAAAATAAAATTAAAATAAATGCAGGAAAAAGATAATTATGCATAAATTATTTGAAAAACTCTTTATGACATTTCTTTAATGAATGAATTATCGCAATCAGCAGAAATTAAATTTAGAGATTTGATAAAATAATTATTACATAAAGTTGTTTGATGGTAATTATCAACTCCAATCACTCTAAAAAATAAAATAGAATATTTCTATTGGGTTGTAAAGAAATAAGGAACATGGGGTTATATACCGCAGGCAAAGTAATAAAACGTTTTTCTAATCATTTGTTTAATCTTCTCATGTTTAATAAAGCTATAAATTTCCGGAACAGCAATAGCGGTCAGTATGGCAGGCATCTCTAATAGCTCGACTTAATTTAGCGTCTCGCAGTCAAGGGTTAATTATTCAACAAGAAAAAGAGGGGGAAAAGATGCGGAGAAACAATCTACAAGTTTATAGTTCAGACAGTTACTACTAGATGGCGTAAGTTGTACGCAAATGCTATACTTATCGCAGATCAATGTCCTTAGGGGAGTAATCATTCAAAACCGATCGGATATTGATCCTAAGGATGAAGGGGAAATGTTCCACCAGGGCAAACGAGACTTTCATGGGACTTCCATACTTTTCAGCGAGCAGAAGACAGATGTCACTGGTGCAGTTTGTGGCGGACTTGAATGTAAGATTGATATGTTCTCCATGTTCTCGTTCACTTTATATAACAATTAAGGCTAATAGGTGTGGGGAATATAATTTAGGGGGAGTTTAAATTAATCGCACGGATGTACGCTTTAGTGCTTCAGAATTACAGATAGAAATTTCCCGCTCTTGGATGGAAATGCGATACAATGCGTTAATTTCAAATAAATGAAATCGTGGAAAATTCGAAGATTTATTTTTAAGTCTATCACATTCAGCCAAGGAGTAACATTTAATGAGTACAAATAAATAAATTTTCTGCGCATAAAATGAGGATAATTAGTAAATCTTTAAACCATGAATAAGAATTAGATTTCATTATAATGATTTGAATGATTGTAGAAAACGCAAAAGGGATGTACTTCTTTGAATTATCCTTATGTATCAAATATTATAATTATTTTTTAAAATTAACTAAAATTAGATAACCGCAGTGTAATTCAGGACTTCAGTTTGGTAAGAGCACATAAAAATGCAGCTTCAAATTTTCTAACTTTCAGTGCAGCAACGACATTTAACACCAAGATAGAGAAATATGTGAAAAGCACACGTTTACGACAAAGCAATAGTTTTATCCATAAAATGGGAAATAAATCCATTGTTAAGTTATAGTTTCACAATTACCAAAACTTTTAGAATTTATAATTTCTAATATGAATGCGGTTATTGTCTAAACCTCAATCCAGGTTCAATAAAGGAATATTATACTTCAGTTTTCGTGAAACTTTAATGCAAGCGACAGAATTAATCACCCGGGCATAATGAAAACACGGTTTAATAATAAATATATGCGAACTAAAATCTATTCTCTATAGTTCTCGGTGTGTTTCATTTAATTTTCAGCCATTAAACGAGCTAGCTATTCGAAAATAATAAACACAATACATGCTCGAACTAGCCTTTCAATCACGAATTCTAAAACGCAACAAACAGGCTCAATCAGCTAATTGCATCCATCTCTCGTGCTGTTCATCGCAATTCCATAATGAGCTACTACAACTCGACAATAATTCCGCTCTTCTTTCTCTCTCTCCTGAATTCGTCTGAATCAAACGAGTCACAATTTCAGGATAATTAATACTAAAGGGATTAATCTCAAAATGATTAATTTGGAAAATGCAGCGCGAAGATTCCATCAGTTAATTGGACATTCTTCTGTAGTACTAGTCCGTTTCAGGAGGTATATCACACCAGATGGAGCTTTTTGGTCATAAACTACAACTTCCACCATCTTTCTTTTCATGGGTAAAAGAGATGTTACCCTTTTTTTTTCCTATCCTCCTTGGTCAGGAGTGAGTTATGTCCCCAGAAACGCCTCGTTATGGAAGGCGGAGATGTGAGAAAAGTCTCCCAATTAAAGATTTTCGCCCTTCCTCGTCCAATTAGAGAAGGTGTCGCGTTTTATGGGGGGATCGTAAAACTGGTGCGTTCTCCATAAATAAGGGGGGGAAGAGTGAGACTGCAAGTGAGCATCCAGGGGATTTTTAAGTTTGTGTCATTCGTGCGGGTGTAAAAGTCGTAAAAGGATGGAGACGGAATGAAGTAGGTTTGATTGGGATGCAGTTTGAATTGAGTGCTTGCAACTATGCAGATTTTTCTCCCCCTAGCGCACGTTTATTACTAGAGTGACACTACCCGCGTAGGCACACATTTTTACGAAGCCTGTCGTAAATTCGTCCTATCAGTTTGCGGCAACTTCTTTCGTGATGACGTTGTTATCAAGATAATGCGAGATAGTTCCCGGGCTTTATTATGAAAGATGGTGCCGATGCGTCGAAAGAAATTTCATTTATTCATCCAATAAAGACTGATGAATGTTTTTCTTTTTTCCCCTGAATCTTTTCTTTTCTATAATTTTTCAATAAAAAATTTTGGGATTTCAATTTATGTAACCATGGAAAGAAAGATATTTATAAAATCTAATTTTATAAATATCTTTCTCTAGATCTAGAGAAGTACAAAGCAAACAAATATTTACCCGAAGGAAATTTTGTAGATTTGTGTACAATCAATGATAACTTTAAACAGACGTTTGATATTATAGTTACCTTTCGATCGCCAAAAACATTCAGTTGCCAGAAATTTAATGAGTCTGGAGGGGCCATTCAGGCGATATTACTTGGCCATTCAACTTAAAACGAATTTCGTCGACTTTTTAAAATATTTGTTTACGTTTCTAGATTTTTTGTGAAAATTATGCAATATTTTCTTCAATTAAAATATCTACAGTGTATCGAATAAAATTTAGTACAGGCGAGAAAAGACCTTTACTTTAAAAGCTCATTCCACTAATTTTGAAAATAAAATATTCCCTGTTGACAACTTCACTCAGCACTACTAGCCCGTCAACGACGGTACTCTTCAGCTAGTATTTTCTAAATTAAAAAAAAAGAAACAACGTAATTTTTTCACTACAGAAACGGAATATGGAAAGTAAAAATAAAAAGTAATAGTAAAGAAAAATAATAAGATTAATACGCTGGTAAAACTAGAAGTTGTTACAGATAAAATTAAACCACATCTTCTTACCTTACAATATTTTTAAAAATCAGAAGTTACACACAATGAGTATTAAATATTAAGCTAAGGCCAGCAACCATTTAAACGTATTTATCATAATAAAAGTGTAAATACCATATTTATTTCACATTACCGCTATTATAAACACCTACTTACTTATATGTGTCGCAATTTAAAAAAAAAAAAAAAAAGGTCATTCACAAACACATAAAAAATTTCAATTCGAAAATATATAGCAATGCATACATGTTGCCCTCATTCACCAGTTGATAATAATAATCACTCTAGCATACTTCTTTTTGAGTACTGGACATAAACTAGATTTTTTCAACAACGTATTTTTATTTTTTCTCACTCAGAATGAAATACAGTCCATAAAGCATAAATTTAAGTGGAGATATTTTTTTTAAAGGAAATGATTAACTATGGACCATGACCGTGCTAACTTAGACCATGATTGAAAACTGGTGCACCACTTCACCTTTATTTCAGAGATGATGATTAACTAAAACGAATTGCGACAACTTTCCGACTCCACATTCTTGACTCCTGAGAATTGTCTTGATGCACCTTACCTTACCTACAAGTTTGTTCAAGACCTTTCGATATTCCTTCTTACATATGTACTATATGTAACTTAGAAATGATACTAAGAAAAGATATGAGGAGTTTTATGACGCAACTAAATAAAACAAGACATATAACAGGGGAACAAAGTAACTGAACTAATAAAAAAAAACAAACAAAAAAAAAAAAACAGGAAAATTTAAACGAAATCCCTATGGGGTATGGGTAAAATATAAAACAACAGTAAACGAAATCTTTCCTTTCAAGCCAAATGATCGATTGTGACAAATTATTAAAAGTTGACAGTGTTCTTTTGAAAATAATCGATTACAGCCGGTACGAAACTCGGTTGTTAGTTTTTGTATAAAAACTCTTTTGCTAAAAATATCTGTTCTGCAACACACACTTGACACATTACGCTATCACACGAACAATATGAATAGCTTTACAAAATGCAACTTTGGTGAATCAATAAATGTTCAATAAGAAGCCTATCACGCTTATTTTACTTATTTTTTTTTTGTTTTTGGTGTGCGTATGTGTGCTTTTATTTAGGTAGTAGGATTTTGGTAGACTGCAATATTAGTCTACAGTCAGAATTTCGGAATTTGTCTCGACTACGACTTCTCTATTTTAATTATTATACAGCCGACGGAAGATAAATGAGTTCTGTAGAATTTTCATTTTCGATTAAAAAAAACATATTGTAAGCATTTAAATAAAAATTGTGTAAAACTGTTTTATAATGAATTAACATTGTAATCTCTATAGTTAAGTGTAAGTGCATATATTGTAGTAGATATTTTAAAAGCTTTAACAATCAAGCTTCGTTCAGGATTTACACTAAAAAAAGTATCGATTCCCTCAAAGAAATATTATCAGCATTGAAAATGGTTGTTGACAAACATAAATACATAGTGATCCGTGTAAGTTTACTGAATTTTGTATTAATTATTTTTCAAATTTAGTTAAATTTAACACCGGCAAGATACGCGGGCAGAATGTATCTATTCTGCTTACGTTGCTTTTATACAATACAAGCAAAATCATTCAACGTTTTTTTTTTTCCTTTTTAAAAAATATAATATAGCAATTCAGACAGACAATGTTTAAGCTATAGTATAAACTGATGTCTCATTTAAAACACTGCACTTTTCATAGAAATTTAAATGTATGTCAGCTTTCATAATTTAGCTTACGTCTGTTAACCGTATTCTAACTCGCGTACTAAATTACTTCAGAATTATTCACTTCGGGATAATAATTGCAACCATTTCTCATGCTAGAAGCATGTATACCATTAGATATATGCTACAGTCAAAATATAACTTTATTAAAACTGTATACCAGATGAGAGAGAGATTTCTTTAATTTAGTTCGACATTTAATATCTTAAGATGAGAGGTACGGAACAGCGTTATTAACGTAACAAGCGCTTACTTGGAAGCAGACATTTTGCAAACAAACAAGCAATTTGACTGATTGTCTACTAGATGATCTAGGTAGAATAATTTCTGCAATAAGCGGTGTGACGAAAGTTTCTCGATAAGTAATCATGAAGTGAAAATTAGCATCTTTTTGAGAGAAAGTACACGTGTAAATTAAAAACGTTTATAAGTATTTTCTTTTTTTTCCCCCATTGTATATAAATTTGTTAACAGTTAAAAGCAAAATATTTAAAATTGGTGAGAGGAAATTTCATTTTTTCAATATGGATAAGTAATCTTCTGTATATATATATTTTTTAATGGTTACTCTTCTTTATAAAGAGTAGCTTTTTGCAATCTGAAAGGTTGAAAGTGTTCACATCTCATGGGTTGCGAGACTTTTCACTCCTTTAGAGTGATTATTTACTCTTTCCGTTTCAGAAAGGTCGACACATTTCGTTACGAGATTCTGTGTTAAGCTCCCCCCCTCCTTTCTGAAGAGTGTAGTAGTTAACATTTTTAAGGGTAAATATAACATAACAGTAATGATATTTTTTTTGTATTTTGTTAATTTTTTATTTTGTATATGGCTCTATCACAGCAGGATGTTTCTTTTCTTCATAAAAAGAGTCAATTACGTCACAAAGTCAATTAAAAACATACTTAAATTTTCAATTTTAATGCTAAGACGAACGAACAAGGAAAATAACAACAATATATCATTGCGTTAATTTACACGTTGGTAGCAACACGTTGGTAGCAACGCTATAAAGCTAGTCAAAAAGTCACAATCTTTGAAACTCAGCCGAATACAATATTAATAAAAGTAGTTCAATATTTGAGCATAAAACGGTGCTAAAGATAAGCTGCAGCTTTTCCACGGAGAAAGGTCTCATCACGATTTAGATTCATGGATCAGCTTAAGTATCCATTTACGGTGGAACGTTTTTTTTTCACAGAAAGGTTGTAGCTCATTTAGCACAATTTTATGGTGAAAGAAGTCGAACTACTTCTACTAACCGAGCATACGTCCTTTCTAATGCTGGATTCGCACCGACACTTTGGCTGGAGAGGAACTCAAAATGAAAAAAAAAAGAAAAAGAAAATCACGCAAACACAAATCATAAGAGAGGTGGGGGTGGGTACCTTTGAGGAAAGGGCTGAAAATATGGCTTCACGTACCCCAGGAGAAGGGCATTCCTGGACGCTTCCAGCGATGTAGTCCATGTCTCGGGACGGAACGCTGCCGTTGTAGCAGAGGTGGATGTTCTCGGTGAAGCGCTGCTCCACGTCGGCCATGGAGAAGACGCAGACGGCGGAGCGGCCGGAGCTCTGGTCCGTGTGGTCGGCGCTGGCCGCGAACACGCCGATCAGCAGGTCGGAGGGCTCAGCCCTCACCAGGTGGGCGTCCTGCAGGAGGTTGTACTCGCGACCGTCGGCACCCAGGCACTGCAGCGTCGTCTCGACGTACGAGTCGTACTTGACGTCGGAGACGCACACGCGCGCCAGCCGCGACACGTACCCGTACTCCGCCAGCACGCGGAGGTACGAGCTGAGCTGCAGCGTCGCAAAGTAGATGAAGTCCCCCGAGTGGAAGCCGTAGACGTACTTCACCAGGTAGTAGTCCCGCAGCTGCGAGCTGATGTCCACCCGCGAGATGGCCGAGAAGGAGTGCTCGATGACGGAGAAGAGCAGGTTGCCCTCGTCCAGGCTGCGACTGCAGATGGCCGGTATCACCTCGCGGTACGGCCCCAGCCGACTGTTCGTGGTGGCCACGTACAGGACCCTGTACAGGTTCCCGTTGTAGCGGGCGGGCCCCACGAAGGCCACCGTGGAGCTGTCCGCGTCGTTGGCGGCCACCGGCAAGGGCACCAGGTCCTCGGCCCGCGCTATATTGTCCAGCTCGCGACGTCGGCACGCGCCCTGGTACACGCTGCCGCAGACGAGCAGCTTCTGCGATTCCTCGTCCACGACCAGCAGTTTGTTGGCGTTGTCCGTGGGGGCCAGCTCCGGGTCGAGGCAGGCCCCCGGAAAGCACATGATGTTGTCGTTCACGGGGCCCGTCTGCACGGACTGCTCCAGACGCAGCGAGGCGTCGAACTGGAACAGCCAGTTCATGGCTCCGACGTACACCCGGCCCGACCTCGGGTCGGCGGCCACGTGCTGGAACGTGAGTGTCTCGTTGGGGGTGCTCCAGGAGGCGACGACCATGCCTTCCGCCGAAGACCAGGCCAGGCAGAGGACGGACCACAGGACGCACCACCACCACCTCGGAGTGGTCCTCCGCTGCTGCAGGACGGCCTTCCGCCGGCCGTCGGACGACCACGCCCGCCGGAAGTCCATCGTCTCGCTCCTTTCAGCTAAAATCCTGGTGGCTGGACCCCATCTCATAAAGCACCTGCAGACACAAAAGAAATAAAAGTCAGCACGGGGCAGAACAGAAATGATGCTTTTAAATACTAAATACAATCGGCGTACATTCTGAAATGTTCGAGAAAATAGCTAAATACATTCAAAATGCACAAGCTCGTATCCTTTAACCCTTCGAAGCGCAACCATTTCCCGATCGTAAAAAACACAGCCGTTGCCATCGGTCGATTTAACTACCAGCGACAATTACCAACTACCAGTCGATTAAAAACAACTTACCAGTCGACTACCAGTCGATTACCAATCGACTATCAACGACTACCAGTCGATTTAACTACCAGCAACATTCGATCGAATCGTCCGTTGCGTGCCACAGAGCTAAAAAAGAGTTTTGACAGACTTAGCGCCGCACAGCCATGTGCTGGTAGTTAAGTAGAGCGATGGTTAAGGCGGGGCCGTCGCTATTAGCAACCGGGCCTGCTTGTTCGTTGCCAGCACGAAAATTGAGTTTATCATTGAGGCCTGTTTTCGCGATTAGCACTGTTCTATTTTATTATTATAAGTATTATAAATATTATATTATTTTATTATTTTAAAACATTTTTTTTTTTTTTTCAGTTTTGTCGTACTAAAGAACTTTAGATGTAGATAATCATTTTGTGAAGATTGAGCCATTTTTTTTATGGTAATTTATCATAAAATTCGAACATTTTGCTCTGAATGTAAAGGAAGTGTAAACTTGTATAATTTATTTAGAAGTTCTAAAAATAGGTATGTAAATCAAATTTAGTGAATTAATATTCATGTGCTGTTTTTAAATCATTTTCATGTGAAATCGTACTACTTGAGTAGTTTATTATACAGTAAATAAGCGTGTCTTTGTAATACTAGTTAGACGATGTTGTCTATTTAATTTTTCAGTCGAAAATGTTATTTATCAGTTAGATATGTGCATTGATTGTATGATTTAGACATGTGTAGCCAGCTTTCAGTGCAGAAATACAGTAAATTATAAATTATTAATTTTGTATATGTATACGTAGAAACTTCAAATGCAATTAATATTTTGTACAAGAGTTCATTATGTTCAATTCCAAAGTTCGATTGAGATAGCGACAAAAGAATAACTTTTATATAATACTTGGAATTGCTATAATAAAGAATAATTAAATAAGAAAGCGTTTATTTTTGGTTTGCTACAGTGTTTAGTGCAGCTTTTGAAAAGGTATCCTGAAATTTTTCGAGTCCTTGAGCTGTTGGTTTATCTCACTTTGTATTCAAAGTGCTAAAATATATTGTTTGTTTTGTTATTTATGTAGTTTCATAATAAATTGCATGAGTAATGATGTAAACAAATTTTAAATTTTGATCAAATATTTAGGAATTTCAGATTGTTTCATTCTTTATTCTCGCTTCGAGTGTACTTCACTGTCTGCTGCATATATATATATATATATTTTACTATTGCCAAAAGAGCATTTATTCCGATATCTTCATGCATTCTCAATTTGCCATAATAAAATCTATTTGCTTTTTAGGTTTTCCTGCAACCAAAAGTAACCTCCAAATTTCTTTTTTCGTGTGATTCGATCACATCAGTACGCTTCCAGTAGTAAAATCACTCGTTTCTTAGACATGTCTCTTCTCTAACGTACAAGATTTGTACGTAATGTGTACCTGTACTTGCACTGCTGTCGATTTGCAGTAGAGCGACAGGTTTAGAATGTGGTTTTTATTTACTTTACTTCCGGTAAAATACAAGAAAATTTTCGGACTGGTAACTGGGACCGGTCACTTATAGAGGGTTGTGTGGTGTCTTCTAGAGGCTCTTTTAACATTAACTAGATAGGGTAAAAAATCGGTGCCTTAAAAAATGTGTCGTTGCAGGAGGGGGTCACTAAATAGAAGTGGTCGCTCATAGAAGTTTCACTGTATACAGCAATGCAAGGACGAAAACATTGTCTTCAAGCACCAGTTAGTAATCACTTAAAAAAAAATATATTAGAATATTCGTGGTATTTCCTACTATGGTTTTCTAAAATTTAATACTTTTCCTTGGAAGAAAACAAATATATGGAATTATAAACGAAAATTATAAATCCTTTTAATATCGGGAATGGTAAAATTTGCAATACATAAGCTTAGCATGAAAACAACGTGTTTGGCCATGCTATGTTACGTGATTCTTAATCCTTTTGATTTCTTTCATCTTCCCTTAAAGTTCGTACTACTATTTATGGGACACATTTTATTGAGTAATTTATTCTAAATGTTTCTCGTTAAGTTAATTTACATTATTTTTAAGTTAGATGCCAAAGGAATGCAGTACACCAGGTTGTACTTCTAACTATAGTAAACATTCGCCAAATATCCACGTCTTAGAAAAGATTAAAAATTAAATATTGTAGTAGTACTTAAATGATGTATATGCGAATTGTAAATATCAAATATCTTCATTTCTATTCCAGCACCTCGTCATATATTCTGTTAATATATTAACTGGACAAAATTTAATGAACGCAAATTTAATAACTATTAGTTAATTTTATTTAAAAAGTGGTTATGGTTGTAACTGCTTTTAAAATGTGAAACTTAAATATTCAGTATAAAGAAATTCATAAAAATATCTGTATAAATAAACTGTTTATATTTATGAACATGTTTACCTTAATGTATAATAAAAATTACCTTAATTTGTTTAATGTATATTAAAAATCAATCCAAAATAATGAATCATGAAAGTAAGCACTGCTTTGTTTTTCCTTCAAATTACACACATCTACTTGCTTTAATGTCCACATGTATCATAGTAAAGAAACTAATAAAATTAGTAGCACAATTATGGCATAAAGCTACATTAAATAACGCTTCAAAGCCTTGGAAAGCTTAAAAAATGCTTGATGTATATGGGAAGACGGGAGCATCCGTAGGCCTCTTTGGATGACTCATCGAAATACACGCGCAGGCCCGTTACAAATAGCGAAGGCCCTGGTTAAGGGTGCACTTTTTGAGCATTAGTTGTTTTTCTATATGGATGTATTTTCATTATATTTTCCAGTTCCCAGCAAATGCTCGGACTGATAAAAATAGTTTTGACATCCATTTTACAAGCAGTCGATAATTTTTACGGAAAATTATGTGATAAAAAGTAAAGCATTCTCGTTTAACTGCGTCATCTTTAAGTATTTTTATCGAAATCGCCCATTAAAATCGAATTCAATTTATTCTGCGGGAATCAAAACAGTCAAAATGTTTTGTGTCCTAACGGAGAGAACACCGCACGTCAAATGGTTTTAAAACAAAGCTTTTACTCTTACGTTGGGCAAATAATTCTGCAGGCAATGTCATGCTGTAAGACAGTTCTTGAAAAATGGTTTTGGGATTCAATAGAATGATCTTTTAGAATATTAAAATAAGACGGTTTTTTAAAGAACTCATTTTTGAATCCACAATACAACTGCGGAGCTTAATCGAATTACGAGGGAGTATGTCTAGCATCGTATTCGTGATAATTAGTGGCTGCTCATATACAACTGAAACTGCGTGCCTTGTGCTCATATATTTAAAACTCTGTGTCAGAAATATTCATTGTACGAACTAGCTGACATTTACCAATGAACAGTAAAGAAAAGCCGGTACAGAAATAATACGCTTGGGAACACTAATAAGGGGGCGTGTAGACGAGGGGGGGGGGAATAACCTCATCGCGTACACTATGTTTAATAGCAATTAACAAAATTAGCCTCCCCCCAGAAAAAGGGACCTGCGTAGAAGGCGGGTCAACACCTTGTGGGTACTCCCCTAATTGCATGCTTCTTAACGGGCCAGAAATGCGATTAAGAACAGCACAGGAATTAATCGAGTTATGCTCAGAACGGCAGCGAAGAATTTCGGGGGTTTGCTTAAAACAAAACAATTGCCTTTTCCTGCACTGACTCCGGCGGTCGGCCTCCATTTGGAGAACCATATTTACTGAAGAGTGAGCGAGTAACGAAGTTATTACGCCAGGCAGACGGACTCGGTAATTCCACGCTAATGCTCTTTTCTTCCGCAGAAATGGATGTTAGCGAGCGCATTTGGGCGCGCTTAAAGTGAGATTTCTTTGCAAAACAAGTGAAGTTCTGGGACGAAAAGGGGGGGGGGGATTCTTTAAGTGGAAGAATATGTGCTGGATAATTTTTGATGCTGCGGTCGGACAGTTTAATGCGAGAACAAAAGGTGCCTGCAGGCGAGAGAATTGGACTAGTCTGAACTAATAAGTGAAGAAAAAAAAATATATAATAATCAGATCATGAACAGCTGTTCAGTTTATGCTTAGTTATTTTTTCATTCTTTAGAGTATTAATAGAGATGAAATTCTGAGAGAAGAAAGGTACTACGAAATGCTTTTTCTAGTAATTTATTGTGTCAGGTATTGCAGTGCTTGGTTTAAGAGCCACAAAACAGCTGCTTCAGTTGGAAATCGGACAAGACCGAGCATGAATATGGAAGAAAGAATTAGAAAGTTAACGTGGGGTTACAATAATTTTACAGCTGTTGGATATATTAGCTTAATCAATTCATTACCAATTTTTCGGGCTGGAGCAGGTGGATCGGCTCAGTACCAAAGAAAAAAAAGTGTAGTAGTTGGCCCTTGAGATAAAAGTTGACCCTTGAGACTTTCAAGACTTAAAAAAACCTCCGAAATATTCATGAAATTTTTATCGTTACTAAATTAGTTACAGGATACATGAAATACATATTTTCCCGAAGAATTTTTTTTTTCCATCGATTTGTGAGTGTAAAGGATTTTTATAGCCGTAATCTTGTTGATTGAGATGATTATTACCAATTGAAATTGAGACAAATATTGCTGATACATGCAAATGGTTGTCGTTTATTTACTAAAAGGCTAGAATTTTCATGCCAAAGAAAAATGTTTGACTTAAGGTATAATAGAAAGACACACAAAACTGTTTTTCAATGGCAAATTTATGGATGCATGAAGGCCGATTTGATAGGAAACTTAAATGTAAGGAAAATTTTAAAATGGAGGGCCGGAAAAGGGAAAGAAAAGAAGAAGAAAGAAAGAAAAGGAAAGAAGAAAAAAGAAACAATCGAGAAAAAAATCAATTTTTATACGTTAAAATATATGAAATTAATTTACTTAATTTCTTTCCTTATTCTTCTGTAGTGAATCAAACGCTTTTTTTCCCTTTATTGTCAATTATTCTTCAACAGAATATTAAAATATTTCGAGATATATTATAATTTCATTTAATAATATATATATATAAAATTCTATGGACACATGCGATTTTTATCTCCATTTTAAACCGATTCAGCATTTTGAAGATACGATAACATAAGTTTTCATAGTTTTATTTAATATAATTCCAAGAGCTAAAAACATATTTTATGCGACGTTCTTTTACAAACACAGCAATAAAGCGGCCATTTGTTGTGTCTTGATACGATACATTTAAGAGATAACCGCAGACTTCAAATTTTCAATTTTTGTATCCAGCCAAGAGGAAAGAAAAGTATTCCATGATAATGAAACAATTCCCATTGGAGCAGACTGACAGCCATAAAACCAGCGCACTAACTCATAGGAAGCGAGATAGCTGAACGTTTCTAAATATTCATAAAGGCGTTTTTATCAGACTGTTTCCGAGGCCTACCGAGTTCCACCGAATTATTCCGAGTATCTGGATGCAACGTTAGTTGATCGGCTTTTATCGTTACCCAGAGCTAGGCCTCCATGAGAACCTGTTTCGCTGTTGGATTCTATTATCAAATCCACTTTGGAGATAAGAGTTGGCCCTTTAACGGCCCAATAAATCGCGCCCGATGTCCTATAACTGTTCTCTTGATTACACGACCACCCATCAAAATGAAGAAGAGGGAAAAAAAAGTTTCGATTACACTTTTGGAACCAACACCTGTTAGAAAACCAGGCTGACCGGTCGCCATTTATGGCTCATAGGAAAAATGGAGAAAATTAACTCAGCAGTTGGTCTTCACATTGTTGGGATGATAAAAAATTTTACGACTCAATATATCACTGGAATAGATATTGCAAAATAAAGTTTAACTGAGGGATTATTGAAATAATTGAATATAAAAGGTAAATAATTCTTCAGTATATAGCTCGTAAGATATAGTTAAGTAACAGACAGCCAACATTTGTGGAGACCGATAGCCTTTCATTGGATATTAATAAATAGGTTTTAAAAGTGAATTTCAACTAAGATTTGTTTGCATATATGTATTGATGATCATGCATTCCATAAATTAGAATTCTATTTAAATTTACATTTCCAATTTTATATTTCAAAAAAATATTGTTGTAAATTAATAGCTCATTCAAATTCATGGGAAAATAGGAACATATACTGAATCAGGAATAGAAATAAAACGTAAAATAAAGTGGGCTGAATTACAGGAACTTTAAAATATTGCTATATTTATAGCCCATTAAACTTTTTTGACTGATCTGACAAAATTAATAAGTTTTATGTTAACGAGTAACTGATAAAGCATAAAAAGTTATTTAAACAATAGCATTTAAAAAATACCTAATTACAATTCCCTTTTCTACGAACTGCAGTATTGTTGAATTTTAATCAGGATAATCTAAATGCAAATAACTAAAAAAGCTATTTTAAATAAAATTATTGAAATTAATGAAACTTTAGATTAATACAATTTTTTAAAAATTATTAGTTGCAAGTGGCAGAAAACTTTTTTTGAAAAAAAAAAAAAAAACGTTGTAGGCATTTATAAAATGACTATTTATTGCAATTATTTAGGAGTTTGGTTAAAAGAAGATTTATGATTTATGATTAAGAGAAGTTCTTTACAGCATTTCTATTTTTCTATTTAAATTAAACTTTCAAGTTAAAAATGCGATTAATGTTCATAAATAACATGATTAATGACAAAACTTAGCAAAGTACAGAGCTAAAATTTGAACACTTTTCACATAATCGATAGAGATTTATAAAAAAAGTTCCTTGGTTTTATAAAAGCACCCCTCTATACCGGTATAAACTGCTTGTTCAAGAAAATATAAGTTATTCTTTAAAAAAGAAATTGATTTAAGAACGACAAACAAAACTGCTCATAAATAAGATGTAACAGTAAATTGTTTGAAGGATTTTGGAGGACGATTTAACTTACGTTTATTCTAGCCTGTTTTCCGCATAAAACATAAAAAAATGAAACTAGTAATAAGACTACAATTTTGAATCATAACTAAGAATAATGACCAAGGAAACACACGACCACAGTTCAACAATCAAACTATATCTTAGGTGAAATAACCCACAGACCTAAAAACTTTTTGCGATACCAGCTAATGTAACTTAAACATTTCGAAAATGCTCGCCTTCCGATTTCTAACAACACAAAAATGTTAGCTAGGGCACATGATCTTTCATCTTCACTGGGCATCCAGCAATGCAGGCATTTTTGTCGAAACACACATTTTTGTCGAAAAATATGTAAAATCTTATGTTAGAGCAAATGGAATGTTTTGGGGACTCGATTTAAAAATTCGAGTAGAAATAAAAATAGGTGAGTGTAGTTTTTTTTTAAAAACTAGAACCAGAATGTACAAACTTCACATTGCTCAAGCCTACATATCTTTGACGCCATGTAGACTTCAAATATGCCGTGTGTAGATGTGATATTTTAATGCCATATTTTCAATGCCATTGAGGTGTCAATTCTTGATACCGTGTAGATGTCATACTTCCGATGTCAGACAGATGTCAGAATTTCGTTCTTACACTTAAAAGACTTCCAATCATTGTCGGGAAATTTAGATCGTTTACAGAATTGTTAAGTTTCTTAAAAATACTAGAGTGGTTGTAGCGAAATATGCTACATTCGTATAACTGTACCGTGCGAAAAGTACAGTAATCTTTTTGTAAGATACAGGAATAAAATTAATAGCAATGAAGAAGTCGTAGAAAAGTGAGGCTCGAACTTAACATACAACTTTTAAAATAAATATAAAATAATAATCATTTGAAGGCGCGATATAGTATTATCAAACTTATCAATACACAAATTATGTTGAGACTTTCAAAGTAGGAAAAGGAAAGAAATTACCCAATAATCAACGTCGGATATTAAAGAGGCCATAAAATAATAAAATAATTATTTAAAGGTTAAATTTATTCTTCAAACAAGTTGACACAATTAAATAATTAAATTGAGTATAAATCAAATAAAAAAGCACGCATTTCGAAATTAATATCGAACATTTAACTAATATCTGTATACAGATTATTACGTTTACTCCAATAATAGCAAATTTTCTTCTATTTGGTTGAACGTTTGCTGCTTCATATCTACTTTTATTAGATCTAGAGAGGGCAGTGAAAAAACTACATTTTGCTACATTTACTTTTTACGCTTTTCACTGACTGATGCAGCATTTGAATTCTTTTCATGTTTCGCAGGTTGCTCTGAAATATCCGCTTTTATCACCTACTGTGGAATATTTAACTCCCATGTGGCCGAGCAGTCAAAACTGACGGATGTTTCCGGCTACTGCATGAATGTATAGTCAATTATGCCTAATACGAGCCACCATAGGGAATAAAGAAAAATCAATATCTGCATTTTTCATGCATGGTATTTGTATACAGTCGATGATTAACGCGTATTTTAAGGTCAGCGAGTGTACGAAATCGGGTTTTTTAAGCTCGATGTATGGAGTTTCACAGCGCCTTACCTTTTGGTAGAGAAACATCGAAATATGAAGGAAATTAACTATGTTTGAAAATAACAACAATAATAATATTCCTTTTTTTATTTAAACTTATGAATTTTCTCTTGATAACAGCTGTTAAATAAACAGCTAAAAAACTTTTCTTGATAACAGCTAAAAAAATATTAGTTTCAATTATATATTCTGACTTTAGTTCAAAGAAATTTAATGAAACTAGTAGAATATTAATGCTGGCAAACTTTGACTACTTATTGTACTCGATACTGGGATGCATGCTGACAGTTTATAAGTATAACCCCAATATTGGCTTCCAATATCACGCCATTTAATTCAAAATTTTACACAATAATTAGCATTTGATTTTAACAACTTCAAATGTAACGCCCATGTTTATTTAATATTAAGAGTAAATTAAAAATATTGCCAATAAATTTTAATATTTTACGATCATATCAATGAATGACTAGTGAAATAAATAATATATTACTTCGACAGTTCTCCGTTATTCTCTTAACCATGACTCTCTTATTGAAAGGTATTAAATGCCTCGTCATCTAATTATTGACGCGCATGACAGGATTAACGATATTTCCATCTGTTTCTATATATTATCTGGCGAAACCGGAAACAAGGATACGGGCTTGTGGACATTTTATAACCGTGCAAAATTTGTGCAAAAGAGCATTTTAAGACTTGATTTGAAAAGTCTTAAGAAGGTCAATGGTGATATTTCCACTTGATCTTAGACATTAATCCTTTGGGGGAAATAAAAACCTTTCTCATATGAATCTATCTAACATTAATTACTTTTAACAAGATGTCTCTCTAATGTTCCAGTCAAAATGATTGAAATCTGAATAAAATGTTACGCCTCTTTCATATTTACGTTTAGGAACTCTCAATACAACACTAGAGTTACAAATAGACTTTATGAAACAGATTGCACTTAAGCAAAGAAATAAGAATATTAAACTTCGGATAAAGCGCACAAAGGACTTGCAGGAAAATATATACCTGGAACAAATGAAATGTCAGAAGTAGCATCCTTGTATTAAAATTCGTTACATAACAAAGATATAATCACACAGCATCTGACAGAATTTACCAAAAAGCCGTGTTTGCGCAAAAGAGCATTTTAAGACAGCTTTTGAAGAGTCATATAATGGCCAATGGAGATACTTCCACTTGCTCTTAGACGTTGGTTCTCTCCTTTTACAGATCATTATTTCGAGTTTCTTTAATACGCATTCAAGAAAATTGAGAGAATAACACTACACACTCAGGAGGTATGAATGATTTTTTAATTAACAAATGCTTCCTTGAAACACAAAGAATTTAACTGATAAAACTGAATCAGTAAACACTATACTACCCAGAAGAAAAGTGATCAAACATTGTAGAAAAGAGAGAAAGGAAAAGAAGTTTCCACAATCCCTGGTACATCCCCACCCCCTCTGATGGGTGATATTAAAATCGTAATGATAGCTATTTACAGCATTCATTCAACAATGGGAGATTTCACAAGTTCAAATTTTTACGAGAACAAGAGTTTGTGACCTTGCAATAAATAAATAAATAAATAATCATTAAGAGTAAAATATAGGAGTAAACATAGTAGTAGTTAAAAGAGTAAAAATTACCAGGTATACTCATTAAAAATATTGCTGCCACGAAAAACTTTTGATCATAAAAATATTAATGCTAAATTTAAATTCAGATTAAATACAAAAACAAGAAAATTGAATCTATTTAAAAAAAGTACTCTAATCACGCAAAAGAAAAAAAAAACTATATTTTAGAAATACACAAAATAATCCCAAGGAAAAACTATTACTTGATATTTCCACCCTAAAATATTAATACTAGAAATACTTTCACATATATTTTTCTCTTTTGCCCCATTTTTAATAATTTTGTTTTCTTTTCCATATTTTGAAAAAACATTTGAACCTCGTTTACGGAGCGTGTAAATACCTCATTACTATGTATCTGGGGTAAGAATTTTTATTTTATTTTTATTCCTTATGAAACTTTCGGTCTATTCATAAAATTTTTACGAATATTTCTTAATATTCTATTCTGCAGCCGGAATGAAAGATAGCACACATACACGAGGCGTTCTTCCTGGAGAGAGAGAGTCAAGACATGCCGAACGTTCTCGCAGAATACAAATTAGAGCGACCTTATGCAATATTCAGATGCCTCGCATTCAAAGAACTGTTAGCATGGTGAAGCATATTCACGGACAGAAACGTAACTAAAACAGGTCTCAAGTTAGAAATCTTATCATCCAATATTTTCAGAACGAATATTTGAATAGGGTGGTTCCCCAACCCCCATTTTTCTTGAAAGTACCCACACAGAGCAAGTTATAGATAAGAAAGTGAATGTTTGATGCGAATGTTACACTGTCTGATTGAACTTTTGCCCTTATACCGAAAATTATACAGGTTTGAAGATTACGTGGTATGCCATTACTTGAAGGCATAAACTTATTAACAATGCATAAAATCTGTAATAAAGTGTGAAGCAGCTTGAGATAAGGTAATTTTTTGTCTTACATTGGTACATATTATACTGAATTTCACGAGCTAAGAAATAACCTAAGGAAAAAAGTCATAATTCATAATGCTTTGTACCGTAAAAAAATAACAAATAAAATAAAATAAAAATAAAAATTGGAATTAGCTTTATGCTTATTATGTTAATTAATTTATGAACTTTCAGATCTATTCAAGAAATCACAACTCAAATCACTTATACAAAAGTATATCAAAATACTAAATATTTTCTTTGATACAGTAATTTTTATTACTGAGATAATCTTGTCAATTATTTGTAGCTGAATTTTACTGTAGTTGAAACATTTTTAACATAAAAAGAACAATGCATTTATCTATCTGAAGTTTTCTGAATATAATGTGAATACGTACCCAGAAAATCCTAAATAATCTCCATGAATTCATTATACAGGCTTTTTCTTCGCAGAAATAAAATTAGACTAAACAAACAGCACCGAGACTATTTATATTAGAATGAAAGAGAATTATCCCAATACAGTTATCATTGGTACATATTCTATCATGTTATTCTGTTAATGATATATCATTAACAGATCTAATTTTTATATACTGTTCATATCAGTGGCGTGGCGAGAAATTTTTCATGGGGGGGTTAGAGGTTACGACTACTACAACTCATATAAATGTAAATATAGGTTTTGTGTGTGTGTGTGAAGAAAATACACTTGTATGACAAAATAATTCCTCGTGGGAGGGGGAGGGATTATACCCCCTTAATCCCCCCCCCATGTAGCTACGCCACTGGTTCATATCAATAAAAATGCATTACATCGAAAAATATTTTAAAAAGTAAAATAATACTTGTGCGGGAAGAGAAAGCTCTGTAATCCATTTAAAATCAAAAACAATTCATTTTGCATACAAACAGCACCGAGACTATTTATATTAGAATGAAAGAGAATTATCCCAATACAGTTATCATTGGTACATATTCTATCATGTTATTCTGTTAATGATATATCATTAACAGATCTAATTTTTATATACTGTTCATATCAGTGGCGTGGCGAGAAATTTTTCATGGGGGGGTTAGAGGTTACGACTACTACAACTCATATAAATGTAAATATAGGTTTTGTGTGTGTGTGTGAAGAAAATACACTTGTATGACAAAATAATTCCTCGTGGGAGGGGGAGGGATTATACCCCCTTAATCCCCCCCCATGTAGCTACGCCACTGGTTCATATCAATAAAAATGCATTACATCGAAAAATATTTTAAAAAGTAAAATAATACTTGTGCGGGAAGAGAAAGCTCTGTAATCCATTTAAAATCAAAAACAATTCATTTTGCATCATACCATAGTTTTACATACCGGAAAGCATTTCTTTTTTCCTTTTTTCACCCTTGTAACCATTTTCAGTTATAGCCTATCCAATGAAGACCTTATCAAATCACAAATTACAGGATTACAATAAAATACACTATACCATGTAGTTAAAGGTAAAGACAATGAATTGGACCTCGTAAACATGAGAAAAATCTTCACTTTCTTTGGTGGTATAACATAAATAAAACTGCATTTTTATAAAAACATACTTTCTCCACCACGATATATCACCCCAAAAAGACAGACCCTCGCTGGGTGAGAAATCGATTTATACTGACTGGTGGCCAGTCATGGCGCCAAGACTGAAACAACTTTTGGAATAAAATATTTATATCCATTACTTACTTTTCCTATAAATTTTCCCAACTGGTAATACTTCAGCTGCTACAGAACCAGTATGGGGCTGTTGGCCAACATGCAGTTTCTGCTCCAGCTGGTGCGTAATCATATGGAGCACCCATAATCAAGCACTGAATGTAAGAAATGTATCAACACAGATTTTACAATGAAATTCTTTTCACAACAAATTCTTCTCCTGAGTTCTATTAGTAAATTTCGAACTGAGGCAAATGCAGTGATTTGACCGCGGATAAGATGCTTTTAAAATAAACGACATACCAAGATGCATGCCCTGAAAATATGCCGCTGACGTAAAATTCCAAACATATGTGCCCATGCATTTAAAATTATTATTTAATAACTTATTCTAAGAACAATAGAAAAGTGCGAGATGTTTACCATATGATTTGCAATGATGTTGTGCGATGGGTAACTTGTACCCAGGCCACGACTTATGACATCATGGGGAACCGGGACTTCCGACATTTCGGGGAGCTGAAATTTTCCAGAAAATTCAGCTCTTAATTAAAAAAAATTCTAAAATTATATTCCATTTATGTCCTTCGACCTTTTTCTTGTTATTATTAAGCCTGTAACTGAAGCCTGAAAAAATATAATTTTTATCCTGATCTTCAACCGCGAACTTCATGCATTTAATGTATATCAGCTAGCTCACTGTCACAGACATTTTTCAATAAATCACCTTCAATATATAGCATGGCATTAACTTTTTTTGTGTGTGTGATTTTATATAAGGAGATTCATGAATTACATCAAAAGAATCTAATTTCTTAAATTATTATCACCTATGGTACAAGAAAAATTCTGGAACACTGTACTACATGCATGGTATCGAAAAGGTTTACTCTACGTCATTTATAAATCATGAATTCAGTATACGGTCAAATGTCCTAGATGATTAGTCAATTTGTGTGAATATTAAACATAAATGATGAAAAGTAAGAAAAAAGCAGCGAATGAGAACACTTCATGACTTCTAAATTAATTCAAACTTCGATCTAACTTTCTATAGATAATTTTCTCGTGAAATTCAAACTATTGGTAGAAGTAAAACGTTTTTCTAATGAACTATTCGAGGGCCTTACAAATATGGGGGCCTTGGGTAAATGCCCGAATTGCCTATGCGATAATAAGGCCATGCTTGCGCCCCGCGTTGCTTCTGCGATAGTGAACGATGGCCAAATAATAATAATAATAATAATAATAATAATCTTCTCCTTGCGTCTTTGCAATTATGAGAGATAATAGGTTAAGCGGTTTTCAAAACTTTTTCAAAGGTTTAAAGGGTGATTGAACATTCTGTTTCAAACAGAAAACATACTTTCAAAAAGCTGCCCTGTTTGTGCAGTGGCTAAAGAAACATTCTATCTCGTCTTGAGTCCGGGTTCGATTCTTGGCTTGAGCTTGAGTTTTAACTCCCTTCATAGAGGGTAATGTTGGCCCTCCACTGGATGTCTTATAATATAATGGCTAATATCATCGGGCCGTTGTAGGGGTATGAATGCCTAGTCGGCAAGTGTTTTTCCTTTATTAATATGTATATATTTACATATTTATACATATAAATGAAGAATTGATTCTCTTTGTAAATTCTGTGTAAACAATTTCTCATTAGCCTCGCAAATTCCACCATATGAATTGTTTAAGTACATGTACACCAAATGCCTGGACATATAACATTTTACATTAAAACGTCTTAATTGAGAAGCTTACTTCGAATAAACTTGTAGTCTCAGATTACAGATCATATAAGCCAGAATATAGTGAACTCTATGCAAGGAATGTATCAATACATTATGATAGCATTCTTACTACAGCACCTTTTTCTTTAGAAGTCTATTAGTATAGTAACCTTGTGTTAAGACAATGAGGTAATTTATAAGACTGCTGCTATTGAATCTACCCGTTTCTTTTTCGTGGAAGTTGCTCCTATGCTTTACATGCAATAAATTCACCCGGGAATGAAAGTGTCTATCTACCCTAAGGGTAGAAAAAATCTGGTTCCCACCCAAGAGTGTTTACACAGGTTAAATGAGAAGAAGCCAAAAGAATATAACACAGTTATAAAATGATCAATCATATTCCCATTCATTCGAACTTCTATTGAATGTATCTATCCTTGGAAATTCACACCATTCACTCTTACGAAATTGCGAACTTACATTCAATAACTCATAACACCGGCGATTGTTTGAAAATGGTTCATCATTCCAAATATTTTGTGGAAAAGACCAAAACAAAGCGGTATTTTTGGAATTTTGACAATCAATATACTGTGAAGCTTGACGAATACAGAAAAGAAAAAAAGAAAATGAAAACACTTTGAAATTACCTTTATTACCTTATTATTATTATATAGCAAGTACTTAAAATTATTTTCTGGAAAAATCAAATCATCAATCATCGTAAGCATAAAATTTGCTTAAGTGTATTTAAAAAATAAAAACATTAATAAACGAGCAAAATATTTTTAATATAATGGCGTATGTGCATTCGTGTGTTTAGTAAATACATAAAAATCTCTTTATAAGGAAATGTAGATGAGCTCTTTTTAACAAACAGCACAAGCATGTGTGTACAAATGTTTCATTTACTGAAAATAAAAGAATAAAAATAAATTTTATAAATATAATAGAACAAATATAACGAATCCTCGTATAGACCAGAAAAGAAAAAAAAAAAACCCCAAAACTTTCCCTGTTTAATGTTTAACAACACTTCTTTCGAATAAAAATATAAATACATCGACAAAGTAGCAGAGAAACTGTGCAAGTAGCTTCTAACTTCATCAGCAAAAACACAACATTTACTATTATGTGACCATATATGGCGGCTGCGCAGTTTTACCACAAACCCAATGCGTCTAATTTACGGCAGTTGATGCTCTTTCAAGATTAGACGTTGTTTCTCGCCGTTAAAAACTGCTTCTTTTTCCGGCCATTTCCCAGTTATGCCCCGACAAGGAATGTGTTGTAGGATTGAGACACAGACACTTTGCGACAAGACCTATCAGAAAAGGTGGGACAAAAGAATTCTCTTATCTGAGAAGTCCGACTCCCGTCACAGGACCTCCCCCCCGAGGGAAAATAAAAAATAAGAAACAAAAGCAAAGAATATCTAGTTATGTAGTGATCATAATTTACTGGCCTGTTAGTTGAGCAACTTGTATTTAAGAGTATCAGATTTTTTACCTGCTTATTTATAGGCTGTTTGAGAAATTTATGTACTTCTTTTCCTAGCCAGTAAAACAATTGTGAAGATGTTCAATAAATTATCCAAAAAATATGTAAAAATGTCTCATTTAGTTTTGAAATTGCGGGGAGCGGAATGCTTCTCAAATCGAAAGTGTAAGTTAGTACAGTAAGACGGTTGTTCGAAGAAGCACAGTGTGCTTCACGCCACTTGACCTGTTTAAAAAAACTGATTGTGTCAGAAACTTACCCTTTTTTCCATACAGAAATGTGGGGGGGGGGGGGCTGGAACTTAATGAAATCTACACGAGATTAAAAAATTATATACTTTTGTTCAAATATAGAGGAAGGGGGAAAACTCCAATCGACTCATAATGCACTGCAACAGAATTTAATGCTTTATTTGTTGAAAAAGCACACAAAAATGCAGAATAATTAGAAATTAGAGATTTGTTAATGCATTGTTCCGTAATGATTCTCACTCTCTCGAAGTTATAGAAAATCTCATTAAACTACAACGTTTTTCCAAAAAGAGTCACAAATTAAACTGGTAAAAAAGATTTAATGTGTTTTTAATGGAATGTTCTTCAAAAACGAAATTTAAATTATCAATTTTTACTGACTTAAATGCATAAACTTATGCTCCGCCATGAAGATTATTATTTCCTTAATTTCCTATGTGTCTACGCCATAGCGTCTGGCATCAATCACTACAACCTCATAGATCTATCGGCACATCCATCACACCAGCAGAAGGAAGAACACAGCGATTTCTCACTTTATCAGTACAGAAGTGGTTACATGAATGCATACATGTACCGAATGTAATGTAACATTACTTTAGACAACAGAGTAAATCCCGTTAATAACGGTTATTGATGCGGCGCTCTATAGGAGGTATCCTTGGACCACAGGACACGGGGAAATAACCAGCCTCGTTATGCATTGGAACTATTCTTTGACGTGGACACGAATATTGAAGATTTATTTTCCAGGTTATGTATTTGTTTTAGCAGAGGAGTCCCCCTCGTCTGACATTTCGGTTATGGGAAGGGAAATTCCTGTGTTTCTTCAGCAAATATTATTTTGACATTTTGTGTACCTTGGCGTGTCTCGCAGAATCTACTTAACTTCCTCGTGAATTCGGGGCAGAGGTTGGTGGAGGTTATCAAAAGATGATAGGTTGAGAAAATAACGGAAACTTTCTCCCAGTTTTAGCGGTTATGTGATAAAATAGTGGTGTTAAAGTGGGTAATGTAAATATGTAGAGGAGAATTAATTTTCAATGCAATGAGAATTAAATATGCTAGGTTTTTTTTTTCTTTTTTTTTAATCAAAGGTGCAGAGAGGTTACATAGTTCTACGACTCCGGATAACGTAGTTATGAAATTACAGAGTAATAATTAAGTCATTAAATTAAGAAGTACACACAATAAAACAAGTGAAGCCTCCTAAAAATGGGCAACTTATAAGTCCCTCAAAAAGTGCCCAACTCTCGGAGGTACATTTCAATGTCATAGGCACGTTCTGTTCTCCAGAAAATTGTCCAACTTTGGGAGATGGTCAAGTTAGAAGGTTCTGCACTCTAAAACTACCGTGTCGGTATTTTAAATGAAGAATTAACGCAGATGCAGGTAGTCAAACTTTAATGTTTTTTACGAAAAGGCTTAATAATTAAGGAAACAGACTCACTAAGGAAAATGCCGGCTAAGAGATAGTAAAAATTGTTTACTGCGAAAAGGTGGAAGCTACAACCTACGGGAAATTGGAGTTGCATGTACTATCTTGCAGTAAAAAAAAAAATCTCTTTAGTTTGGTACCAAAAGAGTGTAGCAGTCATTTCCAATCAATCATATAATAATAGATTAAATAATTCAGAAAAACATAAACATTTCTTTTTCCTATGATACTATGATATTATATTATTGCTTAAAAAATATTTTAAAGTATTTAGGAATGACAACCAAAATTAAAAATTATTAGAATTAGAAAAATTACCGTAAATGCCGGCGTATAGCGCGCACCGGCGTATAACGCGGGCCTATAATTTTAAACTTCATTTTTTAAGTTTTATGTATATCCTCCGTATAACGCGCACCCTTTACTTTGCAATCACAGACTTGCCCTATGGAATCCAGAAAGTCTTTTACTTTGGGATATGTTCAGATCGCATTTAACGGTTAATACAAAGAAATTAATGAAAGAGTGTAACACAGACATGGCAGTTATTCCAGTCGGATTAACGCCATTAGTTCAACCTTTAGATGTGTGTATTTATAAACCATTCTAAGGAAATTTAAAACGATTTTGCAATACATAGATGTTGGAAGGAGGTAAAGCATTTAAGAAAGGAGGTGAAATGCGTCTTGCCAGTCTAGAAATAGTGAGTGAGGGGATAATACAAGCATGGGATGAAATGAAACCTGACATAATTAAAAAGTCATTTAAAAAATGCAGTATATCGAACAATCTAGATGAAAGGCATGATAACTATTTATTTATGGATCAGAGTACAGTGATAGTGAAGATAAAACTGAATTTGACCATGTGCCTGAAAATATAACGGAAGATGAATATGAACTTTTTATGCTGTCCGATAATGAAAATTGAAGTTCATAAGGTATGTCATTTCTTTTAAATAAACAACATTCAGGTACTTGTAGAAATGTCATTTTTTAAAGCTCATCTTTTCCTTATTTTTAAATTTTTCATTCTTATAACCGGCGTATAACGCGCACCCTTAAATTTCGACCTTATTTTTTGTATGAAAAGTGCGCGTTATACGCCGGAATTTATGGTATGTCAAACAGATAATGAAGAGCTCGTTATATACAGCTTTATAACTTTAAATTGTTTGTAAGATGCACATACTTTAATAATTTAAATTTAAGAAAACAAAAATAAAGACTACTGCGCAAAATTACAGTATTTTCAAAAGAAATATTTAAAAGTGTGAATCAAACATTTTTATCTTTCCGTTCAAATTCACAGACGTACGTGAACGATTGCTACATTAAATAAAAATAACCAAGTAATAGATTTTTCCAACAATGCTAAGTAATGTGATCGAATAAATTATTAAAAAAAAATTAAGATGCAGTAAAACAGTAAATTTACATAATATTTGATTTGGAAAAAACACTATTCATGGCTTGCGATAGTTTTGTAACGCAAATAGACAAAATAAATAAATAAAATAAATAGATAAACTTTGTAACTGTAAAACTTTTTAATTAAATCTTATAGAAATTAATATGTATTACTCAATGTAATTTACTCATTATACTATAAATTGAAAACGGCAAAAAAAATGTGTTCTTTAAGTAATAATACAGTAAAATCTAGAGTAATTTAATCTTAAATACAAGTCAGATTTCTTCGCCGGTAATTCATTTTAATAAAAATCAACAATCATCAAAAACTATTTCTTTGCCAAAACAAAGGTTTAGGCTTGTTATATTATGATGCTTTTTACGACTTAACTTAACAGACGATTCAAATCATTTCCTTTATTCAAGACGAAAATTACGTTATAAATAATTACTTTTTCAGTTTACGGGCTAGAGATTCTTTTATTGATTTCTTCTTTAAACCATATAAATAAAAATAAACAATTATCCATCAATGGAATAGATAGCAATTGAAACAGACGAGTCTACATGTACGTCACAATCAAATATTTTCAAACGGGGTCACTAAAGAAAGCAAACAGAAACAAAGCGAACGAAATGATCCTCACCTTTAGCGAACTCGCTTGTTCTTTTGCAAAAATCCATGCTGGTAACTTCTGTTCTATCCGAGTGAAATCAGAGCTCTGCTTAGGAGGGGTCCTCACAACTCACAGTCCAAAGCCTGGAATGAAAATGGAAAACAACATTGGAAACTGAACCGGCAATAATAATAACAAGCCACAGGACCCACAGAACAAGAAAGGGCCCCACAGGGGGCGGGACCGACGTTAATTAGGCATTAGCGGGATTCAGGGGCCCCGCGGTTTTCGCGAGGTCGGCCAATCTCAGTAGTTTATGGATTCTGCTGGCACCCCGCGGTGCGTTTACTCTGGGGGAACGGGGAAGCGTACCTTTACCCCCTGTAGAAGTGTATGGACCTTTGGGATTCCAAAGGTTAGCAAGTGGGGTTATTTTCCCATGAAACGTTAATTAAGGGAAGACATACAGAATAAGGATTAGGGAGTCATGAAATTAATGAGATGTTTACTATCTTCTCAGGGTTTGGTTATGAACAGTTTAGAAATATGGTAAATTAGAAGATGATGGATGCTCATTGTTTGATACTTTTTTTATTATGCTTTTATTCGACTCAAGATCTTTTATTAAGCCAACGATAATTATATTATTTTTAACACTTTCGATAAGACGAATTCTAAAATTGTTTAGCGCGCATTAGATACAGCTACTCAAAGATCAACAGTTTCGGCAAAATAAAATTACAAGGTGCTTATGACAGTAAATTTTAGATGTACGTTTTTCGTTGCAGATAGGGTATGATTGATGACTACGGTGATGATTTAATCGTGTTCCCGTTCTCTGGAGGTCAGACGAAGTCATCTATTTAAACATGAAAATTACTTTTCTCAGAGAAGGCACAAATGAGTAAGTAATAGGTTTTCTAAAGCTGTTTTAATTTTGACTTTTGGTTGAACGAATTATTACTCACAGTAAAAACTGATGCCTTTTATATAGAAACTTTCTTGGAATAATAATCATCTTTGAAGACCACCTCTATGCCATATTACTATAAACAATAGGATGAATAAATATGAATACATGCATATACATATATAGTATAGAGCTTTTAATTACGCCTTCCAAAAAGAAAATTGCTAAAGCCTGAATTTGATAAATATTCGAACTTTTAGCTTAAATATACAGTAAAATGAAAGTTTAAAGTTAGGTCATTAATAATTATTTTTATCACAGCGAGTCACGTAAGGGTGAGGTCTGTAGTGTTCGTGTATACCAATTGCGATACTTGTTCGGAATATACGCACTTGTAAGTTCAGATGAGCACACACACGTATAATATGTTAGTTTGTGAGTACGCATATGATATGCAAGAATGTTAATTAATATAACTGAAAAAGAATAGAATGGAGACTTTATGGAGTAATGAAATATAATGTTACTCTTTTAAAATATTACTTAAAAAATGATAGCAAAAAGTCAGCTAACGGAAATTTTTAATCTTGAAACTTATTTCAGTTAGATAAATGTTATTTAAAAAATTATATAGTGAGGGAAAACCCCAAAAATGTTTTTTCTTAAACTTCACACGCATCTTTACATATTTAACACGCATTTAATATTTTAAAATGAAAATTTCAAATTAAAATGGCGTATGCACAAGAATATGGAGTAATAAAATTACACAAGTTTATGACATTGATATAACAAGAACAAGGCTAAATCATCCCGTGCCAAGTGAAGTCGTGCACCAATATCATTAAAAATTCACTCAACATTTTTGAAATATTTTCACATCAGAAATAACTTGAATTATTTAGTTCGGAATAGAAATACTGCAGTGAATAAATTATAAATCAGACATCTTCTATTGCGAATCCCGTGCCGTGTACGATTTTGCTCACAGAAGACCATGCCGTTTGGAGAACTTGTAATGGAGTTAAGTATGCTAACGAATGCATTTTGAAACATTTCAAAAGACAGCACCTAATTTTTAATACTTTATCAGACACCGTCTGTCTCGAAAATATGTAAATTGTTTCCAACGTGATTCTTGAAAGTATTGTCCCAAGCTGTTTTTTCAGATTATTACATACCAAGTATTCAGTAAGAAAGGATTTTAATCCACGAAAATGATGTAAGCAAGAATGTATTTGATGGAAGATACAGACTTACAGATTCATTTATTCATACACTGGCAGCATTCAGATAAAGAAATTATTGAAGAAACATTTTAATGATCCATGCCTTTACATAATAAAAATGGGGTAACTAAATAGATTCTAGCCTCTTTCCTTCCTTTATCAGAATACTACTATACGAAGTCAGGCAGGTCAAATTTTTTAAATTTGAAACGATCAAAAAGACGAACAAGGAAAATCAATTATTTTAAATTAATTTAAAACACCAGACAGACAAAAAAAAAACCTTTAGAGTAAAAAAGAGCAACCATGGTCAATGATTTATAACATATTACTCCAGTAAGCATTTAAAATATTCAGCATTTGAGAACCGAACAGTAAACTGTACGTTCGATGACTTTTGAGTATCCGCGAAATCTTTATTTATAAAAAATGTATTAGTATACAAAATACACAACAGAAACTTTTAACATTCTATGACATCATGTTAATTATGCTGCCTTAAAAAAAAAAAAAAAAAAAAAAAGGCATGCAATTATAAGACTGATAAGTTTCAATTTTTTAAATAATTTTCCGTCAAATGCTGTTGCTTCTAATATTTTATCTTATCTTAGTTCCATGTTAAATAATTATTAAAAGGTTTCTGATAATTCTAATTTGTCGTTTAACAACTTTTGTAAGTTATCGTTTATATATATGCGTGTGGAAAAAAACCTTATAAAAGTTTTACTGTGCCAGTTCCCCCTCCGAAGAGGCCTGACTAACAAATACTAGTGTTCATTTTGTTAATTATTTATTTCTTTTCCAAACAATAACATGCTGAGGGTTTTTTAAGCTGTTGTTCATGTAATTTATGCGTAGCGGCTATTTAACAGCGCAATTCATTGCATTTGGTTAATTTATTTTTAATATGGAAAATACATATTTCAGTTATACATTTTCTTTTCTGTTTGATTTATTAAACACTGACATAAGACGAGTAATAGAAAATGCAAATAAAACAGTCAATTTGAAAGCTGACACAGTTTTTATTTAATAAATGTTTAAAGCTTATTCCAATATTTGTAAAGGTAATTCATGTGTCTTTTTCTTGTAGCTATGCAGCGGCAATTATAGCAGGGAATGAGGAGGGGCTGAGGTCAACGCGTACTAATACAAAACCCAACTTTCACTAATGCAGTCTCCTGCTGAATTTCAAGAAAGAAAAAAAAAATCAGTAAACAAACATTTTGACCTAAAAACAGACATTTTTTTTCAGGTTGAAGGGCGGTCACTCCTTTCACCCGCAGCGGCTTAGCACTTTCACCCCTTCTCCTGAAGTAGCGGTCAGATGAAACACCCGAAGAAAGCAGGGGAAGAGCCAAATCGCCAGGTTTCTAGCGGATTGTCCGGCGCCGGACGTTGCATTCTAACGAAGGGACGAACCCTCCCTGATCCGTAGGTGCCATTTATTAAACCTAAGCCGGCCACTTCACCGAGAAAGATTCAGGACTCAGCATTCGAGGCACGAGTCCTGAATCTTTCGAAAAGAGAGAGAGGCGCATTATTTTACGGTTTAACAGTAGAGCACGAAAGTAATGACCGTCAACCGACAGCTCGCAGTGTTACAGTTTTTGGAAAGAAGAGAAACTGTAAAAATATTTTTGACTTTAGAATGTTTAACATGTATAGAGATGGCCATCAATACGCATTAGTAAGCAGTACGTCTTTTCATCTGAAACGCAGCCGTTACTGCATGCGAGAACCTACGATAATTTAGTTAAATTGATCTATTATCAATAGTTAGAAGAAGAAAAAGTATTAAATTTCACAAAATTTTGTTAATTCAAATATAGTTTCGATAGCACTCTTCTGACAGAATTATTTTGTTGGATCGACAAAATCACTAGTTTTAAAATAAGCCAACAAATTGTTTTTTTTTTTTTTTTTAATCTAACAAAACCTTCTTTTTGGTACGTGTAATACTAAAAGAAGCTCCCATCCCCTTATTATACAAGTTAAAAATGAAAATTCGCCATTTCTAGTTTTTTTTTTTTTTTAATACTGAAAAGAATGTTTAGATGCAGAGAAAGTCGCTTTATTGAGTTGCAGGAATTACTTTCTGTTCATACATACATCATTTAACATATTTCCACACTGCAAAATTAAACAGCTAACTTTTTGTTGCTGAACATCAAAATAAATAACTATGATAATAATAGCATTATCACAATTATTATTAGTAATTTTTTTTCCCTACCTCTCGCGAACTATACAGCGCCACAAATTTTTAGTCGTTGATTTTGTAATTGCTGAAACTTAATATGATAATAATAATATTTTAATCGTAATAAAATTTTATCTAAGAGAATTTATCAATCTACAGTTAAAGCAGCAAAAGTCGGTTCAATATTAAGTTTTAGCTTAAACATTCCTTTGTGCAAAGCAACATACATTTTTTTTCCTGTCGCAGATTCTATGAAGAAAAGAGTTCCAATAGATATATCATTAGAAAAAAACAGCGCTTTATAGAAAACAGAAGTTTGAATTAACAGGGCTTTTGAACTTTTTCAAACATGCAATTATTTGAAAAAGAAGGTTTACCAAACACGAATACAAATAGAAATACAGAGAATAAAAGCTTTCAATTTAGTGTACTTTAAGCATAAATTGACTCACGGATGCAGTTTAATGCACGTTAAAAAAACTGAATTTAACAACAGAAAAAAATATCTTAAAATAGATTCCTTCTGCACAATTCGACAAACAAAATGCTTAGCGAAAAATTCTACCGGCATATCAGAAACAACTTCATTTGAAATTTAAAACAAAAGCTTTCACAGTAAAAGAGCATTAGAATTTAAGAAAAACGGAGGCGCCATCAAGAGCATGGCTTCCCTTTTCTTAAAAAAAAATAAATAAAATAAAATTCCTTTAATGATGCAAAGTTTAAGAGAAGAAAAGTAAAAACAGCTTATGAAACAAAATAGCAAACAAAGCTTTTCTGTTTTAAAATAATTATATGAATGATTGAAGAAGAGAGAATGTAGAAGAATATCGGTAATGAATATGAATTTTGCAAATTGGAAGGTTCAGAGAGTAAACTCGACAACAGAACTTTAATTTAGTTTCATCTTAATTAGCTACCTATCCACCTAAGCCTAATTTAGGCAACGTCGAAGGGAGTTTGTTTTATTTTTCGGATTACCCTTGCGTCATCGAGAAAGTTCATGCACCAATAATTATAACTGTCTATAGGTCTTTTCGAAAATGAGCGTTAATTAGATAAATAGTTTTTTTTTCTCTCTAGATGCACGACTTAATTTCCATGACAATGCTTTAAGTCTCACCAATTACCGAATAGTCTTCAAAGAGCTTGATAGCGATGAAGCAAATCCATTAGATAACAAATTGCGAAGCTAACATTTAATAATAAAATTGCTAACACTGAATACAAAACTTTAGTCCAGCAAAAAAGTTATTCAGATTCATGTTGTTCACTGATGTTAGCACTAGCAAAGTAGTAACTGTACATCTGTTGGCCTGCATCTTAATTTAACAAAAACAGATTTTTTTACTGAAGTAAATAGATGAAAATATGCAACAACTGAAAGTGTCTAAAGCATTTTTTCTGGATGAACATCACATTTGTAAGTAAAAATTATATTTCTATACCCAAACATTTATATTTTAACTCATATTTAAATATTGCTTAGAGAACATAATTCTGGAGAATATATTAAGCAGATAACTGAATTCATTTTTTGTTTCTTAGTAATTAATCATTTTTCCAATTTAACTATTTTTCCAATAATAAATCATGACTGTAACTATATTTCATATCGCTTATGGAATGATGTTGTCACATTTTTCAAACAAAAGTACTATAAGTTATAACTAGTATTACACTTCAATTTATTTATAAAATCATAATAATAAAAAAAAACTAAATATTGATGACTGTTTAAAATTTGAGTGACATTAAAAGGTATCATTAATCTATCTATATAAATAAAACAGAGTGTAAACTGTCCGTTTGTCTGTCTGTCTGTGTCTCGCGTAGCTCCGAAACGGGTGATCGTAGACCTACCGAATTTTGTACGGAAATTCTCCAAGACGGGTCTCGACACACCTCGAAGCGATTTTTTCGAAATTCAAATTAGAAAATGTTTTATTTTATGTTTTGTCCGATTTTTAGCGATTTTTCTTGCGTAATACATAATAACGCCGGTCATTGCGCTCGCAAGAAAACGATATTTACATCATCGTATAGAGGAGAAAATTTTCTTTTAAAAACTATTTGTTCGGACTGTGTAACATAATTTGCAGATTTTTGGGAATTTTTCAAATAAAATTAAATTTGACGCTGACTTTCGAAAAATATTTTTAAAACTGCTGGATCTTGAATTCTATCAGTCATAACTTTTTTATATTTGGGCAAAAGACGGAGCACACAATTCGCCCACTTTTAAAAGAAGAACGGGGGAAAAATATAAATTAGGAGAATTTTTACGAATTTTTAAGTAAAGAAGGATTTTCATTTCAGTAGTACCTGCTTATGAGTTTCGGTTTGATATCTTGCGGTTTGGTTTGATATCTTGCGGTTTGGTTGTCATGGATACAGTAACAATGATTAAAATTGCCAGTTGAAAAAAATAAATAAAAACGGGTCCCGCGAGCAGACGATTTCTTTGCTTGGCTCGATTTCCTTTTATAAATACTGGATTTATTTGTGAGAAGAAAAATTAAACTGATATAAATAGCGCAGCCTTATCTCTTATCTCTTTTCTTTTTGTAAAGGGTTGCAAGAGAGGGTGACGTATTTTTAAAATTAAAAAAAAATGTCCAATTCATGTAGTGTCTGAGGTATTTAACGCTAAAACGTGAACCTAAAAGACAGCATGTCTGAGGAAATAAGACATTTTGAAAGTGAGAAGTTCACTGCAAACGGTCCATTTTCACTTTTTTGATACCGAATGACGCTGACATAGTTTTTTTTTTTTTTTGTGTGTGTGTGTCATTATATTGCAATGATCTCAGGTTATTACATATATGACGCAAATTTTAAGTCAAGAGTGAAATAATTTTGCTTTTTCTAGATTCCACATCACTGGAATTAATTCGAATTACACATGTGAGGAAATTTTTCGTTTCCTACCGTGCGAAGAACGGGCACGCAGCTAGTATTTATATAAATAAAAAAGAGGCACTTATTAATTATTTGTATTCCTGTATTGCAAGACTGCAAATGTGAAGGGGGGGGGGGTGGAGGCAGAGATATATTTCAAAAATACTGCACGATAATCGATACAGTACTTCTAAAATCTTTAGGTCTTATCGATTCGTTCACCTCTATAAAGGCCTCTTCGGAAAGGCTCGTTGCGTTAAAAAATGTTAACAAAATATAATGTATCAAGTACGGTATAGAAACTTGATACTTAAGAACGAGAGAGAGAAAAGGTATATCGTGATTAAAAATTTTCTATGCATTTTAAATTGGACTCGATTTTTTGATATATTTCAAACTGGAGAATTTTCTATGACTACAATCTATCGATTATATTGGAACTTTCCAGCGTTAATTTGGAGATTTATACTGACCATACACAAGCATTATGCCATGACATAACACATTGAATAGAAATGGCAAATCCAAACGATAAACTACAGAATGGGTACTTTTTTCTTCTGCTGTTCACAGAAAGGTTAAGTAATCTGTTATTTATTTCATGTCTCACCGTCTTCCTAGAGACAAACTCTTCCAGGGAGTCAATATTAATACTTACAGCTAATTACAAACCAGAAGAGAAACGTGAGAAAAATAACCACGGCCAAAAACAATGTCCTCTTTGATTGGGCAACGGCTACAGTGACGCCCTGCGATGTCCAATATTCTTACGGCTTAGTTCTACAATCTTCGATAGGATGAGAGGAAGGAAAAATAAAATAAAAGGGAAAAATCATTTAGAGAAAGGAACAAAAGAAAAAAAAAAGAAGAAGAAAAGAAAAGGGAGATGTGGGAGGAATTGCTGCTGACCCCTTTCCGAACTTGTTTGCGGGTCGCTCAGAACAAAACCTCTCACTCAACGAAAAATAATGAACATGGTTATTCTATTTGGGAAAACAGGTTTGGGCGGATTTTTTTTTTCCTTTTTTCTTTCTTCTCTTCAGACCTTTTTGTATGGGGTGAGCCGCAAGCGTATATTTTTTCAATAAAGTTTTTTGTAGAAAATTACCGAGTTGGGAGTAGGGATTAGAAAAGTGACGTGCTAAATAATTGAAGGCAACCACTTGAGTAGAAAGTAATATTTAGCGTAGCCGAAGATGACGGCTTGTATTGGTTTGGGATAATAAGCAAGAATTAGAGAAATCACGGCAAATTCATTGCAGAGTTTGCATAAGGAGAGAGCTCTGAACCGTAAAGGTATTGATTATTTATCATTAGAATAGTCTTTAGATGTACCATCAT